>ML977322.1:577140-1207041 GCA_010015825.1 Lophiotrema nucula | reverse complement strand
TTAAAAAAAAAAAAAAAGTTTTATATTTATACTTTTACTTTAAGTCTAAATAGTAAGTACTATATCTATATTAGTATAATAGGCTAAGCCTATACGCGCTCTATAGTATATAGAGCTATTAGTATAGTATACCTCTTCTTCTTTATCTACTTTAGTAGTTATTCTACTCTAGTAAATAGTTAAATAAATAAAAACTAAATAAATATTTTATTTAGTTTTTTATTAATTTATTTATTTTTTAAATATTTTATCTTTAGATAGTTTTTTAAGTAAAGTTTCTTTTATAAGCTTTAAAGCCTAGCCTTTTATAGTAAATTAATTAAACTTTTTTAATATTTTATTTTTATATAATTAGCTTTAAAAAAGCTATAGTTTAATAGCTAGCTAGTTTAATTTTAATAAAAAATTTATTACTTTACTAGTTAACTAGTTTTTTAAGATATTATTTTAAAGCTAAACTTTTATTATTTTACTTATATAGTAGCTATAGTAAGAGATCTAAAACTAATAAATTAAAATTTAATTACTTAAAAATAACTTTATTACTTTATAGTATTAGTTTTTAAAGCTTACTTAATTTATTTAGTTTTAGTTTTAATTTTAACTTTATTTATTATACTTCTTTAATTCTTTTTACTTTAATAAAAAGCTCTTAGTACTTTATATATAACCTTTATTAATTAAAGTAAAACTTTAATTAAATTAGCTTAAAAAAGCTAATATATTTAATTATATATAAGATTAATTAAAATAGCTTTAATAAATATTAATTTTTTATCTTTACTAGTCTTTTAAAGATACTTAATTTTAAAATTTTAAGTATATTTTTATATTTTTTTTTTACTTTTACTATAACTTAAAAGAGTAATAAAAAATTATTTAATATTTTTTTTAGGTTTACTAATATAATAAAAAATTAATAATTATATACTTAGCGTACTTTAAGTAGCTAGTATATAAAATAAAAATAACTTTTTAGCTTAATATTTTTTAAATTTTTATATTTTATTAAAATTTTTATTAGTCTTTTTACTAGTATTTTAAAAAGTTTTATAATTTTCTATTTAGTCTTTTATATAGTAGTTATATAAAGTTAGTTTAAAGTTTTAATTAATATTTTTATTACTAGTTTTAGCTTAGCTAGCTTTTAAACTTAAAGTATTTTAGTTTAAAAAATATAAACTTTATAAATATTAATATTTAGCTATTTTATACTTTTATTACTTACTTAAGTTTTTACTTTAGTTTTTACTAATTTAGTTTTTATTAGTTTTATTTTCTTTAGTTTAGTTCTACTTCTTTAAAAAAGTACTAAAATTAAAAAAAAATAGCTTTTCTTTTTACTATAGCTTTATAAATTACTAAATTATAAATTACCTATTAGCTATATACTAGTTTTTAGTTATTAATTTTTACTTCTTTAAGAAGAGAGAGTATATAATAAGTTAAACTTATATATACTTTATAGTATATAAAGCTATTAATATAGTATACTTTTTTTTATTATTTACTTTATTAATTATTTTACTTTAGTAGCTAGTTAAATAAATAAAAGCTAAGTAAGTATTTTATTTAGTTTTTTATTAATTTATTTATTTCTTAAGTATCTTATCTTTAGCTAGTCTTCTAGGTAGAGTCTTCTCTATAGACTTTAGGGCCTAGCCTCTTATAATTAGTAAAATATATAGTATATTATATAAGTATATAGTAAGATAAAGCTATAAGTAGGTTAGTTAGAACGTAGGCTAAGGTTATATAGTAATAGATAGCTATAGATAAAACTAAGACTTATAAAGTATATATTCTAAAGATATATAATAACTTTTTCTAGAAGTATATATAGTAGAGGCGACGTTGTAGAGTATAGTATAGAGCTATTAGTAGCTATTCTAAGTAGGAGAAGATAAAGAACTAAGATAGACGCGAGCGTAAATAGGCATTAATATTACTTTAACTCTTATACTACTATACTATAATCTATATAAATACGTAGAGTACTTAGGCTTATCTAACCTTTTAGTAGTTATAGTCTCTAAAAGCTATATAAAGTATTATTATCTATAAATTTTAAATAGAATAAGACCTTAATTCTAGAAACTATTATATCTTAATATATATACTTTAGAGGCTTATAAATTTAGTATATAAGCTCTTAGGCGTAGATATTAGTATATAGATACTACTAATAGACAAAAGTAATTATTAAAGAAGTAAAAATTAATAATATCTTTTTTAAGTAAGTAATACTAGAATAAAAAGTATAATTATAATTTAAAATATAACTATTCTACTAGTATATATTTTAGAATTACTTTACTTTAAACATTATAGCTTATAGACTTATATTACTAATTTAAATATAGTAAAATCTATTTTTTATTTAATATCTTTTAATATATAACTTATACTAGAAGTATATATATTTTATAGTAATATATCTACTTCTTATATATACTTACTATATCTTTTTATACTAAATTGGAAATTTAATATCTAAGATTTTTAAAAAGGTATATAAATATAATAAAAGAATTAAATAGGAGAAAGAAGTATAAATTATAAAATAAAAAAAAATAAGAACTTTAAAATATTTAATAAAAAATAAATTTTTTTTTTGAAAATTTTTTTTTTAAATTTTTTTTTTTCTCTAAGACTAAAATAGATAGGTATTACTAAATTACATTTAATATATATACTAAATCTAAAAGAGTATATCTAGATTAGAGAACTATATAAATTAAGAGTAAAGTTAAAATAATTAAAAATAATACTAAAAGTAACTTAGTAAAAGTATAAAAGCTTAAAATAATATAAAAAAGAAAAAAAAAGTTAGAATTTTAAAAGTATTTATATATTTAATACTATATAGTACTACTAGCTAGCTTATAGCTAGCTTATTATAGTAACTCTATAATAAACTTAAGGTATAATAGGATATATACTAAACTCTATTAATTCTATATTTAACTCTAGTTAATATTAGATACTATAGGTAAACTAAAAGCTTAAAGTAGAAAATACTATTTAAGAGATTTAGTCTAAAAATAGTTAGTACTAAGTTAATAAGTATAATTATAAGCTTTATTTAAAAGGTAGATACTTATAATAAGTAGTTAAAGTATAAAGATAAATATTTAAGGTTTTATTAGAGTAAATATATATATAAATTTTTAAATATCTTATATATATTATTATAAGTAATAGGTATAAGTAGTAAATATAAATACTGTGTTAGTAGTAGGGTGTATAGAATTTAGTTAACTTGTAGCTAGCAGGATACTTAAATACTATTATAATAAGAGTAAGGATTATAACTAAGGAGAAAAGAATTATATATTACTTATTCTATAAGTATAATATCTAGTAGTTAATAGATAGATTAATACCTTACCCTTATAAGTAAGCTGTCTCTTTATATAGTACTAACTACTTAATTAGTAATTATATTACCTATAGTATAAAACCTTCTTTACTTACTACTTAGTTCTATTAAGTACTAAAACTATTAGAAACTAGTACGTTTAAATTACTTTTACTAGTAACTAGTACTTATAACTCTCTTTAAGTTAAGCCTAGCTTAATAGACTCTTTATATACTATTATATATTTTACTACTCTATCTACTATAACTTATCTAGGTTTATATCCTTTACGTAAAAGAGGTCTTTATAGGCTATATTCTATATTAGATACTTAGTATTAGTCTTATTTATATTTAAAGACTAGTAAAAGTTATTACTATAAGTAAAGACCTTAAACTGTTATACTAAGGGCTAGTTAGCCTTAATAGATGTTATAAATATATCTTACTACTTATTAATAAAGCTTTAGTATTAATCTTTTATTATATTCTTACTAAAGAGGTATAGTATCTCTATATAGACTAAGGGATTATTTTAAGGTATTTAGTAATATATTACTTATAAGATCCTAAACTAAAAGTATAGTAAAATTATACTAGAGAATATATTCTTAATACTACTATATATATTAGGGTAGTTAAAAAGAGATAGTAGTCTAGCTAAAAACTACTAATACGTAGTTACTAGCTATTTATAAGTACCTATCTTATTATTTTCTATAGTTTTTATATTATTATTTATCTTAATAAACTATAGTAGTATAGTACAATACTCTTATATTATAAGACTTATTAATCTATATAAAAGCTAAAGATTACTAATCTATACTTTACCTTTTTTATATAGAACCTTCTTCTACTTTACTTTAAGCTATTAGCTAGAAATCTTACTAAGCTAGTTATCTTTATTATACTAGGCCTTAATCTTTCTTAGCTTAGAAATACCTTTTAATACTTACTAAGTCTAGTATTCTACTAAGTAATAGTAAAACCTAAATAATACTCTAGTATAGTTTTAGTTATTCTTATTATTTTATAAAATACTACTCTAGATTATATTTATATTAGCCTAATCCTTTATAGTAGCTTTAAGATTAATATTAATATATTAGAAGTAGGTTAGGTTACTAGCTTTAGTCTTCTTTATATAGTATAGGTATAAAATAAAATATATAGTCTGCTAAAGAACTATATATAGTATATAATAAAATATATCTCTATAAATAAGCTACTAGAAGAGGGAATAATATATAGTCTAAACTTAGCTTTAGTTACTTTAGTTGTTAATCCTACGCGTATAATACTTATATATTAAATATTTTTTAGTTAGAATTCTAAGTAGGTTATTATCCTAAAATACTTAATTAAAAATATTTATATTTACTATTTTAGTTTATATAAACTTATTAACTATAAGCTTTAGGTCTAGTATTTTAATTACTTTATTATAATTAATTTATAGCGCTACTAGCTTAAGAAAGAAGTAATAGCTAAGTAAATTATTTATATTTTATAGTCTGCGCTCTAATATACAAAAGAAAATATACTACTTATTATATACTTTTTATATTATAATATAATAATAATTATTTATAAATAGAAAGAAAAGGTAAGTAAAGTTTATATAGTTTACTTTCTAAGTAGTAAGACTTATCTTACTAGTAATAAAATAAGTATAGTTAAAGTATACGTATAATTTAGTTACTTAAGTACTAGCGTATTTAAAGTACTAGTTAAAGAAGTCTAAGGTTTTTATACTAAATATCTTTTACTAGACTTAGTCTAAAATCTTATCTTACTATACTTAAAGTACGCTTAAATAGTACTAGTATTTTTTATTAATAATATTTATAAGCGTTTTATTAAGATTTTTTAGGGCTATACTATTAAGTATCTTTTTATAAAACGCGTAATTCTAGATATACTTAGCTTAAACTAAGTCTTTATACTAGACTTAGTTTATTAGCTACTTTACCTAAGATCTAGTTAGCTAATAATCTACTTATAGTATAGCCTTAGTATTTAGCAGAGTTATACTAATAACTTTATAATAGGCTTCTTATACTAGGCTAGTTATAAGCTATACTAATAGTTAACCTATACTACTAATAGCTTTATTATCTTAGTTATAAGTAAAGTATTAGCTTATTAGAGTATTACTAATATTAAGAGTAAGCGTAAGTATATTTACGTAGCTTTAACTAGTTATTAGTATAATACTAGTTATATAGATATTAAATAAACCTTATAGACTAGTATAATAAGTATAAGTAGGTAACTTTACTATATTATAATACTCCTATTCTATAGGTCCTATATATAAGTAGGTATACTTAGTAAAGAGGTTAAGTTTTACCTTAATCTCCTACTATTTATATAAAAAATATATATCCTCTAGTTATATAAAGACTATACTAGTTTAGTTACTAGCTATCTATAGTACTAACTAGTTATCCTTAATTTACTTTATACCTTATTACTTTAGTTACTTATTAACTAGGTATATAGCGTTACTTTTTTTTAGGAGCTATATATTAGACTTTACCTTTTTATTCTTTTAATAGTATATATTCTATTCTCTTTATATATAGTAAATATACTAGTATACCTTATAGAAGTCTCTACTAGTAATATAGGTTTCTTTTAACTAGCCTTTAGTTATATACTTTAGATAGTTATATATTATAATATTAACTTTATTAGTAGTAAATAGTAGAGTTACTTACTTAGTAATATACTATATAATACTTATTACTTTATATAATATCTAGATTAAATTAATTTTACGTAAAAGCTCTACTATCTTTATTCTTTATTACTAGTATATAACTTAATAGTACTATAATAAGTTCTTAGCCCTATTGCTGCGCTAGTCTTATATAGTATAAATAAAAGGATACTAGCTAATAAGCGCCTTATAGCTACTATAAACGTTTATAGCTTTACTATCCTAATAAATATAGTTAGTAACTACTATTATAAATAATACTACTTTATAGGTATAGATAGATAGGCTTTTAAAGATAGTATTATAAACGTTAGCTTAAGTAATAGCTAGGATTTCCTAAGTCTATATATTAATAATTTTTATAATAGTTATTCCTATCTTAGGGATAATAATCTTTATATATAACTTTAGGTTATTATTTAGCTATAGAACTTAAGTACCTTAAAGTAAGATATTTTAACTAATAAGTTATTATTTTTATACTTATTACTTTTACTACTAAGTATCTTAAAGATAAGAAGGCTAAGAGGGTTAAACTACCTAGCTAATCTATAGTAAAAATATTAATATAACTAAAGAAATATTAAGTTACTAAATAAAGGAAGCTTAAAAGTATAAGAGAGATAAAAGTCTTTTTATTAGTATACTTAAAGCTTTACTAGGCTGCTTAAGCGTTAGTAAAGACTGCCTACTTATATTATAATATCTTATTATTATTTATAATTTTTTTAGTTACTTAAACTAGCTTTTATACTAAAGTATACTAACTAAGGTTTTATAGGGTAATTAATAATAATACTAAATATAAGTATAAGTCTTAGTTAAGTTTAATAAAGCTAGTAAGGCTTATACTTAAATTTATAAATAATAGTTTTTATATTATAGTTTAGCCTTAATCCTAGAGAGGTAAGAAGGTATAGAGATATTACTAGCTAGTATCTTATAGTTACTAAATCTAGCTATATTTACTAGTAGCTTATAACTTAAAAAGTCTAAAAGTAGGATAGAGAGAGAACTATAAAAATAGTAAGTCTTTTTATATTTATATACTTTTCTACTACTATTAGGATCTCTAGCTACTAGTATATTACTTTAAGTTCTATAGTAATAATACCTTACTTTATTTATACCCCTATATTACTTATTAACCTATTATATAAGTTATTAGCTATTACTATTTTCTTTATTTATAATCTTACTATACTACTATTAGCCTTTTCTACTTTAACTATTTATATAGTAAATCTTGCTCTTTTCTAAACGCTAGAGCAATCTAGCTAGTCTCTATAAATACGCCTAATTTACCTAATTTACCTTTTACTCTATATAGCTACCTATAGTATCTATTTTAGATACTACTATTATTAAACTAGCTAATTAGGATTTAGTAGGGGGGTTCCCTTACTAAATATTAATTAGCTAAAAGTAATTACTAAAATTAATCTAGCTATAGTTACTTAAGTTATAACTTCTACTTTATAATAGCTTACCTATTTTACCTATTCTACTTAGGTAAAACTTATAATAGTTTACTAAAATATTATAATATAGGTCTCCTTTCTCTACTTTCTCTAATACTATCTTATATATTAGATATTAGAGTCCTTAGGCTATCTTTTTTTATATATAAACGTATATAGCCTGCGCCTAGTAAACTATAAGTATAATTAACTAAGTTTTATAAGAAGAATATAATAGCTTTAAAGTAAAGGTTTATATATTTACCTCCTCTACTTTTACGTCTTATTTTATTATTTTAAATAAACCTATATAAACTAGTATAGCTAGTATTTATTAAACTCTCTATCTACTTTAATAGCTAGATTATAATTAGCTAGGTAATAATAGTTTAATAGCTATAACTATTAAAGTAGGTCTAGTTCCTATAACTAGGAATAGAGTAGAGTTAGTAGTCTTATTTACTAGTTATTAAACTAGGCTAGGGTTCTTCTTTATTTATACTTTTAGTACTAGTAGTCTAGGTTTTATAAGTAAATATATTTATAATTTTTCTCTATAATATCTTTTAATAAGTGCTAAAAGAATAGCTTAATATTTTTAAATAAAACTATATTTACTAGTAAAGTACTATTAAGGTCTTCTAACTTATAGTAGCCTTAGTTTTAAAATAACTAGCTTACTTAGTATAGGCCTATTTAGCGTATATTAAGTTTAATCTTTATAAATATATTAACCTACTAGGAACTATCCTAAACTAGGACTAAGTTTTCTATACTTATTATATAATATTTAATCTCTTAAGTAGTATTCTAGTAGTCTTTTTTCTAGGCCTAGAGTTTTTAAGTATAGGCTACTATATCCTATAAATTCTAGTCGCGTATATTAAGTTATATTATATAAATTATAATTAGCTTATCTTAGGTTTATACTTTATTATATAGTAGTATCTATTATATAGGTAAGACAGATTCTATTAGAAGTTATAGGTTCTAGCTAGTTATTAGCTATATTACTAAATAGCTATACTTTTTCTAGATAGTATATCTCTCTACTAGTATTACTATATAAAAGTTATTTACCTACTTACTAAGTAACTTTATAAGGGTATTATAAACTAAAATATATTTATATTTAATAAATCTCTAGGCTTATAAGTTTTATACTAAAATTTATAAATAGATAATATTATATAGCTTAAAGATAGTCTTTAATACGTCTTTATTTTTAAGTCTACTATTAACTTATATTTAGCTATAAACTCCCTACTTATAGATAATGTCCTTATATATAAACTTTATAATAGTAGCTAAGTTATTTTTTATAAGCGCTCTAGCTTTTAGCTAGCCTATTAGGGTTTTTTAAGTAATAATAAGAAAGTACTTACCTCTACTCTTTAGTATATAAATAATATTAATAGTTATATATTTCTATATAACAGTTATATAGGACGTAGTAAATATATTCTTTTTTTATAAGGTTAATCTCTTTTAGTATTTAGGATAAGCCTATAAGGCTTTTATAACTATATTTTATATATTCTTTTAAAAGTATTATATTTTAAGTATACTAAAAGTACTATTTATACTTTAGTATTCTAGCTAATAGTAAACTTCTTAGATTATAACTAGCTATAGATCTTAGCTATTTACTACTTACTAAATAGCCTAGTATTATAACTTCTTTTTAAATAGTAATTCTTTTACTATAAAGAATATTAGGGTAGCTTTCTTCTAGAATAAGGCTTAGGATTAATTTAATTTTAAAGGTATTTTTAATATCTTTAGAAACTAGGTAATAGCTTTTATATTATTATTATAAAATTTATATAGGATTTATAATAGTAGAAGCCTAAGTTAGTACTTTATACTTACTATATTATAACTTAATTCTATATAGTTAAGTAATACGTTAATAAAGTTTTCTAAGTTCTTTTTTACCTTATTAGGTACTTTCTACCTATTAAGCTTTAGGTAGTAAGATAGCTTATCTATAATAGCGTAGATCTTTCCTAGAATATACTTAATATTAAAATCCTATATTAAGATTATTATAAGCTACCTATTTATTAATAAGCTTAGTAAGTTTATTAATAAATAATTAAGCTAAGTAATTAGAGTCTAGGCGTTTATCTTAATTATAAAGTATACTCTATAAAGCTAGGCGTAAAACTTTTTTAGAACCTAGAAAATAACTCTATATTCTAGTTTAGTAAAATACTATTTTAATTTAGCTTTTAACTATAGAGTACTTTTAAAGTAAATTAGGTATTTTTAATTATTTTATCTAACTTACTTTAGGACTACTCTACTTCTTTTAGTAAAAGTATTTATACTTAAGAAAATTAGGAGTTTAAAAGTATAGTTAAGTAAGGCTAGTACTAGTACTATTATAATCTTATATTTTAGAGTCTTTATAACTTAACTCTACTACTTTTTTTATCTCTATTTTATATCTTTCTATAGCAGTATAAAGAGTAGCTATACTATTATAATAAAGTATTTAACCTAAATATAGTAGTATATATAAATACTAATAAATATCCTTACTTCTTTAACGTTCTTATATTCTAGCTAGTTAATAATTTTTACTACTTTCCTTAATTCTAGATATCTACTATTAGTATTAACTTTATAGCTAATAATAATAAGACTTTCTACTCTTTAGTAGTACTTCTTTACTAAAACTATTATATTTACTTTTTTAATATTAGCTAGGATTTAGTCTAGCTACTAAATATACTTAAGGATATATTACTTAACGCTTAAAAAAGCTTTTTTATTATTATAAGTTATCTTAGAGCTACTAGCTACTATATTATTAATAAAAAGTATATAGTTATATAAAAAGTATTATAAGAGGATCTTTATAATAATATAAAGAAAGGCTATAACTAAGTTTATTACTCCTTAGACTATAATATAGTAGTAAACTAGTCTAACTAGTATATAAAATATAGTAATATCTTAACTTAATAAGTAAAGCATAATTTACTTATATTTAGAAAAAAAGTTTATTAGTGTAATAATTTTATATCTTATATATTATTTAGAGAAGTTATTTACTAATAGTAAAAAGTTTATATCCTAAATTATAACTACGTTAATCTTTTATATATTATTAATTAACTTTAGATCTTTATTCTTTTTTAAGACTAAGAACTAAAGGTTATAGTACTAGCTATTATATAGTTTTAATATTCTTTACTTAATATATTTATTAATTATTAAGATATACTTATCTTCTAGCTTCTTTAGTAGGTAAAAGGGGTTAACTTACTATACTTTATACTCTATAGTTTTAATCTTATATAAAGGGCTAATATTAGGATATATACGTTTAGATTCTATCTATATAAAAGTAATTATAGCCTCCCTATTAAATAATATCTTTATTATAAGATATACTTCTTATAGTAGAAGTTATAGTCTAAAGTTTTATTAAAATAGTTATTTTTAAGTAAGCCTAGTACTTTAAAAGAAAGCTATATATCTTCTTTTAAAGAGGTAATTAAATAGTCTAATATCTAGAGGCTTAAGGCTATTATAAAGTATCTAGTTTTAAATAGTAATATCTTACTATTTTAGGTTACTAAACTCTATAGATTTTTTAGTTTATAGTATATTAATAAGTTATACTTTCTTAGCTACTGTTTTATAGAAAGTATTAACTTATAGTTCTTTAGCTACTACCTCTATAGCTTACTCTTTATATATTTAGTAATTAAACTTAGTTATAATTAGTTTTTAAAGTATATCTAAGCTAAATACTTCCTCTAGTTCTTTATTTATACTAACTTTAAATTTTAAAATATACTACTTACTAACTTAGTAGTAGTTTTTATTAGTAAATATAAAGTTAAATTTACTAAAGCTCTAGAGTCTGTTTAGTAGTAAGACTAGTTAGTATAAAGTATAAATACTTAAAGGTACTACCTAGTACTAGGAAGACTATATAGTTATAATATTATATAATAGTTTTTATAGTTATATTAGGTTTACTATACGCTTAAGTAAGTAGTCTTTTCTAGTAAGGCTACTTACTAAACGTTTAAAGTCTCTAGTCTTATTATAAAGCTCTTATTATTTATTAGTAGAAGGTCTAATATAATAAAAACTAAGCTATATTAGCTATCTAATAAAAAGATATAATACTAGATACAGCTATACGTATTATACTATATAGATAACTAAACTAATATATACTAAAGCCCTTTAAAGATAATACTCCTCTAGAGGTTATAGATAATATAAAAATTTATATATATAGTTAGTTTTCTAATAGTAATAAAAACGTTTTATATAGTTTTAATAAATATATTCTATAATCTATTTACTAAAAATATACTACTAGTTTTACTACTATTATTAGCCTAGAGAATATATAGTATCTTTAGTATATTAGTAGTTAATAGTTATATAATATTTATTATTACTCTAGTATTAATTAAGTACTTTATTTAATACTTATTATAAGTAATATTTGCCTATACTATTAGAAGGTCTAGCTATATTATACCTCTATTAGCTACTTTTATTATTATATTTATAAACTCTACTAAAGCTTTATTCTAATCTTTAGTAAAGGTATCCTTATAGCCTATTACTAAGTATTTTAACTATATAAAAAAGACCTCTAGTTATAGAGTACTAATAAGAGGAAATTATATATTCTAATTTAGCTTAGCGCTAGTTAATAGTATTTAATTAAAATTTAAATAAGTTTACTTTACTAAATTTTAATTAGTTAATAAGTTTAGCTTAAGCTTAGCTAAAAAATCTACTATAATCTTATAAATATTTACTTTAGGTTAAGAAGGTTATAAATACTTATTACTTTTATTACTCTTTATTTTTTATATTACTTATAGTATATAATCTCGTATAGCTAGGAACTATATAAAGTTTATAATATAAATAAAATAAACTTTTTAGTTTATAATAACTATTATAACTAATTTAGGCGTTATAGATTTTATTAATTTAGTAAGGTTATTAAATTTAACTTTCTTTAATAACCTAGAGCTTTATATACTAAGTAAAGGATAAATAATATTAAAGGATATATTATAAGAACGTACTTTTTAAGGTACTTTAAGTATATTATTTATACTATTAAGTAGGTACTAACTATTTAGTAAGTTTTTAAAATTTTTAACTTAACTTAGTATTAGTTCTAGAGTTAACTTACTAACTATTTAGCTCTTAGCCTTACTCTCTTTAATCTTTTAGCGTATCCTTTCTACTACTTTATTAGTAATCCTTATTTTTAATAGTTTATCTTATTTTCTAACCCTCTTACCTACTATAGTATATATACTAGTAAAAATAATATTAAGTTAGTTAACCTTATTAGTAAAAGTAAAGGCTTTTATTATACTATTTAGCTTAAGGAACTAAGACTAAAATTACTTTAAGTTAGAAAGTAATTTAGTAAATAAGCTAAAAGTTTTTATAGTTATTAAGGCTTAAGTAGTTATAATATTCTACTCTAGTACTTTAGAAATATTTATAATTATATTTTTTTATAAAATAGGCTTAAAAGGCTAAGTAAACTTCTTTAGCCTTATTATAGTAGCTTAGTTCTAGTTAAAGTTATAGTCTATAATATTAAAGAATTCTTTAAGCTTATTTTAAATCTACTATAGTTATAGGCCTTAAGGTAGACGCTTATTAAAAGACCTAAGTAGATAGCTATAAAGATTATACTAATACTTTAGATATATTTTAGCGTCTCTATTTTTTATAATTTAGTAGTACTAGCTACGCTTAGTTAGGCTTAAGAAGTTTATATAGTTTTACTATTAGTATTTTTTCTTAAAGTAGATATAGTAGTAATTATCTATTATAGTATTAGTTCTAATATAATAAGTACTTAAGTTAAAATTAACTATTTACTTTTACTAGCTAATATATAACTTATTATTTTTATAGTTTATAAGCAGCTTCTAGATACTATATATTTTAATAAAGTATAAAAAATTAGCTAGTTTATAAAAGAGAGGCTTAAGCGTAAGTATATAAGAAAAAGTTTTAATTTAGTTAACTATTAACTTTTTTTTAAACTAAGTTATAAGATCTTTTATTATAGAGTTTATATTATTTAAAAAAGGCTTCTTTACTAGCTCTTTATTTTAACGCTTATTTATTTCTTTTAAGATAGCTTTAATATTAACTTAAAAATAAGTATAGTCTTATTAAATAATACGCTAAGCTTATACTATAAACTAATAAATATACTTAGAATTTAAAAATTAGATCTCTTCTTCCTTCTAGTAGTAACTATATATAAAGTAATAAATTTTTTCTATATTATATAAGGCTAAATCCTTTAGTATTAGGCTACTAAGTATATTATATAATATAGCCTATTTATCGTCTTTAGATAAGCTATAGAAGAAGTAGTAGCTTTTCTCTTTTATAGCTACTTTTTTATTTTTAATATAAGCCTCTACGTATAGGAGGAATAATATATAGTATTTAATAAGTAATAAAAAATTCTTAGTAGTATTAAAAATATATATATTAAAAAAGATTTAGGTATTTATATAGTATACTATATTAGTTTTATACTAAAAGTCTTTTATACTCTTTTAAAGTACCTTTTAAGTATAATCCTTAAATCTAAAGAGCTTTTTAATCTATTACTTAACTAATAGCTAGTACTATTTAGAAAGAATATTAACTTACTAAGTTTTACTATACTTAGCGTTCTTAGCTTAATAGTTATAATTTTTTAATTATTTAGTTACTTTATTACTATTAAAGAGAGCTGTACTACTAGTAATATATATTAAAATAAATTACTTTATATTTTTAATAAAAGTATTAGATATAATACTTTTAGATTTTTTAAATAAAGTAGTTATAATAAGTATATAGATAGCTAGAGTATTTAAATATACTAAGGTATAAAGGCTAGATATAAAAGATAAGTAACGCGTATATCTAAAATATTTTAGTAAAGACTTTTAAACAGATAACTAACTTATAATAAGTATTTAACTTAATAATAAACTTAATATTAGATAACTAGTTTCTTAATAACTTTCTCTAGCGTATATTACTATAAAGTATTTACTATTTTTTTACTACTTTTTCTTAGTTAAACATTCTAGACTAGCTAGTATTAACCTTTATAGCTTATTATTTCTCTTTCTATTTTACTATAGCTTTTTTAGTCTAGCTCTTTCCCTAAGTTTAATAAGGAGTAATTCTTAGCAATCTTTAGAGTCTCTTAGTCTAGCTATATAATAGGTCTCCTATTCTAGCTAGGTTCTCTATATATAATAATAATTCTTTATAGGCTCGGTATTTACTTATAGACGATAGACAATAGACGATATAGACGATATAAATAATATAGATAATAATTCTTTATAGACTTAGCTTTTACTTATAGATAATAGGTACTCTTATACTAAATAGTATCTAACTATACTATTATTATAGATCCTTACTCTACTAGGTATTTACTACTAAGTATTAGTAGACTATTAAGCCCCTTAGGTATTACTAATTTATATTAGTAGTAGAATATATAGAATTTAGTTAACTTATAGCTAGTAGGATACTTAAATACTATTATAATAAAAATAAAGATTATAACTAAGAAGAAAAGAATTATATATTACCTATTCTATAAGTATAATATCTAGTAGTTAATAGATAGATTAATACCCTGCCCTTATAGGCAAGCTGTCTCTCTATATAGTACTAACTACCTAATTAGCGATTACATCGCCTACGGTACAATACTATTAATAATAGTTACTTTTATTATATATAGAGTTTAAAGTTTATTAATATTTATAAGTTAATAAAACGCTATCTTAATAGTATTTTAAAAGTAATATAAAAGTTTCTTAAAAGTACTAAATATATACTTAAGTAACTATTAAGTAAAATTTATATTTTTTATTTACTAGTAGACTTTTTCTTTTATACTTTTTTTACTAAATACTTTAAACTTTTTATTAAAATTACTATTAAAACTACCTCTTTTATTAAAAACTTTATTAAACTTATTAAACCTTTTTTTATTATTAATATAGTTTAAGTTATTATAAAGTAGTTTAATAATTAGAGAGTAATTTAGTTATTAAACTTAGTATATATATATATATATTTAAATAGTAACTAAGTTAAGTAAATAATTAAATAAAATCTATATTATTAGATTAGATTTATAAAAAAAAGTAGAATATTTTTATTATTTTTAAAAAATAGTTACTATAACGGCTCTACTTTAAGTAAATAATTTAATAAAAGTTTATACTTTACTTATTACTAATAAGCTCTAAAGCTATAGGCTATAGATATAACTAAAGCTAGACTATAAGTAAAATTAAAAAAAAGTAGTTATATATTAGCTATTATTAAATTAAGTTAAAAAAAACTATTATTTTAGTAAATAAAGATGTTACTAAAAACTTATAATATTAGAAATTAGATGAATTCTTATTATTTAGCGTAGTAGTAGTAAATATATAATACTATTAAATAAACTTATTATAGTTAAAAAAAAAATTTTTAAAATAAAGAGATAAAGAGAGTAAGTAATAAAGTAAGAAAAGAATAGTTATAGTAAAAGTACTTATCTAAAAATTAACTAAAAAAAGAATAGTAATATTTAAATTAAGTATTATTAATAGCTTTAAGTAAGAAAAAAAAAATAGAGGGTTAATATAGTTGGTTAAGATGCCTAGCCAGCCAGTTGCCTAATTAGGCAATATAAAGCAACTAGTAAGCAGTTTAAATCTGCTATCCTTTGTTTAAATAGACCTTTATTACCTACCTTTTTTAAAACATAAATTTAGGTTAAGTTTTATTATACTATTAAACACATTTTAGTATATAGAAAATTAGGGGGTTTTTTAGCCAAAGCTTTTCCCTCTAGTTAGTTTTAGCTAGCTATTTTAAGAGAACACTTTTAGTCTAAATTAACAATGGTTTTTTTTTTAAGTAAGAAATAGTATTATTAAAAGTAAATACAAAATTTTTTTTTATTTTTTTTTATTTTTCTAAGACTAAAAATGGGTATTACTAAATTATATTAACTAAAACAAGTAGTCTCTACTACTACGTAGACAAAAAGGCGTTCAATTGTTTAAATACTATTATTAAGTAAACTTAAAAAGCTAGTAATACTAAGACTAAATATTGTTACTTTTACTATTATACCTCTAAAAAATTAATTACTAAATATTATTTATTAAATAGAAAACTAGTAAGTTAATAGAAAAAAAAATACGTTAATATTATTATATAAGCTTAACCTTATATTATTAAACTCTATTAGGTAAAGACTCTATACCTAAAGGATAGCCTCTCTAGGTAGGTAGTAGATATATAAGATAAAGGTATACTTAAAGTATTTATATATACTTTTATTACTATTAGTTATAAAACTCTTAAAAAGAAAAATTATAAAAGATAAAAATAATAGAGTAGTAAAAAAAGTAAATAATAGTAGCTAAGTTATAAAAAATATAAATAAGTTAATTAGTAAAAATTTATTTATAGCTATTAATCTATACTAAAAGCTAAAGATATAGTCTATATTTTTAAACTCTAAGACCTATAGAGGTTTACTAGTTTAATACTTAAATAAAGATAAAAAATATAATATTTAATCTAACTATACTACTATCTAATTTTTATATAAGTAATATAAAAATTTAATACTTATAATTATACTAATAGTAAATTTTCTAGCTTATTACTTTTAAAGAAAGCCTTTAGCTAGTATTATAATAGTTTATAACTTATTATAGAAAAAAACTAATTCTATTTACTAATATTTTAGAATTATATTTATAATTTATATTTAATAAGTACTAATTATAAGGGGCTAGGCTCTAAAGCCTATAGAGAAGACTCTACCTAGAAGACTAGCTAAAGGCAGAATACTTAAGAAATAAATAGATTAATAAAAAACTAAGTAAAATACTTACTTAGTTTTTATTTATTTAACTAGTTACTAAAGTAGAATAACTACTAGAGTAGATAAAAAAAGAAGAGTATATTATACTAATAGCTTTATATACTATAGAGTGCGTATAGGCTTAGTTTATTATATACTCTCTCTTCTTAAAAAAGTAAAAACTAATAACTAAAAATTAGTATATAGCTAATAAGTAATCTATAATCTAGTAATCTATAAAGCTGTAGTAAAAATAAAGGGAGTGTATTCTACTTTTATATATCTACTACTATCCTAAGAGGGGATCCCTAAAGTATCTATAAAAGTTAATAATAAGTATTTAACTAGTAAGTTTAAACTTTACTTTTAATAATAATATCTATACCCCTATCCTACTAGCCTTATATAAATAGTAAATAATATTTAGTATCTAGTATTTAATATTTAGTATTTAGTATTTAGTATATATTTTAATATCTAGTATTAGTCTATCCCTTTAGTACTATAATAATAGCCTATTATTACTATTCTTCCTAAGGGTAATCTACTAGTAATTTATCTTAATTCTTTCTATTCTTTTCCCTATTTATAGATAACTTTATTTTAGCTTTTCTATTATAATAGCTTTATTAGTAAGCTTAGCCTATTATATAAATAACGTCTAGTACTATAATAACTTCTATTTACTATATAATATATATCTAGCTATTAAGACTTTTAAAGAACGTATTAATAGTATTAAATAATAGTAAAGAGCTTATTACTAGTATACTATCTAAGATAAGATTTTATAGTATCTTTAAGTTTCCTTTTTATATTATAGTAAATTTTATTTTATATAGTATCTAACTTTTATACTAAACTAGTTTATTTATAAAGTATAGAATACTAACCTTTATCTTATTATCTCTATTTATTATATTTATTAAATCCTTTATCTTTATATTTAGGAGATCTAAGCCTAGTAGTTTTTTCTTTATTTACTTTTTTAGCTATATAGTATACTTATTTATAGCTATTAGACTATTAAAGGTATATCTTTTTATTATAGTATACTAGATAGTCCTAGTTCTTATACTTTAAATATAAAAAATAAGCTAATCTATATAAATTACTTAATTATTAGTAACTATACTAATAGTAAAAGAAATAACTTTAATAAAAGAGATAGATTTTAATAAAAGAGGAAAGTAGCTAGTAGTCTTAAAGTTATTAAACTATAGTAATAGTAAAAATAATAATAGAAGATAATAACTACTAGTTTTATAAGTTTTAGAATTTTTAAATAAAAAAAAAATACCTACTAGCTTTAAGTATAAAAATAGTATAAACTTTAAAGATTTTAGAAAATTTTTAAAAAAAGGAAGAAACCTACTAGTAAGTAAGTAAAAATAATTCTTTTTTAATAGCTATCTAAGTATATAAGGTTAGTCTTATCTTTTATTAGCTTTATTTCATTATTATCTTAAAATATAGTTAAGACGGCGTCTTATTAGCCTATAGATATTAATAAACTTTAACTTTAATAATCTATTAATAGTAACTACTTTTAAGAGCGCCTATATCTTTATAATAATATAATAAAACCCTTTAATAACTTATATATAATATTGTATTTAATTAAATAAAACCTTTTAATAATTTACTTAAATATTTTAATAGCTTACTAGTAAACTACTACCCTAGTAATACTACTTATTTATAACTAAGTTAACTAATTACCTTTAGACTAAGTAGAAGGATAGTATCCTACTACTACCTTTAAGGGCTAAAGTATCGATAGATTAGTATCTTTAATAGAAAGTATTAGTATTTCTATATATATTCTATAGTACTATATATCTTACCTAGTATTACGTATAAGTAGACAAGCTTATTAGCTAGCTAGCAGCATATATAGAAATTTAATAGTAGTAAAAATAAAGGCTGTTTTCCTTTTAATTCTAGTACCTCTCTAAGGAGGTAGAACTAGGATAAGAACTTAGATAGGTAGTAAAAGTGTAAAGTAGCTAAGTATTAACGTCTATAAAGTCTATATCTTTTAAACTAAAATACTTTAAGTTTAAGGCTAGCTAGGCTAAAACTAGTAGTAAAAGTATTAATTAAAACTTTAAACTAGCTTTATATAACTATTATATAAAAAACTAAATAAAGAATTATAAAACTTTTTAAAGTACTAGTAAAAAGACTAGTAAAAGCTTTAATAAAGTATAAAAACTTAAAAAATATTAAGCTAAAAAGTTATTTTTATTTTATATACTAGCTACTTAAAGCGTACTAAATATATAATTATTAACTTTTTATTATATTAATAAACTAAAAAAAATATTAAATAGGTTTTTATTATTCTTTTAAGTTATAGTAGAAGTAAAAGAAAAAAGTAAAAATATACTTAAAACTTTAAAATTAAGTATTTTTAAAAGACTAGTAAAGATAAAAAATTAATATTTATTAAAGCTATTTTAATTAATTTTATATATAATTAAATATATTAGCTTTTTTAAGCTAATTTAATTAAAGTTTTACTTTAATTAATAAAAGATATATAAAGTATTAAAAGGTTTTTATTAAAGTAAAAGAAGTTAAAAAAGTATAAATAAAGTTAAAACTAAAACTAAGGCTAAATAAGCTAAGTAAGCTTTAAAAACTAATATTATAAAATAGTAAAGTTATTTCTAAGTAATTAAATTTTAGTTTATTAATTTTAAATTTTCTATTATAACTATTATATAAGTAAGATAATAAAGGTTTAGCTTTAAAATAATATCTTAAAAGACTAGCTAACTAGTAAAGTAATAATTTTTTTATTAAAATTAAACTAGCTAGCTATTAAACTATAGCTTTCTTAAAACTAACTATATAAAAATAAAAAATAAATAAAGTTTAATTAATTTACTATAAAAGGCTAGGCTTTAAAGCTTATAAAAAAGACTTTACTTAAAAAACTAGCTAAAGATAAAATATTTAAAAAATAAATAAATTAATAAAGAACTAAGTAAAATATTTATTTAGTTTTTATTTATCTAACTAGATACTAGAGTAGAATAACTACTAGAGTAGATAAAGAAGAAAGGGTATACTAATAGCTCTATATACTATAGAGTATATATAGACTTAGTCTATTATACTAATAAATTATATATATCTACTATTTTTACTGTACGCGGCCGCGTCTACTATTATTATAACTATACTATCTACTAGCTATAAAATATTAAATCTTATTATTAACCTATATATATTACTATTTATATATAACTAGGTTTTATACTACCTGTCTACTTTATTCTAGTTAGGTGCCTACTTGTCCTCTTCTCCTACTACCTATTTTAGCCTATATTCTAGTAGCCTTATAGAGCTACTACTAGGCTTAAATATATTTAGTCTCTTATATATTAGTATAACTATTAATAGTAATACTAAAATTATATCTAATAGCTTACTATAGAAGACCTAGTATAAGATATAATATCTAGTTAACAATATCTTTAGTCTATTAGAAGAGGAGGAAGATAGCTATAATATATCTTTATCTATAGGTAGTAGGCTCTAGGGCTATCTTAGTAGAGATAATATATATAAAGGTAATAGCAGTAAATACTATATTATAGATAATAAGATATATATTATAGTTATTATAATTAGAGATAGCTAGATTATAGACTAGTAGAGATAGGTCTAGAACTAGGTACTTAGTATTAGAGGAGTATCTAGGCTTATAAATAGCGTATAAGGAGACAAGGCAAGGTACTATAAAACGCTAGATTTAAACAACTTTATACCTAGCCTAGTACTTTAGTCTACTATTTATACTTATTATATAAAGATATTCTACTATTTACTTATACTAGCCTAAGTCGTTTATATATCTATTAAGGAGAAGAGAGCTATATATCTATCTAATTTATTAAGGAGAGTAGGCTTATAGCTATATAATAGATAGATAGTATAGTACTATAGTACTATAATATATCTCCAGCTTAGCTTATATATTTATATATATATAAAGTAAATAGATAGATAGATAGATAGATAGATAGATAGATAGATAGATAGATAGATAGATAGATAGATAGATAGATAGATAGATAGATAGATAGGTAGAGTATATATAATCTAATTACAAGCTATATATATACTTACAATTTAATTCAATTAATTAAGAGGAATATAATTTATTGTTATCTATCTACTATCTATCTATCTATCTACTATAAAGTTATCTAAGAGTTATCTATTTTTTTAGATTTTTTTCTAAGACTAAAAAGATAGGTATTACTAAATTATATTAACTAAAATAAGTAGCCTCTACTACTACGTAGATAAAAAGGCGTTTAATTATTAATAAATTCTAATATATATATAATTATATAATTAAGAGCTTACTAAGTAAGCTTAACGCTTTATATATATTATTATATCCTCTTAAATTTAGTAAAGTTAACTATTATTTATCTTAATACCTAAACTTTAAGTTAAGGTAGAGGAAAGAGAATACCTAGATACTAGCTAGTCTAGTAAGCTATATCTTCTACCTCCTCTCTTCTCTCTTATCTCTCTCTCTCTCTCTCTCTCTTTCTTATATATATATATACCTTACTTTATACGCTCTAGTTGTTGTACTTTATTATTATTATTATATAGTAATAAGTATATATTACTATTATTTCTATTAACTTATTATTTTATAGAAATAGGTTATACTTACTAAATAGTATCTATTACTATTATAATAAAGCTATTTAACGCTCTTAATAGCTAGTAGATTTACCTTAATATAATTAATAGTAAAGTTAGGTCTCTAGAGCTATTTATCTATAATATTAGTAATAATATAGTAGTAGTACTTAAAGAAAGTAGTTAGAATTTAATCCTAAAGCTTAAGTCTATAGCTAAGAATAGAGTAAAATAAAAATAGACTAAAGATATTAAAACTTAGTATAATATTTATTAAATTTTTATTATTACTAAAGCTAGTAGTTAGTAATAGATATACTTAAAGCCTAAAAATATTATTATAATCTTACTTATTAGTTAGCGTCTTATAGATAGTAAATAATTTAAGTTTAATTTATAGTTATAAAGTTTTAAGAGATTATTATAAGATTTTTTTAAAGTCTTTAAAGTTACTAAAAAAGACTTTTTTTAGTATATATAAGTAAGTTACTATAAAGTATAGCTTTATTTAGTACTTAACGCTATTTACGTCTACTAAAAGATTAAAGTTATATAAAATATTAAAATAATAAATATAGTTTAGTAAGAGATAGTAAGCTTATATATATATTATAAAAGTAAGTATTTTTTTTATTTTTTGTTTTATAATTTTTCTAAGACTAAAAAGATAGGTATTACTAAATTATATTAACTAAAATAAGTAGCCCCTACTACTACGTAGATAAAAAGGTATTTAATTATTAATAAATTCTAATATATATATAACTATATAATTAAGAGCTTACTAAGTAAGCTTAACGCTTTATATATATTATTAAGTCCTCTTAAATTTAGTAAGGTTAACTACTCTCTACCTTAATACTTACTATTTACTTTAATATTTACTATCTACTTTAATACCTAAACTTTAGGTTAGGGGAGAGGATACCTAGATACTAGCTAGTAGGCTATATCTTCGCCTCCTTTTCTCTATCTACTTCTTCTCTCTTTCTTTCTTTCTTATATATATATCTTACCTTATATATAAGCTTTAGTTATTATATATTATTATTATTATATAGTAATACGTATATATTACTATTATTCCTATTATCTTATTATTATATATAAATAGGTTATACTTACTATATAGTACTTATTACTATTAATAAAACTATTTAATATACTTTAAGGCAGCTAGTAGATCTACTTTAATATAATTAATAGTAAAGTTAGTTTTTTAAAGCTATTTATTTATAACGTTAGTAGTAATATAGTAGTAACTTTTAAAAATAGTAATTAAAAATTAATTTTAAAGCTTAAAGCTATAGCTAAGAATAAAGTACTATAAAAATAAGCTAAGAAAGTTATAAACTAAAATAGTATTTATTAAATTAAGATTATTATTAAAGCTAGTAGTTAATAATAAGTATACTTAACTTTAAAAAATATTATTAAAGTTTACTTTATTAGCTAGTCTCTTATTAATAGTAAATAATTTAAGTTTAATTCTTAGTTATAAAGCTTTAAGAAGTTATTAAAAAATTTTACTAAAGCTTTTAAAGTTACTAAGAAAGACTTTATTAAGTATATATAAATAAGTTATTATAAAGTATAAATTTATTTAGTACTTAATACTATTTATATTTACTAAAAGATTAAAGCTATATAAAAAATTAATATAATAAATATTATTTAATAAAAAATAGTAAGCTTATATATATATTATAAAAGTAAGTATAAATATAATAAATTTATAGTTAAATCTAAATTAAAGTAAAAAAACTTATAGATTATATACTAAAAACGCTTAAAGGATACGCTTACTGTACTATAGGCGATATAATCGCTAATTAGATAGTTAGTACTATATAGAGAGACAGCTTACCTATAAGGGTAGGCTATTAATCTATCTATTAACTACTAGATATTATACTTATAGAATAAGTAATATATAATTTTTTCCTCCTTAGCTATTAATCTTTACTCTTATTATAATAGTATTTAAGTATCCTACTAGCTATAAGTTAACTAAATTCTATATACTCTACTACTAATATAAATTAATAATACTTAAGGGGCTTAATAGTTTACTAATACTTAGTAGTAAATACCTAGTAGAGTAAGGATCTATAATAATAGTATAGTTAAATACTATTTAGTATAAGAGTACCTATTGTCTATAAGTAAAAGCTAAGTCTATAAAGAATTATTATCTAAATTATCTATATTATTAGTATTATTTATCGTCTATTATCTATTGTCTATAAGTAAAAGCCGAGTCTATAAAGAATTATTATTATATATAAAAAACCTAGCTAGAATAGAAGACCTATTATATAGCTAGACTAGAAGACTTTAAAGATTATTAAAAATTATTTTCTATTAAACTCTAGAAGAAGAGCTAGACTAAAAAAGCTATAGTAAGATAGAAAGAGAAATAGTAAACTATAAGGGTTAATACTAGCTAGCCTAGAACGTTTAACTAAAAAAAAGTAGTAAAGAAATAATAAATACTTTATAATAATATACGTTAGAGAAAGTTATTAGAAAACTAATTATTTAATATTAAGTTTATTATTAGGTTAAATACTTACTATAAGTTAGTTATTTATTTAGAAGCCTTTACTAAGATATTTTAAATATATATATTACTCGTCCTCTATATCTAGCCTTTATACCTTAGTATATTTAAATACTCTAGCTATCTATATACCTATTATAACTACCTTATTTAAAAAATTTAAAAGTATTATATCTAATACTTTTATTAAAATATAAAGTAATTTATTCTAATACGTATTACTAGTAGTATAACTTTTTTTAATAGTAATAAAGTAACTAAGTAGTTAAAAAACTATAACTATTAGGCTAAAAACGCTAAGTATAGTAAAACTTAGTAAGTTAATATTTTTTTTAAATAGTACTAGCTATTAGTTAAGTAGTAGATTAAAAAGCTTTTTAAATTTAAAGATTATACTTAAAAAGTACTCTAAGAGAGTATAAAAGACTTTTAGTATAAAACTAATATAGTATACTATATAAATACCTAAATTTTCTTTAATATATATATTTTTAATATTACTAAGAATTTTTTATTACTTATTAAATACTATACGTTATTCCTCCTATACGTAAAGGCTTATATTAAGAATAAAAAAATAGCTATAAAAGAAAAAGGCTATTACTTTTTTTATAGCTTATCTAAAAATAATAAGTAAGCTATATTATATAATATACCTAGTAGCCTAATACTAAAGGATTTAGCTTTATATAATATAAAAAAAATTTATTACTTTATTTATAGTTACTACTAGAAGGAAAAGAAAATCTAATCTTTAAATTTTAAGTATATTTATTAGTCTATAGTATAAGCTTAGCGTATTATTTAATAAGACTACGCCTATTTTTAAGTTAATATTAAAGTTATCTTAAAAAAAATAAATAGGTATTAAAATAAAAAGCTAGTAAAGAAGCCTCTTTTAAATAATATAAACTTTATAATAGAAAATCTTATAACTTAGTTTAAAAAAAAGTTAATAGTTAACTAAATTAAAGCTTTTTCTTATATACTTACGCTTAAGCCTCTCCTTTATAAACTAGCTAATCTTTTATACTTTATTAAAATATATAGTATCTAAAAGCTACCTATAAACTATAGAAATAATAAGTTATATATTAGCTAGTAGAAGTAAATAGTTAATTTTAACTTAAGTATTTATTATATTAGAACTAATACTATAATAGATAGTTACTACTATATCTACTTTAAGAAAGAATACTAATAGTAAAACTACGTAGACTTTCTAAGCTTAACTAAGCGTAGCTAATACTACTAGATTATAAAAAATAAAGACGCTAAAATATACTTAGAGTATTAGTATAGCCTTTATAGCTATTTACTTAGGTCCTTTAATAAGCGTTTACTTTAAAGCCTATAACTATAGTAGATTTAGAATAAGCTTAAAGAATTCTTTAATATTATAGACTATAACCTTAACTAAAACTAAGCTATTATAATAAGACTAGAGAAGTTTACCTAGCTACTTAAGCTTATTATATAAAAAAATATAACTATAAATATTTCTAAAGTACTAAAGTAGAATATTATAACTACTTAAGCCCTAGTAGCTATAAAGACTTTTAGCCTATTTACTAAATTACTTTTTAACTTAGAGTAATTTTAGTCTTAGTTCTTTAAGCTAAATAGTATAATAAAAGCCTTTACTTTTACTAATAAAGTTAACTAACTTAATATTATTTTTACTAGTATATACGCTATAGTAGGTAGAAAGGTTAAAAAATAAAATAGGCTATTAAAAATAAGGATTACTAATAAAGTAGTAGAGAGAGTATAATAAAAGATTAAAAAGAGTAAGGCTAGAAGCTAAATAGTTAGTAAATTAACTCTAGAACTAACACTAGATTAAGCTAAAAATTTTAAAAACTTACTAAATAATTAGTATCTACTTAATAGTATAGATAATATACTTAAAGTACTTTAGAAAGTACGCCTTTATAATATACTTTTTAATATTATTTATCTTTTACTTAGTATATAAAGCTCTAGATTATTAAAAAAAGTTAAATTTAATAACTTTACTAAATTAATAGAATCTATAATACTTAAATTAGTTATAATAGCTATTATAAACTAAAAAGTTTACTCTATCTATATTATAGACTTTATATAGTTTCTAGCTATATAAGATTATATACTATAAATAATATAAAAAGTAGAAAGTAATAAAAGTAGTAAGTATCTATAACTATCTTAACCTAAGGTAAATGTTTATAAGATTATAGTAGATTTTTTAGCTAAGCCTAAGCTAAACCTATTAACTAATTAGAATTTAGTAAAGTAGACTTATTTAAATTTTAATTAAATACTATTAACTAGCGCTAAGCTAAATTAAGATACGTAATTTCCTCTTATTAATACTTTATAACTAAAGGTCTTTCTTATATAGTTAAAATATCTAGTAATAAGTTATAAAGATACTTTTACTAAAGATTAGGATAAAGCTCTAGTAAAGTTTATAAATATAATAATAAAAATAGCTAATAGAGGTATAATATAGTTAAACTTTTTAATAGTATAGGTAAATATTACTTATAATAGGTACTAGGTAAAGTACTTAATTAATACTAAAGTAATAATAAATATTATATAACTATTAACTACTAATATACTAAAAATACTATATATCCTCTAGGCCGACAATAGTAGTAGAACTAGTAGTATATTTTTAGTAAATAAATTATAAAATATATTTATTAGAACTATATAGAATATCTCTATTACTATTAAAAGACTAACTATATATATAAATTTTTATATTATCTATAACCTCTAAAGGAGTATTATCTTTAATAGGCTTTAGTATATATTTATTTAACTATTTATATAGTATAATACGTATAACTATATCTAGTATTATATCTTTTTATTAAATAGCTAATATAGCCTAGTTTTTATTATATTAGACCCTCTGCTAATAAATAATAAAAGCTTTATAATAAAACTAAAGACTTTAAACGTTTAGTAGATAGCTTTACTAAAAAAGACTACCTACTTAAGTATATAGTAAACCTAGTATAACTATAAAAACTATTATATAATATTATAACTATATAGTCTTTCTAGTACTAGGTAGTACCTTTAAGTATTTATACTTTATACTAACTAGTTTTATTACTAAATAAACTCTAGAGCTTTAGTAAATTTAACTTTATATTTACTAATAAAAATTACTACTAAGTTAGTAAGTAGTATACTTTAAGATCTAAGGTTAGTATAAATAAAAAACTAAAAGAAGTATTTAGCTTAAATATACTTTAAAAACTAATTATAACTAAGCTTAGTTACTAAGTATATAAAGAATAAACTATAGAAGTAGTAACTAAAAAACTATAAGTTAATACTCTCTATAAGATAGTAGCTAAGAAAGTATAACCTATTAATATACTATAAACTAAAGAACCTATAGAGTTTAGTAACCTAAAATAGTAAAATATTATTATTTAAAATTAGATACTCTATAACAGCTTTAAGTATTTTAATATTAGGCTATTTAACTACTTCTTTAAAAAGAGATATATAGTCTTTTTTTAAAGTACTAGGCTTACCTAGGAATAACTATTTTAGTAAAACTTTAAACTATAACTTTTACTATAAAAAGTATACCTTATAATAGAGATATTATTTAATAGAGAAGTTATAATTACTTTTATATAAATAGAATTTAAATATATATATCCTAATATTAGCCTTTTATATAAGATTAAAACTATAAAGTATAAAGTATAGTAAGTTAACTCCTTCTACCTACTAAAGAAGCTAGAAGATAAGTATATTTTAATAATTAATAAATATATTAAGTAAAAAACGCTAGAACTATATAATAGCTAGTACTATAACTTTTAGTTTTTAGTTTTAAAAAAAGATAGAGATCTAAAGTTAATTAATAATATATAAAAAATTAATATAGTTACTATCTAAGATATAAACCTTTTATTATTAGTAAATAACTTCTCTAAGTAATATATAAGATATAAAATTATTATACTAATAGACTTCTTTTTTAAGTATAACTAAATTATATTTTACTTATTAAGTTAGGATATTACTACGTTTTATATACTAGTTAAACTAGTTTATTACTATACTATAGTCTAAGAAGCAACAAACTCTATTATAGCCTTTTTTTATATTATTATAAAAATCTTCTTATAATACTTTCTATATAACTATATACCTTTTATTAATAATATAGTAGCTAGTAGTTCTAAGTTAACTTATAATAATAAAGAGGCTTTTTTAGGCGTTAGGTAATATATTTTTAAGTATATCTAGTAGCTAAACTAAATCTTAGCTAATATTAAGAAAGTAAATATAATAGTCTTAGTAAAAAAGTACTATTAGAAAGTAAAAAGTCTTATTATTATTAGCTATAAAGTTAAAACTAATAGTAAATATCTAGAATTAAAGAAAGTAGTAAAAATTATTAACTAGCTAGAATATAAGAATATTAAAGAAGTAAGGATATTTATTAGTATCTACGTATACTATTATATCTAGGTTAAATACTTTACTATAATAGTATAGCTACTCTTTATACTACTATAGAAAGATATAGAATAGAGATAAAAAAAGTAGTAAAGTTAGGCTATAAAAACTCTAAAATATAAGATTATAATAGCGCTAGTATTAGCTTTACTTAACTATACTTTTAGACTCCTAATCTTTCTAGGTATAGATACTTCTACTAAAAAAAGTAAAATAGTTTTAAAGTAAGTTAAATAAAATAGTTAAAAATATTTAATTTACTTTAAGAGTATCTTATAGTTAAAAGCTAAATTAAAATAATATTTTACTAAGCTAAAATATAAAGTTATTTTCTAAGCTCTAAAAAAGTTTTACGCCTAGCTTTATAAAGTATACTTTATAATTAAAATAGATACCTAAACCCTAATTACTTAGCTTAATTATTTATTAATAGACCTACTAAGCTTACTAATAAATAAGTAGCTTATAATAATTTTAATATAAGATTTTAATATTAAAAATATTCTTAAAAAGATTTATATTATTATAAGTAGACTATCTTATTACCTAAAGCCTAATAGGTAAGAGGTACTTAATAAGATAAAAAAAGACTTAAAAAACTTTATTAATATATTACTTAATTATATAGAATTAAGTTATAATATAGTAGATATAAAGCACTAACTTAGGCTTCTACTATTATAAATCTTATATAAATCTTATAATAATAATTTAGAAGTTATTACTTAGTTTTAAAAGATATTAAGAATACCTTTAGAATTAGATTAATTTTAAGCTTTATTTTAAAAGAAAGCTACCTTAACGTTCTTTATAGTAAAAAAATTACTATTTAAGAAAAAGTTATAATACTAAACTATTTAGTAAGTAGTAAATAGCTAAAATCTATAGCTAGTTATAATTTAGAAGGTTTACTATTAGCTAGAATATTAAGGTATAAATAGTACTTTTAGTATACTTAAAATATAATACTTTTAAAAGAATATATAAAATATAGTTATAGAAGTCTTATAAGCCTGTTTTAAATACTAAGAGAAGTTAACCTTATAAAAAAGAAATATACTTACTATATCTTATACTACTACTATATAAAAATATATAATTATTAATATTATTTATATACTAAAGAGTAGAGGTAAGCGCTTTTTTATTATTACTTAAAAAACTCTAATAAGCTAGCTAGAAGCTAAAGCGCTTATAAAAAATAACTTAGCTACTATTATAAAGTTTATATATAAGGATATTATCTATAAATAGAGAGTTTATAGCTAGATATAAGTTAATAGTAGACCTAAAAATAAAGATATATTAAAGGCTATCTTTAAGCTATATAATATTATCTACTTATAAATTTTAGTATAAAACTTATAAGCCTAAGGATTTATTAAATATAAATATATTTTAGTTTATAATACCCTTATAAAGTTACTTAGCGAGTAAGTAAATAACTTTTATATAATAATACTAATAAAAAGATATACTATCTAAAAGAAGTATAGCTATTTAGTAATATAGCTAATAACTAGCTAAAACTTATAACTTCTAATAGAATCTACCTTACCTATATAATAGATACTACTATAGAATAAAGTATAAATTTAAGATAAGCTAATTATAATTTATATAATATAATTTAATATATATAACTAAAATTTATAGGATATAATAGCCTATACCTAAAGACTCTAAGTCTAGAAAAAGGACTACTAAGATACTACTTAGAAGATTAAGTATTATATAATAAGTATAAAAGACCTAGTTCTAGTTTAGGATAGTTTCTATTAAGTTAATATATCTATAAAGATTAAACTTAATATATACTAGATAGGCTTATACTAAGTAAGCTAGTTATTCTAAGACTAAGGCTACTATAAGTTAAAAAACCTTAATAGTACTCTACTAGTAAATATAGTCTTATCTAAAAATATTAAGCTATTTTTTTAGTACTTACTAGAAGATATTATAAAGGAAAATTATAAATATATTTACTTATAGGACCTAGACTACTAGTACTAAAAGTATAAATAGAAAAGAACTCTAGCTTAGTTTAATAGCTAGTAGATAAGATTACTAGCTCTACCTTATTTTTAGTTATAAGAACTAGACCTACTTTAATAGTTATAGCTATTAAACTATTATTACTTAGCTAATTATAATCTAACTATTAAAGTAGATAGAAAGTTTAATAAATACTAGCTACGCTAGTTTATATAAGTTTATTTAAAATAATAAAATAAAATATAAAAGTAAAAAAGGCGAATATATAGACCTCTACTTTAAAGCTATTATATCTTTTCTATAAAACTTAGTTAATTATACTTATAGTTTACTAGACGTAGGCTATATATATTTATATATAAAAAGAGACTACCTAAAGACTCTAATATCTAATATATAAGATAATATTAGAGAAAGTAGAAAAGAAAAACCTATATTATAATATTTTAGTAAACTATTATAAGTTTTACCTAAGTAAAATAGGTAAAATAGGTAAGCTATTATAAAGTAAAAGTTATAACTTAAGTAATTATAGTTAGGTTAATTTTAGTAATTACTTTTAGCTAATTAATATTTAGTAAAGAGACCTCTTTACTAAATCTTAATTAGCTAGTTTAATAATAGTAGCGTCTAAAATAGATACTATAAGCAGCTATATAAGGTAAAAGGTAAATTAGGTAAATTAAATATATTTATAAGGACTACCTAAATTGCTTTAGTATTTAGAAAAGAGTAAGATTTACTATATAACTAGTTAAAGTAAAGGAAGTAGATAGTAGTATAGTAAGATTATAAATAAAAGAGATAGTAATAACTAATAGCTTATATAATAAGTTAATAGGTAATATAAAGGTATAAATAAAGTAAAGTATTATTACTATAAAACTTAGAGCGAGGTACTAGTAGTTAGAAATTTTAGTAATAATAAAAAAGTATATAAATATAAAGAAACTTACTATCTTTATAGTCTCTTTTCTATTTTACTTTTAAACTTTTTAAGTTATAAGCTACTAGTAGATATAACTAGCTTTAGTAATTATAAGATACTAGTTAGTAACTTCTTTATACTTTTTTACCTCTTTAGAATTAAGGCTAAACTATAATATAAAAACTATTATTTATAAACCTAAGTATAAGTCTTATTAGCTTTATTAAACTTAACTAAAACTTATACTTATATTTAGTATTATTATTAATTACCTTATAAGACTTTAGTTAGTATACTTTAGTATAAAAGCTAGTTTAAGTAACTAGGAGAATTATAAATAATAGTAAAATATTATAATATAAATAGGTAGTCTTTACTAACGCTTAAGCAGTCTAGTAAAACTTTAAGTATACTAATAAAAAGGCTTTTATTTCTCTTATACTTTTAAGCTTCTTCTATTTAGTAGCTTAGTATTTTTTTAGTTATATTAATACTTCTACTATAGATTAGCTAAGTAGCTTAATTCTCTTAGCCTCCTTATCTTTAAGATACTTAGTAGTAAAAGTAGTAAGTATAAAAATAATAACTTATTAGTTAAAATATTTTACTTTAAGGTACCTAAGTTCTATAGCTAAATAATAACCTAAGGTTATATATAAAAATTATTATCCCTAAAATAAGAATAACTATTATAGAAATTATTAATATATAGACTTAGAGAATCTTAGCTATTATTTAAGTTAATATTTATAACGCTATCCTTAAGAGCCTATCTATCTATATCTATAAAATAGTATTATTTATAATAGTAGTTACTAACTATATTTATTAGAATAGTAAAGTTATAAATATTTATAGCAGCTATAAGGCGCTTATTAGCTAGTATCCTCTTATTTATACTATATAAGACTAGCGTAGTAATAGAGCTAAAGACTTATTATAGTACTATTAAGTTATATACTAGTAATAGAGAATAAAGGTAATAAAGCTTTTATATAGAATTAATTTAATCTAGATATTATATAAAGTAATAAGTATTATATAGTATATTACTAGGCAAGTAATTCTACTATTTACTACTAATAAAGTTAATATTATAATATATAACTATTTAGAGTATATAACTAAGGGCTAGTTAAAAGAAACCTATATTACTAGTAGAAATTTTATAAAGTATACTAGTATATCTACTATATATAAAAAGAATAGAATATATACTATTAGAAGAATAAAAAGGTAAAGTCTAATATATAGCTTTTAAAGAAGGGTAATGCTATACGCCTAGTTAATAAGTAACTAAAGTAATAGAGTATAAAGTAAATTAAAAATAACTAATTAGTACTATAGATAGCTAGTAACTAAACTAATATAGTCTTTATATAACTAGAAGATATATATTTTTTATATAAATAGTAGAAGATTAAGGTAGAATTTAACCTTTTTACTAAGTATATCTACTTATATATAGGGCTTATAGAATAGGAGTATTATAATATAGTAAGGTTATCTACTTATACGCGTTATACTAGTCTATAAAGTTTATCTAATATCTATATAACTAGCGCTACGCTAATAACTAGTTAAAGCTATATAAATATACTTATACTTACTTCTAATATTAGTAACGCCTTAGTAAGTTAGTATTTTACTTATAATTAAGATAATAAAGCTATTAGTAGTATAGGTTAACTATTTATATAGCCTATAGCTAGTCTAGTACGAGAAGCCTATTATAAAGTTATTAGTATAACTCTACTAAATACTAAGACTATATTTTAAGTAGATTATTAGCTAACTAGATCTTAGGTAAAGTAGCTAATAAACTAGGTCTAGTATAAAGACCTAGTTTAGACTAAGTATATTTAGAATCGCGCGTTTTATAAAGAAGTACTTAATAGTATAGCCTTAAAAGACCTTAATAAAATACTTATAAATATTATTAATAAAAAATACTAGTACTATTTAAGTATACTTTAGGTATAGTAAGATAAAGTCTTAAACTAAGTTTAGTAAAAAGTATCTAGTATAAAGACCTTAAACTTCCTTAACTAGTACTTTAAATATACTAGTACTTAGTCAGTGTTTGTCGCTAGGGAGTTACGTCCCTAGCGTAGAGAGGCGTTAACTATATACTTTTTTATCTAAATCCTAAATTTATATTAATTTTATAGTCTTCTTAGAGGACCTATTATATATTATTATATAACTAATAAGTAAGCGTATTCTTTAAGCGTTTTTAACGCGTAATCTATAAACCCCTTTACTTTAATTTAGATCTAACTATAAACTTATTATACTTATACTTATACTTACTTTTATAATATATATATAAGCTTACTATCTTTTACTAAACTATATTTACTACCTTAACGTCTTATATAACTTTAATCTTTTAGTAGACGTAAATAGTATTAAGTACTAGATAAAGCTATATCTTATAGTAGCTTACCTATATATACTTAAAAAAGTCCTTTTTAGTAACCTTAAAGACTTTAAAGAAATCTTTTAATAACCTTCTAAGGCTTTATAACTATAAATTAAACTTAAATTATTTACTATCTATAAGACGCTAGCTAATAAGTAAAATTATAATAATATTTTTAGGCTTTAAGTATACCTATTACTAACTACTAGCTTTAGTAATAATAAAAATTTAATAAATACTATACTAGATTCTAATATCTTTAGCCTACCTTTATTTTACTCTATTCTTAGCTATAGACCTAAGCTTTAGAATTAAGTTCTAACTACTTTTTTTAAGTACTACTACTATATTACTACTAATATTATAGATAAGTAGCTCTAGAGACTTAACTCTACTATTAATTATATTAAGGCAGATCTACTAGCTGTTAAAGGCGTTAAATAGCTTTATTATAATAGTAAGTATAATCTATTTATATAAGATAATAAGATAATAAGAATAATAGTAATATATACTTATTACTATATAATAATAATAAGGTATAACAACCGGAGCTTGTGCGTAAGGTAAGGTATATATATAAAAAAAAGAGAGAAAGAGAGAGAGAGAGAGAGAAAGAGTAGATAAGGGAGAAGAGGTAAAGATATAGCCTACTAGCTAGTATCTAGGTATCCTCTCCCCTAACCTAAAGTTTAGGTATTAAAGTAGATAGTAGTTAACTTTACTAAATTTAAGAGGACTTAATAATATATATAAAGTATTAAGCTTGCTTAGTAAGCTTTTAATTACGTAGTCGTATATATGTTAGAATTTATTAATAATTAAATACCTTTTTATCTACGTAGCAGTAGGGGCTGCTTATTTTAGTTAATATAATTTAGTAATACCTATCTTTTTAGTCTTAGAAAAATTATAAAAAATTAAAAAAATACTATATATATATTATAAAATTAGCGTATAGTATATACTATACTAGGCTAAAAATACTAAAGAAATATAGTAGTAAAAGTATTCTTAAGGCCTTTATAGCTAGCTAGTTAGTAGTTATAAGTTTATTAAAAGATTAGCTATTTTAGCTAGTTATTCTTTAGAACTAAAAAGTAAAAGTTATTAATAAAAATTTTATATTAATCTCTAAAGCTAATTATAGTATAGTTAGTAAGTAAAAAATAGTACTTTTTCTTATATAACTTATATAGTAACTTTAGGGCTCTTAAATTAAGTATAATAAAAACTATAGTAATAATAGAGTTTTAAATATATACTTACTATAGTTTTTACTTTAGTTTAGGGGTATTTAGGACTCTTAGATTTTAATTAAGCTTATTTAATTTAAGTATAAAAGACTAGTAGTACTTATTATTATTTTTATAATAGTCCTTATCTTTACTAGTAAGGTAAGTTATAGTAATTTTAAAGTTTACTACTTAAGATATAGTAAAGTTATTAGTATTATTTCTTATTAGGACTTGTAGCTAGTTAGTATAGGTAGCTAGTATAAGACTAGATAGAAGCTACTAGGTAACTTACCTAGTAACTTCTTTTACTTACTACCTAGCTATTTACTCTTCTAGACTAGCATAGGTTTTGTAGGCTAAGGGCTTAGCGCCTAAGGTAGGGTATAAATACTTACCTAGCCCTATACCCTTCTCTTCTTAACTAGCTACTATCTTATTTATTTTATTAATATAACCTTTAATATTACTAACTTTCTACTTACTTAGTAACTATATAATAGCCTTAGACGTACTCTTACACAATAGCAGCTCTCCTTTTTTTATTTTAGCCTATATAGCACTCCGCCTATATAGCATCTAGCCTATATAGTACCCCGCCTATATAGTATCCCGCCTATATAGCACCCCGCCTATATAGTATCCTACCTATATAGTATTCTACCTATATAGTACTTAGCCTATATAGCACCCTGTCTATATAATACTCTACCTATATAGTACCTATCTATATAGCCTTACTACGCCTGTATAGCCTCTATAATACTTAATAAGTATATAAAGACCCTACTAAAGGGCGCTGTCTAGAGGACTTAACTTTTATAATAAGATAAAAGTTTACGCCTATAGAACTTACCTAACCTACTTAGTATAAGTACTCTACTAAAGGGTATAGTAAAGTAACTATATTCTATAAGCTATAGGTCTAGCTATACTAGTATTATAGGCGTAGTAGCTAAGAAGAAAACTAATAATATAATATAAAAAGTAAATATAGTATAGAAATCTAATAATAAAGTAATACTACTATTTAACCTTACGTAGTTATAAGAATAAAATATAAAGATAGTAGTAGATTACCTTATAGTAGTAAAAAAAGAGTATAAACTTTAATAGTTATTTTTAGTAAATACTAGCTTAGTAACTAAGAACCTGCTATAGTATATAAAACGCGTAGTAGATAATACTTACTAGTAAAGACTCTATAATATAGTAATTAATAACCTATTTAATAGAGACTTAATAGGATAAGTATTTATTAACCTAACCTTTTTATAGTTTATACTAAAGCTTAACGTAAATACTAATCTAAATCTATAAGATTATATTTATACTTACTAGAATATAAAACGCGTATTATATAAAGATATACTACCTATAATAGTAGTTCTAAAATTCCTCTTTTTAAAGTTTAGGTAATACCTAATAACTAACTACCCTTTAAAGTAACTTTAAGCCTTTTTTTATAAGAAACTTGCTATTATAGTATTAGTATTTTTATTTATAATAAAGACCTTTTAGCGTAACGCTAAGCGTTAAGTATAGTTAATAGTAGACTAGGTAGTAGATTTCTAGTAATAACTAGTAGTACTTTAAAATAACTTCTTAGTAGTAATTTAAGTATATATATAAACTATACGTATTATCTAAGATATAGTTATAAAGCTTTATAATTAACTTTAGTAGGCTTAAGTAGTAATATAAGTAGCCCTAATAAAGCTATAGATAACCTTACTAGTAGTATTACTTACCTTAGCTATAGTATACTTAGTAAATTATAGTTAGGCGTTAGCTTCTATAAATCTATATATAGGTCTAGGTTTTACCCCTTACTAATAACCTATATAATTATAGTAGTAGTTTATAATACTATTTAACCTATATACAGGGACTAGAGTCTAGTAGTAATATATAACTACTTCTATAGAACAGCTGTAGCCAATCTTATAGGCGTAATTAGATATATTAAGATTATAGTAAGTATACTAGCGTTATATTTACTTTTATAACGTAGGACCTTATAAATCTAAGCTTCTATAACGCCCTCTAACCTTTTTAGGAGTACTAGCTTAAAATATAGTTTAGTAAATAAGTACCTTTTTTAACTACCTTAGTATAAATACTATAGTAATACCTAATAAGGACACTTATATTATAGTATTATATAATAGCTTAAAAGGACTAGCTTATACTATAATAAAACCCCTAGGCTTTTACTTAGCTAAATTTACTACCTTCTATAACTATCTATAGAAGTTACTTATTTAGTTTAGAGATAGAGACCTACGTATTACTACTTTAAGTAAGCTATTCTAACTATAATAGCCTAATACTAACTATACTATAAGAAAAATAATAGCTAGTAATACTTATAAGTTCTGCCTAGAGTTTTAAGTACTAGCGCTATAAGTAGGCTTTAATATATATTAGATAAAATAGAAGTTTAAAAAAAAGCTTCTTAGATAGCTATAGATAGCTCTAAACTATAATATTAATAACTAGAATACTTTTATAGTATATATTAATATAAGTACTTTAGTATATAATTACCTCTACTTTTATAGTAAGTAGGTTTAAAACCCTACTAGCTGCCTCTTTAACTTTATATACAGCTCTAACTTAGTAAACTAGTTCTTAACTAACTAAACTACTAGATTTATAGACTATGCTAACTTAAGTACCCCCTAAATAAACCTCCTAAAGCCTAAGAAAATAAAGTTAGTAAATAATATAAAGTAACCTTAGAATACTATAGTTACTTAGAGTATTATTTATAATTACTATAACTATAGTAAACTAGGATACTTAGCCTATAAATATAAAAAACTTAAGATATATAACTATAAAACTATAGATAAAGAATATATTAAGTATAAAGAGTAAAAATACCCTAACTTAGAAAAGGAGGATTTTACTAACCCTTAGTTCTAAATTATAAACTAGAGAAAATAGACTATAAATAGTAGAAATAATAATAAAAATATAACTTAAAAAGTTTAACTCTCTTCTAATAGCTAAAAGTAAAGTTAGCTATTAAACTAGCTTAAAGTTTAGTAGACTTAGATAGCTATAATAAGAGTAAGCCGCCTAAGCTAGTCTTTTAAACCTTTATAGAGTAATATAATACTACCCTATATATATATAAGAGCCTTATTAATAATAAAGTAATAACTAACTTTATAATAAAATATATAGCTAAGTTAGCCTAGCTTATACTAATCTAGTTATCTACCTATAGATAAGTAAGTAACTATTATAAAATAAGCTAGGAAATTATATATAAAGTTTACTTCTATCTTAAAATTAGGGACTACTTTTACTAAACCTAGGTACTACTCTAAAATAACTTAGTTAGAGTAGACCTCTACTTTAGCTATAAATAGCTAGTAGTATATAAACTCTAGTATTTATATAGATATAGTAGTATCTAGTTTTCTAGTAAATATTATAAAGCTAACTATAGTATTAAAAGTAACGTACTAATTAAAGGATATATAAAAAGCTATAAACTTTAAAATATAGATACTATACTACTAGATAAGCCCTAACTAAAAATACTATAGCTAGACTAGTACTAGAACTTATACTAGAAATTTATTACTAACTATAAATTAGATATTTAGATAGTTAGCTTATAAGCTATCTAGGTATACGTACGCTGTAAAGATATATATACCTATTTCTTTAAATCTAACCCCTTTATAATCCTTATAAAAGACGTTTATAAAACTATTAACCTAAATAACTTTAAAAAGTTTATAGAGAAATAAGTTAACCTTAACCTCTTATTATTAGTCTCTTTAGAATACTATAATATTTTATCTATATTTAACTATAAGGTAGTAAACGCAATACCTAATAGTTTAAAATTTAATTATAAAATTAAAGTTAAGCTAAGTACTAAGCTTCCTAACTATAAGCTACGCCTACTCTTACTATAAATACTTAATATAGTTTAGAAGTATATTAAGAACTTCTTTAAATAAAGTTATATTAAGAAATATTACTTACTAGTTTAGTCTAACCTCTTTCTTACCTATAAGCCTAAAAGTAGTATATAAATCTATATAAACTACTATAAACTTAATAAAGCTATAGTTAAGGACTAGTACCCTATCTTCTTCTTTTAAGAAACTTTTATTAAACTTATATAGTTATTTTAGTTCTCTACTTTTAATATAATCTATACTTTTAATTAAGTATATATTAAGAAAGGCTTAGAATAGCTTATAGTATTCTCTACTTACTAAAGGACTTACTAATATAAAATAATACTTTTTAGCCTTTATAATACGCCTACTACCTTTTAATAGGTAATTAATAAAGTACTCTTTAAATATCTAGACGTATTTTATACTACTTACCTAGATAATATTCTTATATTCTTAGATAATTTAAAGGATTATATTAAGTACTATAAGATAGTACTTAAGCGCCTACGTATAAATAGATTCTATATTAATATTAAAAAGTACTAATTTTACTAATAGAAAGTTAAGTTTTTAGGTCTTATTATTATTTTATAGGGCTTAGAAATAGACTTAGTTAAAATTTAGGTAATACTAGACTAAAAAATACTTATAATAGTATAAGAAGTCTTAAGACTCTTTAGCTTTTTAAGCTTTTATAAGTAATTTATAAAAGAATACTTAAAAATTATCTACTTATTTACTTTAGCTTATAAGTCTAAAGTTATAACTAAAAAAAGTAAAAATAGCTACTCTAGGCGTATAGTCTAGTATAAGCCTTTTACTCTTATAAAAGAATATAGTAAAGCCTTTAAAGACTTAAAAGATATATTTTAACTAAGCTAAGTACTTATATACTTTAACCTTAAAAAGTAAGTCTTTATCTTTTATAACTCCTCTAGCTAGGTAAATAGTAAAGTTATAAAATAATAAAATATAAATAGTAACTTATAACTAATTACTTTCTTTTTAAAGAAACTAATACTTATAGAATATAACTATAATATCTATAACCTTAAACTTATAGCTATTATAAAAGCCTTTACTAAATAGAAGCCTAAACTTATTAGTACTAGTCTAAAGAAACTAATTTAAGTTATATTAAACTACTATAACCTTTAAACTTTTATAATAACTAAAAATCTTAACTATAGGTAGGTATAATAGTTATTATTTTTATTTTAATTTAACTTTTAAATTACCTATATACTAGAGAAGATAAATATTAAAGCTAATACCCTTTTATAGTATAACTAGGATATTCTTAAAGATAAAGAAGACCTACGTATTACTATAAATTACGCTATTATCTTAAAAGAAAAGAATATCTTACTAGATATAGTACTAGTACTAAATATAGTAGTAAGGCTACTATCTATATTAAGTAGGAGAAATAATACTAATAACTTTACTATATCTTAAGTAGTAGACTTTAGGATTACTATAACTTACCTTACTAGTAAAGATAAAGATTATTATAAAAATAATAATAAGTACTACTAGCCTCTTATACTTAAATTAGATAAGTCTAATTAAGACCTAAAAGTCTTAAGTACCCCTAAACTAGAGTAGAAACTATAGTAGGTATATATTTAAGACTCTATTATTACTATAGTCTTTATTATACTTAATTTAGGAGCCCTAAAATTACTACGTAAGTTATATAAAAAAGGGTACTATTTTTTACTTACTAACTATACTATAGTTAGCTCTAAAGATTAATATAAGATTCTTATTAATAGCTTTTACCTTCTAGTCTTAAGAGACAACTAGCTAAAATAGCTAATCTTTTAATAAACTTATAACTACTAACTAGCTAGCTATAAGGGCCTTAAGAATACCTTTACTACTATATTTCTCTAGTATTTCTAGCCTAGTATAGTATATACTATACGCTGATTTTATAACGTATATACAGTATATAAACATATAGTTTCTTTTTATAAAGCTACTTATAGCTACCTTTACCCCTTCCTAGTCCCTTATAGAAAGTAGTAGGATATTATAATTAACTTTATTTAGAATTTAACCCCTTCCCGCTACTAAGGGTAGATAATATAGAATATATATATAGTAGTAGATAGACTTATAAAGTATAAGTACTTCTTTACTATACTAAGATAGGCTGTTAAGGATACTATAGAGGTCTTTTAAAGAGTCTTTATATTATATAGCCTCCTATAATTAGTTACCTTAGACTAAGGCTAAAATTTTATAGCTAAATACTAGACATACTTTATAAAATAACTAGGTATCTAATACTACCTATCTAGCGCCTACTACCTATAAATAGATAGATAAATTAAATACTTAAATTAATCTCTAAAAGAGTACCTATATAAGTACGTTAACTATTAGTAAAATAACTAAGTAGAATAGCTATAAGTTACTAAGTTTATAGTAAATAATACTATTAATAAAGTAACTAAATTAATACTATTTTTTACTAACTTTAGATACTACCTAAAGTTAGGTCTCTACTTAGTAGAAGAACTTTCTATTTTAAAAGACGCGCTATAGAGCGCGTAGGCTAAAGCCTCCTATATTAATAATTTTATATAGAAATATAACTAAATAGTTAATTACTTATACGTTAACTTAGGATAGACCTAGGAAAAATATAAAAAATAAGCTAATAGAAAATAATAAGATACGCCTAGGTACTAAGTTAAGGATAAAGTATAAATTAATACTAAAAACTAGTAGACTAACTGCCTTTCTAAGAAGCTTAATAGTAAGTATACTAGGCTATATATAGTTAAATAAGTACTTTATAAAGGCTATATATTTAAACTAGATTTATCTAATTACCTTATTTAAAAAGAGATCTTTTTAGTTTTTTACCCTAATATCCTACTACTAGATACTATAAACCCTATACTATTCTAAAAAGCTACTTTTTTAAAGCTAGTAAACATCTTTATAAATAAAGAAACTAGTAAAAAATTTAGTAATTACTTAGTAAATAAAGTTCTTAACTATAAATAGCAGCCTAATAGGAACTAGTATTACTAAGTTAAGTAAGCTAGTTACCCTAAACTAGACTAGCAGCCTATAGAAAACTTCCTTAATTACTATAATATTCTACTTTTCTACTAGAAAAACCTAGAGGTGCTAAAGCCTTTAAGTATAGTCTTAGTATTAGACTAATAGCCTTATTCTAAAGATCTTAAAGCTATTATAGACTAAAAAGCTTATATTACCTACCTCCTAAAATTATTTAGTAAAAGTAAGAAACTATATACTACCCTCTACTTAATTAATTTAGTTACTCTAGTTCTATAAGTACTAGATTATTAATAGGCCAGCTATATTAGCGCCTCTCTCTTTAGGGTAAGGTATTAATAGTAACTAAGTCTAAGATTTATACGCTATATAAGCGCTTAAGAGTACTACGCTATTATTTTCCCTATTAGTTTACTAAAATAGTAGCACCTTCCTTAGGTATCCTAAAGTAATAATTATATATAAATATAGTATTTTAGAGTTCTTACTATAAAACTTAGTTACTATATAATAGTTTTATATAGAAGAAATAGTTAAAAGTAACCTAACCTATATAAGTAAGAATTAGCTAGGCTACTATCTTATTAGTAGGTTTCTAGTAGGGATAATAGTTTAGTAAGATAATTAGCGTTCTATTTTAATTTCTACTATCTATACTCTTAATAGTTTAGTTTTTAGTAATTTATAAAAGCTTATTCTTTTTTTTCTAGAAGAAAGAGACCTATTAAGACTTATAGCTAGTTAGTATAAGTAGCTAGTATAAGACTAGATAAAAGCTACTAGGTAACTTACTTAGTAACTTTTTTTACTTACTACCTAACTATTTACTCTTCTAGACTAGTATAGGTTTTATAGGTTAAAGGCTTAGCGCTTAAGGTAAAGTATAAATACTTACCTAGCTCTATACCCTTCTCCTCTTAACTAGCTACTATCTTGTTTATTTTATTAATACAACCTTTGATATTACTAACTCTCTACTTACCCAGCAACTGTGTGATAGCCCTAGACGTGCTCTTACATTTCTCTTACTTAATATAAATAGTAGCTTTACTACTATATCTAGTACTAGTATTATACTTAGTAAGATATTTTTTTCTTTTAAGATAATAGTATAATTTATAGTAATATATAAGTTTTTTTTATTTTTAGAAATATCCTAGTTATACTATAAAAAGGTATTAGCTTTAATATTTATCTTTTCTAGTATATAGATAATTTAAAAGTTAAATTATAATAAAAATAATAACTATTATACTTACCTATAGTTAAAGTTCTTAGTTATTATAAAAGTTTAAAAGTTATAGTAGTTTAATATAACTTAAATTAGTTTCTCTAGGCTAGTACTAATAAGTTTAAGCTCTTATTTAGTAAAGGCCTTTATAATAGCTATAAGTTTAAAGTTATAGATATTATAGTTATATTCTATAGGCGTTAGCTTTTTAAAAAAAAAAAAAATTAGTTATAAGTTACTATTTATATTTTATTATTTTATAACTCTATTATTTACCTAGCTAAAGAAGTTATAAAAGATAAAAACTTACTTCTTAAAGTTAAAGTATATAAGTACTTAGCTTAGTTAAAATATATTCTTTAAGTTTTTAAAAGCTTTACTATATTCTTTTATAAAAGTAAAAAGCTTATACTAAACTATACACCTAAAGTAGCTATTCTTACTTTTTTTAATTATAACTTTAAACTTATAAGCTAAAGTAAATAAGTAGATAATTTTTAAATATTCTTTTATAAATTATTTATAGAAGTTTAAAAAGCTAAAAAGTTCTAAAACTTTTTATACTATTATAAGTATCTCCTAGTCTAGTATTATTTAAATTTTAACTAAGTTTATTTCTAAGCCCTATAGAGTAATAATAAAGCCTAAAAACTTAACTTTCTATTAGTAGAATTAGTACTTTTTAATATTAATATAGAATTTATTTATATATAGGCGCTTAAGTACTATCTTATAGTACTTAATATAATCTTTTAAGTTATTTAAGAATATAAGAATATTATCTAAGTAAATAGTATAAAATATATTTAGATATTTAAAAAGTATTTTATTAATTACTTATTAAAAAGTAGCAGGCGTATTATAAAGGCTAAAAAGTATTACTTTATATTAGTAAGTCTTCTAATAAGTAAAAAATACTATAAGCTATTTTAAGCCTTTTTTAATATATATCTAATTAAAGACGTAAATTATATTAAAAATAGAGAACTAAGATAACTATATAAATTTAGTAAAAATTTTTTAAAAAAAGAAAATAAAATACTAGTCTTTAACTATAGCCTTATTAAGTTTATAATAGTTTATATAGATTTATATACTACTTCTAGGCTTATAAGTAAGAAAGAGGTTAAACTAAACTAGTAAGTAATATTTTTTAATATAACTTTATTTAAAAAGGTTCTTAATATACTTCTAAACTATATTAAGTATTTATAGTAAGAGTAAATATAGCTTATAGTTAGAAAGCTTAGTATTTAGCTTAACTTTAATTTTATAGTTAAATTCTAAGCTATTAAGTATTACATTTACTACCTTATAGTTAAATATAGATAAAATATTATAATATTCTAAAAAAACTAATAATAAAAAATTAAAGTTAACTTATCTCTCTATAAATTTTTTAAAGTTATCTAAGTTAATAGTTTTATAGACGTCCTCTATAAAGATTATAAAGAAGTTAAATTTAAAAAAATAAGTATATATATCTTTATAGTATACGTATAGTCGGTGTTTGTCGCTAGGGAGTTACGTCCCTAGCGTAGAGAGGCGTCGACTATATACTTTTTTATCTAAATCCTAAATTTATATTAATTTTATAGTCCCCTTAGAAGACCTATTATATATTATTATAATAGTAACTAATAAGTAAGCGTATCCCCTAAGCGTCTTTAACGTATAATCTATAAGTCTCTTTACTTTAATCTAGATTTAACTATAAATCTATTATACTTATATTTACTCTTATAACGCGCGCGTAAGCTTACTGTCTCTTACTAAATTATATTTACTACGTTAACTTCCTATATAGCTTTAATCTTTTAGTAGATATAAATAATATTAAGTACTAAGTAGATCTATATCTTATAGCGACTTGCTTATATATACTTAGTAAAGTCCTTTTTAGTAACCTTAAAAGCTTTAATAAGATCTTCTAATAATTTCTTAAGGCCTTATAACTAGGAATTAAACTTAAATTATTTACTATTAATAAGAGACTAGCTAATAAGGTAGACCCTAATAATATCCTCTAGGGTTAAGTATACCTATTACTAACTACTAGCTTTAATAATAATCTTAATTTAATAGACGCTATTCTAGTTCGCGACTTTCTTAGCCTATCTTTATAGTACTCTATCTTTAGCTATAGCCTTAAGCTTTAGGATTAATTTCTAACTACTATCTTTAAAAGCTACTGCTATATTACTACTAACGTTATAGATAGGTAGCTTTAGAGAACTAACCCTACTATTAATTATATTAAGGCGGATCTACTAGCCGCCTTAGAGTATGTTAAATAGCTTTATTAACAGTAACGGGTGCCGTACGGTAAGTATAACCTATTTATATAAGATAACGAGATAATAGGAATAATAGTAATACGTACTTATTACTATATAATAATAATAAAATATAATAACTAGAGCTTATAAGGTAAAGTATATATATAAAGAAGAGAGAGAAAGAGAGAGAGTAGATAGGAGAGAGAAGGTAAAGATATAGCCTACTAGCTAGTATCTAGATGTCCTCTCCCCTAACCTAAAGTTTAGGTATTAAAGTAGATAGTAAGTATTAAGGTAAATAGTAGTTAATCTTACTAAATTTAAGAGGATATAATAATATTATAAAGTATTAAGCTTACTTAGTAAGCTCGCTCGATTACGTAATCGTATAAACGTTATAATTTATTAATATTTAAATACCTTTTTATTAACGTAGTAGTAGAGGCTGCTTATTTTTATATATAATTTAGTAATACTTATCTATTTTAGTCTTAGAAAAAAAAAAAAAAATAGTATACGTATACTTAGATAGCTTATAAGCTAGCTATCTAAATATCTAATCTATAGTTAGTAATAAATTTTTAGTATAAGTTTTAATACTAGTTTAGCTATAGTATCTCTAGTTAGGGCTTATCTAATAGTATAGCGTTTATATTCTAAGATTTATAGCCCTCTACGTATTCTTTAATTAGTATATTACTTTTAATACTATAGTTAGCTTTATAATATTTACTAAAAAACTAAATACTACTATACTTATATAAATACTAGAGTTTATATACTACTAGCTATCTATAGCTAAGGTAAAAGTCTACTTTAACTAAGTTATCTTAAAGTAGTACCTAAGTTTAGTAAAAGTAGTCTTTAATTTTAAAATAAAAGTAAACTTTATATATAATTTTTTTATTTATTTTATAATAGTTACTTACTTGCTTATAGATAAGTAACTAGATTAGTATAAACTAGGCTAACTTAACTATATATTTTATTATAAAGTTAGTTATTATCCTATTATTAATAAAGCTTTTATATATATATAGGGTAGTATTATATTACTCTATAAAGGTTTAAAAGACTAGCTTAGATAGCTTACTCTTATTATAGCTATCTAAATCTACTAAACCTTAAGCTAGTTTAGTAGCTAACTTTACTTCTAGCTATTAAAAAAGAGTTAAATTTTTTAAATTATATTTTTATTATTACTTTTACTATTTATAGTTTATCTTTTTTAGTTTATAATTTAAAACTAAAAGTTAGTAAAATCCTCCTCCTCTAAGTTAAAGTAGTTTTATTTTTTATACTTAATATATTCTTTATCTATAGTTTTATAGTTATATATCTTAGGTTTTTTATATTTATAAGCTAAGTATTCTAGTTTACTATAGTTATAGTAATTATAAATAATACCTTAAGTAGCTATAGTATTCTAAAGTTACTTTATATTACTTACTAACTTTATTTTCTTAAGCTTTAGAGGGTTTATTTAAAAAGTACCTAAGTTAGTATAGCCTATAAATCTAGTAATTTAGTTAGTTAAGAACTAGTTTATTAAATTAGAGCTATATATAAAGTTAGAGGGGTAGCTAGTAGGATTTTAAACCTACCTACTATAAGAGTAGAAGTAATTATATACTAAAATACTTATATTAATATATACTATAAAAGTATTTTAGTTATTAATATTATAGTTTAAAGCTACCTATAGCTATCTAAAAAGCTTTTTCTTAAACTCTTATCCTATTTAATATACGTTAAAGCCTACCTATAGCGCTAGTACTTAAAACTCTAAGTAAAACTTATAAGTATTACTAGCTACTATTTCTCTTATAGTATAGTTAGTATTAAGCTATTATAATTAAAATAGCTTACTTAAAGTAGTAGTATATAAGTCCTTATCTCTAAACTAAATAAGTAACTTCTATAAATAGTTATAAAAAGTAGTAAATTTAGCTAAGTAAGAGCCTAAAGGTTTTATTATAGTATTTTTTTTTTTTTTTTATAATTTTTCTAAGACTAAAAAGATAGGTATTACTAAATTATATTAACTAAAATAAGTAGCCCCTACTGCTACGTAGATAAAAAGGCGTTTAATTATTAATAAATTCTAATATATATACAACTACGTAATTAAGAGCTTACTAAGTAAGCTTAATACTTTATAATATTATTATATCCTTTTAAATTTAGTAAGGTTAACTACTATCTACTTTAATACTTAAACTTTAGGTTAGGGGAAAGGATACCTAGATACTAGCTAGTAGGCTATATCTTTACCTCCTCTTCTCTATCTACTCTCTCTCTCTCTCTCTCTCTCTCTCTCTTTCTTATATATATATTTTACTTTCTTTATAAGCTCCGGTCGTTATACCTTATTATTATTATATAGTAATAAGTATATATTACTATTATTCTTATTGTCTTATTATTTTATATAAATAGGTTATACTTACTATTATAATAAAGCTATTTAATACTTTTAACAGCTAGCAGATCCGCCTTAATATAATTAATAGTAGAGTTAGGTCTCTAGAGCTACTTATCTATAATATTAGTAGTAATATAGCAGTAGTACTTAAAGAAAGCGGTTAGAATTTAATCCTAAAGCTTAGGTCTATAGCTAAGAATAGAGTAAAATAAGAGTAGGCTATAATCCTACTTGTCGGCTAGTATCTTGTAGATAGCGAATAATTTAAGTTCAATTTATAGTTACGAGGCCTTAAGAGGTTATTAAAGGATCCCTTTAAAGTCTTTAAGGTTACTAAGAAGGACTTTTTTAAGTATATATAAGTAAGTTACTATAAGGTATAGCTCTACTTAGTACTTAATACTATTTATATCTACTAGAAGATTAAAGTTATATAGAATATTAAGGTAGTAAATATAGTTTAATAAAGAATAGTAAGCTTACGTACGCGTTATAAGAGTAAACGTAAGTATAAGTATAATAAATTTATAATTAAATCTAGATTAGAGTAAAGAAGCTTATAAATTATATATTAAAGACACTTAGAGAATACGCTTACTTATTAGTTATATAATAATATATAATAGGTCCTCTAAGAAGACTATAAAATTAATATAAATTTAGGATTTAGATAAAAAAGTATATAGTTAACGCTTCCCTACGCTAGAGACGTAACTCCTTAGCAACAAACGCCGACTTTATTATAGTATAAGCTAGTCTCTTTAAGCTATTTTATAACGCTATAATATAAGTATCCTTATTAGGTATTACTATAGTATTTATACTAAAGTAGTTAAGAAAGGTACTTATTTACTAAACTATATCTTAAGCTAGTACTTCTAAAAAGATTAGAAAGCGTTATAAAAGCTTAGATTTATAAAGTCTTATATTATAAAGGTAAACGTAATACTAGTATACTTACTATAATCTTAATATATCTAATTACGCCTATAAGGTTAGCTACAGCTATCCTATAAAAGTAGTTATATATTACTACTAGACTCTAGTCTCTATATATAAGTTAAATAGTATTATAGGCTATATAATTTATATAAAGCTATAAAGTACTATCCTTCTTCTTTATAAAGAGAATTAGTACTTTAGCTAATAATTTTAACTTTTTAATAAACCTTTTTTTTAAGTAATCTTCTAGATACTTTTATAATATAGTAAGTTCTACTTTAGAAAAATTATAAAGTAGTTAATATAAAGGTTTTACTCTATTTTTAAGTTTAATTACTAAATTATAGTTTCTATAACTAACTAGAGTAATATCCTCTTACTTATTAAAAATATTATAATAATTAGTATACTTTAGCCTTAATTAGCCTAAAGTAAGTTCTTTAGGTCTACTAACTATAGCTACTAGTACTATAAGTATATCTACTTTATTTAATTTTATTATATAAGTAAACTAGTCTATATCCTTAATAGCTACTTATATATAAGTAGCTCTTTCTTTAGCCTTTTTATTTTAAAATAATAACTACTTTATAGCTAAGTTTATTTTTAAGTTATTTTTAGTAATCTAAAGTATTTTTAGATATATTTAATACTAATAAAGTAATCTTACTATAAAGAGTATTTACTAAGTATATATCTTCTTATATAAATTATATAAAATTAATTCTATATAAGCTTAACTAGTAATCTTTAAAGTAGATCTACTAATAGTAGTAACTATTACTTTTAGTAATAGTTTTACTTTTAAGCTATACTCCTTTACTAAGTTTTTTAATATTAAATTTAATAAGTAGGCTAAGTTTACTAAAGTTTTAATACTTACTATTTTTCTTAAATTAGACCTAATAGTAATAAGTAGTTAAGAATAGTAATAAAGTAAGTTTTTTAAGCTCTTTAACTTTTTATTTTATTAAGTAAAGTTTATAAAGGCTATAAAGAATAAAGTTACTTTTATATCTCTTTACTTTTTTTTAATTAAGTTTAAGTTAGTTTTTTTTTCTATAGTTTTAAATAATTAAGTCTTTTATAGCTTTCTTTATTATAGTTTTAATAAATAATAGTTATTTTAGCTAGCTTTAAAGAGGTATTTCTTCTTTTATATTTACTTAGACTATTTTAGCTTTTTTTAGTAGCCTTTAGTAGCTTACTAAAGTTTTTAAGCTTAGTATTTAAAGTTTACTTCTAACTATTTTTAGACTTTTTATAATTTTAGTAGCTTATATACTACTATCTCTAAATTTAATTTATATAGTCTTTAACCTTTTAGAGAGTAGTCTTTATACTATTAAGTATTAAGTCTAATTTTTTTTAAATTATATTAGAAAGTACTATAATAAACTTAAATTATTATTATAAAAAAAAAGTATTTTTAACTTTCTTTTATAGTACTTTTAAGTACTAAAGAAGATCTATAAAAGACTAGCTAAACTTTATTTTAACTTTTTTAAACTATTTATAGGCTTTTTAAGTATATTCTTTAAGAGTACTTAAAGCTACTAGTATAATACTAGTAAACTTTTACTAAGTTAGTACTTAGCTTAAAGTTTAGTATTAATTAGATACTTTAATTTTTTATAATATTTTTAACTATTTTAAAATATATTTACTCTTAAATTCTACTTTATTAGCCTCTATTAGGAAGTTAGTAAAAAAGCTAGTAAAAAAGCTTTTATAGTTTCTTTACTATATATAAAAGTCTTATTTATTCCTCTTTTTATAGATATATAGAAGGTCTAGCTTTAGAAGCTATATATAAGTTAAGTAATAACTAAGTAGAAATAGTATATATTAAACTAAAGTTATTAAAGTATTAATAATAGTATCTAAGTTACTTATAAAGTAATTTAGCTATTACTAGTATAAGTATACTAGCTTAAGCTTTTTATACTTTTTAGTATACTATTTATATAGTTACTTTAATTTTTAGTTTAAATTAAGCTTATCTACTTTAATTTATACTATACTAAGCTACTTTATACTATTACTAAAAGTATTATTAGATAACTCTTTAATTAGTAGTCTTACTTACTTAACTAATAGTATTTAAGTAATAAGAGATAAGTCTAAATTATTTAACTTAAAAGTAAATACTTTAAGGCTATTTCTAGCTTAAGATTTTTATTAGGACCTCTCTACTACTTAATAAGTAGTTATAGTATTAATATAAAGTTATAGCTATTTATTTAAGAGAAAGTAATTTAAATATAAGAATTTTAACTAATAATAAGATAGTATAAAGTAAATAATAAATATATTTAATAATAGATAAATTACTAGCCTCTAAAGTAGCTATAATTCCTCTATATAGATAAGATATTATATAATCCTTAATAGACTATTCTAGATCAGTATAATATTAGATAGTTTAAGCCAACAACCCTTACAACTATAAGCTTTTTTTAATAAGTAGTTAGACTATTACTAATCTATTACTAGTTTAATAAATAGAATTGTAAGGGGCTGCCTTAATGGCTTAAGTATAGGGTAATAATAAGTAAATTCGATAGAGAGCTATAAGGGCTCTTAGGCAGGCTCTTAAAGATAGCCCCTATACTAAGGTCTAGGTAGGCCTTTATATTATAAGGTATTATAACTATAGTATAGTACTCTTAACTACTATAAGTACTAAGAAAGTATCTAAGTAGTACTATTTAGTAGTAAGACTAAAAAAGAATAAAAAGAATACTAAGACTATCTAGCTAAAGCCTTAGGGGCTTAAAAGCTTAGCTAAAAGATACTAAGGCTAACTAGCTAAGGCCTTAGAAGCTTAGCCTATAATAATACCTCTTTATTAAGGTTAGGCTTATTTAAAAAAGGCAAAAAAAAAGCGCGTAATAGTAATAATATATAGCTAGACTTAAACGCAGGTTAAAAAAAAGGTAAAAAGGTAACTAAGTTAATCTATCTTATTAATACTTTAGTATATAAGTAAGATAGATTACCTAAAAGTTAACTTACTTTTAACTAGTTTTTTACTTAAGTATCCTTATATAGTATACCTTAAGAGTAAAAAGGAAAATAATAGTAATAAAAAATAACTAGGTTTAAACTTTAAGGTAAAAAGTAAATAACCTCTATACGTATAGTTATATAATAGTATTATACTATAAAACTATTACTTAACTAAATATATATAGATTATTTACTTTTAAATAATTATTCTACGTAATAGCTTTATAACGCTTAAGTAAATAGATTAGTAATTCTATTATATTTTTATCTAGTTAAAGCTTTAGTATCTATAGCTCTAAAAGTAAGTATAATAGTAAAAAGATAGAAAGGTAAAAATACTCTTAAGTACTTAGCGTAGTTCTACGCTATACTACTAAAGCTTCTATATCTATAAACTCTAAAGTAGGTTCCTAAATAGGTCTTTTATAGTTTTTCTATTTAACTAAAAGCTAATACTAGAATCTACGTCTATAGTAATATTTTTATTTATCTATAATCCTTTTAATAAAGTACTTAGACTCTCTATTAATAATAATAAGCTCTAGTTAGTAGTTTATTAATAGTTAACTTAGTAGTAGGTTACTAGTAGTAAGGCGTAGCCTATTTATATTAAAGACCTTTTTAGTCCTACCTAGTATATCTAATTTAATAGCGTAAGTTCTAACGAGCTTAATAACTATATACTTTAAGTTTTTCTAGTCTAGCTTTTTACTTATATACGTAGTCTTTATATATATTCTAAGTATAAGCTATACCTTATTACCTATCTATAGTTATATAGCCCTCTTATATCTCTTATTAGCCTATTTCTTTTATTTTTACTAATTATTCGCTATTAACGCGTAAGCAAGATTAAATACTTTTTTAAGCTTATTTATAATTACTAAGGCTTTTTTCTTATTTAAGTATAAAGTTCTAGTTATCTTAATAGCTAGACGTAACTATAGAGGGTAGTTAGTATTTATTACTAGAGAGTTACATCCCTAGCGTAGAGAGGCGTTAACTATATACTTTTTTATCTAAATCCTAAATTTATATTAATTTTATAGTCCCTTTAGAGGACTTATTATATATTATTATATAACTAATAAATAAGCGTATCCTCTAAGCGTTTTTAACGTATAATTTATAAGTTTTTTTACTTTAATCTAAATCTAACTATAAATTTATTATATTTATACTTATACTTACTTTTATAATATATATATAAGCTTACTATCTCTTACTAAACTATATTTACTACTTTAACGTCTTATATAACTTTAATCTTTTAGTAAACGTAAATAGCGTTAAGTATTAAGTAAAGCTATACCTTATAGTAACTTATTTATATATACTTAAAAAAGTCTTTCTTAGTAACTTTAAAGACTTTAAAGGGATCTTTTAATAACCTTTTAAAGTCTTATAACTATAAATTAAACTTAAATTATTTACTATCTATAAGACGCTAGCTAATAAGTAGAATTATAATAATATTTTTAGGCTTTAAGTATATTTATTACTAACTACTAGCTTTAGTAATAATAAAGATTTAATAAATACTATATTAGATTTTAATATCTTTAGCTTACTTTTATTTTATTTTATTCTTAGCTATAGACTTAAGCTTTAGGATTAAATTCTAACTACTTTCTTTAAGTACTACTACTATATTACTATTAACGTTATAAATAAGTAGCTTTAGAAACTTAACTTTATTATTAATTATATTAAGGCGGATCTACTAGCTATTAAGGGCGTTAAATAGCTTTATCGTAATAGTAAGTATAATCTATTTATATAAAATAATAAGATAATAAGAATAATAGTAATATATATTTATTACTATATAATAATAATAAAGTACGACAACTAGAGCTTATAAAGTAAGGTATATATATAAAAAAGAAAGAGAGAGAGAGAAAGAGAAAAAGAGTAAATAAAAAAGAAGAAGTAAAAATATAGCCTACTAGCTAGTATCTAAATATCCTCTTTTCTAACTTAAAGTTTAGGTATTAAAGTAGATAGTAGTTAACCTTACTAAATTTAAGAAGATATAATAATATTATAAAGTATTAAGCTTACTTAGTAAGCTCTTAATTATATAGTTATATATATATTAGAATTTATTAATAATTAAACGCTTTTTTATCTACGTAGCAGTAGGGGCTACTTATTTTAGTTAATATAATTTAGTAATACCTATCTTTTTAGTTTTAAAAAAAATTATAAAAAAAAAAATAAAAAAAATAGAGGGTTTACGTAATATCTATATTAAAGGAAAAAAAGACTTATCTTTATTACTACTACCTCTTATACTTTAATAGCTATTATAGCTATTCTAATATATTTTGTCTAGTCTTTCTAATCCTATACAATATACGTACGTAGGTAGACTTTAATAGTAGAATTTATCCTCTCTATTAAACTATTAGTTTATAAATAATAGGCTATTAATAATCTATAATTAATACTATAGAGCTTATAAAGTATTATCTAAAATTTATTAATAAATTAAGTTCCTCTATCTAAAATAATAGTATCTAGTAACTAGTAGTAAGCAACTATAAACTAGATAAAGGTATTAACTACTATAGTAACTTTAATATTTAGTAAAGGAATAAAGACTATATTTTTACTTAAATAATTTATAATAACTATTAGGTTTATACAGCCCTCGCTTTTAAGTAGTTTAATAATAAAATCTATTAAAATCTTCTTCTAAATCTATTCTAGTAATAATAATAGTTTTAGTAGTCTATAAAAGCTATTTTACTAAAGTTTTATTTATCTATAAGTATTATAGTTCCTAATATATTAATAGATATTATTTAATATATTTAGCTAGAAGAAATCTTATATAACTACTCTATAAGTAGAGTCTTTTTTTAGATAACCTAAAGTAGGCAAAGTATATATAGTATAGATAATTCTTATTTATAGAGATTTATTATCTAGGACCTATTAATAATCTTAATATTAAAGATTTATATTAATATCTACTAAATACTCTAAGATAGAGGCTTTTTAGCTTATTTCTAATAAGAACCTTTATTTACTATTTAGTATAGCCTACTAGGCTTATAAGTATACTTTATCTTTTATTTAAGTAGCTACTTACTATTTCTTAAATAATAGCTCTTCTAAATTCTATTTAGTATTAATAAAAGTACTAAAGGCCTTAATTTAAGTAGTTATAATAGGTACTAGGTCCTTATTCTTAGAGTTATTCTAATTATTAATAGTAATAGGTTTTAATAACTATATATATTAGTACTATAGTTATTTATTTATTATACCTTTAGGTATATCTTATTTATAATAAGAGAAAGTATTAGCTTTCTTATTTAAGTTTTTAAGTTAATAAGTAATAGCTATCTAGTATCTTCTTAAGATAAAAGACTACTTTATTTAATAATTATTTAACTAATATAGTTTTATAAAGTACTTAAGATTTTTATAGTTTATAATAACTATAAACTTCTTAACTAAGTAGAGCTCTACGTCCTATTCTTTAAAGTAGTTAATTATAGTAAATAACTCCTTATTATATATCTTATAGTTAGCCTTATAAATATTTATCTTCTTTAAGAAGTAAGTAACTAAGTAAAGTAACCTATTATTACTATATTATAAAAATACTTTAGAGGTTAATTATCTTAAAGAGTCTATCTCTAAAATAGTTTTATAATTTTAGTTAAACTAAGCTAGTACTAGTTTAGTAATAAAAATAGCCTTTAGCTTATTAAAAGTATTTTATTAATCTTTTCTTTAGTAAAAAGGAGTATTTAATTTTATTAAAGATATAAGAAGCGTAACTAGGCTTAAATAGTTCTTAATAAAGTATTAATAAAAGTTTATAAATTTAAGGAAACTATATATACTTTTCTATATATAAGGTATTTTTTATTTTTTAATAGCCTTAACTTTCTTAAGGTCTATATAAAGGCCCTTCTCTACTTTAATAATAAAGCCTAAGTACTTTATAGAAGTAATATTAAATTTATACTTATTAATATCTAGTAAGAGGCTAGCTACCCTTATAGCGTTAAGTACTTTATTTATATTTTTATAGTACTACTTAAGAGATCTATTAGTATAGATTAGTATATTATCTAAATATACTAAGTAAAAGTTATTAATATATTTTTATAGTATTTAGTTAATATAATACTAAAAAGTACTTAGTATATTTACTAGTCTAAAGAAAGTAACTATTTATTTATATAGGCTAAATTAGGTATAAAATATAGTCTTCTACTTATCTCCCTCGCGGATATAAATCTTATAAAAAGTAATAAATATATTAATCTTTATAAAGTATTTAGCTTTAGTAATATTATTTAGTATTTCTTAGATTAAAGATAGAGAGTAATAGTTTTTTTAAATAATAGCGTTAAAGGCTTAGTAATCTATATAGAAATATAAGCCTTTATCTAGTTTCTTAATAAATAATACTAGTAAGGTAGTAAGTAAGCTATTAATATAAATTTACTTCTTATCTAGTAGTAATATAAGGTACTTATAAAAAATAAGAAGTTCTCTTTAGCTTATATTATATAAAAGTTCTTATAAAGCTAGTTTCTCTTTATCTTTCTTATTCTTATTTATCTTAATTATATAGTTAATATTTAGCTAATATAAAGCTTACTTAGATATAGTTTTAGAGTTAAATATTTATACTTAATCCTTATAAGCTTTAGGTAGTAGGACCTTATAGTTAACCTTAGCTTTAAGTACTAGTACCTTATTAATATCTACTATAAATACTATAAAGACCTAGATTATAGATCCTTTCTCCTTTAAATGTTATATCTATAATATATATACTATAGCTCTAATTTCTTAAGGCTTTAAGCTATCCTATTTAAGTCTTTTATTATAAGCTTAGAGGTAAATTCTTTATTTAATTAAGTATATATAGATAAATAGTTTATAAGGTATAAGTATAACTTTATACTTATTTATCTATAGTTTTTTAAGTATAATATTAAATTTAAAGTACTAATTAGCTATATATCTCTATTTATAGTTCTAGTATCTATTAATATTAAACTTAAAGTAAGCTATTTAGTTAATTTAGCTACTTCTTTTAATCCTAATAACCTTTTAAAGTATTATCTTTATATACTATAGACGAGCTTTTTAAGTAAAGATTAAGTTAATTATAGTAAAAATAAAGCTACTAGAGTTAATTATTATTAAAGTATAATAATCTAAATTAACTAAAGTATCTATAACTAATACTTTACTTTATATATTAGTTTTTTTAAACTAGTTTTAATTTTTTTATATTTTATACTTATTTACTTTTAGCTTTTATTTATAACTTTTAGTAAAAGCTACTCTTTTCTTAAAAGCTTTTTACTAAAACTCTTATTTAAAGTATTATTTTTAAAGGATACTTTTTTAATAGTAGCTTTTTTACTACTTAAGATTTTATTAAAGTAGTACTTACTCTTATTTCTTATTTTAACTACTTTAGCTAAAATTACTTTTTAATTTTTAAGCTTTTTTAAGCTATTCTTAGTTAAGCTTACTTTTTTATAATAATTTTAAAAGTAATAGTTATTTCTATTATAGTTAAAATAAAGGTTCTTAGTCCTATAGTAATCTCTTTCTTTATTAAAAAGGCTATTTTTACTAGTATATTTAATATTATCTATTTTATTATTTAATAGTAAATAGCTTTGCTTTCTTATATAGTATAAAGATTTAACATTACTTAAATAGAAGCTAGTTCTTTTTACTAGCTTATTATAGATTTTATATTAAAATATATTATTTAATATCTTAATAGCTCTCTCTTAGAGTATAGTATATAAATTAATATAAACTCTTATTAATTAAGACTAGATCTTATCCTTTAGGCTATTTTAAAACAGTGTTATTTTTATTATATTATTATTACTAAGACCTATATATAACTACTACTTTTTAAAGTTATAAAGGTACTCTTTAATTTTATACTTACTTTATTTTATATATATAATCTTATTATAAGCTTGTACTTCTATATAATAGTCTTTAAAATAAAAGTCTAAAAAAGTTTATAACTAATTAATATTATAGCTAGTCTTTTAGCTAGACTTTATAAAAGGAGTTATAATAGTATAGGCCTTACCTTTAAGGTAGCTATAGACGTATTAGTAACTTAACTCCTATATTAAATAATTATCTTAGTTAGTAGTAAATTTACTTATAATAGCTAAGTATTAACTTAGGTACTTTAACCTTATACTATTAAATTTTTAAGAGTTAAAGAGACGCTTATAATATTTCTTAGTTAATCTTTTTATATTAAGGGCTATTAGTAATATTATTAACTATAGTAGTAGTTAAATTTTAGCTTAGTTATAAGGAGCTAATAGTCCTTAGGTTTAGGTTTTTAGTAAGTCTTTAATAACTTTTTCTTTTAAAAAATTCTATATTAAGGATTCTAGCGTTAATATTAACGCTATTTTTACTATAGATAGATACTAAATTATTTTCTTAATACTAGCTATAGCCTTTAAGGCTTTCTTTTTACTATAGCCTTACTCCTTTACTTAAAGCTAAGTACTAGTAAGAACTTTATCCTAAAATCTACTAGCTAAGATATTTTAAATATAAAATCTAAGAAGCTTAATAATATTAATAAGTAAATATATTATTAGCCCCTTATACTAGAAGACTAAATTATATCCTTTTATACTAAGTACTTAAATACTAATTCTCTAATTAAGCTATTCTTTTAAATTTAGTATAATAATAGAATCCTAAAGATACTATTATTATTATTTATATAAATATAGTAGTAAGACTTTACTAAGTACTACTACTTAAGCTATACTACGTAAGACTATAGTAATTATAACTACGTTTTTATTCTTTTTAATAACTTAAAGTATAGGCCTTTTTAAGTATTAATTAATAGCTTATTTTACTAATAACTAGCTATTAGCTTACTACTAAATAAGCTTTAAAGAATAACTTAAGAAGTTATTTAAGACTTAAGGAATTATACGTCTTAAGACTTTTAATCTTAAAAATCTAGTATCTATAAAGCTTAGTATACTATATTAACTAAGGCTTTATTTAATAGGCTCTCTACTTATAAGGCTTAATATAATACGTTAATTAAGGCTTTTATAAATAGTATTTACTAAGTAATAGGCTAAGTTTAGATTAAGCTTTAAAAGGCTATAAAGAATTAGAAGTATAATACTTATATATTATAAAATAATTAAATTTAAATATAAGAGGCTACTTTAATAGCTTAAGTATAGAGTAATAATAAGTAAATTTAATAAAGAGCTATAAAGGCTCTTAAGTAGGCTTTTAAAGATAGCCTCTATACTAAGGTCTAGGTAGGCCTTTATATTATAAGGTATTATAACTATAATATAGCGCTCTTAACTACTATAAGTACTAAGAGAGTATCTAAGTAGTACTATCTAGTAGTAAGGCTAAGAAAGAATAAAAAGGATACTAAGACTATCTAGCTAAGGCCTTAGGGGCTTAGGGGCTTAGCTAAAGGACACTAAGGCTAACTAGCTAAGGCTTTAGAGGCTTAGCCTATAACAAGAATAAAACTTAAGTCTAATTTTAGTTTTAGTTTTACTTTTATATAGTTAATAAGTATAGTATTTATATAAAAAGGTCTTTAAAATACCTAATAGGCTTACTATATCTTTTAGACTATAGATATAGTATATCTAAATTATTAACTCTATATTATTAAAGTAACTTTAAAAAATAAATTTTTTTTTTATATATATTACTATTTTAAAGTAAAGTCTTAAGACTTTAAGTTTATTATTATAATTATTATTATTAATAAATTAATACTATAGTTATTATAGTTATAGTTATAAGATTTAAAGTTCCTTAGCTATAAAAGAGTTTTAGTCTAATATCTTATAATAGTCTACTATAACTAGTAAAGGCTAATATTATACTAGCTTATTAATACATAAAATTTACTATAGAAACTAAAAGACCCTATAAATAGATATAATAAATAAGTTTATAGTAGAAGTAAATACAATTTATCTAGAGTTTATATTAGCTCTAAACTAGAATATTATATATCTATACTTAGTTATATAACTAGTATTACTAAGCGTGTACTAGTTTAACTCTAGACTAGTTTTTTATTAAGTATTTTATAGTACTTTTAAATCTCTTTTCTAAGTAATTCTAATAAGTATAGGTTGCTATTTATACTCTTATAATAGATCTATATCGATAGATATAAGGGCGTAATCTCTAAGTCTTTAATTATAACTTATATTGTCTTTAATACTTTTAGTATATTACTATATTAGTTATATCTAATATACTTCTCCCAATTGCTTTAACTGTATAACCTACTCTATTACTCTTCTACTAAATTTAAAAACTTATCGCCTCTAGTATAAGGGTCTATCTAGAGTAGGTTAACTATCCTCTCTACTAGCGTAATTAAGGCGTTTGTCTACCTACTAGACTTTAGTAGTAAATATTTTATTTAATATATAATATATAAAGAACCTTAAGACTGCTTGATTACTTTGCTCTCTAGCGTCTTAGCTTAGTAGTCTATATTAAAAACTAGGTAGTCTATATCATCTCCTCTGTTTTTATAGAGGTTATATAACCTATAACGTGCCTTACTACCTGACGCCTAGGCCTACCTAGCGTACGAAAATCGACAGATTACCCTATAATAGACAAAGCTTTATAGCTATATATAAATAGACTATATAGCTAAAACTTAAGTATTTAAGGTAGTTAATTATAGTAATTTTTTTAATACTACTAGCTACTTTTAAAACCTTATAAAAAGCTTAATTACTTTACTATAGTAATTTTAAGCCTTTAGCTACTTTACTACTTTAATAGCTATAGTATTAATAGTAACCTATTTTTATATAGCCTTTATAGTCTTAATAGCCTTTATAGCTTCTTTAGAGTTCCTAATATTACTTTAAAGCTAGTAATTAGCCTTTTTAGCTAGTTTTTAATTTTTTTTTTATAGTTACTTTTCTTTAGCTTAGTAAAGCCTAAGATTTTAAGTAATTACTTAAATAAGCTTATATTATTTAACTAGAATAGCTTTTTTAGCTTTTAAAGCTTTTTTATACTTTATAGCTTTATCTTTTTACTACTATTTAAGTAGTATAGTAGCCTTTTTTTTAACTTAATAATTTTTAGCTTATTAAACTTTCTAAAGACTATAGAAAGTAGCCTTACTATTATAAGCTTTAAAAAGTTTAAGTAATAAAAGCTTTTAAAGTTTATACTTTTTTTTTTTTTTTACTAAAGCTTTATATAAGCGCTAATTTTTCTATTTAAGAAGTATATTTTTTATTAAAAGACTATATATTATATTACTTAATTTTTAAGCTTATTAATTATATATATTACTAATAACTTATTATAATAGCTAATTAATATACTTCTAGTTTTTTACTATAAAAATAAAGTAAAAGCTTTTACTAAAAGAAGGCCTATTTTTAAGATTTTTATTAAATTAATTTAAGATATACTATAGATTAAATAGCTATAAGCTATACTTTTTAAAGCTAAAGAGAATATTTTTCTCTATAATAGCTATAGCCTAGGCCTTATAAAATAAGTAAAAGAAATTATATTTTATAAACTATAAAAATCTTATTAATTTAAAGATAAAAGTTAATAGTTTTTTTAAGTAAGTTATTATTAAAAAGCTAAAAAAGTAAATATCTAGTAACTATAATATATACGTTAAGTAAAGTAAGTAGATTACTAAAAAGATTTTATATTAATTATAGTACTTAATAAAGTCTATAGAAATATAAGAGCTATAGCTATTAAGTAAAAGTAGCCTATAAGCTTATTTAGCCTTCTTTTTTATCTTTTAATTAAATACTTACTATAGCTACTATAAGTCTAGCTTATTATTAGTTTAACTATATAAAGATAAAATAAAGAAGTACTTATAAACCTTTAAGTTAAAGTTCTATAGCTAAGTATTTTAAATAAAGCTAATATTTACTTAATAAATAAGGCTAAAGCTAAGAAATAAGCTATCTATATATATATAGGCTATATAAGTAATCTACTTATAATTTTTATTTTATATAGCTTACTTAAAGCCTCTATTCTTATAACGCTATTAAGAGAAAATTTATTTTATTTTTAATAGTATACTAATAAGGAAGCTTTTTTTATCTATATTATATATATACTATAGCTTAATTTTATACTTTTTAATTTTCTTAGCTAATAGCTTAAAATATAGCTTATACTTAAAAGTAGAGTTTACTTACTTTTTATTAATATTAAAGCTAGTTATTTATTAAAAAATAAAGTTAATTTTATAATACTAGAAAAAGTAATTAGGCTAGTTTCTACTTATAAATTTTAAATAAATTTTAAAGGTAAAGTTTTATAGTATTTTTTTTATAAGTAGTAAGCCTTACTAGTAAAGCTTATTAATATACTATAAAAATTTATTTTTTTATTAATTATTAAGTAGCTACTAATTTTTATACTATTATATATAAGAGCTCTAAATACTTTAGTATTATTTATAATAGTATAGTTTACTTAATACTATACTTTCTTACTATTATAGTAATATTAACTAATTCTTTTAGCTTTTATAATTTTAAATTTTTAAGTATAGTTTTAATAGTACTTATATTAATAGAGTTAGTATTATATTAAAGTTACGCGAAATCTAGTGTGTGCGTGCGCTAGGTAGGCCCGGGCGCCAGGCGGTGAGGCACGTTAATGGGTCTGCACCCAACAGCCGTACTCAATAAATGCGTAGAAACACTAAAAACCTTAGTGTTATGCTTACATGAGAAAAGACACTTAACGTTACGTATCTTCCATGGGAAATACGCATCGTATCGTGTTGCTAGATTTGTAAGCACCGAGGAAACTAAACCCTGCAACACGCTAAAATTGGGAAGTGGCCACGAAGAACATCTCCCGCATCGTCCCCGAATGACATGTTCAACGCCTGAGATGCCTAGCTCCAATTTTCTCTTTATCGAAGTCCAACAAACAGGGAAAGTGCCACCACGAAGGGATATACGCACTGCAATCCAGAAGCATGTTATGCGAGACATTGGGGTTGCACGGCGCGGGCAACCTCGGCCTCAAAGACAACTTGAGAACGTTAGGGATTGCAAGAAGCACGAAGCCTCATTATTCAGGAATATTTTCCCCAAAACTCACCCTGAGAAGTATCCGATCCGGAAAATGCATAACAAAGCTATAACATCTGCGCAAGAGCTAGCCTACACAGGGCCCAGTGCGAAGGTGCCCTGGTTAGTCTCAGGTGGATGTAGAACAGATCCTTTCGCGTGTTTCCCAATACATATGACTTCGGAGACATCTTTCCTGATTGACTACTGTGAGTATACCGGCTCACCTTTCATATATATCTAGCTCACTGAACATTTCGTGTAGTATTAGTCTCATCAGAACCCCGACTCCAACCAATCAAAGAGACATGGCTGCCCATGAGCCTCTCAGATCCCGCGCTGTTCTATGAGATATTATCACACATTTCGCGCGACATCACGGCGTCCTTTCCTGGGTACGCAAAGGAGAAACAAGCTTTCGCACTCCATTCCCAAGCTCTGCAGTCGGTCAACAAGCGCCTTTCGGATCCAGTTGAAAGTGTTAGTGATGGAATCATCGCAACAATCCTGGGCTTCGCGTGCTTCAGTGTAAGCTGCTTACTTAGTTTCCGAGATTGCTATGCTAATGAAATGCAGCATTCCGACAGAGACTGGGCAAGCTATGACATGCACATAGAAGGCCTCCGCACTATCATCACACTAAAAGGAGGAGTCCATGCTATCGATCACAACAGAATTCTTAGACTGTTGCTGTCAGGGTATGACTGAAGTCTCCTTTTCAACCATTCTTATGACTCAACTCAATCTTACGGCTCATTCGAAACTAGTATCGACGTTTCCGCATCCTGCTTCACCGGCCAACCTCCGAAGTTCCCACTCCCAATCAGCACCCTGTCCGAGCTCCGGGACGATGAGCAAGAGATACCCTGGTGGTTCCCCCATCCTTCTGTTAACGAATCAAGCATCTGGTCAATCACGTTTCCCCGTGACCCTACATTAGCAGAAATATTCAAAGATTTGAGTATCACTTCCATGGCAATCAAAAGCGAGTTGAAAAAGAGGTTGCTATGGCAAGATCAGTCATTTTTAAAGACTTGGGTCGATCCTTTGGCCCACCGTTTGTTGGATGGTGGCGTAGAGTTAAAAGACATCGACGAGACAAACTTTGTGAATGAGTCTTGTCGCCTAGGAGCATTGATCCTACTAAGTAAGATTAGAAGACGCTTCGGAGCACGCCTCGTCTTTACTGAAGTGGAGACTGAGCGATTGAGAACGTTATTGGAAATTTATGGTGAAGGATGGACAAGTTTCAAGACGATGTTGCTTTGGACAGCCATCCTGGCAGCACTCGAGACAGACAACGAAGACAGACTGTGGTTCTGCGACATCATCGGGAACACTGCAAAAGCCATGGATCTGCAAGGATGGGACGAAATTATCGTGCACGCTTCAAATTTACTTTGGGTAGGTGATGTTTTGGACAAGGAGTGTGATAATCTGAGGCCACTCGTGCACATGGAGTAAGAGATCTCTTATCTACGAGAACGCCCAAAAACCACAACGGCCGCTACAATTATGACTGCGAAGGCATTGGAAAGTCCCTAGCCAGCTTATCCTCACCCCGTTTCAGATCCTCGAAAAATTTCCTCACCGCTTCTTCCAACGTCGCCGGCTTGAACGAAAACTTGTCGTTGTCCCACGGTTTTGGTACACTCACCGCGTTGATATCACCCATGAGGGACTTCAGCGCGAAGGCCAATTCTCCATCCACGTCACCCTTCTCCGCGCACGCCTTCTGCGCATCAATCGCGTCTTGGCGAGGGTGATAGGTGCATGTATATTTAACACCTTGCACCTTTTCTAAGGTGGCCACGACATCCTTCCAGGCGTAATTTCCTCCAGGAATGCGGAATATGCGTTCTTGTGAGGGTGATTTAGGGAGGAAGACCGATTCCACGAGGTACTTCGCGACACTGTTCAAAAAAATTCAGCAAACTATCTCAGTAAGCTTCTCACTCAATGAGAAGACTTACTCATGAACAGCAGTAAGGGCCTCCTGCTTCTCAGGTGGCCCATAAAACGTAAACGTATGCTTGTCAACATCCATGCCGAATAGCGGAAGCAGCGCGAACTCGATAAACCCTCCAGTGATGAGGAATGTATAGTTGAATCCAGGATTCTTCTTTGCAACATTGCGCAGATGCTGGCGGGTGATATGCTTGTCGCGGAAGTATCGGTTTGTTAAGTAATCGCCTCGCCCGATGTCAGACCCGAACTCAGATGGATAGAATTCGGTCACGCCTGCGGCCATGGCGGCATCGATGATGGCAGGCTGGCATTTCATGGCATGATTTCCAAGCATGCAGATCACAATATCGAACCCTAAGTTTTGTCAGCTCATGTCGCATTGAGAAATCGCAGGCGGGACCTTTGAAGGAATCCGGAGAATCAAAAGCCCCTAGAACGAGCTCAAATCCCTCTGCTTCGTGCTCAGCGAACTTTTGTTTTTTGGACTCTTCGGTTAGGATAGCGATGCGATTGAAGCGTGAACGATTCGCAAACAGTTCTTGGGTCACAGGACCGCCGAGATAGCCACCTGCACCGATGAGAAGGATTGATGGAGTAGACATGGTATGATACGTGGTGAGGGTTTAGTGTCAAATAATGAGATATGCACCAGTTTTTGTTGAAGTTGAAGGATCGAAATGAGGTGTGCAGTAGTTGTGAATGAGAGGCTTCTTGAGAGCAATCCAATGTTTAAATATTGTTGCTCGGCCCGACAATAATTTCGAAGTCGTGGCGAAAGACGGTGCATTTCCAATCTTCATCCCACTAGGTAATACATCCACTTCCTATTTGCGTCTGATCTTCTCTCCCGCCTTCAATTTAGAGACCCGATTAGGAAATGGGTGTTTTGAGCCAATGAGAAACGATCAAAATTCAGTACGGCAGACAAGGTTGCCCTGCCCACATAGTTCGATGCGCACGTAATCCAGCTGCGCTAAGTTTCACGACACCTATTTCCTATTGGAGACTAGTAGATTCTAGTGGCTATACAATTGCAATGTTTAATATATAATTGCACGCGAATCCTAGAACTTTGCGTGATGTCCAAAGTATGGGAGAAGGTAAACTTTGTGGTGGAAGCCTCATGCATATAATATATACTCATCTTAAATTGATGAAGGTCGGCCGGAGGTCACAGTCTGCATGCGGCCTCCGGCAGTATGTTTTACCTAATTAGATCCCTGGCGTCCAACGAAGAAGTGGTCCAAAGTTCTAACAATATGGCTGAAAGCGTTTGGAATCATCTTCCGTGTTAAATAAAATATTTCCCAATTGAGTCTGGCAGGCAGACGAACGCCTCGATCACGCCAGCACGGAGGACGGTCGACCCGCTCTGGACAGACCCTTGCGTGGAAGGCGATGATATGATGAGAAAAGAGGACGGAATGCAGCCATAGATAGTGTAGCGTCTTGCCAAGCACAGGCAGGGACGCTAGCTAGACAATTGCTATATCAGCGCACGTGATTCCAGGCTGGAGAATGTGGCGAAGGAAGCGTGGCTTGAAATTTAGGTGGGTTAAGTTGCGTGTTAAGATCTGAAAAGACCTAAGGTTGATTCTCGAGCAAGAGCGCGGTGGAAGGAAGAGAGGTAAAGATGTGGCTGTAGTTGCTTGCGTCGTCACAGTCACAAGGTACTTGAGTCAATGAAAGAGCTTGATTCAAATATGTAAAGCAAGGTGAACACGAATACTCAGGGTGAGTATTCCTGTTCCTATATACTAAGTGTGCTCAGTGTGCTTGGTTGCTCAGTTCCATTGATCGGTACTTGTCGCGGTGAGGCAGAGCGGACAGTACGCAGTAGAAAAGATTATGGGATTGGACTGATGGTGTACTATCTAGGAGCTATCGAAGGTATAGGTACGCAAGAGTCAACAACGCTAGTCCCAGACAGCTAGAAGGTAAGTCGCAACCACGCCGTGGTAGGAGCAACTATCTTGTAGGGTAAGAGCCATAAACCGTGACAAGCAGCTTTGCGCTTTCAACTACGTTTTCCTTTACTATTCGCTTTGGCTGCATCCTTTTCAGCACGCTTCTTCCGTGCCTCCTTAAGGTCTTTATAGCTTATAACCTTTACTATCCCTATTACTAGTAATCTAGTAGATTAGTAGACTTTAGCTTTATTATTTACTTTTTTTTTAAAAAATAGATTTATTACTACTAAAGAGTACGCTCTATAAAGTATATTTAGGTAGTATTAGTAAATTTCTATATATACCTCTATAAGTATTATTTACTTATCTTATCCCTTATATAGGTATCTTTTTTAATTAAGTTATATAATAATATAAAGGCCTCTAGTATTACTAGCGTCTAGACTATCTTACCTTATAAATAAAAATTAATTTTATAAATTTTAAAAGTAAAAATAGTTAGTTTAGTAGCTATTAGTTTAGTAGCTAGCTTTAAGATATCTATAAGTATTTTTTTAAAATTAAAGGGATATAAACTACTTACTTTTTATTTTATAAAGATATTTCTCTTAGTAAAAGCCTTTTTCTTTATAGGGCTATAAAGATAAGTAAAATATTATTTATTAACTATTCTTATACCCCTTTACTCTAGTCTAGTAGTATATAAAGCTTATTTAATTTTTCTTAAAATGTTAGATTATATACTATAAACGCCTAGTTAATAAAGAGCGTTCTAAAAAGAAAATATATAGACTAAAGATTAGAGTCTTATTATATATAATTTTAGAAAAAAGGAAAGTATTCCTAATAAGTATATTAGTAGTTTTATAAATTATATTAGTATAAGAAAAACTAAGAACTTATATATCTTTAATCTTAAAAAACTACTTTATAAATTTAAAAGTAAACTTAAATAATATATAATAAAGTCTACCTTTTAGATCTTAGAGTAGTATAACTTAGATATACTAATAGTAGAGACTAAGAAAAGTCTATAGCTAATTTACTATAAAGCTACTAAGTTATAGAAAAAAGTAGGCTTATATTTTATAGTATCTATAGGTATATATCTTCTTAGTTATTACTATATTTATCTATAGTACTAAGGCCTAATCTTTTATATATATATAAGCCTTATCTTAACCTATTTTTTTTAGACTATAGATTTTTACTAGCTTTCTTAGTACCTATCTTTTTAGTTAGACTTAATATATATATAGTTATAAAGAAATAGTAAAATATTTATACTTTATATATACTCTAATTTATTTTTCTATCTAGCTTTATACTAGTTACTTTTTTATATACTAGGTAAAATACTTTCTAGTATATCTTAAGTAAGCTAGTGTACTTAGTCCTTTAGTATCTTTTTTCTTTTTTCTTTTAGTACTATTAAAAAAGCTAGTTAAAAAATATATATAGAGTACTAATAGTTATAGTTATAAAGTTATAGAGATAGTCTTTCTTAAGGTACGTCTAGTATCTATGTTATATTAGCTATATATATCCTTAGATAAGCTATAAAATAGTATAGAATAAGTAATCTACTAATTCTACTACTTTTTTATTTGATGCAGTAGGCGAGTACTACTGTCTATATAGTCTTTTTTTATATACTCTTACTTATTAAATATTTCTAGCTATTAGATATAGTACTTAGGAAAATAATCTCTATTATAAAGTTATACTTTAATCTTTATACTTTTATATAGCTTATCCTTATTACTATATATCCTAGTATCTATTAGATCTATATTATTTAAATTAGCTTTATTATCTATATTAAACCTAGTATATTTACTCTTACTTAAGAAACTAATAGTTAATAAATATAATAGTATAGTATTTTAGTAGCTAATAAAGTAAAGTAAAGGTAAAGTAAAAGTCTACTAAATAAAATAGAAGTTAAATAAGGTAAACGTAGAGCAAGAGAAAAAGGAGAAAGATATTATCTATAAAGCTAGTTAGTAAGTAATAAAAGAGGAGCTTTAAGTATACTAGTAATAAGACAGCTTTAATTTAGGTAAATATAATACTAGTATTAAGAGAATAGCGCTATAATTATATAATAGTATATTATAGACAGAAAATAGGCTCTAGAGTACTATAACTATCTTTTACTTAGTTAGTATATATATTAGCTAATATAGAAATCCTAAAGGGTATATACGCTTAGTAAGTAGAAGAGATATCTAAAGAGATTTTATAGTAAGTTAGTATCTAAAAATAGTATTATAAGCCCCTAAAATCAGTAGCTAAATCGCCGTCTAATTATTTAAGAGAGTATTTAAAGATTAAATACTTTATAATAATAAAAGAGTATATATATAGGTTACCTAAAAGCTTACTTTATATATATTAGTATATATAATAGATATATAGCTAGTTATAAGCTAACTTAGTTTTAGCTTTATTAAAATAATACTTATAAAGTAGCTTAAAGTATATAATAACTATAGCTAGACTAGATAAAAGTAAACTAGTATATATTAATATTATAAAAGTTAAATTTAGTTTATTTAAAGATATAAAAAGTAATTATAATAAAGCTAAAAATATAAGTATATAATATAAGTATATAAAAAGACTATTAAAAGCTATTAGCTTAGATTTTTATAAAAAAGTTATAAGAAGATTAAAATAGACTAATTAGTACTACCTTTATAATACTTAATAATTTTTAAAAAGAAAACTTATCTAGTTATAAGTATATATAAAAAAAAACCTAAGTATATTTTATTAAAATAGTATTAAAATTTAGTGCTAGTACTAAATAATAATATTTACTTATTATTTAAATATTTACCTTTACTAAGTAAAAGTAAATTTTATAATTATCTAAAAATAGCCTTAATTAGACTATACTAGCTTATTTACTATTTTACTAGGCTAGCTTACTAAAAAAAAAAGAAATAATATAAGAAATTAGGCTAATTAAAGCTAGTTTATTTTAAACCTATTTTAGTTAGCTAAAATAGCTTATATAATAGCTAAATTAACTTAGAGGTAAAGTATTAATTTATCTATTATTATAATTAAGCTATACTGTCTTCTTTTAACTACTATAACCTACTATTACGCCTTAATAACCCCCTATTTTTAATAGAGCCCTTATTTAGTATACCCCTTTAGCTATTTAGTATACCCCTCTTTATATAGTAATATAGCTTTTTTAATAGAATTTTTAAAAATATTCTAATATAGTAATAATTTAGACCTATATTTAAATAATATTATAGTTTTAAAATTATAATTATAGCTAATATAGTTATAAAAAAATATATTATTAAAACTAAGGAAATTTTAATATTCCTTATAACTAAAATTTTTAAGTAAGCCTTAACTAAGCTTATTAGCTATACTTTTTTATATAATTTATTTAGCTTTAAATAAAATAGCTATTAAAAAAAAACTATATTAATAGACTTATAGTCTAATTTAACTCTCTATTAAATATACTTTTTAGAATTTTAATAGCTCTATTATTTAAAAAGTTATAAATAGATTTTTAAAAAGACTTTTAAATTGGGGGTATACTAAATAGCTAAAGGGGTATACTAAATAAGGGCTCTCTTAATATATATATCTATAATTTAACTCTATTATATTACTATATATATATCTATATTATAATTCTAATATATTAATATATATATACTCGCTCTATAATATTAGTTTTATTTATAAATAATAATATAGTATATTATCTACTATAAATACTTATAACCCTACTATCCTAGTAAATATAATTAGTAACTATAATTATAAATAATACTACTTTATAGATATAGATAAATAGACTTTTAAAGATAGTATTATAAATATTAGCTCAAATAATAGCTAAGACTTTTTAGGCCTGATGTAGGGTCTACAGACCTCGTATGACTTTCGAGTACAGGGTTGTCTTGTGAGCCAAACAAACAACAAGTCCTCTTCTCCATCTGAAAACACACCATACGATATGCCACGACCAAATCCAGCACAACGAGATCCTGCCAACAAGCAACAGAGGCAACGAAAGCGTCAGATACAGAAGCAGACCGTGAACGCCCGCCAGTCGAGACAGCCAGTTGTACCAGGGACTAAGCTTATACTTAATTCAACCAACGACTGGAAGCCTGAAGAATTGAGCGCCTCCAGGGTGATCAAGTATATCGAATTTGGGCCGAGGTTTGTGATCGAAGAGCATGCATCCTTTTGCTGTTATTTATCGCAGCTAACCAGTCCGAACCAGTGCCCACCTCGACGCCCTCGCTGCCCTAGACGAAGCGTTTCGACACAGAATTGAAAAGTCCGGCATCGGAGCTTTGGGGTCTAGGAGCGCAAATCCAATCTCTGACGATGCAGTCGCTCGGCTAGCCAGCGCCTGCCCGAACCTTAAAGTCCTTCGTCTCGATGCCGCAACTTCGTTGACGGGCACTTGCCTCCCAACGATATTTCGCAGTTGTCCTGCGCTTACGACCCTCGCTATAACTGGATCTAGAAGCGAACTTGGACGATTGCAGCTGGACAACGTCCGTGTGTTAAATGCAGACGAGTCGCTGCGCGATACCGTACCAAAGCTCAAGCTCTTCAATGTGCGACGCGCTATCGGCTTAGAAACCCCCGACGAGAGTTACGAACAACCGTACACTATTTTAAGAGCCTTAACTGCGATGGAAAGCCGCAAGAAGAAGCTGGAGGTTCTGTATGAGCATCCCTGGGCGGGCTGGACACACACGTACAAGAGTGGAAAGCAGAAGCAAGAGAGGGAGCGAGGCATCACTATTGCGCAGTTGGCGGCGCTCGATGCTATACTATCTTCGGCTGAGCCGAGCAGAGATCCGGATTCAGACTCTTACTCAATGACTAAGAGTGAGTTGAGTGCTATTGTGCATCGAGCATAGTAGCGTGGATCTCTAATCACTTGGATCAACACGATGTCTGGCTTCAGTAAATGTAATAGCTTTAAGAAGAGACCGATTGCCACATTGCGATCTTTGGCGCCATTAATCCGGTCAGGTAATATACTTTCACCAGCATTAAAACGGGACGCGCACCGGGATGATCTTCATTGGTAGGGATAAATTGCTCGATTATGCTGCAAGCTACATCTCTCCTTCGGAAGGATGAGATGCGTTTCAAACATTGCTACGATTTTGACAGTCACCTCCACCTGTCTGACATGACATGACATCAAGCCGCTTCATCCACGCAACCTCGAAGTCCTAGGACATATCAGCAACATGGGGCTAATACTCTAAGTTACGACTCACCATGATTACGAACATACCAGGACTCGTAGTCAAGGTGCGGTCCAACGTACGCCAGCTCCGTTAGCTGATAGTCCGCCAATTCACGAGCGATGTTCTTCGGCATGAGCATCTTTCTTGGCCGTGGTGGTCGCTTTTGTATTATCGTTTACGATGGGACAAGTATCGTCTGGAGGTGACGAAAGTGCTGGCAAAGACTTCGGCAGCACAGGAGGGTAAGGCTTGTCTGTGTAGAGGAAGGATCTATTTCGATATGAGTCTGGCGACATTCGAGTGATTCAAGTAAGTCAACCTCCATAAGAATACGGTTCGAGGTATGCATATTTATGTATCACTATCGCTTTGCTTGGCGAATACACTTGTTGAGGGCGTTGCCTCGTTTCCACGCCCTTCCCCTCACCTTCCAATGTGTCGTCAGGCTGGACCCCGACGCAGTGGTCACAACACCCTTCTTTCCTCAGCCTTGAGCGAATTGTACCTCTCCTTTTTCACATCGCGTTGGAATAGCAGAGAGATTCGGAGTGAGACTTTGAGACACCCCGATGATCCTTATCAGTCCAGCGCTACTGGGCTGGAACAGAAGTTCAAGCTATGGGTCGCTGAATGAACATATGTATTCTGCTTCTCGTGATAGCTCGCTGTACCCTTCTTCATTACTGATGAATACTTTAACAACAAAAAGATTCGCTGGCCATGTCCTTTAAGGGCTAAGATCTATAAATAGAAAATGAACAAGACTTTGCGAAGGCTTAAGTCCTATATCGAGTGCGCAGGAGTTATGCAATAGCTATAAAGTTGGCTGACCTCATGATGTCGCATCAACAGGCTTTTCCAGGCTATTGTACAATCAGACCTCAGATATAGAGAACCGTCCTTTTCTGGCGATCTATGGCGTCAGATGATATCCGACATACCAATGCTACTGCTCCACGTTTATGCATCCTCCTCTCATCCGGTTCAGCCTTACACGTACTTAGCCCTTTCCAGTCACCGCATGCAGAGACCCCGCTCCGAATGTCATTGTCGCATGTCGAGATAAGACTGATGTCTACTATCATAGGCTTACGCTGCGAGTCGAAAGAGTGGTTGTTCAACTTTGAGCAGTCACTGGCCTGAGAAATATAAACCCTGTGTCGCTCTCCTGGGTATGTACATCACAGCTTACACGTACCTCCGCTATGAGTGCCTCTGAATAGCCTGTATTGTTCTTCAATAAAAAGAAGTTCTTTCCAGTCCGAGCTCCTCGTCTCTTCACTGTTTACATTCATACTCCAATACAATCAGAACAAAAGAACACCTCCTCAACTCCAAAAGACTCTGACGCATCAAGATGGGCGCTGGATACGAATGGGTCACTTGCGATAGCTGCGGTGGTGACGGGAAGTCATACACCAAAGACGGCATAAAGACGTGTGGAGGTTGTTATGGCAAAGGCCAAGTGAAGATCACCTCCTCCAATAAGTGATAGAGGGTAAGATACTCCATTTGAGATGCGTAATTTGTCTTTCCCATCGTGATTTGATGAAAGGGTGACTGACATAGTGAGTAGAGTATTGAACAAGGGTTTACAAAGGTTATGAACTAGCGATGGACAACTTGATATGGGATTGAGAGGAGATATACGAGGCTAAAGCATTGTAACAGTTAGTGATGGACTCATGTCCGAAGCCGAAATATCCTCGTATATACAGGGTTCCGTCACCGAGTGATGCAAGTCTTATTTGAATCTACTGAAGGAAACCAGCTCAATCAACTTAAATACTGAGATTTTTATCTTTAAGTGCTTCAACGCTTCACTTCAATGGGTATCAGTCTATGAGTTTTGGGAGGTCGCGGTGCAAGAGATTGTTTTTGCGGGCTACACATACATTTGTCGAGGTCGCGGTGCTCAAGTTGTCACAGACCATGCGTCTGTGTCCGCTACATAGTTTTTCCCTCCGTAGCTAGCCATACCCTCATCAATACACTATTTCATCTTAATAACCCACGGCGCAGAGGACCTCCGGCGTGGTTTGAATTCAGGAGATCGGGCTCCAGGCGTCGAAGACCATTCAATCACTGGGGTCGCAGCCTCTTGGCGAATGTTTATCTTTGAATTCGGAGCCCAGCTTGCTGTTTTGGCAATTTCCGAGGGTACGTTGCTAATAATATCTACCATGTCGTTCTCAGCATGCATAAGGTTGAGGGTTTACCCTCCGTATCTCCTGAAAATTCCAGATTGAGAGGAGCAGATGCATCGACACGAAAACGGAGTTCGCCATTCGTATCCTTAGTGATAGTCGTCGGTTTTGAGCACGTACAGAATGAAGTTCTATACTCGATGTCTAAGTCATCGCCCTCTCTTATTTCAAGGCAGGGAACCTGTGGCGATTTGTAGCCCTAGCCAACTCTATCTTGAAATTATGATGATGTGTTGTTGGTGCAAAGCGCGTGTCAGAAGGATGATCGAAGTTCATCTGTGACCGCGGATGACCAACCTGTTCACTGGTTGGCGGCGTTTCCACCCTACCGCCTGAACGTCCAATGGTAGCGAAATTCGGGGTCTGGTCAACATTGGAGCGCTTCCTTAGGCTCTTCTTCTGTTTTGATTGAGCTTCGTCAAGGATATACGGGCAGGCTGAGGAAGGTTGAAGGTTTCCACCCAATTATGGCTTGTACTACTTACTATTTTCAAGCTTACAATATCCGTAGATTATGACATTTCGACAGATAGATTTCTTCATTTCTACGACATCACTGTTGTTGCACATCTCCCTAGCCTCCCAACTGCCAGGATGTTTGTCTCCGGCTACCAGCGTGGACCTTCATGAAAATAGTTCCGTACCGACATCCGTTGAAAAGCTTATAGGCTAATCCGCGGTTGATCATTGAAGTGCTTCGACGTTGGGGATAGTGAAAGCCCGAAGGTGGAGGTGCAAGGTTCCTTGGCCTCAAGCTGAGTGGCGAAAGTTGGAGGGCTGTAAGTGAGGCTGAGTCGGCCAAGCGAATGGCTGCATGGTGGGGTGCTAATCCTGCCTGGGGAGAAGAAATTACGTCGGAGAAGCCAGAACGACGGAGGTCTGAATCGACCAGACTATGCATAGCTGCTCATTCTACATCTGCGCTGCTCTGATAAAATTCGGTATACTCAATATCGATTTTGGAAGGTGTCTTGCTTTGTAACACGAAGTCGAAGGGATGGCATTCTGACTCTAGCTGCAAACCACCAGTGAGGGTGTTTTGATGAACATGTTGAGAGTCTCATGTTCATCCGATGTTTGCAACGAAGTTGCATGTTGACTGAAGTAGATCTTGAAGGGTTGAGGTTGAGGAAGCGTGGGCCAGGAGGTTCGCTAGCCGCCCTTTAGGTTGATGCTACCTATCTTCCTTGCGAGCTCTATGCTGCTGTACACGAACCCCAGCTGATGTACTGGTATGGCAAACATGTAATGATTGAGATTAAATCATATGATACGGATGTACTCTAGCACGATAGGACCAAGACCGAGTACCCGAGTTCGGCGACGCTATCTCTGTATAGCGCCGGATAGCCATGGATCTTCTCATATGATTCCACATACCTCAGTGATCAGCCAAGCTACACAGGAAAGACATAAGTCACACGAGTCTAGATACCTTGACTTCTCTACTCCTTATCGCATTGAGTCCCAGCCATCTTGCTTTGCCAAAGAAAATAAGCAGGCAAAGCTTGACCTCAGAAGGACATACGTCATAGCGAACCCTCCAAGCTCCACACTATACTTCCTCAACGGCCCTGCAGCGCTTAGTCGGCACCGAGCCCGAACCCGAATGATCATCGCACTCTTATCAATAGATGCTAGCTGGACCCCGCTCCCAGCAACACAGCTATTCTTTGCATTGTCTTTCAATAACTATCTAGATGAATGAAAAAGAGAAGGAAATCGGACCGATACCGGAAATCAAGCGTAATGTGAGCAGCGACTCGGACGAGAGTGCAGAGGAGAGACTGCGATGGCGAGATCACGGTCCGCTGATGACGCCTGATCAAGAGCAAGGGAATCCGTTCGATGTGTTGCATCTGGAGAAGTCTCTGTTCTGCTCTCGCAAGAAAAGCGACATTGGCCCTACCACTAATGCAAGCATCTATCAAGATGGCATCGAGCAGAGCGGCAGCGGAGAGCAAGGAGACAAAGGTCTGGAGGCTGACCCTCAAGAAAAGCAAAAAGCGAAAACCCAAGGTGGACAAATAGAGAATTTGAGCTTCCGCGACAGAATAAGACACTTTACCTGGACATGGTTCACGATGACTATGGCAACAGGTGGTATTGCGAATGTCCTGTACACCGTGCCGTTTCGATTCCATGGCCTGTATGCGCTAGGGTGCCTTTTCTTCATCCTGAACATGGTTTTGTTTGCCTTCAACATCACTATGATAAGCCTTCGCTTCTATTTCTATCCTAGGACATTCAAAGCGAGCTTTCTGCATCCTACAGAATCTCTCTTCATTCCAGCATCGGTCATCAGCTTCGGCACCATCTTGATCAATATCACACAGTATGGCATCAACGATACAGGGTATTGGCTCGAATACACTATGGCGATAATGTAAGCAGCATCGTGGCATTAGTGCCTGACCACCTTCCGCGACTGATTGGTTCTATAGGTACTGGATCGACTGCGGTCTTGCAGTCGTCTTCTCCATTGGCATCTACCTGATTATGTGGTCCACACAAACCTTCACCATCTCGCAAATGACACCTGTCTGGATTTTTCCGGCCTATCCTCTCCTGATCATCGGACCACACGCGGGCAACCTTGCACGCAAGACTTCGGACCCTATACGAGCGCTCAATATCATCGTCTCTGGCTATGTGATCCAAGGCATCGGTTTCCTCGTCTCGTTGATGATATATGCAGCCTTTTTGTACCGTTTGATGACTCAGAAACTACCGAAAGAAAGCTTGAGGCCGGGTATGTTCATCTCGGTTGGACCAAGCGGCTTCACGATATCAGCTATTGTGAATATGGGGCAGACGCTACCGAAGGTCGTTCCGGAGAACTTCATGGGCCCCGGTATGGGCAAAACCGTTGGGCAGGTCAGCATGATTATGGCGAATTGGATGGGTCTTTGGCTCTGGGGATTGGCATTTTGGTTCTTCTTCGTGAGTGTCGGGGCGCACTACTCCTGCGCGAGACGAGGGAAGATGGATTTCGCAATGGTACGTATGAGCACCAAAAGTGGCCTGCTTTTAGTTTGCATGTGACACAAGAGTCTCATGAAAATTCTGACATGCTATAGACATGGTACTCCTTCATCTTCCCCAACACAGCCCTCACAACCGCCACCTTCGCGATCAGCAAAGCAGTCTCCATGAACGGCCAACCCAATAAGCCTATCCAATATATCGGCTGCGCGCTCGCCATTGGTCTCATCATAACATGGTTCTTCGTCGTTGCAATGATGTTCCGCGCCGTGATCCTGCGCCAGATCCTCTGGCCGCAGAAACAAGAAGACCGCACAGAAGGCGGGTGGACGCAGCCCAGCATTGAAGAGCAGAAACGCAAGCTAAGAGAAGATGAGGAGGAGGGAATGTGGAAAGCGATAAGTCATTTAGGGAGGGCGAGGGGGGAGAGTAGGGTGGATGGAGAGCGTGGGAGGGGAGAAAGAGGGACTGGGGACGGACTCAGGGATAGGAGGATTGAGGAGAGGTGGAGGAGGTGGAGTGTTGCGAGGAGTCTGAGTCGCAGACGGAGGGGTACACGGTAATATAATTTCGGATTCTTTGCGACGTTGGGCACGGAATTGATGATTGGCACGATGTTTTCAAATTGATACCCTGGTTTGTAGAGCGATAACGGGATTGTTCGATTCTGGTTAGTGTCACTGTGCGTGGAGTTCTTCGGACAATTTCAGGATAAGATTTCCCATATTTCTACGTTTTCTGGAGGCCGGAACCTCGATTGCAATCATTTATACTGCGAGTGTACTGTACGCTTGAGATGCCATTGTGAACGATGAAGCAAATAAAACCCTCCTAAGACGCCGTGTAGGTTTCTATCAAGCATATTCAGTTCTTTCCTTACCACCCAAATTTCTCAACCTGCACCTCTACATCTCTCCCTCCTCTTATCAATCCGGCACAAGTGTTCCTGACATCTCTGACCAACCCATTAGGCCCAGACACAACGACACCAGTCCTTCCAACTTCCCTCTCACTCCAACCCTGTACTAAGCTCTTCACGTCAGGACGCCCGTATTCGCTAGTTGGTGGGGGGACAAGCAGCTCCAAACCCCAAGACTGCAATTCTTGCACCTTGTCTGCGGGCAACCATAGTTGGTGCGAGGCGGAATGTATGATCCATAAAAGCTTCACTTTTCTCTTTGGCGTTGAAGGCTTGCCACCTTCGAGATCTGGAGTGGATTGTGATGTTGGAGAAAGGAGAGCCCAGAGAAGTGGGTATGCGACTGCAATACCACTACCTCCTGCAACAATGACCGCAGTCTCACTTGCAGATAGGATGTCTAGCGCGTGTGAGGAGCCGTAAGGACCGTCGAGTCGGATGCGAATTGTTGGGTTGGTCTGGGCGTAAGCCAGCAGAGTGCGTGTGAAACCCGAATCCTGCTGTGCGCGTATGAGGAGAGTGAACCAAGCGTGACTAGGCTTTACTTCCTCGGTTTGCTCTGGTAGGTTCGAGGTGGGTGCGGCTGAAAAGATGGTGAAGGGGTGTGCCTGAAGTACATGTTTAGAGGAAAGTTGCGGAACGGTGATGAAGATGTGGTCGTTCGGGTTCCAGCCGTATTTCATAGACCTTGCGATAAGTGCCGGAGAGCGATCCTCGACGTTCCAGTTCGACGACAGGAGGATAGTTTCGCCGTCTTCAAGGACTGTGAGAGTTGCTGGGTGCGTGGATGACTTGAGCCATAGGCGGAAGTAGATTCGATCGATGAGGAAGGTAGCGAGAGCGATACCGACATAGATGCGGGCGGTGTGGTAGTGGAACCATAGTAGTACGAGCGCAGCGATTTGGAGGAAGACGTGCGAGGCGAGGAAGATCTCATACCAGCGCTGGCGGAAGGAAGACAACGATGTAAAGTAGAGGATCTCATAGCTCGCGAAGGTTCCTAGTCCAAGTCCAGAAAGTCTGTTGAATAGGAAGCGGGTCAAGGTGAAACCTAGATGCCGGAGCAGCCCGTACCAGACGAACAGCATGCCCCCGAAATGCAGCAGAGCCTCGAAGCAAAGAAGTTCACCAACACGTCGATGGAAGATGTTGAGAGATTCGTAGGAGTAACCTGTCAGGAACTTGATGGGCTGGTTTTTGGCAGCAAGTAGGTACAGCAATGGAAGATTCGCGCTGAAGAGGAGACCGCAGCGGTCGGCGAAGACGAAGAGGTACTTCAACTCCATCGGCATTCCATAGAAGTTGTAGAACGCATTTAGGCCCAGGAAAGCAAGTATGATAAGCGAGACTTGATTCGTAGGTAATGTCTTGTTTACGATCGGTATCGAGGGTGGTTGATACTGTAGCCAGGAGATGACGACGTAGTAAGGTTTCCATAGTCCTGTAGATCTTTGGTTTGATCTGACTTGGGCTGGAAGAAGAGGGGAGGTCTCGTCAACAGCCTTCTTGGCCGCATCTGGCGGGGTCACGGTGCCTTCGATCGTACTACTACTGCTGGACCAAGCTTCGTCGACGACATCGTCCACTCTCTCAATTGCGTTGCCAGCTCTTGACAGCGCCTCACTTCGCCGCCGTAACACGACCTTTTCACTCCAATGCCATATCGTGAATATGGCTAGCAATCCCAGAAGAACGATATTGTACGTCGAAACAAAACGTCTTGAGAATAGCACTGCTTCAACCAGTGCCCGGAATCGCGGGTCCTTTCCGGGGTCCTTGCCTACGTCCACTCCGGGTTGCGCCGAGACCTCGTCCGAAGGCAGTCCAGCAGTCAAGGCGTTTGTCTCTCTGAGAACGTCCCGAGCCCAGGAAAGAGGTACATCATGCATCGCGATATGAGATGAGGTGGAAGGAGAGAGATTGAGACGCGGAGGTAGAGGGACATGATCGGCCTGATCTTATCAGATGCTGATATGCCCGCGTCATCCGCCGAACACATAGCGTGTCACGCTTTGCTGCCTTTGGAGATGGTGTACGAAGTGCTGCCATTAGTCTCAAGCGTGCACGAGGAGAGCTGGGACAACAATTTTGCTTTCAGAGAACCGCTACTAGGTTTGAGAAGTTCCTTGTGTTATTGTTACCTGATTCTACCTGGCATCTCATTGTCCGCTGCAGTGCTCCCACATAGCCGAGGGCTAGTAGTGCTGTTCGCTCTGGAGAGAACAGACTCTGAAGAAGATCTATCGCGAACATTCGCGCTAGAGGTCACTTTAGAAGCTCCCAACGAGCATAAAAGGAGTTCTTTGTTGTACGTGCAGGGGTGTATATGAATTCTTTGGGGGAGGGAAACGACGGCGCTATCGATAACGATGAAGAACCCGGTCTCATGACGGAGAGCGTACCTAGATGATGCAGAAAGTCGCTGCAACGACCGCCAGAGCCGAAGACATCTCTAATAACTCTTCTTGTTGCCTTTTGTTGACTATGGTTGAACTTTGATCGCGATACTATCATTGGGCGACCAGATAGCTAGCGACAAACGAACCCCAGCAGAAAAGTCTAGCTGCTCGCTAGCTTGAATGACCGCATCGCAGCTCCCGCGTTTGCGCAACGTGGAAGGAGCTCAAGGCTTCAACAAAAGCAAATTCGAGCCCAGATCAGTTTCTTCACATCACCTCTCCACCCCGTATCCTACACCTACTGTCGCACGGTATTCACAGCTATCGTCACAACCCAATTGAACGCGGCGCTAAGCTTCGACGAGCTGCGGCGCATTCTGCACACCTTCCTCGATGTCACCGCCAACTGTCAGTAAAGCTGATACGAGCTATCCCATCTTCGCCGCCACCTTCGACCAGCGACACAATCTTATCGTAGGCGGCGGAGGAGGTGCCGGCAGACATGGCGTTGGCAACAAGATCACCTCCTTCGACTTTAGCTCGCGAGCACCGACCGTCGAGCCCACCGCCGAGATTGAGCTCTCCCGCGACGAAGACTCGGTGACATGTTTGGAAAACCTGAGTACAAAAGACGGCGTGATACTGTTCGCTGGTGTCAATTCGTCGGAAGAGCAGAGGCTGAAGGACAAGAACGAGCACTTCAGATGCTTCGAGGTCGCATTCCCGAAGTCAAACAGGAGAGCAAGTAGCGGCAGCGCAGACAGGAAGCCCCAGGGCAAAGTCAACCTGATCAGCAAAACAAGCTTGTTCAACCCACCGGCGTCGACCAATGGCAAGAAGGAGGGCTACCAGCGCCTGCTACGACTGTCGCCGCCTAAGAGGAGCGCGTCGGGGAACAAGCGCATCGGTGCGATTGCCTCGAGTCTCGCGGGCGATGAGAACGAGATCGTGGTATTCAATGCGACCACCACTAAGCCGCAGGTGCCTGGAGATATAATATCACGGATAGAGTTGCACAAGGGGCACGAGGCGAACGACCTAGACATCATCGAGCCGGAGGATGGCCAGTTCAAGCTCGCATACTGCACCGATCAGGACGTCTACGTGCAGGACATTCCGTACGACTTTGGCAAGAAGAAAGTGCAGGGCAAGCTGGAAAAACCAGAGAAAAAGTATACAGTGCCATTTCCCGATGTTTTTGAGAAGAAAGGGCGCTTCAAGATTCGGTGCATACGTTGGTTGTCCCCGCAACATTTGCTGCTCCTGGCCAACCTGCCCAATAGGACGGGCGTAGAGCTGCAGATTCTGAGGCTGTACGGCGATACCATGGGAAGTGTCACCTTGCGAAAACGGTTGCCACGGAACGTAAAGGCAGCCGTTGACATGGACGTCGCCATGCTCGACGCAGATGGCGAGGGCTCGTACCAGGTAGTAGTAGCTGTCGGCGGTATTGACATCTCACTAAGGTAAGCCCAGCGTCATTGACTCATCCGATTCCAGAACTGACAAGATCTGACAGCGTCTTCACAATCGACTACAATGGGAAATCACAATCCCTCAGCCGTCTCCACCCATACGCCACGTACAAAGAAGTGCATCCCCTCCAAATTACCAAAGTGATCTTCTCGCCCTTCTTCTCCCCCTGGAGTGGTATCCAAGCTTCTTCGGGCAAGAAGCCAGGACCGCAATATCTTCAGCTCGCCTCAACCTCCCTAGGCAACTCGATATCTGTTGAAACTTTCACCCTTCAATCTATCTCCTCAAGACCGCGCGCTCGCTACATCCTTGCGTCAGCGTCTTCACGAAGGATGACGTTAGCGGCAACATATACTGTCGCCGGCTTCGTCGTCTTGGCCATTGCTATACTTGTACAGTCCATGCTGTTTCCGGAGACAGCCATAACGAACGCAATACCTGGTCCACGATTCAAAGCGCCGGGCGAAATGATGGACGACGCGCGTTTCGCTGCGGCCAGAAACATTCCTTCCGAGATCAAAACACCAGCGAAGAAAGCAGAGCAGCGAATCCGCGACTTCCTGCATATTCATTCCTCACCCGACTCTGCGACTAGGTCTACTAAAGCACTGGTCATTCACCACGACCCTGAACAGGAAGAGCTCTCTACAGAGGTCCACGATTCTCACGAAGAAGTTCTTAGGAGGCATAAGGAGAATGTGAAGAAGTACGACGAGCTATCACACCCTGAGCGCGAGTACTGGAAGAAGAAGCTCACCGATGCTGGGATGTGGGCCGTGGAAGAGGGCGAGACCATCCTCAAGAGCATATTCTTCGGGCAGGCTGGAGGGTTGATTGGGCAGATGGTGAATGGGTAGGCCAGTGAGACTCATGTCGATCGTCACAATCGGGAAAGCGGTGGAACAGCCTGCAGCTTGCAGGGGCTTGGGACAGATTCATGGTGCTCACGCGGCCACTGGGTTTGTCCTAGAATTGGAACAAGTGTCTCGGTCGGTTTGCTGGACGGTGTATGCGGTGAAGCGCTTTTGAAAGATTATGCATAGCGGTGTAGCTTTTGTTGAACATGTTGTATTATTCCCTTCAATACAGGTGTCAATCTCGGCCAACCAATTCTCATTCTGCGCCGTGTGATGTGAAGCTGTTTGCTCTCTCTCATCCCGCGTCCCAAATCCTGGAGACACTATCGCCAAATAGGTTACCGACGTCAACGGTCCAAGCGTCGCACGGACCACAGTCACGAACATCGCAGCGCGAGCTCTCCCAAACCTAGCCAACGAGCTCTATATTTCTGCCCAAAGCAACGTCTCGCCCTTTATACCCTCCACTCCTTCCTCCTATGGACGGCCATACGTCCTCTTCTCACTCTGCAGCTGTGCGCCTAAGGTGAAGGCGACAACATGGCGCAACAGACGTCGGCTTCCTTGACGGCCCAGCTGGGTCGCATATGCAATGAGCTGCGGTCGAAGTGAGTGGAGCTCTCGACAATGAGGGACATGGATTTTGGGCCAGTACGAGTACTGACGGTCTTCAGGAACGATGATACGAGGCAGAAAGCTGCACATACGCTGAGGCAGAGCGTGGAGGCTGTTCATCGAGGTGCGTCAACGGGAGCTTGAGGGGAGGGGTCATGGCCATGAGCGGAGGCTCAGAGGCACAGGAGTGGATAGTCGCGGGCCACAGCCTCACATACTAACGCTTCGCAGAACAAGTCCCCGCCGCTTTCGCACAGTACTACAATGAGGTCAACCAGCAGATCTCGCTCATGATCGTCTCGGGCAACGATGCCAACGACCGAATCGGCGGCATCCACGCCCTCAACGCCCTCATAGACTTCAAGGGCGACGATGCTGGCCAGAAGACCACGCGCTTCGCTTCCTATCTCCGAAATGTCATGCGCGGCACCGATACAGCGTCCATGGTCGTCGCGGCCAAGGCGTTGGGACGGCTGGCGAAACCAGGAGGCACACTCACCGCGGAGCTGGTAGAGGCAGAAGTCAAGGCTGCGCTGGAATGGCTTCAGATGGAGCGCTCAGAGAACCGCAGATTCGCTGCGGTGCTCATCCTGCGAGAGCTGGCTAGGAACTCGCCCACGCTGATGTACCAGTGGATCGCCCAGATCTTCGAAGTGATCTGGGTAGCGCTTCGCGACCCCAAAGTCCTGATCCGCGAGTCGGCCGCCGAAGCCATCAGCGCGTGTTTCGAGATCATCTCGCCCAGAGATTCACAGATGCGACAACAGTGGTTCTCGAGGGTCTATGATGAGATACTGAAGGGCTTCGCGCTCAACACAAATGAGGCCATTCACGGTTCGCTGCTTACGCTAAAGGAACTTTTAGACAAGAGCCCGAGTTTCATGAACGATCAGAAGTACAAGGAGACGGCGGAGATTGTGCTGAGGTACCGAGAACACCGCGACGCGCTCGTTAGGCGAGAGGTGGTTCTGATCATTCCGATACTGGCCAAGTACTCGCCTGCCGAATTCGCGTCAAAGTACCTTCATCAGTGCATGCTGCACCTCCAGGGCCTCATACGGAAGGATCGAGACCGCGACAGGGCATTTGTAGCTATTGGTGACATTGCTACGGCTGTCGGAGTTGCCATAGCTCCGTATCTGGAGGGCATTTTAGGCTTCATACAAGAAGGTCTGGCAGCGAAAGCACGAAGCAAAGCTGCCATCAACGAGGCGCCCATTTTTCGGTGTCTTAGCATGATTGCGGCTGCGGTTGGTCAAGCGCTGAGCAAGAACGTCGAGCGACTTCTCGACCCGATCTTCTCATGCGGACTGAGCGACTCTCTGTTCCAAGCGCTCGTCGACCTGGCACACTATGTTCCTCCCTGCCGACCCATCATTCAAGAGCGACTCCTGGACCTGCTCAGTCAAGTCCTCGCAGGCCGACACTTTCTACCCCTTGGCAACCCACACCAGGGCTCCTCACCTCCTCACATCTGGACACGCGACCACAAGGATCCTCAGACCATAGCCCAACGGGAAGAAGAAATCGCGCTCGCCCTGCATACACTTGGTAGTTTCGACTTTGGAAGCTACATCCTCAATGAGTTCGTTCGCGATGTTGCGATTCGCTATGTGGAAGCAGATAATCCGGAGATCCGGAAACGCGCTGCGTTGACCTGCTGCCAGCTCTTTGTCAAGGATCCCATTGTGCACCAGACGAGTAACCATGCAACCAAGGTCGTGGGAGACATTATCGAGAAGCTTCTTACTGTCGGTGTTGGCGACGTTGACCCTGAGATCCGATGGGAAGTTCTGATGGCGCTTGATGCCAGGTTCGACCGACATCTTGGGAAGGCCGACAATGTTCGAACGCTGTTCCTGGCTTTGAATGACGAAGTTTTCGCCATTCGCGAGGCTGCCATGTCCATCATTGGCCGGCTTACGACAGTCAACCCGGCTTATGTCTTCCCGTCGCTTCGCAAAGTACTTCTGCAGCTCTTGACAGAGGTCAACTACGCCAGTAGCCCACGGGCCAAAGAGGAGAGTGCTAAGCTGATCAGCAACCTTGTCAGTGCGGCTAACTCACTCATTAAGCCTTTGGTCGATCCCATTGTTACCGTCCTCCTTCCCAAAGCTCGAGACACAAACCCAGAAGTTGCCTCCACAACGCTCAAAGCTATTGGCGATCTCGCAACCGTTGGAGGCGAGATGATGGTCAAATATATTCCGGAACTCATGCCTATCATTCTCGACTTCATGCAGGATCTCGGTTCGGACTCGAAACGCTTCGCGGCCCTGCGCGCTCTTGGACAGCTAGCGACGAATGCGGGCTATGTCATCGAGCCTTACCGTGAATATCCCGAGCTCATGAACATCCTAATGAACATCGTCAAGACAGAACCAGAGGGCGATCTCCGACGAGAGACAGTCAAGCTCATGGGTACTCTTGGAGCTCTGGATCCGGACGAGTACCAGAAGATCGTTGAGCAGTCTCCCGATAAGCACCTCATCGCGGAATCTCAGGCTGTCACAGATGTTTCGCTTATTATGCAGGGCATCACACCCTCCAATGAAGAGTACTACCCTACTATCGTCATCAGCACACTTTTGGGCCTGTTGAAAGATACCTCACTCATTCAGTTTCACTCAGCCGTCGTGGATGCGGTCATGAATATCTACGCCACGATGGGCCTCAAATGCGTGCCTTTCCTGAGCCAAGTCGTTCCTGGATTCTTGATGGTCATCCGCGGCGCTCCACAGGGCCGTGTGGAAGGCTACTTCAACCAGCTCAGCCAACTGGTCCGTATTGTGCGGCAACACATTCGTCCATATCTCCCCAGTATTCTGGAGACAATTAAGAATTACTGGAAAGATATTCCGGCTTTGCAATCCACGATCCTATCTCTTATCGAGGCCATTGCGCGATCGCTTGAGGGAGAGTTCAAGGTTTATCTTGCTGATGTGCTCCCACTCATGCTCAGCGTGCTGGACACGGACGAGTCAAGGAACCGCACACCCAGTGAGAGAGTTCTTCATGCTTTCCTCATTTTCGGCTCCAGCGCAGAAGAGTACATGCATCTCATCATTCCAGTGATGATCAAGATGTTCGACAAACCCGGCCAGCCATTGCCCATCCGTAAGCAGGCCATTGAAACACTTGGTCGATTGTCGAAGCAAGTCAACATCTCAGAATTCGCAGCACGTATCGTTCATCCACTTTGCAGAGTACTATCAGGTCAGGAACCGGCTCTCAAACAGACTGCTCTCGAAACGCTCTGTGCGCTCATCTTCCAGCTTGGGCCTGATTACATACACTTTGTGCCGACTGTGAACAAGATCCTCGTCGCACACAAGGTTCCGCACTCCAACTACGCTCTGATCGTCTCGAAGCTGCAGAAGGGCGAACCGCTACCACAGGATCTCAGTCCGGATGAGCGATATGGCGAGGACGATGAAGACATGAATCCAGCTGAAATCCTTACCAAGAAATTGGCAGTCAACCAACAGCATCTCAAGCAAGCATGGGAGGCTTCTTCGAAGACGACTCGAGAGGATTGGATTGAATGGATGAGGCGGTTCAGTGTTGAGCTGCTACGAGAATCACCACAACAGGCTCTGCGGGCATGCACGCCGCTGGCCAGTATATACAACCCTATCGCGAGGAGCTTGTTCAACTCTGCTTTCGTGTCATGTTGGACTGAGCTCTACGATCAGTATCAGGAGGAGCTTGTACGGTCCATCGAGACCGCACTCACCTCGCCCAACATTCCTCCTGAGATTCTCCAGATCCTTTTGAACCTTGCAGAGTTCATGGAGCACGACGACAAAGCACTGCCCATCGATGTGCGCATACTCGGTATGTATGCAGGTAAATGTCACGCCTTCGCCAAAGCTCTGCATTACAAGGAGCTCGAGTTCAATGCAGAACAGAATGCAAGCGCAGTGGAGGCGCTCATCAGTATCAACAATCAGCTCCAGCAGACAGACGCGGCCTTTGGTATTTTGCGTAAGGCGCAAGGCTACCAAGACGTCGAGTTGAAGGAGACCTGGTTTGAGAAGCTGCAGAAGTGGGAAGAAGCTCTGACATCTTACCAACGCCGTGAACGCGAAGAGCCTGATTCATTCGAGATCACCATGGGCAAGATGCGCTGTCTGCATGCTCTTGGCGAATGGGATCTGTTGTCATCACTTTCTAAGGAGAAGTGGTCGACTGCCTCTCAAGAGTATCGCAAGTTGATTGCGCCGCTTGCCGCGGCTGCGGCTTGGGGTCAAGGCAAGTTCGCAGACATGGACGCTTACCTTGGTGTTATGAAGGAGAATTCACCTGACAGGGCGTTCTTCGTCTCCATCGTTAACATTCACAATAACCGCTTCGAGATCGCAACGGAAGAAATCACGAAGGCTCGCAAGGGTCTTGATACAGAGCTCAGTTCGCTACTTGGAGAGTCGTACCAGCGAGCGTATCTTCCGATGATGCGCGTCCAGATGCTAGCTGAGCTTGAAGAGATCATTCAGTACAAGCAGAACGACTCGAACCTAGAGAAGCAAGCCAGCATGCGCAAGACCTGGATGAAGCGAATGAAGGGTCTGCAACCTAATCCTGAAGTATGGCAGCGCATGATGAAAGTTCGCCAGCTTGTCATCGGACCTCAAGAGAGCATGGAGATGTGGATCAAATACACGAATCTATGCCGCAAAAACGAACGCCATGGTCTCGCTGAGAAGGCTCTGCAAAAGTTGCTCGATATCGATAGCGGCAATGTGTTCAACTATGTGCAAGAGCATGGTAACGAGATCCCGTACCCAGTTTCGTATGCTGCGCTCAAGTTCATGTGGGCTACACCGAGCCATCAGGCAGAGGCTCTCGACTCACTGAAAGAATTCACTTCACGACTTTCTGATGATCTGGCAATTAGAGCCAGGGCGGCGACTAATCCAATGATGGCGCAGAACGGAATGAACGGCATGAACGGACACATGAATGGAATGAACCCTTTCGCAGTGACAAACGGTATCAATGGCGTCAACGGCATGAATGGATCCAGCTTACTCGCCGGTTCCGCCTCCGGCAACTCACCTGCGGAACTCGCTGAATGCCAACGTCTTCTTGCTAAATGCTACTTGAAGCAGGGAGATTGGCAGTCTCAGGTTCATCACGGCGAGTGGGACCATGATGAAGTTCACGAGATCTTGTCAGCCTATGCAGCAGCGACCCGCTACAATCAGAATTGGTACAAGGCATGGCACTCCTGGGCACTGGCCAACTTCGAAGTCGTCAACTCGATCACTTCGCAGGCGGACCGCGAGACTACGGAAGTTCCGTCGAATGTGGTGCACGATCATGTTGTTCCTGCCATCCATGGCTTCTTCAAGTCGATCGCTCTCTCATCCTCGAGCTCACTGCAAGACACGCTTCGTCTACTTACACTGTGGTTCAGCCACGGTGGTTTGCCGGAAGTCAACCGGACTATCATTGAAGGCACGAAGCTAGTCCCAATCGATACCTGGCTAGAGGTCATACCACAGCTTCTTGCCCGCATCAACCAGCCGAATCCTACAGTCCGCCAGTCAATCCACCAACTACTCACTGAAGTCGGTAAAGCTCATCCACAAGCTCTGGTCTTCCCTCTCACTGTGTCCATGAAGTCAGATGTGTCACGACGATCACGATCCGCTAGGGAGCTGATGGAAGCCATGCGCGAACACTCACCTCGTCTAGTCGAGCAAGCCGACCTCGTTAGCCACGAGCTCATCCGTATTGCTGTGCTATGGCATGAGCAGTGGCATGAGGGTCTAGAAGAAGCGTCACGACTCTATTTCGGCGACCACAACATCGATGGCATGTTCGCTACCCTGCAACCGCTGCACGCTATGATTGACAAGGGTCCCGAAACTCTACGAGAGATTTCTTTCATCCAGTCATTTGGCCGAGAATTGCAAGAAGCGCGTGATTGGTGCAATACCTTCCGCACTTCCGGCGAAATGGGCGATCTGAACCAAGCCTGGGATTTGTACTATCAAGTCTTCCGCAAGATCGCACGTCAACTACCATCCCTCATGACGCTGGAACTTCAATACGTCTCTCCGAAGTTGAAGGATGCTCATGACCTTGAGCTTGCTGTTCCAGGAACATATCGCGTGAATAAACCCATTATCCGCATCATGTCCTTCGACCCTGTCGCTAGTGTGATTCAATCTAAACAGCGACCCAGGAAGCTGGAGATGAGAGGTAGCGATGGAAATGCACATACACATATTTTGAAGGGACACGAAGATATTAGGCAAGACGAACGCGTCATGCAGCTCTTCGGCCTTTGCAATACGCTCTTGATGAACGACACTGAGTGCCGCAAACGCCATCTTAACATCGCTCGATATGCCGCTGTCCCGCTTTCCACTCAATCTGGTCTCCTTGGATTCGTCAAGAACAGTGATACCCTGCATGTACTTATAAGAGAGTACAGAGATAGCAGGAAGATACTGCTGAATATCGAACACAGAATCATGCTCCAGATGGCACCGGACTACGATTGTCTGACACTGATGCAGAAGGTGGAGGTCTTTGGCTACGCCCTCGACAATACAACTGGTCAGGATCTTTACCGTGTGCTTTGGCTCAAGAGCAAGTCGAGCGAAGCCTGGCTCGATCGACGAACGAACTACACACGCTCCTTGGCTGTCATGAGCATGGTCGGCTACATCCTCGGCTTAGGCGACAGGCATCCGAGCAACTTGATGTTGGATCGCGTGACCGGTAAAATCGTTCATATCGATTTCGGTGACTGTTTCGAAGTTGCCATGCATCGCGAGAAATATCCCGAACGCGTACCTTTCCGCCTTACTCGCATGCTTACGTACGCGATGGAGGTCTCGAATATCGAGGGCTCGTATCGCACGACTTGTGAACACGTCATGCGCGTCCTCCGCATCAACAAAGAGTCGCTCATGGCTGTCCTGGAAGCATTCATCCACGATCCGCTTCTCACTTGGCGCTTAGGCAACAGGGAGTCTCCGCCCCAAGCAAATTATCCCTCCGAACGACGCCAGTCACTCATCGGCATCCCTGGCGCAGACGGCGAACATGACATGTCCTCTCTCGTCCGCGCCCGCCACCGCTCCTCCGTCGCCCCAGCCAACGAAACAGAAGCCAAAGAAGTCCAGAACGCCCGCGCTCTACAGGTCCTCTCTCGCGTCAAAGAGAAACTCACTGGCAGAGACTTCGCACCCAGTCCCAATGCGCAGCAGAACCCGTCTCAAATCGGTCCCGGTGGCCAGGTTGTCCCCGCAAACCACCAGGTCTACAGCTCGCAAGCTGTTGTTGGGCCGAATGGCGGCATGAGTATAGGACTCAGTACTGCGGGGCAAAAGGCGGGTCCTGGGGAAGAACTCAATGTCTTTGCGCAAGTTGATCGCTTGATCAAGGAAGCAACGAACTTGGAGAACTTGTGTCAGCATTACATTGGGTGGTGCAGCTTCTGGTAATGAAGGGAGGGGGATATGGAGGGACTGGAAGTGTGATGGGTAAGTCTATTTGCTCGTGAATCACTATGCCTATGCCATAGAGTTCAGTCTTCGGTGTTCCTGGTCGTTTCGGGGCGGACTGAAGGAGGGAAGAGCGGTCGAGTATGTGGAGGACTCTAGTCGGTCGGAGATGTGAAGAACTCTAATTGGTGGTGGGAGATGTATAGCTGAGATGTAAGGCCTACCTTAACGGCCAGCATGGTGGTGAAAGTTGTTTTCTTCGTTATTAACGGGGTTTGGGACTGGGGCATCTAAGGCGCGTACTGGAGTTCTTGTCTGGCTGGGCTTTTCCGAGGTGTACGAGGTTGGGAAAGGGCAAGGAACGTGCATGGATGGCTTTGTAAAGCGGCATTCGGCATTCGATGGCGCTAGGAATATAGGATTTTGGCGGTGTAGTTACTGTACTGGAGATTAATCAAGGGCAATCTTGGAATAGAATGTCCATGTCCACTTTTTCGTGACCTCTGAGTTTGTAGGGGAGCGCTGGTGGCAGCTAGTGGAATCCCATCTGAATAATGGTTGGACATGGAAGTGCTCCTAAGTAGTCGAGCTACCCATAGATACTTCTATGCGGGCGTCGAGTGTTACGGAACCATTTCACTCCCACGATTATCTGTCAAGGATTTGGTTACGTTAGTTGTCATAGATAGACAGGCGGCTTGGATATTCTTATGTTGATGTATTTATATTCGTACAGCTAGCCTGTCATGTCATCTCTGCAGGTATCAAGGCTGATAGTGATATGGCAAACTCAAAATTCCATCCCATTACAAGATATGCCAAAAAGTATGTTGTCGAAAGAGACATCTACTTGGGCACATTAGGATCCTGCTTCTTGATCCCCACACTCTCGCCGCCCGCCTTCGTAGTATCGGTCACGAAGTTACCCGCCGACTTTGTCGTGTCGCCGACGCCGCCTGTGACGCCCGTTACCTGAAGACTCGTTAGCCCCCATCCTCTCCATAACTCTCCCTTACATGCTTCTTCCCATTGCCGAGGAAGCATGTGGTCACTGTGAAGGCAGGTAGTACGTACAGTATCCCCGACGCCCTTGCCGAGGCCAGAAACAGTGTTTCCGAGCGTGTTTGTTGCGCCGCCGACGCCTTTGCCGACTGTGTCAGTTGCGCCGCCGAGAACATTTCCGAGACCGCCTGCTGCGGTGCCGAAGAAGCCTATACGAGGAGTTAGTAAAACTCCTGTAACAAATGGCGCTTGGAGTAGAGTGCTTGAAGAGGAGAAGGGCACTATCGAGCACGTTGATTGAACAAGGGCGTTTAGAAAGTAAGATGCGGTGCCGTGTTGAGATAGTGAACGTACCCTTGCCCTGCTGCTGTTGCTGCTCGTTGTTGTCGGCCATTGTGAGGGTTTGTAGTAGGCAGGTGATATCTTAGTTTGAGGTATATCAAGGTCGAATTGGAGTGGATTGGGAAAGGTTGACTTTGTTGTGTAGATCGCTGGCGGTTCATGTTTATGTATCCTTCTCCGCAAAGGGAAGCTGTCATCGCTCGCCTATGACGTAGCTGCGCATCAAAGTCTCAAGCTGAGGGGCTGGACTCATCCTCCGCACTCACAGCCACACAAGACCCAGCTCGCCAGCCATGAGATCACCGACAGGGAAGCTCCTCCAGGAACGCTCCAATGATGCGTGGATGATGGCTAGATGAGGTTGCGACATCGTGCAAGCGGGATGCGGGAGGATGCGACGTTATCGATCAACAACATCATTCTGGGAAAACTTCTGATTCTAGTGAGTCTAAAATCTGGAGCCTAACACGTGGACATACTGTAGGTGCAAATGCGCAATGTCTCACATTGCAGGTTGGGGAAAAGTTGAAGTTACCACATTAATTGGGAAATCTAGATTAAACAAAATATACACAGATGGGGAAACCAAACATGCCAAAGCAACCCTGGCCCGCTTCTCCTCCTCATTCACCACGTCACCGTTCTTTTGGAAAGGAGATGAAGTGGTAATTGAAATCTTAATCGGTCTTTGAAGACCCCTCGCCTCTCACTATCGTAATGGAATACAAGATACAGAAACGAAAGAAGAAAAGAGAAGGTAATAAAGGTGCCCGTGATGTAGCCACCAAGACACCCCATTGGTATGATGGGAGGTCTGGCGGGGGCAAAGAGGGAGGAAGAGAGATCGCAAAAGCACGTGCAAAAGACTGTGCACCATGCCAAATCCGTGAACGCCATGCCCATAATACAGCGCAAGTTGAAGAAAGACTTTCTTGCCATCCCCAGACGTCGCAATCCCCTACAGCCGACCCTTTCATTCGGCTGTACAACAGACGTACATAAAGACTTTTAAACCCGCTCTTAACACACTGGTCGAAGGAGATGATGTTGGAAACCCCGTGAAATGCAATACAATGCGCGTTGTCGAAAGATACCGATCGAAGATGCCCCGTCTATGCAACAGAGAAAGTGATTAGATTACCGAGTAAAGCATGATGCTGGTTAATGCCGTCTATGGGTATCGACCGAACCACACTCTGAAAGGACCATTAAATGATATGGTATCATGGGATTAGAGAGGTAATCACTCCGGCTTGGAGTCCTCCTTACCCTCGCCGGTCGGAACGGACTTCTTCACCGGCGGAGATGAAGCGGTAGAGGGAGGAGAGCCAACCTCGCCGGCACCTTCGTTCTCGAGAGCTGCAAGCGCACTACAGACTGTTAGCAGATGTATCATCAACGACCTCGTATTAGGAATACGCACCTGAATGAGTTCACATGAGTAGTCGACTCTTTCTCCTTCTGGACTGGAGGAGTAGACGTACGCGACGAAGTGCCAGAATCCTCGCCTCGTCCCATCAAAGACGGGCCAAGACCACGACGTCCGCTGCTGCTTCGGCTGCCGAGCATGGAGGGACCAAGTGCACTGCCGCCACCCATTCGGGCGGACGGACCCTTGGAAAGCTTTCGGAGGTCATCCATCTGGACACGGCCACTTGGATAGTCTGGTGCAGCCATAGGCCCACCACCGGAGAAGGAGCGAGCGTCGCCGCGACCCATCGGAGCGCGGGGACCACCACGCTGGTTGGACCGCTGTCGCTCCATCTCTGCTGCAGCCTGAGCGGCAGCAGCTTCTTGATGGATCTCTCCAAGAGTCTTAGGCCCCTTAGCGTCGTCCTTTGATCGCCATCCGGATTTTCGCAAGTCGATAGTATCCAGCAACATGTACTGGAGACGGCTAGGAAGGCCCTCCATATTCATGATCTTCTCGACACGCTCAAAGTAGACAGCGATCATCTTAGGCCCAGCCTCTGTGGCTGACATTGTGGCACCAACGGTTCGGAGAAGCTTGACCAAGGACTCGATCGCAGACTCATCGGGAAGGCCTTCAAAATCGAGAAGCTTGAGGACACACTCATGCATGATCCGGAGAGTCAACATGCCGAGTTTGTAGAGTTCACCAATGAACTGGATCAGACCAAGACCCTTGCGCTTAGCGGCAGCAGCGATGTAGTATTCGTCAGAAAGCATTGCAGCTTCGTCAGATTGACCCTCCGGCTTGGCTGGAAGGTTGACTTCCCAACCACGTTCGAACTCCTCTTGACAACGGTTGAGTAGGTACTTTCGGAAGAGAGCACCACCGACAACAGGATTGCCGTGTTTGTCTTTGACGTTCTCGTCCTTGATCTCCTGGCTCATCGTCGAAAGCATCCTATTGCAGAACTTTGCGTACATGCTGGCCCAATGAGCTTCGTCGCAAGCCTTTTCGAAAGTGAGTTGGATAATCTGGCGAAGTGTACGACCATCAGATTCGTCCTTAGATTGTGCAGCAATCTCGAGGATTTGGTCGGCAATCTTGTCGAATTTTTCGGGGGTCATCTTGTTGAGAGCCGCCTTGACCTTGCGCTGCACCATGTCTGGAGGCATATGGCCGCCAGGAGGTGGCCCGGAAGCCGCTTGCCCAGCACGACTAAGGCTCAACGGCTTCCAGCCCGAACCTGTGACTTCAATGGGCTTGATGTCCATGTTGGCCGTGAGAGGCATCTGCGCGGCGGCCTTCTCATCGTCCCTCCTACTCATACCCTTGTCGCCGCGACGGCTACCACGACCACGCGAGCTGCCAACGCGAGGAGAGTTAGGACCAGCATTGGACATGTTTTGGAAAGAGCTCGTGCGAGCCATCTGAGGAGCCATAGGGAAATTGCTAGGGGGTCGACCGCCGACGAATCCAGCCAAGGGGTTGGTCATGGTACGACCGCCAGCACCGCCAGCACCACCAGTACCCTGAGATTGCTGGAAGCGTTGCTCAGAGGTTGTGCCCGGAGGCAAAGTCCGTCCACCAGCTGTGAACCCGCCAGAACCGAAGTTGCCCATAATCCCACCAGGCATGCTGGGACGACCAGACGGCTGGCGACCACCCATACCCAGTGACCCAGGGCGAGCGGATTGTGGGCGAGCAGACTCCGTACCATCGCCAACGGTTTCTTTGAGCTTCATGTCCCAGTCAACCGATGGCTTCTCCTTGAACACTTCCTGGAACTGGAGCAAGAAGTCCTTGTCATATTGTCGGCCCTTAGCTTTGTTGCCAAGGTTCAAAGCAGGGTTGGGAGATCGGATGCCCTCAGGATAATTGATGGACTCGTTCTTCACTTGGAGGAAGCGGGAAGACTTGAGAGCTTGCATACCAGCAGTTGGCTGTGCAGGCTCTACAGGTTTGTTGGTCTCCAGCTTGAGAGGAAGCGGCTTCGGCTTCGTAGCACTGGTGATCTTTGGTTGTGTTGATGGAGCTGCAGGTGCAACAAGTTCCTCCGCAGGGGTCGAAGCGCCACTCTCCGAGGCGTCGATGGAAGCTGCAGGGCCGAACTGCGTGTTCTTCTTGAGACCTGCAAAGAGAGACTCACGCTCGGCTTTCGCTTCAGGAGACTCCTTCTCACGGGCCGCTTCGCGCTCTTCGGCTTCGCGCTCCTGTTGACGAAGCTTCTCGTCAAGAGCCTTGGCCTCCTCAGCTTCGCGAGCCTTCTTCGCCTCCATCTCCTTCTTCCTCTTCTCGGCGTAAGCTCGCTCGCGTTCCTCCTCCTCACGCTCAAGAGCTTCCATCTCAGCGATCATGCGTTCCTCCTCTTCCGCATCGAGACGAGCCTTCTCTTCAGCCTCTGCCTGGGCCTTCTTCGCAGCTTCAGCCTCGGCTTCAGCCTTAGCAGCGTTCTCAGCGTCTTCCTTCTCCTTCGCTGCCTTGGCCTCGGCCTCCTCCTTCTCTTTGATAGCCTTCGCTTCAGCTTCCTCCTTGTCTTTGTTCTCCTTAGCTTCGGCGTCAGCTTTAGCCTTAGCCTCCGCCTGCTCCTCGGCCTCCTTCTTCTCCTTCTCAGCTTTAAGATTCTGCTGGAATTGAGCAACAAACGCCTCTCGTCGCTCCTTTTCGGTCGGTGCGATACTTTCAGAGCGGCTATGGGATGATTCAGCTGCACTTGGAGCTCGTGGAGGCGGCGTTGGAGTTGATACGATGGCAGGCGATCGAGGAGGAGGTTCAATCTTGGCAGTAGGGGCTGGGGAGGAAGCTTTCTTGTTATTGAAGTCGACGACCTGACCGTCAGCGGTCTTGATAACGATGGCCTTGCTCTTCGTCTTCGGGGGGATGGTGAAGGTCGAAGAGCTTGGCGCTGGACTAGCGGAGGCTGCGCTCGGGGTATGGTTGTGCCCGACATGGTTAACGCTCGACATTGCTGGTGTTGAGGGCTGTGCGGTTGCTGAGGCCGGGCGCTCGGATATATTGGACGACGATCGAGCCATGCCCGGCGCCTGTGGTCCACCATAAGGCCCTGGCATGTAGTGGTTGCCCATCTGCTGAGGGAAGGCATGACCTCTACCCGGACTAGCAGGAACAGCACCTGGGTACTGCATGTGCGGCTGCATGTAACCCTGCTGGCCATAGTACTGGGCGTAAGGGTCTAGTCCCTGTTGAACTCCATACGGATTCTGTTTGCGAAGCTCTGTCAGATATTGATCGAATTGCGGGTTGTCCGCAGTAAATGCTGGAGAGAAAGATCGAAGAAAAGAATTATCGTCGGCAGAAGGCACACGGAACTCTGGTGCTAACATGCCCGCATACTGGTGGCCGCTAGACTGAGAAGAAGGCGGCTCTGAACCGCGAGAAGAAAGAGAAGAGTCTGAAGACCGGCTCGGCTTCGCGGACTCCGGTATGAAGGAACGAGAAGGTTGATGAGAGGGTATACGAACTTGCTGATACGGCTGCTGGGGGTATCCGTAGGGGTTCATGTTCGGATTAGCGAACTGTGCTTGCTGAGCCATGTGGGCTTGCGAGATGTGCGGGCTGCGAGGAACGCTGTAGGGTGAGCCGCGAGGCATCGAGCCCTGGTTCTGGAAAGGTGGAGCCATGCCCGGACCACCTCGGGGGTGGTTAGGCACAGTCTGATACGGTCGCGGTGAGTTGCTGGCCATCTGTGGGTTGTAACCTGGGTTGAATCCACGGCCGCGCCCGCCGTTTGGTGGGTAGCCGCGATTCATGTTCATGGTCGCGTTGCCCATGTCGCTGTGTTGCGACTGAGAAGACTCCCGGCGCAGGTGTTGGGCTTGGGGAATGCTGTTTGCGTTGGGTGGCATTGACAAGGGTCGTGCCTGGTATTGTGTAAGTAGTTGCATTTCGGGAAGAGTAAGTGGGAGGAAGCTGTTGTTGGGGAGGTCGGCGTTACTATTAAAGTTTGGGCCTCGCGTAAAACTTACATTTGGCTCCGTAGAGTCACTTGCACCGCCGAACACCATGTCGGCACGTCCCTGCAGATTCGATGAAGGACGGCCGCCGCTCATCGTCACCGTCTGGGGAATTGGTGACGGTGAGTGCGTTGGTGAGGCAATGTGCGGGTTGACATGAGGCGTCAGGTTCGCTCCCTGTTGATGACTCGGAACTGCGTGTGAAGGCAGCGGCGACCCGCTCATGGCTCCGAACGTGAGGTTTGAAGGTGCGCGGCTATTGGGCGTGGGTCCATTCGGTATGTAACCGCTTGTGCCGGCTGCGCTGATGGTGACGGAGGACTTGCGACTGTGGTCGGCCTGTGAAGTGGTGCCGTTGACGTTGCTGGAGTTCACGATGGTGGGAGCCATGGTCGGGACGGCGGGCTGGATGGGGTTTTTGCCATTCACCGGCGAGATCGAGGCGCTCTTTCCATGCTGCGCGTTCTGCGGGCCTCCCACTGCCACGGGCGGCGGCGCTGCACTCGACGCGATCGGAGGGGAGGAAACCTTCTTGGTCGCGCTGGCGTACGAGCGGGCAGTGGGTTGAGCCGAACCAGCGGCCACGTTGGACGACGCTCCTGGAGGGGGTGAAGTCGCGGCGGCAGCGTTCTGGGAGGCGGCAATCGGTGGAGTTGGCGCGTGCGAGATGGATGCACTCATTAGACTTGTCGAGGGGGAGTTGTGCGGTCGTGCGAGCGGGCTGTGCGTGGCGCGAGAAACCAGAGTCGCAACGGGTGTCGCTGGGAGACAGGCGGCGAGCGTCAAATCCGGGACTCTCGGACGTGTCTGTGTATTACGTGCGCGAGGTGCAAGCGCAGACTCGTCGCAGGAGGGGGGGTATATGGGGAAGGAAGGCGAAGAGGCTTCCTGTCCGGGTCGAAGTCCTTGAAAAAGGGCGACCTGGGCTGCTACAGCGACGCTTCCACGGCGGGCGTGAAAGGGCTAAGCGGGGCCACGGGGCGGGATTTCAACAGTGACCTGTGAAATCGGCGAACGGCTCGAGTGAGGGTCACTGAGTCCGCTGCGGTGATGTGTGATGGGTGTCTTCGTGATGAAGAGGTGATGGAGGAGCGGTTGAGTGAGGCGAGCGCTCCAAAAATCTTTCGCAGCAAAGGCGCCAAGCCTGGGTGCGGCTAGCGAGCCCCTGGCACTCCTTCGCAGCACCCAGGCACTCAGGGAGGTAGTCTACAGTCTGCTGGTGATGCCCTGCGCAGCTGGTTGGGTCGCCGCAGCGGATTTCCTCTTGTTCCACGGAACAGCTGCTCAATCAATCACTGCTGGCACTGGCACTGGCACTGGCACTGGCACTGCTGCGCTGGACGGCGACGCTGCGCGGTCGGATGTCTGCCTGCTCACGCCCATCCAGTCATCGCAGTGCATGCGAGACGCCTCGGCCAATTGCTTAGTGGCCGACTCTGACGGCCAGGAATTCGCAGGCGGTGGCACGACGGGACATACTCCTGTCCTGCAGCGCGCGTCTTTCCATCGTGAGAGAAGGCGCATCAAGGCCTGGAGACCAAACACACATCTCAGGCTCGGGCAGACAGCCAGCCTTGCGCAAACACGCGGCGGCAATAACCTCCACGAGTCGTACCAGGTCAGCGGGAAGTGATATGGAAACAACTATAGGTGCTTGCATCTCCTATTCTGGCGCAGTCTGCCCTCAGCGTCGCACGCCAAGAGCAAGCTGGCCAGCACTTGACCAACTGAGAGCCTTCTTTGACTCGACAGCAGCGAGGCAGGACGGCCTCTGTAGTCCCAGAACATTAGCATCTCAGTGTCGTTGCACTACACGTCCGTACGCTGCAGCACGGCACATGCGAACGTTGGAAAACTTCGTCGCAATGTTGTATGCACAATGACCGAATGCTTCACCTCCGCTTAACTCCGGCGAATCAATTGCAAGACAAGCTCGGACACGCAGCAATTTGCCCCTATTTTGGGCTCTGGCAATCGATAAGATTAAACCACTACAGTAGAGTCGCCACAAAATCATCTGCCTTACGCAGTGACTAACACTCTTCCAGAAGCCTTCCAGAAGCTTTAGGGGTTGGTGGCGCGCTTCAGCATGCACAGATGCACAGTACCGACCTCATGACGCATCATCAGTGCGGGCAGGACAGCCGATGCGGACGACAGAAGCTTCTCCCATCATCACTGTGCTGGGCTATCGGTAGTTCTACACGACAAGTCGCGTAGCGCGTCATGCTCGCTCTTGCGCCCTCCTCGTCGCTCCCAATCGACCGTGCCGATTCAATCTTTCAGAACCATCGACAGCCCATCCTAGAATGACTCATTCCCACGCCAACTCACAGCGTTGTGCAGTGCAACGGCCGCTACCCGTCCACCCGTTTCCCCTTTGACGTTTGGAAACCGGTGCCAGGACGGCTTCGCTGCCGCAGCCTGTCCTACAGACCACCCCCAAGGTGCAGATAACTGCTGTGTTAAGTCAGTGGCTCCACGCACCCTGCACCAGGTAATGCTTGCATCAAACATCCCACGAAGATACTGTGTACGAAAGGCAGCGCAACCCTGTCGTACGCTCGGAAGACGCGAACCCTAGGTACCTGACCAGCTTGTCCGAAGATATCGTGTGTGGGTGCCTGGTTATGGCTGAGGCTGTGGAAGACATGGTGCGTTAGAGTCACACAAGCACTGGCGACGACTCTGTGACTTGCGACGACGGCGATAGCTGACAGACCGGCTTCGTACGTCTTTGGAGAGCGATGAAACGAGACGGTGGGTCGTTGTTCTATTTGTAAATCTCCACGGCCTCTTTGGAGTGAGCTTTAACTGGCGGCCCGGTGTCGGGACGGGAGCAGGCATCTCTCGCTGCTTTTACAGCTCAGAACCAGCCCCCGACGCCAAACATCCTGACCTTTCCTCCGATCTACGCTGCTTTCGACTACTGGAGAGAATCGTCGGGTGTTTGCTATCGTGAACTGCCTCTCCTGGACGCACGTGAATGGTAGGTGACAAGATCATCCACACTTTTGCTTCTTCGATCCGATGACGAGCTGCGCGCAACCGTTCGCACTTGTGTATTCTAAGAAGGTTCGGGGGCCATCACTCCAGCCAACATGCGGTCGAGCTGCAAGTCTTGCATGAGGCGAGCGACAAGAAATGTACTAGGCGGCGCCTCGCGGCGCCTTTTGTTCCTCTCGTATCGCTCGCCCAGCGTGAGTCGATTAGGAATAGGCAGGTCGAAGGTAATTCCAACATCGCTTCAACGATAGAAGGTCCGTTATGGCGGTACATGGCGTCCTGCTGCGATAAGTACTCTCGCTTTCCACCTTTTCTTTTCCTTGACTACTGGGGTTTGTCATACCTTCATGCTGTCGGTACTCGAATCTTGTTGAGAAGCTTGATTTCGCTTTCCCATGCCGGGCGTGCAGCGAGGCGTCGAGGCACTCCAGAATTCATGATCCGCAGGAGTCTGACATGTGAAGCCGTCAGTTTCAAAACCCAAGGGCTGCACGAACATCACGTGTGATTGTACAAACCTTGACGACACCGAAGGGCCACCAGCCTCAAGTATCCACCAATCACCTGTCACACCTCCCTGACCTCCGAAGTCGACTTGTTCCGTTCCCAAAGCGGTAATGTTACCATCTCACACACCATCATCTCACTTCTCACCTCTCGGAACTCGTCATCATGCAATGCGATTGGCCTCGAGGTCCTTTTGGACCCAAAATCTGAGTTGGAGGACGCCAGCAAACCATATCATTTGCCCCTTTGCGCCATGTAATGTCCGTTCAGCGTTCCAGCGGCTGCTGCCGTGAAAATTTCCCATCCACTGAGTAGCTCTGCTTACTTGTTCACGGGGAACTAGCCTCAGGAACGCCGTCCCGTCGCTTGTATGCAAGACACGGACACTTGTGAAGAGCACTGTTGCCGTCATCCCTAAGTTCCGGTCAGCGCTTGTGATCCAGAGGAGACCGAGACATGCGAAGGGGAGGCTGGCAGGTAGGCTCCAGAGCTGGAGCGGAGGAATACGAAACGTTCGCATGTAAGGCATAGTTGTAGTCGTCAGCTGTGTGGCTGCTGAACAAAACTATCACTCTCACGTTCATGCTTACCACGCCCACTGTCCCTTACATAACAACCCAGGGCGTCACTATCGATATCGTATTCGCCTATACCCACCTCCTTCCACGCTCTAGCCCGGCCAGCGACGCCATCACACCGCCACGTCTGTATCCTTCCCGCACCCACACCTTGCCAAGCATCAACATCATGCCGTCGACCAGAGAGCTCTCTAGCGCTCCTGCACATTGTCACCTGAGCACATCTGCAGCTCAACATCGCCGACCCTGTCATGGCTAGCAATGGCTGGCATTAGCCTTTCTTCCAGAGCTTCTCGAAGCCTCCTTGCCGCTCGTCGCCCAGCCTGTATTAAGCCTAAGATCTACAGAACATCCGCGGCTAGCCCCCAGCAGGTTCAAAACCCCGTCCATTCTACCTCCAAACCGGCAAGGTGCAGTTCAAGGGGGGTGTAGATTAAGTTGGCAGGGTCAATGAAGATTGATTAAGTGTTAATAACTCTATTGAACCTTAACTCACAAGCCTCCGCTGTATGCGCCATCGTCTAAACAACCCGAATGTGGATGAAAAGCTGCATGAAACTGCATCCGACCAACATGCTCATAGGCTGTCGACCTCTACCACTCTTCAAAGCTTTAATTTCCCTTCCCCCGCAGCACCCGTGATGCATTCGATGGATAATATCACCCCGCATCGAAGCCTGCACGGAACATTAATCTCGTCCTCGCATCTCAGCGCCGCAATACCGTCGCCGACCAGCTTCGGGTCTTTCATGTCAGGAACCGGTGCAGTGATGTGAGGGGTCTCCAGTTACCCCAGACGCCTCAGTGGAGAAATAGATTGCTGCTGATCGCCTTTTGCGGGGAGCAGCGTCGCCGCATGACCTCGATGCTACTATGGGGAAATTGACGATCAACGTTCGAGAAGGCGCGGGAACTTCTATGCGCGAAAGCCGTTGAGCGCCTGCGAGTGCAGCGCTGCAACGTTCCTGAAGTCGACATCGATCTTCCTAGCACACTTGCGTCCAAGCGACCAGCCTTTGCAGTTGCTTTCAACATGGCCTTTGCAGATGTCGAACGGACTGGGAAGGGATTGGCCGGATGTTTCGTACCGATCAGGTATCTCTTGCTGGTTTGCAAATGCTGCAGATGGGCGACTCGATTCGCTAGATCGCTATCATGCAATCTTGCAGTCGCCGAAGCGCTTCAGGCTCCTCAACATTCGCCATATCAGATCAGTTCTCTATCTCATCTTATCGCCCTGTGCCCCCCCTGCCTGCCTACCAAGGAAGTTCGTAGATGCCCTGCTTCTCCAAGACCTTCCCTTTCTCGCCACGCCAAACCTCCATCGAGCACAGACAAGCAAAAGCAAGCTTCGCGATGAGAGATACCAGCATCGCGGCTCTTCCCTCATCACACTGTAATGCTCCTGCGAGTTCGGAGGAAAAGGTGCGCTGCCCTGCAGCGATTGGCAAATCGCTTGGATATTATGGTACGTATATGGACAAGGCGCAGAAGCGCTCATGCTGTGTCGCTTCGCTCGACGTACCGAGCTTCCTATTTCCCGCTGGCTAAGTAGCCACCGCCAAGGAGAGGCATGCGGCGGCCTCCAGCGCATCAGGTGCCAAAGCGACAACGAATATGTTCGTGCGGTCACAAGCGCGGTGAGAAGTCTGTCAAGAGAGACCATGTAGATAGAAAGCTAGCAAGTGATGAATTTGCCGGGGTATCATTACTCGTATTGCGTTTGTCGTGAATTTTCTACAGTGAAGTGTTTTCCGATCCAATATGTGTGGTGGTGAAGCGAAGTCCTCCTCAAGTAGATAAAAGGAAAGATCAACATCCGAAGTCCAAAGCGGATTCCCACCACTAGGAATAGAAGGTAAAAGTAGATCAAACGCGACGAAGTAGAGTGTGGAAGCTGTCCAAACAGGAAGTACGTACAAGAAAGGGTATTTAGAAACACCAAGTCAGAATCGCCAGCGCCCAATCATCTCCATAAAACTTTCGCATGGTGAAGCCCGCGTGTTTGACGTTTGAAAGGTCCGATCGATCCGACCCGAAGATAACAATAGATAGAAGGGTAAGGCCCACACCAGGGGCGAAACGCGTTGCGCCAGAAGAGAAGAAAAGCGTATGAAACAGCCGCACCAGGGGCGCGAATAAAGCAAACTTGAGCTTCGAGGACATCCAGCACACGCATTCCATACCAGTGATTTCCAAACATAGCCGTCAAAGTCATACAGTGATTGCCAGCACCTGTTGCTCACCGCATCTCAGTTTCATCATAATATCATCTTAACTTTTTCAGACCAGATCGGGATACCAACATAGCAACCGTTGCGCCAGCCAGTCATCCATCCTTTATTTGTTACTGTGAGGTGATTTGGGAGCGCCGCCAGGACGTTAACTGATATTCAGTTAATAAGATGTCGTCAACGCAACAGACTGATCGTTGCTCGAATCATTTTCTTGACTTGCATTCTCAATGACCTCGCCCAGGACAGCACCCACTCCTGGGTACTGGTCACTCGATCCCGTATCGTTTCTCAGATACGAATTCTGGAACGTCGTAAGGTGATGCGGTGCGCTCAGTTGGGGCATAGCAAAGCTTTGCGGTGTGACTAGGGGCGAGCTCGAGTATGTTGGGAATGTAGCTGTTTGGGGCGTCGTCGCACTGCGACTAGGCGTATAGTGTGTGCTCAACTCGATGCGTCTTGGGACACTGTTGCTGAAAGAGCGCATGCGCGAGGCGCTGGATGCTTGGAAGCCGGGCACTGGTGAGTCTGAGACTACTGTTAGAAATGCTATTTTTAGGATGAGTGGGGGCTCTTCAAGAATAGCTACTTACAGGAATAGCCAAGTCCGTACGGCATCACGGAATTGGAGAAGGATCTTGATGAACCATGGTCCAGGGATGAGTCAATATTATCGTGGTCGCTGTTACCGTTCGTGTAAGACATGCTTGCTCGTAGTGGTGATGACAGGGAATCGGCCCTTGATCGGTTTATTCGATCAGCGTGTAATGAAAGTCGTGGGATGCTGTGATGTGCTGCGTATGCGGGGCTTGCACTGACTGACATCGAGAACGGATTCGATGTCCTTCTGTTGTCCTCTAGCTGTGAAGGGAAACCGAACGGAGAGCCTTCATGCTGAGAGACTGGTGAAAGCGTGTCAGTTGCTGACTGGGGAGGTGTAAAGGTGAAGCCACCGAAGGCCGGGCTAATGCCTGTAGGTGAAATGTGTGAGTCGACTGGTCCTCGCCGTAGGGTATCGATGCTGAGAGGGCGCATCATATTACCTTCTGGAAAACCAGGAGTATAGGATCCAGGCGAGGTCAATGGAGTTCCAAGGCCGTGAGTGCTACCGAACGGAGAGTGAAGGGCCTGTGTCATGTCAAAGTCCTCGGGTAATGCCCTTGACCTCATCATGCGCTCGCGGTCATCGCTAGTTAAACGCTTTAGCTTTGCTCGTCTACAACAAAGTCAGTATGATTAAAATCATTGCATTCGCGACAAGCTGCGTATCCTACCTGTTCTGGAACCAGACTTGAACTTGTCGAGGGCTGAGACCTGGGATTTCTCGAGCCAAGCGCTCCCTGTGAGCCGCATCTGGATGTGCTTGACGGGCAAACTCGCTCATGAGGAACCGAGTTTGGTTGTGCGTGAGCCTGTGGGGTAATCAGCTTACGTTCGAGGGGCGTTCGCCTTAAGGCTTACCTGAACCTCTTCATCTTGCGCTTCTGTGCCCTGAGCTCGGCAGCAGAAATTGGAGGCTTGTCTTCGCCTTTCTCTGCGTCGCCGCTCTCGTCTTCCTTCTCTTCAGTGATGATCTCGTCACCGCCGATGTCGAGCTTATCTCCGTTCATTTCATCGTGAGGAGATGGAGGCGTCAGTCTGGAGACGGGGCTGGCCGGCGCTGAGCCGCCAAAGGTGACTGTAGGCAGATTGTTCGAGTCCATATCATCGAGATTGCTCATGGTAATTCGATCCCGGCCTGGAGAGTCCGCTCCATTAGACTGGTGGTGCTTGTTATCGAGGGTGTATGGAAAGCTCTTGTGTGTCCGAAGCATTGGGCGCTTAAGGTCAAAGTCATGGCCAGCAACCTCAGCTTGAAGTAAGGCCATGTCTCCGTCCGAGTGAGCAGAGGTCGGGTCCAATGCTTTGATGTCCGAAGTTTGCCACTCGTTATCTGCGGGCGTCGTGCTGTACGCAGACATACGCGGCGAGCTAGGCGGAGAGAGCGGGATGAACAGGTTTCCGTCCACCATTGGCACCTTCACAGATGGGACTTGGAGGTTGAGATATGGTTGACCTGGTGGCTGAATGGCTTCCTAACAAGCTTCACAGTCAGCAAGGGTCGGTGCCGGAGGAGGAACACTGCTCACCTCGCTGCACTGCCTCGATGAGAATCCTGTTGCGGGCGGACAAATGGGATTGCAGACGCAGGCTTGTAACGGAGCAACAAACGCTGGACGTAGAATCTCACTCGAACAAGTCGCGAACACCCCACTAACAGCCTGCAGAGGGAAAGGATCCGATGAAGCTTTGAACGAACACTCTCGATCGGTCTCCAAACCCAGTGCGGGGTTGATGCGGGTGATCGGCGAGAAGAGAGAAGGTGGTCGCGATGCTTTAAACACAGATCGGGAGTATATACAGCTCAATGCGTCAAGTCGCAGGTCTGTCACAAAGAAACAGATCTGGGGGTGCCGGGTCGGAGGAGTTTGGGATTGCTGATATGCAGGACCAAGGCTGAATGGCTGATGTCGCACCCAAGACAGGAATGGGGCGCGGAGTTTTGGTGTAACGTTCGCTCGAAATAGAAGCTGTTGAGTGGGTGATACCGTGGGCCAAATAAAGATTGACGGTGACCGAAGGGTGTTGACGTTCGTAGACAGTGAGGTGAGCAGAGAGCTAGCTCCAAATACCTGCAAGCGTCCAGTGCTGTTCGACGATGCCGTGCCTCTTGTAAGAAATGTCAGGAACACCACGGAGGCTATATCAGCGATAACGGCAGGGGGCAGAACAGATCATTCAGACGCCAGAGGCTTGAAGGCACTATAAACTCGACGATCCGGATAAATCGTGGTTAAGAGACGTCCAAAAGCTGGGGTCAGACCACTGCCAGGGCAGGCGCCTCTTCTTAGGGAAACATGATATTCTTCGAGGATCTGGAAGCAGCTTGTTACACCACGAGAGGCGTGACTGAGCTCGAGGGCTAGCAGGCCCCCAAGGCAAGATCGAAAGCACAGGGGTGCGGTACCTCGGGACGTGACCCTTCAAGACGTAGGAAAGACGGAGGCAGAAGCAGCGAATCGACGCCGCCTGGGATCAGGTGTGCTGGAGGCCGCAAGGGTGCCCTTCTCGAAAGAGAATGTGAGGAGTGCGTGAACATGGAGGGCTCTGAGCGTGCAGAGGGACCAGGGGGACGTGGAGAAAAACGCCGACGAGCAGGCCTGATCCGTGGCGTTGAGCATCGAGCGTCGAGGACGATGGGGGCGCCATTATTGGCAGATGCATGGCCATAGCACAACGGGAGCTCCAGGGACCCGCCAGCAGAGGGCAGGGATGGCTACAAGGCTCGGCAACGCTTGTTGCGGGGTCTCGCTGCTTTAGTGGTGTGCGATGCCATGCCGTCGTGAGGTGTGCACCCAGTCCGCGCGTGGTGCTGTCGAGCAACGCTCCTCTGCCATCCGGACGAGCGAAGCCTATCAGAGGCGGCGCTCACCGGGCGTGTGTGGCTTGAGATGCAATCCTTTACAGGCGTTTCGTAACGGCCATGGCTGGCGAAATTGCGTCAGGAACATCTTGCATCCTCAGCCTTGCACCGTAGTTGAGCCGCCCATGGCGCCCACCGTGATGCATGAAAACGCAGGCAGTCCTGAGGCCATCGAGACTAGTCGCAGCAGCGTGCCTCTAGCTGTATTTGTGCCATGTTGGTGCACCTGCGCGGTCGGGCGAGTGACGAGAGAGCGCCTAGCGGACGACAGAGAGTGCTCCTGCGAATGAGCGCCGGCGCAGCAGAACGAGACTGGATCTGGACGATACAGATCCAACGGCGAGAAGACGCTCGGCCCGCGCCGGGAGAATGCTCTTTCTAGAAAGACAGTTTTGCTGTAGCGCAACAGCGGTGGGCTGGTTGACAGCGGTACCGCAACGTTCGACGGCAGCAAACGTGACCAGCGCCCTGGGCTGTCGAAATGAAGGTAGCTCTGACAGCCGGCATTGAAGCGTCGTCCTGTTTGGCTGGAGTGAGGCGGCTACAATTTCCTTTAATCCACGACGACGCAGGGGCGATCTGCTCTCGCCATGATCTGCTTTGCGAAGGCAGCTTGTTCCGCGAGATCAGCAGCCGGGTATGCCAGCGCGAGCCTGAAGGTGGCCGGAATCCGTGCCAGAAGAAGTTGGCGGCCGATGGCAATGCGCGCTGGTAGACGCGGGCTGAAGACACAAGCGAGCTACCTGCCCGATGGTGTTGAGAGCGGCGGCACAGCAAAACACACGCCCGAGAGAACCACAGGCCGCGAGTGGCAGCTGCCGTGAAGCAGAAGGGAGACGGCGGATGTTTCGCAGGCAAACACACACACGCCGCTATGGTGGCCTACGCAATCTGGAGGTCAATGCCGAGGGAGGCCTTCCCGCTGTGTCTCTCCAGACGCCGCCAAGAAACGCGGGCGTGTGGTTTGGACGGGCTGACCCCAACAACGGCCTTTTGGACGGCGACGCAAAGGCGGCAGTGAAATGAGCAGGAGCACACAGGCCCGGCTGCGAGAGCGAGAGCGATGCGATTCTTCCGTTGTCCGCCGCGGATATTTCGACGGATCATTGGGTGGGCGGCTGCGTCGTCGCGGAGGTTTGATGGTCGCCATGGGCGTGCTCGCTTGCTGAGGGTGGGCACCCAGAGCTCTCCGAATGCGAGCGCACCTGTACGGCTCAGCTGGCGTGCGAGCATCGAGACTGGCTCGCAGCAGCAACAGCAGCAGCAGCCCGCAGGGTTCCGGAGACGTGACGGTACACAACGGTCCCTTTCATTTCGGGACGCTGCAGAATCGCCCACAATGGTGGATCAATGTGCTGACAACGCGTACTGAATGAGCCTGAACTTCGGCCAATATTTGCGACGGGCCCCCAATCATCGCGAACGAGTGCAAGACCCATGCCTGCATGCCGCTGCTGTTGTGTCCAGCAGCTCTGCGCAGCGTGCCAGGAAGCAGAGTCCAGCTAGCCAGGGACAGCAAAGCCGGAGTCCTCGGAATATGGCCTTTCTGCAGAGTGCGAGCCTGGCATGCGACCGCCCGTTCCCAGGACATATCGCTCAAGCTATTCATCAAGTCGCGGCAGCGTGTCCCACGAACTCGCCTGCGCCGCAGCGTCATTCTAGCCGCGAATCGTGGCGGCAGCAAGTTGAGTGGCACAGTCGTTTGGATAACGCCGCTCACGCTGTTGGCTGATCACGATCGTATCGTGGAGGATCTGCCGGAGCATGCACGTTGGCCAGCTCTCCCCATGTCCCATTGTTGCTCGCAGACTCATCAGCAAGCGCCACAACCTTCTCCACCCTGCACATCATCGTAAACAGAAAGGCTTCGAGACGGCTGCAAGAGGCAAGCATCGTGCTGGCCTCGACAATTGATTCCTATCTCGTAGAGGCGCCCTTTCCCCTGCTGCTACTCCGCCGCAGTGTCTGCAGTCACTTGACCTGTCTGCTCGGCCCGTGGCTCCTCGACGCTTTGATGCTGTTCTTGCGGAATGTGATCCCTGTCATCCGGAGCAGTGGGCGCATTGTCTTCACTTGCCGCCTCAATCGTCGTGGCCGGCTGAAAGAGCCTCCCCAATCCTTTACCATACTCGAGCCTATCGAATGAGCTGAGCCTGTCCTTTGCCGCTAGACGGAGACCCCTCCAGGTGTTGCTCGCTTTACGCTCCTCGAGCGTGCGCCTTTCCTCTTCAGTAAACGCCATATCAAGGTCCATCTCGACTGTCTGAATTACCTTGTGATATGACTCCGCGCTTGGCGGTTCGAATCTGACACTCTCGTGAGCAGGTGAAGGCAGAGAGTTGGATCGGACGAGCGGATCGTACCTGTCAGCTTGCCTCAGGGTGTCGAGCCCCTTTTTGGCTCCTGCATTGAGCAGGTAGTCTCGCTTTGCAAGAACCTTCTTGTTGGCGCTCTTACTCTTGAGCTCGTCTTTTGCCCCGGATTTTGCTTCGAGGATCTCATCTGGGGCAACCCGATTGCGCGTGAAAGGCGTACAGTGCTCCATCTTCCATCTTACCCAATTCTTATCGCGCGACAGCACGGTATCCACCATTCGATAGTAGAATTTGCCATCTGGACCGTCCTGCAGGTAATTTGCGATTGAGTCCTTGATGCCCAACGCCCAGTCGGTCTGTGCTTTGCGGTCAGCCGAGGGAATGGTGATCGTGGTGGCACAGCTAGAGCGAGACCTCTGTAGCCGGGAGGGGAGGCGAGAAACGGGCATGGACTTACATCTTCCTTGGGAAGCGTGAAGCTGTACTGCATCGCCTTCTGCGCATCTCGGTAGTATGGCTTCTGCTTCGACCGTTCAGTCAGGCCCAGAAGGAAGTCGATCAGGATGAGGGCCTGGACGAGAATGTGCCGTTGGAAGGCAAGATCGCTCAGCTGCATGTCGTTAATGAGTGGCCCACAGTGAAGCGTCAACGCAACGTAACATACCTCGAGCTTGAATAGATCAGGGCTAGTGAGGTATTTCGGGTTGAATTTGGTTTTGCTGCGATCGTCTTTTTCAGAGTGCTTCTCCTGATCGGTTGCCTGATCGTTTCCTGATGGGGGCTTCACCCCTCCTTTGGTCTCCACGTCTCCAGATTGTGCGACCTTAGGAACTTCTTGGAACTTCGCCAGCGTTGCTTCCAGTCTCGTTCGGAACTTCTTGAAATTCTCCTGTTCGAACAGTGTGGGTGGGTTGGAGAACGACTCTTGTAGGGACCAGAAGATGGGGTACAGCGTATCGATGTCCAGGGTAGTGGGCTTTTCCTTCGCATCGGAGATGGCTTCTTCAGGTTTGACTGCTGATCCCGCTTCTTTCGACTCATCCTTGACGTCTTCTTCAGCTTGAATCTGTTCGATCTGCATGCCATCCTCTTTAGCGATCGTCGTCGTGAGATACTCCTTGAACGACGTCTCATTCTCAGTGTGGAAGTTGCCTCGCAAGTTTACCGAACTCTTGTCTCCCAAAGGGAAGCTCTGGAATAGGAAGATGTATACTCTCCCACAAAAGACAGAATCATCTGCACGCGAGAGCCGGCGAAGAAGCTCGTTGCACAGTCGCAATATCACCAGAGACTTATTGAGGGAAGTCATCTGTTGGATTCTTAGTACAGGGCTGCCATCATGGTGGCACGATTGAACCTACAGCGATAATGGCCTCTCGTCTAGACTCCAAGTATGTGAATACGTCCCTACATCCATCGATAGATTGGCTATCTAGGAGCTCCTCGATGAGTAACAGAACGAGCTGTTTCGAACAGATGTCTGACCATGTTAGTTGTGTCGTTGAGCTTCGTGCGAGTGACTTACCTCGATCACCACAGTATTGAAGGATATCCAGTAGGATCCAGACTTTGGCGAACGCTTCGTCTTTGATTTGGGTCGACGCCTTCTGGTTGTGAGCTCTGGCCTTGGTAGTCATACTCGGGTAACGTACAAGATGTTGATAGAAGATAGTTCTCGCAGCAGTCTCAAAGGCGGTCATATAAACCTCTCCGTCACCCGAAGGTCGGACAAATAAAGGCTCGTCAGTGGGTGTAAATTGCGAGACAGCCAGTGGAGAAGCAAGAGATGCGCCTGGTTTGGACTTTCTCACGCGCTCTAGCAGTTCATTGAGCCTCGACGCCATCGCATTGGTTGGTGGGATATCTGAGACGGCCATATTGGGCTAGTCACATGCAATGGTACAAGATCGTAGGCGGGAAGCGGAAGGCCTGGTGAAAGGAGCGATTTGGAAGGCGACCAACGAGGCAAGAGTGCTTGCAGACAGGTTTTTGCTTGCTACCTCGCAACCATCGGTGAAGGCTCTCTGACTGTAGCGCGCATACTCTCGGGACAATAGACTCGGGCTGCGTGTATAGCGATATAGTGTGCTAAACGTTTCAAGTTTCACTTGATCGACGTTAAATTAATTTGACGCTAACGATGCGCCACAGCGCCTTCCTCGCTCCGCGCCTTAGCTCGACATTATGTCATCCGCAAGGCTGAAGTGAAGTGAAGTGGTTCGTGCTCGACGCGAACGCGACTTCGAGACGCGTCGTGTTCCTAGATCTGCCCGCGCAACATCCTCTGGAGCACCTGCCCTCTGAAATCCACCCGCTGCTACCAGACAGGAAACGAGATGGCTCCAGTCGATCACGGTCGCAACAACATCCCCAACGATGACGAATTGGACGACATATTCAACGATGATATCTTCGATACCAGCAACATTCAGCCACAGCAACGGCAGGAGACGCAGACGCAGCGGAAGCCGACTGCTACGAAGGACGAAGTGAACATTAACGAAGAGATCAAGATTGTAAAGAAGCGGACGCCGATTCCAAAGCTCGACGACGAGAGACTTCTCTCCGCCGCTGGTATTCCAAAGCTCCGCAAGATAACTAAGGAGCGACTGAAGTTCAAAGGAAAGGGTCACGAGGTAAGTTTACTGCCCCTACTAGGTCTACTACCGCTAACTGTGTCTAGTATGGAGACATTGCGCGGATGCTGAACATGTACCAGCTCTGGCTCGACGAGCTCTACCCCCGCGCGAAGTTCGCTGACGGTCTCACAATGATCGAGAAGCTGGGACACAGCAAGCGCATGGGCTATATGAGGAAGGAGTGGATTGACGAGGGCAAACCTAAGACATCTGTTGAAGACGATCCTGAGGAGACAGAAGCGACTCAGCCTGAGGCCCATAATGCTGAATCGGAGCAGATGGAAGGAGTCGTCAGGCACTCGACTGAGGAAGAGCCGAAACAGCCTGGGCGAGGAGAATCTCCGTGTCAGCGTGCAGCTTCACCCACAGCGTCGAGAGGAGTCGATCCTGATGAGGATGAGCTGGATGCATTATTGGCTGAAACTGCAGCGCCCAATAGCGCTCTCACATCAGCAATGTCCGCGCCAAGGATAGCAAGCGTCGAGGAGGACATGTTCGCAGAGGAGATGGAAGCGATGGCCGAGATGGAGGGTATGTGGTGAGAGCGTGTTTCAGTGTTCGTTGTTGCATAGCGAGGCGTTTCTAGTCGCATTGAATATCAGCTTTCGAGGAGTAGTGGTGTCACTCTACCGGTGATGCTTGAATGCACGTACACAAAGTGAGAACATGATGAATGACTTTGGTGTGGCGTGGGAGGGTCTTTCCCGCCCCGCGATCGCCATCGGCGTTTGCCTCTTCCGCTTCCCGCCCACAACATCGCTTGGCCGTGTTTGTCGACGTCAAGACCAACCCGGCCTTTCACACCACCCCTGCCACTCTCTCGCATCGGCAAGATGGAGGGCTTGACAGAAGCTCTCGAGAGAGTGACGCTGGCAGGCGCTGCACTCGACAACGAGGCAGGCTCTCTCGTACTGGAACGGAGACCTCCGAAGCGATTAAGGAAATCGAAAGACACGATAAAGAAAGAACTAGAGAAGGAGTTTCTAACGCCTTCAACGTCTTTCAATACACGATGGCTCAATCATTTGCAGCAGCGTTGGGATGCTCCGACCGACTACCGGGGACTCTTCGAGATTGCACCAACACAAACTCGAACCATTATTCGCTTCACAAGGGAAGGGCTTGAAGGCCGTGTGACCGGCTACAAGGAAGTGACGGTACCAGCAAACTCAGCTACAGCCAAAAACTCAACGTCTCTTCTGCGGAAGCCTGCCAATAGAGCAGAATTTGTCCGTGGAGCTGCTGGCTTCTTTCCCTTCGCGCCGGGAGGACTCGATGGCGTCGAGGCAATCGCAGCTATCGAAGATGAAGCTCTAAGAGAGGATGGCAGTGGCGTCAAGAAGTCTGGAGGGCTCGACCGTGTCATCAACTTCAGCGCTGAAGGTGGCCTTCTTGAAATTCCACCGGGCTTCACTCGCGGTCTGAGTTTCCAGCAAAAGTCAACCAAAGACACAAAGGCCGCAGAAGAGATCGAGAGGGCATTGGGAGAGGAGCCTACTCCAGTCACAGGTGGAGAAGAGGGTAACGAAGATGCGGTGGAGACGAATGGACTCGCGACACCCGATGACGAGGGAGCAACACAAGGCGAAGATGAGATTGACTCTCTCCTTCCTGTAGAGTTTCCCGCACTTGCTCCACATGGGCCTCTGGGAATGTCTTCCACCAGGAAAGGTGGTCGAGAATGGGCACATATGGTAGATGTCAATCGCGACATTTCTAACTTCGGAGAACTTGTGCCTGACATGGCGCGAGATTGGCCTTTCGAGTTGGATACTTTTCAAAAGGAAGCGGTGTATCATCTCGAGCATGGTGACTCGGTTTTTGTTGCCGCTCATACTTCCGCGGGCAAGACAGTTGTGGCTGAGTATGCAATCGCCCTTGCGGCGAAGCATATGACCAAGGCCATATACACTTCACCAATCAAAGCCTTGAGTAACCAGAAGTTCCGAGACTTCAGGTTGACTTTCGACGACGTCGGTATCCTAACCGGTGATGTGCAGATCAGGCCTGAAGCGAGCTGTTTGATCATGACCACTGAAATTCTGCGGAGTATGCTGTACCGTGGCGCTGATCTCATTAGAGACGTTGAGTTTGTTATCTTCGATGAAGTGCACTACGTCAACGACTTAGAGCGCGGGGTTGTCTGGGAGGAGGTCATTATCATGCTTCCGGAGCACGTAACTCTCATCCTCCTCTCTGCGACTGTGCCCAACACCTACGAGTTCGCATCTTGGGTCGGTAGAACAAAGAAGAAAGACATCTACGTCATCTCGACTCCGAAGCGTCCTGTTCCTTTGGAGCACTTTCTGTGGGCTAGCAAGGCAATGTACAAGATTGTCAACGCAGAGAAGAAGTTCCTCGATGGTGGGTGGAAGGATGCTAACGATGCACTCACTGGTAAAGACAAGATCAAAGCGCCGCCGGCGAAGGAGGAAGCTGGGCGAGGTGGCGGCAATAACAGAGGAGCTAGAGGAGGCCAGAATCCGCGCGGTCGAGGACAGCAGCACCAGAGAGGTGGCGCTCAGCGAGGTGGACCGCCAGCTCAGCGAGGCAGAGGCAACATCGCCAGGACTGGCCGTGGCGGTGGTAGGACAACTGCCGCACAGGATCGAAATATCTGGGTTCATCTTATTCAACACCTTCGCAACAAGGATCTTCTCCCTGCTTGTATCTTCGTCTTTTCAAAGAAGCGTTGTGAGGAGAACGCCGAAGCTCTGTCGAACCTCGACTACTGCACTGCCAAAGAAAAGAGCGCAATTCATATGAGGATAGAGAAGTCACTCGCGCGACTGAGTCCGGAAGATCGGGATCTGCCTCAAATACGTCGGCTTCGAGAGCTGCTCAGCCGTGGCATAGCTGTACATCACGGTGGTATGTTACCGATTGTCAAAGAAGTTGTGGAGATACTCTTCGCAGAGTCTTTGGTCAAAGTCTTGTTCGCTACCGAAACATTTGCGATGGGTCTCAACCTTCCGACCAGGACTGTGGTCTTTTCCGGCTTTCGAAAGCACGATGGACGCGCTTTCCGCGATCTGCTTCCCGGCGAGTACACTCAGATGGCGGGCCGAGCTGGACGACGAGGCTTGGACACTGTTGGCACCGTTATCATTGTTGCACCGGGAGCAGATGAAGCACCTCCGGTTGCACAACTTCGGGAGATGATGCTGGGAACGCCAACGAAGCTCAGGTCTCAATTCAGACTTACATACAACATGATTCTCAATTTATTGCGCGTGGAAGCTCTGAAGATCGAAGAAATGATCAAGCGCAGTTTCAGCGAGCATGCCACACAGGCGCTTCTTCCAGAACACGAGAACAAGGTCAAGCTTTCCGAAGCAGACTTGGAGAAGGTGAAGCGAGAGCCTTGCAAGATCTGCGATGTCGATCTTGAGTTATGCCACCAAGCGTGCATGAACTATCAGCGCTTGACCAATGAACTCCACCTTGCGCTACTCAGCAACCCAGTTGGTAGACGTGTGCTTGGCCCAAAACGTCTCATTGTGTACAAGAAGGTATGTGTTATGCCGCCAGGAGCACTAGTACAGTAGCTAATGGACACAAAGGATGGCATCAGAAGCGTAGGCATGCTTACACAGGAAGGCACTAGCAAAGGCCACGAACCTACCGTACAGGTTTTCGAGATCTCAAGGAACCGACAACGCAAGAACGATGATTTACTCCCGTACCTTGCACCATTTGCAACCAAGTTCAGACCCATGCCGAGCAAGGAGGATGACATGATTCTCAAGGTGGTGTATATCCCTCTAAACGATATCGAGTGTCTGACCAGGACTTCTGTCGATATACCTGATACTGTACAGAACTTTAAGAAGAGGAAGCGTAAGTATATTGACACTGTTTTCTTGAAACTTGTCGCTCGCTAACAATTCATGATAGAGGCACTCGAGCTAGCTCGCGATCAATTCGTTCCTCTCTGTGGGTCCTGGAACTTCATAGACTGGGACGAGTACGATTGGGGCAAGATCAAAGCTCTGAATTTCCGCGAGATCGACGATGCTCGACGGAAAGAAGGCGTCGTAGCCTCACAGCGCGAATGCTTAAAATGCCCCAGCTTCCTGAAGCATTTTGCCATGGAGCACGATGAATGGATCATCAAGGAAAACATCCTTCAACTCCGCCAACTCATGTCCGACCAAAACCTCCAACTCCTTCCAGATTATGAACAGCGCATCAATGTGCTCAAAGATCTGGGCTTCATTGACGAAGCGAACCGTGTCGAACTCAAGGGCAAAGTCGCTTGCGAGATCCATTCCGCAGATGAACTAGTCCTCACTGAGCTCATTCTCGAGAATGTTCTTGCAGAGTACGAACCTGAAGAGATCGTCGCACTACTATCCGCATTCGTCTTCCAAGAGAAAACGGACGTGGAACCTACGCTCACCGCAGCTCTCGAACGTGGGAAAGCCAAGATCGTAGAGATCTCGGAACGCGTCAACCAACTCCAGACCTTGCACCAAGTCATCCTCTCCGCTGATGACAGCAACGACTTCGTCTCCAAACCACGCTTTGGTATGGTTGAAGTAGTCTACGAATGGGCACGTGGCATGTCTTTCAACCGAATCACGGATTTAACAGATGTCATGGAGGGCACGATTGTCAGAGTGATTACGAGGTTGGATGAGACCTGTCGTGAGGTCAAGAACGCTGCGCGGATCATAGGAGACCCGACACTGTTCCAGAAGATGGGGAGCTGCCAGGAGCTTATCAAGCGCGATATTTGCAATTGTGCAAGTTTGTACCTGTAACATTGGAGCGAGGGGATTGCTGCATAGCGGAGCATAGCGAGGCGTCACGAGGTAGCATAGCGAATGTATCCACACTAAGCATGGCCATATACCCAAGTATGCAGTTTGACAACATGTATTTTTTTTTAAAAAAAATTTAAAAAAAACCCCCTCTCCCAAGATAGTAGAGAGTTTTTTCCAGTTCTCTCAATTTCAGTGGAGACGTTTATCTCTACTAGCTTGCCAGCCAGCATTGCAATATCCCTGTCAGAGAAACACATTTCATGGGCTGGTAGAAGCAGGCTTTCACGAGTATTCATGGAAACAGATACATCGTGAAAGAAGCATAAGCCTTATATAAAAGCGTTCCGAACCCGGCGATTCTTCACACTCTCCCAATACCCTGTAACAACGACAATCCACCGCCTACAACTTAGCACCTTTTTGGGGATCCTGACCTACCTATCGGATGAGTTTGTTGGTGAAGTTGTCGGCTTCCAGCGTGTCCGCGAAGCATTTATCGCTCTGGGTTATGACAATGAATCTTGGCTGCAAAACAGGATGATTCCAATTGCCGAGATATATTACCTGAGGTAGATGCGAGCTCTGCTGGCATACGTTCTCGAGCATGCTGAGGAGGATTTGGAAAATGGCGCCATTCCGCTCAGTAGTGCTGCATGGGAGATCTACGTCATCAACAACATGGCCCGGTGGATTCTGGACACATACTGGAAGGCTTGGCCAGTCATCGCCAACTGCGAAGAGCGGCTACGCCGCTATCAGATGATGCAGAGTAATCTCACTGCACTCGAGTTTGTCTACCTTCGGTGGAATCCGCCAGTGGCCCTCTATTCGATTAGGCATGCGCCAGTTGAGTCTCAGCCACGGGACTACGACATACTAGTTCACTGTCTATGATCCCGAAGGAAATCTGATAGACTCTGAACATAGCGTACCTGCCTTTGACCGACATCAGTTACCTACCGTAGTAGTCCATATGCTTGAGCGTGTGTTAGGGGATGAGTATGTCGATGGTGGTATGTATTACCAGTACTACCAAGGTTAAGACATCGGAGTCCATTTTCCGGATCCAGGAATTATACCAGAAATCAAGCTTTCAAGACATGAACTTCGGGTTACTGATGATCGCGGGTGCAGTATTGTAGTGAAGCTCAAGTACGGCCTATGGGTTTTATCCTTGGTCATTTAGTAGGGGTCAAGTCGAGGGGAGTGTTGATGCCGATGATATCGTGGAAGTTGGATCGCTACTACAGACTGGTGACAGTGGGGAAGAGGACGACGACGATGATGACGAGGAAAAGGACGAAGACGATTGGTGAGCAGGAAACTTTCATATGTTCGACGTTGCGGAGCTCCATCACTAGTGGAAGCAAATGAACGCGGCTTGGTAGATATTGGGAAATGTTGATGAGCATTATTACAAACCGGCCAGGTCCAAACACTTCTCCGAGCTCTTGCAGGTACCCAAGTAGGCCAGTGACTATGCGTTTAAGAACAGTATACAGTATGGAAACAATGCAGTGAGGGGCTTGGAAGCTCACCTGCGCTATCAAGAATTGTGCTGACAAGTATTGGACCCATCGAGGATATATGGCAGGAGACAGCGCAAGAATCGTGTTCACGATGCCGACATCCGACTCATTCGGGCAATTTTCTCCGCACCTCACCCCGCGTTGAACGGAAAAGCATATAAGCGACCTATCTCTCGCGAGAAGAAGTACAAAACGCGTCATTCCAATTCATAACACCACTACACTAGACGCTTTGGAAGATCACATCCAAAAGATTGGGCCTCCACTACTATACTTTCACACACCGAAACTTACCCCGCAACACCCTCCCATCCCACATAGAGATGTCCACCAACGGCACCACCAACACCCAAATCCCAGAACCCCTAATCACAGGTCTCGCTCACGTCAACCTCTCCATCCCCCCAGGCACCCTTGACCTCGCCAAATCCTTCTACAGCACCGCCTTAGGACTCACCCCGCGTCCAGTCCCAGTAGCACAAACCAATGAACTCGCATGGTTCGACATTGGGTCCTCAGGTCAACAGGTACGTAGAATATCTTAATACAGCCAAACGTATGTAAAAGCAGTTGCTGGTTGCAATATGAAATTTGCAGTGCCCTGTGATATGGTGGATAAGACCATCTAATCATGCAAACAGATACACATCTCGATTCAGAAACACGACCAAGACACCACGGTGCCGAATTCGAGCCGGCATCCGTGTTTTAGGATTGGGTGCGTCAATCCATATCCCCAAATCCCCCAAACCAAATCGGAAACCCAATTCTGCAGTCTATTCTGTCACAGAGCAGATGGTGTGTTGGGGAAATTTGCTGACTGAATATGCTATTATAGGTCCCCAGAAGCGCTGATAGCACTGCAGAAGAGGATCCTGCAGCATCTCGACGCCGGCGGGAAAGATGCGCCCATGGCATGTGATGCAGTAGGGAAGAGTTCCGGACCCACGACAGTCGAGTACCCGACGCGGTTCTTTGCGAGGGATTTTGCGGGGAACAGGTTGGAGTTCAGTCTATGATTTGACGGACTAGACGAACGAATTGTCGACGAATGGGTATTATGAGTTCTTGGTGAATGGAGGAAGAGGGATCGTGTGCTAGGCATGTGTGCAGACTTGGAACACGCCAATGCCTGCAGTCTAGGTTTTGGCTATGCATCTACTTCGTCTCGTACAGTCCCTTTCCATCCCATCCCGCCATGCAAGAGTCCCTAGATCCAACAACCGCACCAAGAATGGAAGAAGTAAGTTGATGCGGTAAGCGAGAAGTTCTCGTGTCTAAATTTACAAATGCAATAGTGATGCAACGTGTGAGGCATCTCGAACACCTTTGCTGCCGGCGATTCTCTTCGCATCGACCAACGCCAGTCCGTGCAATATCGAAGGCTGGAAAGCCGCTCATGAGTGCTCGAAGTCCTATTTCGCAGCGCCAGGATAGCGCGTCTTTCCGACTGTGAAGGGGACGTAGCGGTACTTGATCATGTGCTGGATCTGTCGTCGCACTGTTGGATGTCAGCCTTCTGTTCCCAATGTACTAGATAACACATCTGCTCATCCTTGCGCAAGGAAATTTCACTTACTCGTCAGCCCAAAAAGAATCAACCAGTAAACCACAAGCACCGGCCAGAACACGGGCAGATTGAACAGCTCAAACCAGCTGCAACAGAAGCCAATCGCAATCGCCTTGGTCGTGCTGTACCAGAACTTGAACTCCGGCAGCCGCCTCACGAAGGGCCTGAACTCGTCCTCCTCCTTTGTCGGCAGGCTGCTAGCCGTGCCGTCTTCCATGCCCTCATCTTGCTCGAGCGAAGGGTCGAATTTGGGCGATATGAAGGCGAGGAAGAGATTTAGGAGGTAGATGCCGAGCGAGTATGCGACTGTGGTGAGTGTTAGTATGCTGTAGCCTGACTGCGTCGCATGCGGGCGCAGGCATGGATTCGATGAGATATCTGGATGGAGGAGCGCATACCGATATACCATCCTTGCGCGAAGATGATCCTGAGTCCGAAGAGGAGGAAGAGCACGCCGGTGCCCACCCATCTGTACGTTGCGAAGGGCGTTGACTTGTCCAGGTAGGCCTGGTATATCTGCTCTCTTGTCAGCCTTCATTCTGCATCCATCGCACCCCCCGGATCCTCGCGCAGAAGAGAGAATTCACGAGGAGAATGCGGTCGCAGGACTCAACGCACCCGTCCATATTTGGTCGTTTGCGCCGTCACAGCCGCGAAAGGGGTATCCGGCTCCGGAGCGTCCATCGTTGCGAACTCTTCTTCTCAAAGATATCCCAGCGTCTACTTCAGCCTCGCTCTTCCTCGAAATCGATGTGCAATGGGGGTGGACAGGGGCGCGTGTGTTGAGAATCGGCGCGGTAGAAAAGTGTATCGTGGCTCGAGGCTGGAGCGCGCGGCGACGGCGAAATACCGATGGGGAAGGCCCGTGCAAAGGGGCCAATCGCGCTTGCTTCGATTCAGCTTCGGGGGAGGGGGGTGGGGGGTGGGGGCTAGGCCGGATTGGGGCTGGTGCGAGATCGGAAGTGCTTTGGAGCTGCTTACCGAGGTCTGCCGCCGCCAGCCCTCACGTCAACTCATGGAGCTTGATGTAGCTTCGACTTTGACAGTCACTGATAGTTAAGCTAGTCTGGCGTGACGTTGTACAGCAGCACAAACATACCATGTATGCTCTCAGGAGCTCGACACGAGTTGCGTCGCAATTCAGAGCAGCAAGCTTCCCCAAGCTCGTCAGGACATATGCCGAGGGGACGAGCTATGAGTACATCAAAGTCTCGACACCAAAGCCTGGTGTAGGGTTCAGTAAGTCAACTCCTCAAGTCTAATGCAAATTCCAATCTCCGTGTTCCAACCCCCGGCATCCTCACCGCTGACCACCCACCCAAGTCGAGCTCAACCGCCCCAAAGCCCTCAACGCCCTCTGCACACCCCTCATCCTCGAACTCAACTCCGCCCTCCGAGCCTTCCAATCGGACAAAAGCGTAGGAGCAATAGTCCTCACGGGTTCTGATCGCGCCTTCGCCGCCGGTGCCGACATCAAAGAAATGAAAGACCTGACCTTCAGCGCCGCCTACGGGTCCGACTTCATAGAATCCTGGTCCGACCTCGTCACCTTCCTCAAGAAGCCCTTGATCACGGCCATAAACGGGTATGCGTTGGGTGGAGGCTGCGAGTTGGCTATGATGGGGGATATACTGTATTGTTCCGAGACGGCCGTGTTTGGACAGCCGGAGATTAAATTGGGCGTGATTCCGGGAGCGGGAGGGAGCCAGAGGATGACCAAGGCGATTGGGAAGGCGAGGGCGATGGAGGCTATACTGACGGGGGACAATATCAAGGCTAAGCAGGCTGGGGAGTGGGGACTTGTTGCGAAAGTTTTCGACACGCCGCAGGAGTGCGTAGACGGTGCGCTCAAGACGGCGGAGAAGATTGCAGGCTACAGTCAGATTGCCGTCAAAGCGTGCAAAGAGGTTGTCAACAAGTCACAAGACCTCGGTATCAGGGAAGGTGTCGAATTCGAAAGGAGAGTGTTCCACGGCCTGTTCGGCAGCAAGGACCAGAAGATTGGAATGGGCGCATTTGCCGCGAAACAGAAACCGGAGTGGTCGAACGAGTGAAGAAAAGCACTTGAGGATAAGAAGAACCAATGAACACAAACTTGTCTGCATTCTGAAGACATTGCGGCGTCAAGTCCGTGCGGAAACGGACATTCTAAGCAACCCTAACCCTAGCACGTGCCTGAGTCGATCGTCATACCTATGCCCGAAGGTAGAGAAGCATCTTGTTCAGTTGGGGAATCTTATCTGTATTACATCATCAACAGTTCTATCCCTGAACACAACGCTCCGCATTCCATACCATGAAGCTATCTACTGGGGGAATCTCGTACTTGCGCCCACTATGCCTCTCCTCAATGTCATCTACTCCGCCGCGGCTGCAACTGAGCCCCTCGTTATGCTATGCTGTTCTTCAATGTCTCCTACATCATTGTCGCGCTCATAACTTATATGGTTGCCCACAAGCTGTATCAGTCCGATCCAGATCACTTTTGTCCTAGCTCTTGCTATCCGCGAATGCCCGTTGCCTAACAATGAGCCTTGCGATACAACGCCAACCCAGAAAGAACACCCCAGCCTCCATCACAAAAGGAACACACATCTTCTCATGTAAAACGCCAGTGGAAAGAGAGGGCTGTATTATGCTCGCTAATATGGAACGTCTTGGGGAAGGACTTGCGTGCTGAGGGTTCGTGTTAAAGAGCTTATAAAGGCAGACTGGGGTCGCGGAGTCGGGAATCGATGTTGGGTTCGGGGTCTTGAGCTAGATGGCGGATCATTGCTGAGGCACAGCGTTGCCGTTGGGTGAGAGCTGGCCCTGGGCAGCAGCCTGCGCAGCGGCTTGAGTGATGACGTCGGCTTGGTGAACTGCCGCCTGGACAACTTGCTGTTCCTCTGGATTGAGGTTCTTGGTAAGATTATCATAGAGCGCAGGTTGTTCTTGTTGAAGGCCTATGCGCTGTTAGTATGATCTAAGTAGTGATATGACGGCAAAGGGCGTACGGAGCAGCGCATGCTTGAACATGCCATAAGGCTCGACTTTGTCAAGGGGCGTCTCGAGAAGAGACTCTTCTTCAAGTTCGTCATCATCATCGTCAGTCACAGCGTTAAACTTCTGAGCCTGCAACTGCTGTCAGCTTTGCTATAGCATATGGGGTGAACCTTGTAGTACTCACCTCCTCATTGAGGAACTCCAAGTAAGCCGCGCTCTCATCCTTGATATCTTCAGGCTCCTCTGTCTCATTATTCCAGTCGGTCTCTTGCTCCCACTCCTCCTCATCGTCATCGTAGTCCTCGTTGCCGAACTCGAAGTTCTCCTCTTTCTTAGCCTCTTCGCGGTCTACATGTAACGTTAGTGATGGTCACCCGAAACCACTAGACTGTAATACTCACTTTTGAGGGCAGCAGGCAATGTCTGGAATAGCCTTACAATACCCTGAAGTAGTCGGGGCCATCCTTGCTGAACAGAGACCGGCACGTCCTGAGCGCCAAGAGTGAGCAGCGAGCAGATGGCCGAGATGCAGAGTTTCTTGTCGTGGACACGCGTGAAGCTGTCGATGCTTGAAAACCAAAGGCTGAAAAACTTATTCGTCCACCCATTGCTCTCGAGCACGTGCAGCGCTAAGGCCGGGTTGTAGTAGATGCTGTTGATGACAACTTCCATCAGATGTATCCGGAGGGACTTCACCTTCGGCTCATTGTTAGTGAGAACGGTCATAGTGAGCGACAAGAACTCAGGCACATAGTCATCGACATGTCCGCGCAGGTTGAGCATGATGATCTCGGACAACTTGCAGCCGCAGATTCGGTCTACGCCTCCGACCTTGTCGTCTTTGAAGATCGTCCGAACCATGTCGACGATTGCATCGAGGTACTGTCGGTTCGTGATCAAGGTCTGTGTGCCGTAGTTCACGAAATTTTCTAAAGCAGGAAGCATGTCTTCAAGATACAGCTCTGCGCCTGCCTTGAATGTCCGGTGGATGAGCTCAAACGCTTGCCACATTGTCGCAGAGATGCTCTTCGCTGCAAAGGTGCAGCTATCGATAATCTCAAATACCTCGTTATAGAGATCATAGAGCTTGTTCTCAAGAGTGATAGTGATGACAGGCATCAAGATCGTCTCCAGATGAAGGAGAACGTCAGGCGTGCTCTCCAGGGTCAATATAAGCGTGCCTATCGTCTGAAGAACACCAAGAGCAGTGATGCTCTTGTCATCCAAGAAATCTCCGTACTCATTGTCCTCGTCTTTGCCCTCGTTGCGGTCCAGCAGTTCACGCACAATCCGCAGGTATGTGTCGCGTAGCTGTTCACTCAGCGCGACCGAGAATGGTGTCAACTCAGCGGCGAAGACTTCGACAAAATCCTCCATAACGTTCGCTAGAGCATCCACATCCACCTCGTTCGCCAATTTCAACAGTTGCTGCATGACTTGGGGAATGTTCTGCTTCAAATTCGTCCGAATGATGTCATGTCGAATGAGCGGCTGAAGCGCAAGTGCCGCCTCAACTCGTACTGGTAACGCAGTATCGGCCATCGACTCCAAGATGTTTCGGTACATGATGATGAGGTTATTAGGGTCTTTGAAGTCGAGTGCCTCGAATTTCTCCAGGGTATCGCAAGCTCGTGCTCGAAGGAAGCCGTGCGGGCTCCGGAACTCTGGGAAGACATGTCGCACAAAGAAGTATTCCACCTGGTCTGCAATCGGGCTCTTTTTTCCAAGGATAACGCCTGAGAGTGTGCCGATCATGCGCAGAGCGCCCTCCTTTTCCCTGGGGTTCTTCTCGTTGTCTGGTGCAGCTTCGTATTTGTTCACGATGCCATTTACAAAGTTCAACACGTTAAACGTCTCTTTTCGCCGGCTCTTGGTCAGTGTAACGAGAAAATTTGTCGCAGCAACATCGGGCGCAGTGACCTCTTCGTAGAAATTTAACTTCCGATGCAGGTACTCTTGCGGTTCCGAATCGAAAAGCTCGATGTCTTCATCCGATTGACACAGCACAGGGAACAGCAGATGCGAAATGAGGCTGTCCGTGTGCGGTTTCAGCAGGTTCCACATGGACTTGGGCTTGATGCATTCGTCCAAGAAATTGAGCGTGTAGTACAAGCTGGCCTTGGATAACCACACGGACTTCTGGACCCACTTGTCCACCTGCTGGAGGTAAACTTCCAGAATTTTGGGTGCGAAACTGGCAATGAAGTATTTGGCGACGTCGGTGTAGTCGATGTCGTTGTTTTTGCCTAGCGTGGCAGGGTTGCCGTATCTGCAATGTATCAGCCGGTCTGCATACGCCTAGGCAGCCTGAAAGACCCACCGAACGTAAAGGCGATTCAGGTTCGCGTATGCCCACTTCTTCGCTTTCCACCAATGGTTCTTTTCGCGCTCGTCTGGCTCGTCTTCCATGGAGCATGCGGGTGGGTTCTTGCCGACGACGTTGACGAACAGGGTACACCAGCCGGTCATGGTGCCTTGTTCGCGGAGAGCTGCGGGTAGATCGAACTGCACGCTGATCAGAATCGACATGCGCACCAAAATCTTGGTCCGCTTACATAGATAGCGTGTTTGTAAACCTTCAAAACCGTCCGCAGAATCTCGCCTGCTTCTTGAGTGTCCTGTTGCTGGAGCTGGTCGCCAATGAGCAGCAGCTGCGGGAAAGTCATGGCCACAATCTTGTCAAAGTCTGCCCTGTTCTCGCCCGACTTGAACCGGTAGATCTTGCATATCGCCAGCAGACACTGCACCCCAGCAAAGACGGAGGCCACATCCTGAGCATTCAGCAGCTGCACCGTTATATCGAGGAAATCCGGCCAACGCTGTGGGAAGTCGTATGCGAGGATCTTTTGGAGGGTGGGTATAAGCTGGACGCGAACTTGCGGCGTGGAGGAGACGAGGACGGGGACAAGACGGCCCCGGAACAACTGCTTCTCGTCCTCGGGGATAGGTTTGGCCTGGCTGAACTCCTCAGCCGGCGACCACCCTTTCGAGACGCGGTTCTTGAGGTATACGACAGCTGCGCGCACGCGATCAGTACTTGCAGGGCGCAATGCTAAGCAGAGAGCTTGTCTTACTCGACATGCGAATGCCGGGGTCCTGCTCCGCCTCAAGGACGTTCAGCAGAGCGTCGGTGAAGCCAGGCTTGTCCTCGGCCTGAGCTTCTGTCAGTACCTGTCAACACGAGTGCGGGGCGACATGGCAGGACGCACATATCTGAGGTCCAGTTCGGCCTGTTGCCGTATCGCAGCATTTGCATCGAGCGTCGCCTGTATGCGGTCCCGCAATCCCGCTGCGTCCATGGTTGCGGGCGTCTGGAGAAGAGTGTGCGGGCTGCCTCAGCGGTTGGGCACAGAAACGAGCTCTAACAGTGAATCGTGGGACGGGAGAGCGGAAAAACGCTCGTGCCACCCCCGAACAGCGCGTCGTAAGGCGATTACAGAGTGAGCGGGCAAAGAAAGTGAAGGGATCGCCCACGGGCATGAGAGTTATGGCGTCGGTCTCCTGGAGTCGAGGTCAGTTTTCTAGGTGGGGTCTGGCTTCTGGTCGCGTTTTTGTGATTGGGCCCGAGCGCATCTGCACGTGGATCTCACCGTAGGTTCGAGTGCTGAACCAAAAACCGACCGGCTGCCTGCATTGGAGCGCACAGCAAGCTACGGGGGAGGAGGTGCATCGATTCTACTGTCAAAGGGCTCTCAGTTCACCAGTTCACTCCACAGACGGCAAGCAACTGCTGCAGCAGCCGTCAGGGTCCCTCTGCACCGCACAGGCAGGAACGAGCAGGTTGTCCAATCGTGCCTGCCGCCTCTGCTCCGCATCCCGATTTGCCTCGTGCATCGCATCTTTGACCGTTTGGAAGGAGCGACCTGTACCCGTCTCACCATCTCCATCGACGACGGAGAATTTTTGGGAACTGCTCCATCGAGTACACACTCATCCGAAGCCAGACTGCACCGCTATGCACCGTCTAAGATCTTGATCTACCATAGGGCTCGAGCCGAAAGGCCCAGCCGAAAGAAGCAATTGCCGTAAGCCCTGCTGCTATCTTCTCGCCGCGGCCTTACGTATTCCAGCTCGATACCTGGACGACAGCGATCGCGCACGCTGTCAGCCACTCATGTCTGGTCACCACTGCCTGTATCATGCACATCAAGGCCCTCCACGAGCGAGCCACGCATCCTCCTGCCGCGTTACTTGAGTCCTGAAACACAGAGTTTCGCAGTCGACGAGGGTCCTATGCCAGTCAGCCTCGCCAACGGAGTAGCTATATCTACTGCCAGGATATAGCGGTCACCTCAAGGCTCGCTCCTTCATGCTCCACTCATATCGAGCCATCCTGTCACCAAGGTGATGCAAGCTTCTTACGTATACGACATCTAGTAGGATAATGACCTCAGTTGTCTGTTCTATAGGCAAAGATACCATTGATACTTCACTACATGCAAGAGCAGTTGTCACTTCGATATGTTGAGGCACCACGCCCTGTTCATCTCGGGCGCCTACGCATAACGACACTACAGCTCGACGTTGTAGGCACGATGTCGATGGTCCAATTAGCTTGCACGGTGATGTCGACCAAATTGCTTTGCTTCCAAGGTTCAATTCTGGTATCTTCAAGATTTACTGGACATATATGAAAGGAAGAACCTCCACTGGCCTCCGGGCCTCATCCTCATCGTGCAATATTCTGACCACCACTTAGAGCATGCCGTCAGCAGCTAGACTTCCATCTTTATATCCACGTCAGTCAGGCCATTGCAGCATCCCCTAAGCTGAGCTCGACTAGTGAGGTCTTGCGAAAGTGAGCCCTCACCTCGTCTTGCTCAATCTTCGTGCAAATCCATGTACTCGCATACATGTTCACCCTAACACTTGTCAGCACCATCCTAAGTTTCACCAGTCCACTCTCACCCGGGGCACTCACCTATCAATACAGCTACCAGGCACCCTAACAGCAACCCTCTTACAAGCGAACCCACACTCCTCGAACTTCGAAATATACCACGGATGCAGTCCCGCAGACCTCAACATGACTCTCCCCTTGACTTTCAACGCGCGATTTAGACTCCTGATCTGCCGCATCGCTTGTCGTCCCTCAGGCGGGAACCAGTCCATGCTATCCATGACAATGACGATCGTCAACGTCCCTGGCCGCATCCTCGCAATAACCTCACTAATCTCATCGGTATGGATCCTCAGGCCATTGAAAGCATGTGGCTTGGACAACTTGATATGCGACTTTGGCGAGAGGTAAGTCGGATGCGAGGTTGGCGTATAATGTCCTAGGAGCGTGAGGAGGTAGTAATGGTTACTCGTACTCAGCAGTGTCGTGCTCACGACCGGCTCGAAAGTGTTAAGCACGTACTCGTAGACCGCATGACCGGATCTATTCCTCTCATCTCCAACATCGTCTTGTCTTGAATAATCCGCTTCAATCATATTCCTCTGCGCAGGCGGAACGCCAAGCGCTTTCCAAAGCCACTTCTCATTGCCGATAATCGTCCAAGTGAGGATCTTGGAGTGGAGCACGGATTTGATACTTCTGTTCCAGATCTCTCGCTGCTCGTTGAGAGTCTGTGCGGAGCAAAGTTTCTTGACTTCTGCCGTCAGTGCCAGGACGCGGAACAGCCAGCCTACAAGCGTCAAGGCGTTGCCTGAACCGCCTGAGTAGTACAACCCCTTACTCGAGGAGAGAACTGAAGGCCCGGCTTGGAGCCAGTACTGGAATGCCAAACTAGACATGTGAGGGGAGAGCTTGTTGATCAGCAGATCTCGGAACTCAGCGTGTCTGCCTTCGCCGAAGAGTTTCCAGACATCGGAATACCCTAGAGCGGTGAATGCAGCGACCTTCAACTCCAGGAGATGGTTCTGGTTGGGATTCAGATCTACGGCGTGAATACGACGCGGGGACTCGAGAGCGAAGGAGAGGATGTTGTCGCCTGCGGATGTGATAGCCAGAATGACGTCGTCGGCTTTTACTTTTAGGAGACGAGCATCGGCGCGGTCATCCTCCCACGTAAAAGCGTAGATGTAGCTATCGTTGAAGCGTTTGTGTTTCTCGAGTGTTTCATCGTAGTGAATTCTCCAGTGGTGGTTTTGGTACCTAGTCCACTTTTAGTATACGAAGCCTTCTGGTAGTAGTGATGCTCACCAGGTTGCGGGTAAGGGGAGACTGGATTGGAGGTTGATGATGGCGGACTCGTATGCTTTCGAGCGAACCTCAACATCTGTTGCCATTGGTCCTGTCCGTAGGTCTAGAGCTGAAAGGTAAGGCGACTCGGTTGCTGCTGCATCGATTTCGGCGAGCTTCTGAGTTGAAGCCCCGTGATCTTTCGAGCATCCTATCCATATGTAGTAGGGTAGTCTTACACCGAAGAAGTTGTTGCGAGCGTTGATGCCGAGAACAGTTCCGAAGCGGTACTCAAGATAGTCCTGTCGAATTTAGTGACCCATTATTATGGGCATCAGGTTTGCTCTTACACGTCGAGCAGCCTCCAAATTCACCCTATCGATTTCAAACCACGTCCGCCAGAATACTCTCGAGATCCACATGCAGTGTCGATCAATGACACCTCCCGTATAGTTCCTCCCCACATACTCCACACTACTCTGCACGTAGAAATCTATAACGCCCACAACACCATTCGGGTTCAGCAGGCTGCAGATTGAATCAATGACAGGGTAGAACTCTGGGATCATAGAAAGCGCATAGCTCATGGTGACGAGTTCAGCACCGCCGACATCGGCATTCTCGTAGATGGTCTCTTTGCGGTCATTAGCGAGGTTTCGGTGTTCATGCTCGTGCAGTCGGAAGGTGCGCGCGTCCTGGCAAATCACTTTGACGTTGGACCAGCCTAGTCTGCTGAACCGCTTTTTTGCCATGTCGCAAAGGCTGGGGGAGAGATCGACGACGTCTTCCAGTGCAATCAGCTTTCAAATCTGGATCTAAGCGAAGTGTGGAATGAACGTACAGACGGCGCGGAAGAAGTCAGATACAGAGACAAAAGCGTTCATTTGCTCAACACTGAATGTTGTCAGTTGATCGATGGCGCATTGAGATTGCTTCCGTATGTAGTTACTTGTGGCCAGTGCCGCCCCCAATCTGAACGTTGTCAGTATCTCGACAAGACATGTGAATATAGGTCAGTCTTAAGCACTTACGTCTACCCAGACCGGGCGCTGGGAGATCAATCCAGCTTCGGTGCGATGCTTGAGTTGCGCCGCGACCAAACCCAGCATATCCTCACGCCCGCGGAGAAGTCGGTGTCGTGTGGCATCGTACACGTCTGCTTGGGCTTTGTAGAAGCTCTCCTATTATCTGTCAGTCCAAATTCTCAAACAAGCACTATGCATAACTAGAACTGACCAAAGCATCTTGCTGGTTGCCAGATCCGTCACCCGTATGCGGTTTCACAAAACAAGCGTAGAAAAACTTAAGATAAGCTTGCAACGTGCTCCTATCCTGCCCGGGTGTGCCTTTCGGCTTGAATGCAACGAGGAAGATCGTGGCAAGAAACAGGCCAACAATGCAAAGCGCAATAGTGATAAGATGCAGTGGGTCACGCGGGACAAATGTTGAAAGGCCCAGCATGACTGCGGTTGTTGAAGGAAACAACGAGCGAGCGAAGAAGACGTGGCCAGGAGACGTGGCAAACCCAACAGACGAGAAGCTAGAAGATCTTAAATGCAAAGCCTCAAGGCGCAGACATCCGACATCGGGTCACGATGATGTTAGTCCACATGATGCTAATCCAGCAGCATACTCACAAAGCCCGAGGCCAATCACCATAAGCACTGTCAGCCAATTGAGTCGGCCACATGCCTTGCTCGCGTCACAGTTCCAGCAAATCTCGAACACGACGCGAGAGCCATGCCCACACGCGAAAACAAAGGCTATGAAGGGTCGGCAGCCTTTCCCAACCGCTATCAGCGGCTGTGCAGGGCAACAAAGGAGCCGAGAGTCTCCCCAGATACAGTGTAATCGTGGAGACGTATGCGTGAGCAGGGACCTATCATCCCCTTCATGTTCCCCCGTGCTTGATAGTGGTGTGGTGTTGAGTTGGGAGCTTGACGTTCGCAGTCGTCCTATAGCCAATCAGCATCGCGGATCCTGAAATGTGACAGAACTACTGAACAGCAATGCAGGGACTCCACATTGGCCGTTGTCAAGATAAGGTGCGGCCTGCTGTGACCTGCATACAGTCTAAAGCTTCGTAAGGTGAGACGTTCGAGCTCGTCTCAACGTCGGGCGAGGTCGGAACCGTGCACTGCTGGGGATGATTGGGAAGCTTCAGATCTACAGAGCACAGAGTAGATGCCAAGAATATTGCGCAAGATGTTACTTGACACTCATGTCATTCCTAGTGTCTATCAATTAAGGTTACAAGCGCGTCGTGCGCCGGCTGCCAAAACTCCAACCAGTCGATGACCCGCTATGCGTAGAAGTTGACTGTGTCCTTCTTCTTGGCCTATGAAGCGAATTAGCACATGCCAGATACTCCAAAGTATTGATAGTTGACTTACCTGAACTTCTGAAATGGCGTCAACGTAGTGCTCGTGGCTGATCTTAGTTTGTCCGGATCGAAGGGCAATCATGCCTGCCTCGACACAGACAGCCTTTAACTGAGCACCACCGAACTCGTCAGTACTTCGGGCCAACTCCGGCCAGTTGACGCCATCATCTACAGTCATCTTGCGAGAATGGATGCGGAGAATCTGTGCTCGGGCTTCTTCGTTCGGCAGTGGGAACTCAATCTTCCTGTCAAGACGACCTGATCGCAGAAGAGCCGGATCCAAGACATCGACACGATTCGTGGCGGCGAGCACCTTGACGCGATCATCGGATGCGAAACCGTCGAGTTGATTGAGAAGCTCCAACATGGTCCGCTGTACTTCTCTGTCGCCAGACTTCTCGGAGTCGAACCGTTTGGTGCCGACGGCATCCAACTCGTCAATGAAGATGATTGATGGAGCCTTCTCCTTCGCAAGGGCAAAGCAGTCTCGTACTAGCTTTGCGCCATCTCCGATGAACATCTGTACAAGTTGTGGGCCGGCGAGTTTGAGGAAAGTGGCGTCCGTCTGTGCTGCGCAAGCTCGAGCAAGCAGAGTCTTGCCAGTTCCCGGAGGACCGTACATGAGGGCACCTGTGGGCTGTTAGCACAGCTGCGGTGGAGTGGAAGGGGGAGTAAGACTGACCCTTTGGTGCTTTGATGCCGATCTTCTTGAAGCGCTCCGCCTCCTTCATAGGCCAGACGACCGCCTCAACTAGCTCTTCGATCTGCTTGTCCAGGCCACCAACATCTGTGTACTTCTCTGTCGGCTTCTCGTCCACCTCCATGGCTTTCACCCGGCTGTCGTACTCGGCTGGCAATGTGTCGAGGACAAGGTAGGAATCCTTGTTCACGCCGATGAGATCGCCAGGCTTCAGCTTGTCGTGATCCACCAGACCGATGAGGGGCAGGAAGATGGTCTGACGTGTGGAGGTCTTGATGACGGCTGATTTGCCTACCCGGGTGGCGTCCAGATCGATGTTTGCGCCTTCTTCAGCTGCCTCTGCTGTCACGTCGAGGTCTAGTATCTCGACCACGTTACCGACGAGGTAGGGAAGTTGCCTGTGTGTCAAATGTCAGCGTAGGCTACGCAGCAAGCCAGCATGCGAGCACGGCTGTGCTCGTACAAGCAGAATGCCATACCTGTTGTTCTCGATCTTATCGACGTTGTCTTTGATCTTCTCGAACATGGATGCCTTCTCATGCGCCAACCGCTGCAACTCGCTCTTCATGATCCGCAGGTCGTTCTCCAATAACCGTTTCCGGGCGACGATGTCTCGTGTGGCCGAATTTAGAATCTCTTCGTCGAGGGGCTCCTCCTCGGGCTCTGCGTCTTTCATCTCCTCGTCTCCGTCAGCCTTCTTGCCGTCCTTGCCGTCCTCCCCATCCTTCTTCTTCTCGTCCTTCTTGTCCTCCTTCTGCTCGCGCTCGAGATCATCGAGATCCTCGAGTGTTGACATGGTGGCGGCGACGTTTGTAAGCTAAATCTGCGGGTTTGGTAGGCGGGCTGAGTCTAGTGGAGCTTCGGAGCGAGTGAGATGGGGGTGGGCGTGAGAGAGTAGCTGTGGGTTGGGTGGAGAAGAATGTTGGTAAATGGAGGTGAAGCTGTTCGGAGGCAGCTTTGGATTACGCGGGTCGGGTTCACTGAGCGCCAAGCCCGCCGCGATTGGCCCCTGCACCTCCGCCGTGCCGATCCGGCCTTCGGTGGTGTTCAGTTGCTTCTCGTCTGAAGTTCAAGTGGTGTATTAGGACAGTTGGCGGAGTTCCTCGTAAGTAGATGACTCCTGTGCTCGGTCTACTGTTGTTTCTCCACTCTTGGTTATTGGTGAGAAGCGACGCTGACAGGAAGCCCTCCGTCCTAGCTACGGTTGACAGCCTCATAAGCGAGAAGGCACGGAGCTCATCAGTGTTTAGCTGGAGCGGCAAGAGATGGGCGCTGAGGATGGGCTTATGAGTATACCAACATGTTGAAGTAAGAGATTTGGGGGAATATATTATCCCAAATTGAACAATTTTTATGATCTTCATCAACCGGCACCATGGCCTAATGGTAAGGCGTTGCTTTCCGGTGGCAAAGATTGAGGGTTCGAGTCCCTCTGGTGTCGAATCTTTTTGCTTAATTTTTTGTCGTTTGCCCCCCAACAGTCAACAGTATAATATTTCCAACAATGCGCTGCATAGTTTCGCTTTCGCTCCTAGCGGTTGAACGCGGAGGCAATTCCGCGAAGCGAGCAACATCGAACATCGTCCGATATGCGAGCTTCATCGTCAGCGCGACAGTTCTTCTTTTGCACACAATGCCTTCACGCTCCTCAGTAGTTTAAGGCGGTGCAAGAGTTTGATCAGTGGTCCTCATTTGCCGTAAGAAAACGGTGGTACCATTGCAGTCGCAGTCAATTGCGGTCAACATGTCTTCCCCAGCTCTCCCACGTAGAGCATTACCTATAGGACGGTACGGGTTACTTTTTACAGCGGAAGGCCACTGTTGACATATGTCCTTCCAGACTCCGTACCCCATCATACAGCGTGCAAGCAAGGCCTGTGGCTAATCAATGGCCACTCTTCCACCAGGTTCGCATATCTCCCAGACATATCGCACTCGTCCTAATCACATATGAAGGCACTACCATCCCTGAGAGTGAACAGATCATTCACGACATCACGTCAACTGAAGTCTGATTCAGCAGCTCCTGATACGGAGCCGCAGGAGCCAGGCATCGACCTGCCGAGAATGGAGAAATTTGTCGAGCAGCTGCAGCCCGAGCTCAGGAGCGACCAATTTCGACCACGAGATTTAGAGACCAAGTATTTGGAGACCATTCTGCCCAAGGATAAGGTCGCGAAAATGGTAGAGACGACAGCTAGTACTGCTCAACTGCGCCGGGAACTCGATAATATTCACAGAGTCTACCATCTGTCGAAGCATATAGCGCGGGACCCACTTTCTGTTCCCTTGAGCTTACCTCGTCCTTGGGTGTCAAATTTTAAGGTGCAGATTGAAGATGGGAGAGTATCAATGAACGGGATTGAGATTCCTAATATCTGGCTAAGAGACAACTGCCAATGCAGTTCTTGCATGCATGCAGATACCAAGCAGCGGCTCCTGGATACCTTCGACATATCCGCTGATGTCTCAATCACTTCACACGAAAACACTCCAGATGGAATAAGGCTCACATGGAGCGACGGCCACACGAGCGAGTACACGAACCGCTTCATCGGCCGCTCCACGGCACCGGCGAAGAAACGAGTCGGAAACCGTATAGGCCTGGCCGACTCACTCACACTCTGGGACTCTTCCATCGCATCCTTTCCTCCGATAATTGGGTATTCTCACCTCGCTTCCAAGAAATCTGAAAGCGCCACCGCCGCGCTTAAAGGCCTACTCTCGAATATCCGCCGCTTCGGATTCTCTTACATCGACGGCGTGCCCGCCGATCCCAGAACTACCAAATCGTTGCTGGAACGGATCGCCTTCATCAGAACAACGCACTATGGCGGGTTCTATGACTTCACCGCCGACCTCGCCTCCAAAGACACGGCATACACCAACATTGCGCTCGGCGCGCACACAGACAACACGTACTTCTCCGACCCAGCAGGCCTGCAAGCTTTCCATCTCTTATCCCACACGGACGGCTCCGGAGGCGCTTCGCTCCTCGTCGACGGCTTCAAGATCGCCCAGGACCTGAAAGCGCAGGATAGGGACGCGTACGAGATTCTGAGTCTGGTGATGGTACACGCGCATGCGAGCGGGAACCAGGGGATTAGCATTCAGCCGTACAGAGGCTTTCCAGTCCTCCAACATGACCTTGAAACGGGGTATCTGCTCCAATTACGCTGGAACACGTCTGACAGAGCGCGTATCGAGTTGCCAATCGATCAAGTCGGGAAATGGTACGACGCAGCGCGGAAATGGGATGCGCTCGTGAAGAAGAAGGAGAATGAGTATTGGGAGCAACTTAGGCCTGGGCGCGTGCTGATCTTTGATAATTGGCGCGTGATGCATGGGCGGAGCGCATTCACGGGAAAGAGGAGGATTTGTGGGGGGTATATCAACCGAGATGATTGGATTAGCAAGTTTAAGATCTTGCGGGATGGGCAGGAGAGTGTGCTAGAGCACTTGGCGACCGATTGAGGGAGAGAAAATGTAGATGAATGAAAGCATGTTGATACATCCTGTCTTTGGTCTTCCCGGATTGCTAATTATATACACATACTCCAGCCCACGAAATCATTTCGAGTCTTGATTCTTTTCGGGGTCGTACTGGATTGGCCTCCCCTCCCGCTCAGCCTCCAGCTCCAACTCGGCCTGCCTGTAGTATTTCGCCGTGTCGACGCCGTGGTACGGGTGGTTGACGAGATTCGGCCACGGCAGTACATGGATGAACGTCGCCGCGTATCTCGAGTTTCTGTGCGCAACGCCTTGGCTGTACTCGGTGAGCTTCGACTCGCCGTACAGCGGCTCGCCCTTCTTGACTTTGTCGACCATTTCCCGCATGTCCATCTCGATCTCTCGTCGGTTCTCTGAGGCGCCGTAGAAGCGATCTGCAAATATCATGGTCAGAACATGCAATGGGTCCAAGTCGCCTTGGCTGGAGGGGCAGTGTCGTGAGGGGTTCGAGGGGGACGTACGGCATGTCCTTGAGTATGCGCTCAGGAAACCTCCAGTCAGTCCAATGGCGACCGACAGCCTCATGATCGGCGCGAAGCCTCCTTTGCCGACGAATGAAGGCGAGATCTTCTCCCAGTAGAGCATCAGGCCTGGTGGAATAGCTGCGTAGACACCGGCTCGGACCCAGTCCTCGCGGCGTGTGTAGGCCATGACTCGCCGGATGTGTCTGTCCTCATGTTGTTAATTGATTGAAGCGGAGCATCAGGTCCCCAGCTGCGTGGGAGGCGGGGGAGCATACGGATCGTTGTCGATGAGCTGTTCCACGTTAGCTTCCGCTTGCGGTTGAGGGGGGTTGAGGGCGTCGAGAACGTACTGGATACTCTCCAGTAGGCGCCTTCGAGGGCATCTGCGCCACGGTGTAGCCATTGTTCTTTTCTTCCGCCATCTTGCCGCGGGCGTTCTGGTGCCGATGCGGAGCTGCGACGGTCAAGCGAGAGCGAGAGCGAGAGGTGAGGTTCGCGACGGCAAGCTCCACCGACGTGCCTGCCTCGTCCGTGCGCGAACATTTTCTCTTGGCAGGCGCGCTCCTGTGAGGCTTGCTGCGAGTGCGCCGCCGCTCACACCTCGCACACGAACCCGAGTATAATCTGGATGCGAAGGAGAGAGCTGTGGAAGTCGCAGATATGGAAGACGTCAAGCCTGGACCCTCGTCGAGCGCATCGAACGGCGCGCATGCGAACGACTTCGCCCTCACCTCTCGTCCAGCGGTCGCCGAGCTTCATGGAGACAGCCGTTTCGCGCAGGTCGCCCAGAAGCACTGGCTCAACGCCTCGAGACCGCCCAAAGTGCGCCCAGACGCCGTGAAGCAAGAGCTGTGGGACGAGCTGGAGAAGGAGGGCTTCGCGTACTCGAGCCTGCTCGTCCTGGAGCAGACACAGCTGCTGGAGAGATACCTGTGGCCCGGATTCACCGAGGATGCAAGCCAGTGGGAGGTTCTGCTGCTTGCGCTCATGGTCAATGTGAAGCGGAGGGAGAACCTTGCCTCTTGGGAGCACTTCGCGAGCAAACCCGCCGAGTTCTCTGCTTTCTTCCGCCGCATTCTGTCCATGACAGTGGACCCGTCGCATCCTACCAAGATACGAGCGCAGCTTGTTTCGTTCATCATCGGCGCGTTCCAGAGTCTAGACAGTGGGCTTGTGAGGAAAGAGTGTGCGCCGTTGGTTTCGATATCGATATGGCAGAATCTGCACTCGGAGACGGTTCGCGACCAGCTGTTCGAACAGAATCCAATCCTGCGGAAGGCGTGGCGCGCGGCGTCGAAACGATACGACAGCGGGGATGATGCGCTGAAGGCTAGGCTACGGTTCGAGCGATCATGGCTCTACACGCTCTTGCTGGATTTTTTGGATCGCCTCTACAACAGCACCACGAGGCAGGTTGCGCAAGAGAACCTAGCATATTGCGAACGCTTTGTAGAGCTTATCACCGACCTTCAGAGCCAGCTGCCAACAAGGAGATATGTCAACTCTCTACTGCGAGACCTGAACTTGCTGCCAGCGATCAGGCTATCGCCACTGTTTCAAGATGAGGACAATGGACTCTTCCGAGACTTGTTCAACCTGCTCCGGCACTTCACGTACTTTCCGATCGAGGATCAGACAGGAAAGCAGTTGAACAAGATAGAGTACGACCAGCAGCATTACGACACGCTCGCAAATTTACAACGAGTCGGCTATTCAACGTTTCAAGAGAAACTACAGCTACTGGCTCTGGCTAACTTCGCGAGCATTGGCAACAGGGATGAGTTGGAAGGACATCTCAAAGCCCTGGGTGACGATGAGCTCGTCCAGTTGTGCTCATTGATGGGTTTGCGGACTGAGTATCCCAGCTCATCTTTTCTGGTGCAAGACCGGTCGTTCCACCTAGAGGCCCTGCTCTCACTGGTAGAGTATCGACCCACGTTTCAGGACGTCGTACGAGAGATGCGCATTCTACCGACAGAGCACATCTTGTACGAAGGAACATTCTTGAGGAACGAGTCATATAACGGCTCACGGCCGCTTGCAATACCGAAGCTCAACCTCCAGTATCTCACCATGGGCGACTTCCTCTGGAGGTCATTCATTCTCTACCGGGCCGAGTCATTGTACGGTATCCGGAAAGACATGGAGGACGTAGTCAAGAGGATGCAACCGCGAGGGAAAGGCGTCAACACCAAGTTCAGCGGCTTCTCCAGGTTGGCCATACCTATCTCAAAGCCCGCTATCGTGGACGTTGCACCGTCAAGGGTCGGCGAGGAGCAGCCCGCCCACGTACGTGTAGAGGTCATCCTGGATGTCAGCCGCCTTCAGTACAATGTGCGGAGGGAATGGGAGCAACTCAGGTCAGACGATGTTGTCTTCCTCCTATCCATTGAGGGGCCAGAAGACGTGCCCATGAAGAACGGTCATCATGGCGAGCAGCACACCGGTGAACAACTCGGACTACAGACACTCCGTTGTGCAGAGGTAGTCCAGGTGCTAGACGACAATGGGAAACCCATTCGTGAGCACGCACATACCGATGGATACGCTCCAAGGGTCAGACAACGCCGCCTTATCCTCCACCTAGACGCGAAGCAGTACAAGGAAGACATGGACCGTGCTGCTCAGGGGAGGCCTAACATCTACGAGCATATCAACATGATTGTGCGGAGGCGAGGGCGTGAGAACAACTTCCACCCCATCCTGCAGTCTATCAGGCGCTTGACGCTATCGGACATTCCTGCACCATCCTGGCTTCAGGAAGTCTTTTTGGGCTATGGCGATCCAGCTTCTGCATCTTACAGCCGTCTTTCTAGTCGCCTGCATTCGATAGACTTCCGCGATACCTTTTTGGACTGGAACCACCTGATAGCATCCTTCCCCGGCAAATCGATTGAACCCCACGAAAGCGCACAGTCCTCCTTTGGGCCTCCATACGTCGTCGAGTTCCCCGCATCTCAACCATCTGCAGAGCCTGTGCGCACTAACAAGAAGCGGCGACGCGACCAGGTTGAGGTTTCACAGCCTACGCATGAAGTCGAGTCTCTGCATGTCTCCACCTACAAGCCTCCCAATACGGGCCCCTACCCTGCAGACGCACCTAAGCTCAACCATGTGCACTTCACGCCTGCTCAGGTAGAAGCTATCACTTCAGGAACACAGCCAGGCCTCACTGTCGTGGTCGGACCGCCGGGTACCGGAAAGACGGACGTTGCGACCCAAATTATCAGCAATATATATCACGACTTCCCGGACCAGCGGACGCTGCTCGTTGCGCACAGTAATCAGGCGCTCAACCAGCTCTTCCAGAAGATTGTAGCGCTCGATATCGATGAGCGCCACCTCCTGCGCTTGGGCCATGGCGAGGAGGAGCTCGAGACTGATGTCAGCTATTCGAAGCATGGCAGAGTTGAGAGCTTCTTAGAGAGAGGGAGTTATTATTTGAACGAGGTGAATAGACTTGCGCAGAACTTTGCGGCGCCCGGTGCGCATGCGAGTTCGTGCGAGACTGCAGGATACTTTAACCTCGTCTATGTGAAACCAGCTTGGACTACCTATTCACAAACGCTCAACTCGCCATCCTCAACAACAGAAGCCATCATCGCCGAGTTCCCATATAAACATTACTTCTCCAACGCACCACAACCTCTCTTCCCACCAGATGCTTCACGAGAAGAGATTGTGGAGATCGCGAATGGCTGTAACCGTCATGTTGAGAAGATCTTCTCCGAACTCGAGGACATCCGTCCCTTCGAGATCCTGCGTCATCCCCGCGATAAAGCAAACTACCTCCTCACAAAGGAAGCACGTATCATCGCCATGACGTCCACCCACGCCGCTATGCGCCGGCAAGAAATAGCAAATTTAGGCTTCCACTACGACAATGTGATCATGGAAGAAGCTGCTCAGATAACGGAGATCGAGAATTTCATCCCCCTCGCACTACAGAATCCCGAAAGGGCTGGAGAGGATGCGAGACTAAAGAGAATTGTTCTGTGTGGAGATCATCTTCAGAACTCGCCCATCATCCAAAATCTAGCGTTCCGCCAGTATGCAAACCTAGAACAATCTCTGTTCCTTCGCCTCGTAAGGCTGGGTGTTCCGGCTATCAACTTAGATATGCAAGGGAGAGCAAGACCCTCAATAGCACAGCTTTACTCCTGGCGGTACCCGAGGCTAGGCAACTTACCTTCCGTTCTTGAACAGCCAGAATTCGTGAGAGCGAATGCTGGGTTAAAGTATGAGTACCAGTTCATTGACGTACCGGACTACAAAGGCAAAGGCGAGACAGAGCCCACACCGCACTTCATCCAGAACCTGGGGGAGGCAGAGTACGCGGTCGCTTTGTTCATGTATTTGCGTCTTCTAGGCTACCCAGCATCGAAAATCTCCATTTTGACCACTTACGCCGGCCAGCGCGCTCTAATCAAAGACGTCCTGAATCATCGTTGTAAAAGCAATCGTCTTTTCGGGCTCCCGAGGATTGTAGCAACGGTGGATAAATACCAGGGCGAGCAGAATGACTGTGAGCAAACCCCCATAAAATCTTCATTTCACGGAGATGCTAACAATGTACCAGACGTCATACTCAGTCTCGTCCGCACAAAAACAGTCGGCTACCTCCGCGACATCCGCCGCCTCACCGTGGCGCTCTCCCGTGCCCGTCTAGGGCTCTACATACTCGGTCGCCAGTCCCTCTTCGCATCATCTTATGACTTGGCGCCCGCTTTCAATATGCTGTTCAAACGCCCGACGAAACTCGCGCTCATTACGAACGAGATGTACGGCTCCACGAGCCGGATAGTCGATGAAGAACAGGATGTGGAAGGTGACGCGGTCATGGAGGGCGTAGAACATCTGGGGAACTACGTCTTTGAGATCACGAAGGCGAAGGTTGAAGCGTTGAAGGCTGGGCAGGCGGCGCTTTCCGCGTCTGGGGATGTGGATATGGTGAATGCAGATGATGATGACGTGGATAGGGAGGAAGATGTTCTTGTTCAAGACGCGGACCTGGGGTTTGAGGCGGAGGAGGATGGTGAGCAGCAGATATAGGATCTCATGTGCGCAGGCGGGGTGCAGTATGGGACGATTCAGCATTTGAGGGGTTTAACTTGGGTGAGGAGTATTCCTTTTGCTTGTAGATACCAAAACTACATACGAAGTCATTGATTCGAAATCAAATCTGATCCTGAAGCTCCCAGACGCTGAACAAGTTTCGGTTGGGGAAATCGAGCTGCCCAAAGTCTAACGCCAGATCCAACCGCCAGTACCTTCTGCACGTCTCTGTAAGCGGAAATTATGCAAAGCCCTACTTCTTCTTCCGCTGCAAATATGTCCCAATCTGATCAATCTGATCCACAAAAAAGCACCTCCTAGCATCACTCCTCCAAACCAAGACGCCGAGACTCTCGGCATACTCGACCAGATCCCTATACTCCTTCTCACTCTCAAACTCCTTCATCACATAGCCGCTCGTCGTCTCCACCCGCTCCCCCTCATACTCCCACAGCCGGATCTGATCCATGACCGTCGGCGGCAGGATGGTCGTGTTCCGCATCATCTGCGGGTGCGCGTGGGCCTGCAAGTACGATATGATCTGCGCGGAGGAGATGCCGAGTTTCACGGCGCGCGAGATGGAGTCGCGGGTCAGTTTTCCGGAGACGAGGTTGGGGAAGCGGGTTGTTAGTTTTGTGAAGAGGGAGAGGATGGCGATGCTGAGGAGCGAGTTTGTGTAGGCGTAGAGCCGGTAGTTTGTTTCGATGATGATGAAGCCTTTTTCCGTTGCGCTGCCTCGTGTCTCTTTGGGGGTGGTGGTGGTGGTGGTGGAGCGTTGTTGGAGCGAGCCGGAGTCGGAGGTGAGGGTTACGGCGAGGCGGGTTGGGTAGAAGGACGGGCTGGTGCTGGAGGGGCGGTAGACGATGCCGAAGGCGGAGAGGTCTTCGAGCATTTGGAGCTGGGTGGGCGAGAGGGTCGAGGTTGTGTAGTCTTGGCCGATGCTCAGGCTGCCCAAGAGGAACAGGAAGCTGAGCACGTCGGTCTCGCTCATGCCCAGCGCGGGCGCGTTCTGGAGGTAGACGATGAGCAGAGACCAGACCTGCGCATTCGTGTCCCGCAGCACGAACTCGAACCCTTTCTTCGTGATGCGCACGTTCCGGCCGGCAATGTGGATGAACTCGCCCATCTTGAGCAGCGCTTTCGTCCCCTCGCCCACCTCGCCGCCCACACCCTCGCCGCCGCCTGCTAAGCCGACCGTCGACCCGACCATGTAGAACAGGATGTTCTCCCACTGCTTCGTCGCATACTGTTCGAGAAAGTGCACCGTCACCCGCTCGGCGCCCGTCGTGCTCGCCGGCACACCAAAGCTCCTGTGGCTCCCTCCGCCCGTCAGCGCTTCTCGCAGACTCGTGGCAAACCTGGGCGCTAGGCCGTATGTCGTTGTGCGCGCACCCGTGACCGCGACCGCGACCGCCGTGGTCATGATATGCAAGCGGTCGAGCACTGTCAGCGCCTTGCCTTTGTCTTTCTTCCCGTCGGCGCGGAACCACGCGTCCAAGTCGTCTGCAGGAAACGGGCCCGTCATGTAGAGCATCGCCATGACGAGTGTTTTGGCGAGATGGGGCAGCATGCAGCGGAAGATGGCGAGCACGGTGGACGGCTGTTCGTAGAGCTTCGTGTGCGTCTTGAGCGGCTGCTGCTCGAGGTATTCGAGCGCCTGCGATGAGGAGGACATGGTGGCGAGTGTGGTGGAGCTCTCGTAGCTCGGCGGAGTGCTTCTTTACCGTATTATCATAGTGACGGGTGCTGAGTGTGAGAGCCGGAGGCTAAGAGTGTGAAGTGAGCAACAAAGCTGCCTGGTCGCCAAGAGCGGAACTTTATCGATAGCGTTCCACTCCACTCCGCTGGCTCGACTTGGAGATGGTTGGGATGCAATTGCCGAGGCGAGCCATCACTCTTCCACCCACCTGTACCTTTTAGCGACACTGAAGACATGCCTGCGCTAAAGTTCGTGCGAAGCGTAATACCCCCTTAGATACCCTGTTCAAGTACAACGGCGTCTAACCAAACCTCAGGTCTGGGAATCTTTCCAAGCCTCTTCAGGGCTGGAGCCAAGGTGCCCTCCAACCAATAGTCCGTCCACCTATTGCTGCGAGCTAAGCCGTGATATATAGACTACTGGGTGGACTACGAGTAACACATGCCGTCCCCGGACGCGTGAAATTCGAACTCGATGTCCACAAAGAGCATACGAACCGATTAAATATCCTCCATGGCGGAACTATCGCTAGCATGGGTACGACCGTCCTGCTCTCTCCTATACATCATCAATCTATTTCTATCTCTCCTCTTGATCCTTCTCCCATCACATCTCGGTCATCAAAGAGTTTCAACATCTAAAACAAAAGATGGAGAGCGACGCTAACTCCCCCCAAAGTTGACCTGGGAGGTTCCCTAGCTGTAGCCTCCCGCGGCCTTTTCAGCACAGGCGTATCCACAGATCTCAACGTGACCTACATCTCCTCGGGCGGCAAGATTGGCGACTTGATTAAAGCAGACGTGTCATGCGACAAATTCGGCAAGACAATGGCCTTTACCAGCATCCGCTTTATGAATGCGAAGGATGAGTTGTTTGCGAGGGGGAGTCATACAAAGGTACGTACTTGCCAGTCATTCTATCAGAGGTAGAGTAGTATTGATGAGTGCATGGGGAGGAAAATGGAGCTAATTGTGAACAGTATATCGCGCAAGCATGGAAAGATCCCAAGAATATCACGGAGGAGCTGTCGCCAAAGGAGGAAAAGAAGAAAGATTAATGTACCTTTACCGTCACCGCTGTACATATAGACGAATGATGCCATCGAAAGCTTCGTGGTAAGTGAGCTACATGCGTATCGTACATTGAGTCCCATCTGCCACAGCGAGAAGGCCTGGACAGGTCAGAGGAGCAAAGACAGCTCTAGTAAATGATGCTGAACGCCGAATCTCAACCCTTGAGTAAGGTGTATATCGTACAGTGGGACAGGATGCTAGTCTCTCAGACAACTCGTTACTTTGCTCATATCTTCGTATCATTCTCGTCAAGTCCTCACTTCGTTCCACGTTGTCCGCTCACAGTTGCTCAGAAACCGAACGGCGGCGCTTTAGGCAACTTCGGGGGCTCATCAACTTTGTTCCATCCTTTCCCTTTGAGCAAGTTGACGAGGCTCGCCTTTCTGGGCGTTAGCTTCCTCACTGCCTTGCCGAAAGAAGATTGCTTGGGTGTCGTAACCTCTAAGTCGCTCCGTGTAGGAGCAGGGCCGACGGATGTCATGGCTTCGAGGAGACTGTGCTCTTGACGGTATTTGTGTTCGAACTCCTATTATCAAACGTTAACGCTCTTGTCTAAGGCGAGGAAAAGGAAGGCAGACTCACCCAAAGGCTATCAGCCGCCTTTCCACTCCCACAAAGATCCCTTAACTGAAGGAAGATATAGCAAGCTGCCGTCTTATCCTCATTCAACTTGCACTGGCCTAGTAGACCATCCGGCTTATATCGTGCACCAAGCTCCGCCTGCATAGCATCCGTGCGCCAGCGATCGAGTCGACTCTGGAAACGACCAGCCCACCAGAGTGGTGGCATATAGTCCGTAATCTGCGAGATTTCATCCAAGTCAGCACCTTCGTAATGGATTGTATTAGTGGACCATCGACGTGCGGAGACTCCACTAGCTTGGTGCATTGCAAGATCAAGATGCAACTTCAGAGCTCTCAGTTGCCGGTCCCATCTCGCTGCGTCGTCAGAATCGGGTGATAGTGATGGGTTTTGCGAGGCATTGTCACCAATGTTGGTGTCAAAGCTAGACAAGAAGACTTCCTGCTTAATCGTTGCCGGTTGAAGGTTCTTGAGCAAGCACGGCTCACTCTTGGCCACAGGCAGTCGAGACACTTTAGCTGGGAGCTCTGAGCGACCTACCAAACCTACACTAGGAGTAGGTATACGGCTTCCAGGAGTAGGGTTTCTCGCAGCTAGCGGACTAGAGTACTCTTCCGGAATTGGTGGGACAGGTGGGGGGGCTTCACGTGGTCTAGGGATGCTATGGAAGGTAGAGGAACGAGGGAGTCTCACCTCCTTGTTCGCTCCAATCATAGACCGCGAAGAAAGCCTCCCACCACTGATTACCGAAGCAGCTCCAAAGGTACGCCTGCGAAGGTCGCGGTCTGTACTTGCTCGAGGTAATGCTGGGCGTGCAGACGGTGTCCCGAAAGCTGGCGGGGTTGGTGGATCCACTGGACCCATCAGTCGTGGCTGGACGATTGTTGCGCCGTTTGAGTTGCGCAAAGAGGTCGATGCTGGCGCAATGTTTTGCTTGTTAGGGTGCGGCTGTTTGACTGAAGAATGGGCAATCAATTAGCAAGATGTTCATCGCGTCAACAACAGGCGTTAGTGATGCGAAGGTAGAAGCAGATAAGTACAGCAGCTGTTCCTTCACTCAGGCGCCCTTATCGCAGAAGGCCAGATCAGAATGGACACTAACATACATACCTTTCAGAGGTGTGTTCGCTGAGAGATTCGAGCTCAGTCGTTTAGCAGCGAGCGGGGTCGCAGTAGTTTGTTTGCTCTGTGCGAGTGCACCTGGTCCGAGCGAACGTCTCGACGCCGTATTGTTGTTGATTGAGAGAAGCTTCTGTTGCGCCAATACCGCCGAAGTCTGCTCCTGGATTTTGGACATTCTCCTGTACGAACTGTCACGCTTGCCGGTAGGTATGTTCTCCTTCAGTGACATCTCCTGAGACCTCGCAGACTTCAATGGCACGCCCGGCTTACGGGGCATCATGAAGCCCGGTTGGGGTGTGTTGCTGCCCTTCACCAGATTCGGCGTGGTCTGTGATCGCACGGAGTTCTTCGATGGAGACTGGTCCCTCCCTTTGGTCTGCGCCAGAGCGAATGCCATGCCTGCACCGATGTGTTTCGCTTCCGTAGGTGTTTGGTAGTGAGCGTACTGCCGTGGACTCGATGGACGGCCTCCGCTTCGTGGCGGACTCGGGATCTTTGTTGGCCGGGCGTGGCCCGTAGGGGCGAGGTGAAAGGCTGGCGGAGAGCGCGGCTTTGGTGTTGTGCGATCGACTTCCACTGACGCGTTCGAGAAGCTCCGGGAAGGTCGCGGTATGAAGCTCATGGTGCGAGACCGCGGTAGAGCTTTGGGCGTCACCTCCGGATCATCGTTCTCGCGGGTCTGGTGATGACCGGGTGAAGAAGTAGGCGTAGCTGGTGAACCTGGTGCTTGATCGAAGAAGCTGGAATCACGGATAGGAGACAGCCGCGTGCCCGAGGTGTTTCGACTTGGAGTGACATCGCTGGTGGTCGTAACAACTGTCGTCACCGAGCTACCTGAGTTCTGACGGCCAGGAGTGTTCTTGCGCTGCGAGAGCGGGTTTGATATGAAGGACAGGCCGTGGCTGAGCTTGCGGCGAAACTTCCCAACTCCACTGTCTTCAGGGTTGACAGCAATGGCCTGCTGAGCGGCTTGTTTATCCTTGCGTCCCACCATCCTCGACGGTCGCTGCCTGACGAGGGGCAACTCACACTCCGACTTGGTGGGCGACTCGTAGCGGGCTCGTAGCTCCTGGAACCTCCCTCTGTCTTGGTACGTTAGCATGGTGTTAACGTGGCATAGCAATGGTATCGTTGTATCACTTACATCCGTGCAGGCGGTCGATCGATGGTGGAGGAGAAGGCGAGGCGGTTGTTGTAAACACGGAAGGCACGCTGGAGGAAGTCACCCACCAGCATCTAATGCCTGGGAAGTCGCTTCCCCACGGGGTCAATGGCGGGGAAACCAATCAAGAGAAGAGAAGACATTGCAGCGTGCAGCACGCACTTGAACAGGATTCTAACCCAATTGAGCCTGGGAATTGTGATATTGAGAGTGTGCAACACCAAGAAGCCATACCGATACCTACAAAACCAATGTACGCCACTAATGCATCATGCTGCGTTTCCTCCCATGTCATCCCACTACTCCGAGTCGCTATCAATGACGAAGCCAGCTCTCGTCCTGGCTGCCGGCCGCCTCATAACTGGCGTGCCTTCCTCCTCATCCTCATCGTCCACGCCTGCCATAGTCATATCCTGCTGCTTCGGCGCCACCGGCGTAGAAGTCTTCGCAGAGCCCGCATTGTCATAATCGCCGTCGTCACCAAGTGGAGCATGCTGTGAAGATAGGGGTGTGTCCGTAGCTTCCTCTTCGCTCTCCGACCCTGCGACTCCAGGAAATGGTTCAGACGATGATGCTCGGCTGCTGACCTCCACAGGCCCAGCATCTTCAGCTTCGCTGTCGTCTGTATCAAATGGCGCGCTCTTCTTCGGGGGAGTCTTTCGCCTCTTCTTCTCTGTCTTGCCACCCTCGTCAGCTTTTCGCTTCTTCGAGGTTGACGTTTCCGTAGAGCCCAGTGTCAATAAACGTTTGAAGTGCGCCAATGTCTTTTGCCTCAACGCTTCTTCCCTGGCAAAAAACACCTCGTCGTCTGAGTCCTCATCAGAGTCATAGATGTATGCTTTGCTCTTTTCCTTCGCCAGCTTTTCCAGTTTCCTCTGCCGCCGCTTCTCCGCCTTCAACTCCATCTCTTCATCATCAAGCTCTCTTGGGGTATGGAGACGCTTTCGCCGCCTGAGAGTCTTGCGTGGAGCGTCTGGTTTGCGAGCTGTTGGACCTACACTAGGGTCGAAGTCGCCATTCGCTTCTTTCTCAGAGTCGTTCTCGTCACCAGTAGAATCATCATCGAATTCAGCTCTCCTCGTCGAGCGGCGTGCTCCCGCGGCTTTGCTGCGTAAATAGTCTTCTGCTGTCTTGCCATCTTCATACACTGGCGGATCAAATTCGAACTTCCGGATGAGGTTGATAGAGTCCTCTAGTTCTTCTGAAGAGAGCGAAGACGGAATGACCCAGGTCGCCTCTGGGCCATGAGTGTCGCCCAGTCGCATGAACCCTACAAGGTTGAGGAGCAGCCGGAGTTTGTTGTCTTTGAAAAGAGACATGCGGCGTTCCCCATTATCTGGCTTGACCACTGAGGTACCCATTAGTCTTGACGAAAAGATCGATTACGATATGGAACTTACAGATCGAAGGAGGCCTCCTAATGTCCGCACCAACAGGGTCCTCAGGCTCAGGCTCCCCACGCTCAGCACGTGTCTGCTCAGCCAGCGTCTTCCTGGCTTCTTCCTCGGCTACCCAGCCCCTCCTCTCTTCAGCAGCTGAAGTAAGCACCTCACGCAGCCACCTTAGCGCATCAGACTTGTTCTGATTGACCAAGACAGCGACCGCAACACCGGTCTGTTCAGGCTTCTCCATTCCAGGCTTGATCTCAAGTTCTGCTGGAGCCCTCGGAGCCCTGACAATCACCTCCTTGTCGTACCCATGCTCAAGGTAAAACAGCGTTGCTGGTATTTTAGAGAACAACATCTCAACGATAAGTTCCGGGCGCTCCTGAACCTTCTTGACCGTTGTTCTGAAGAAGTGCCGTACGAAGTCCTCCCACTCCCTGAAAACCGGAGACTGCATATCCAAGCCGTCAGGACCCTTGATTATCTTGTTCAACAGAGCCAGGATATCAACCCTCATCAACAGAACATCGAGCTCCATCTTGAACGCCACTCTATACAAAAACCGATGAGCACGCTTCAACTGCTCTGTATCGAGCTCCTGGAAAAATTTCAAGAACGCGACGAAAGTGTTTACGGAGCCTTGGTTGATGAACTTGGCGCAGAAACGCATGAAATCGAACTTCCTCTCAGAAACAGTCTTCTGCGCGGCCTGCATTTCTTCCTGTTCTCCGGGGTCATTGGTGTCGTCATTTGCTTCGCCAGACACCTGGGCCCGCTTTTTTGCGATCTTGCGCGTCCGTCGTCGAGAACGAATCTGCATGTCAACATTCATCTTCGAATACCTTTCCAGCATGCGTAAGAATACGTGGCTCAGCTCTGTGACTGCGTCAAGATATCCGAAGCCTTGGCCGTTGTAGTTCCTGAGGAGGTAGACGATGCGATCATGAGTTGACTCCTCATAGAATATGCGGTTCTGAATGTTTTCGGCGATTTCCTGGTCCTCTTCGAGCGCGGAGTCGCTCATTTCTTGAACCGTTAGGAGAATCTGCGTCAAGCACTTCATACCCGCATTCAGGTTCTGCCACGCTTTCTCATCCTGACTCTTCTGCATGAACCTATTCAGCAAGATGAAGGTTTCCTGGTTCATTACCTCCGCCACCAAACCGTAGCTCTCGTCTTCGGCATTCAGGGCATCAATCGATTGCGGATTCTTGCGATTATACTCTCTTATAGTCCTTCGCCTCGAACACTCGGCGCGTAGAAACCAGGACACGAGGTAGAAGTACTGTTTCGAGTGTCGGTCCTCAACTCTATCAGTTTCCCTCTCAATCGCTTTCCGCAGATGCAGAAACAGCGGATTGAAGGATGAGTCCAAAAATTCTTCTGTAAACGCTTTGAGCGTCTTGCGAGCGGACGTTGTGAGAGCGACAGCAAGATCAAACTCCTCGGCTTCCACCTCTTTGTCATTCTTTCGCCGCCCTTGCTTGGGCTTGTTCCACTTCTTCGACTTGTCCATGTGCTCGAGAGACTTCTGCGCTTTGCCTAGAACGTCTTGGCCGCTGATTGTTGAGACGTTGTTATCCTCTCTCTTCAGCCATATCATTGTACCGAATCTATTGTGCCGTGTGGGCGCGTGCCGCACGTAGCCAGCCAACATAGCTTTCTCCTTCTGAATCAAATCTTTCAGCTCCTCTGTTTCTTTCTTGTTCTTCTCTTTCTCAGCCATGAACAACTTCCCAGGATCGACGCCCTTCAGGAGGTAGAAGAGGACCTCCAGGACGATGACGTCCTGTGTCACAAAGTCCTCGCCGATAGAGGATGCTACCGAGAGCAGGACTTGGAAGATTTCCTGCTCTGCAAACGTGTCTATGACTGTGGATCTGGAGACCTCCGCTTCGTCGACATCCATCGGGGTGCTCTTCGGCGGACTGAGCATCACGATGTTTCTCAGGAAGTAAAGCGCGATTCTTATTATGCCATCGTCGCGTGGTGAGCGTTCTCGAAGCGGAATGGCCATCGAGGGTAGGGCTATTCTCACAGCGCTTTGCAGTATCCTCGCTCGGTCGAACTGCAGGATTGAGCGCTTATAGTTGATCTGCGCGAGTTCGATATACGCGTTGTGTCGGACCTGGTTCACAGTCGCTTCTTGAGGGTCGATTTCGAACGGCCAGGTCAATGGCACCAGCAGCTCCACTGCACAATCGCATTAGCCAGCCCTTCTCCTCCAATATTGCTTCTGCAAGGTATACTGGGTATACATACAGCATGCCATGGCGATCTTGTGCTTCAGCTTGTCTCCTACAATCTTCGGATCCAGCTTCGCGAGTATCTCCAACAAGTCGCCCTTGACGAGATTCGCTTCGGCCATGCATCGCGCGACGTCTCGCCGGTTGAGCTGCTGGTCTGCGAATTTGAGCCATTTTCGGAGGTCCTTGAGAACGAGGAGGGCGTCTGTGCCGAGCGCGTAGGTGCCGTCGTCGCCTATGCCTCCAAGCTGCAGTTAGATGTTAGTCACACGTATGGGAGCAGAAGATGGCTCGAAAGGACGTACAGCAGAGATGAGACTGTAGACGTGCGCGCGAATTTCTGGGTCTACGGGGTCTTTGGCCCACTCTTCGAGGGTCGTCTGTTGCGCCATTGTCGTTGCGGGCTGTCGCTGTCGCCGCGCAGCGCTGTTGGTGCGTTGGGACTTGGACGTGGGTTTGGCGGAGACGCGTCGCGTAAAGTGCATGGTCGCGCGCGGCAGGTGCGTGTGCTCCGCCGTAGTGGGAAGCCGAAGCCACGGAAGGAGCGCTCGCCAGGAACATGACGCGGGGGAAAGCGCAAGGCTGGCAACCTCGGCTGAGGCTCTCATCGGCCCGGCCAACCATCACAGGAGCTGTAGCTTCACATGCGTCGATCCCTCTTTCTTCACGCAAACTTCAATCAAAACCAAAGTCAATATGCCATTCTCGTCCGCGACAAGACGAGCAGTTGCGTGCACAGCAAAGCGACAATGCCGCGCCTTCCACACCACGCCCTCGCTCGGAGCAGCTGCAGAGGTTAAGAAGCTGGGTGTCATTGGCGCTGGACAGATGGTAAGTTCCTCTTGAACCCCTCGCGCCTGCCACTTCCAGCACTCATACCTTCACACAGGGTCTAGGCATCGCCCTCGTATCCGCACAGAAAGCCTCCGTCCCCGTCCGCCTGGTCGACACCTCACAAGCTTCCATCGACAAGGGACTCAGGTTCGCAGACAAGTTGCTGGAGAAAGATGTTGGCAAGGGCAGGATATCGAAGGAAGATGCCACAGCTGCACGGGAGAGGCTCGTGCCTAGCACAAAGATGGAGGATCTGTCAGATGTCGACTTTGTAATCGAAGCCGTGCCGGAAATCCCAGAGCTGAAGAGCAAAATATTTTCTCGGTTGGCAGAGATATGTCCGAGGCATGCGATTCTAGCGACAAACACGAGCTCGATATCGATCACGAAAATCGCCGCCTCGACGACACGAGATCCTACAGACCTCTCCGCATCATCCCGCGTTATCAGCACGCACTTCATGAACCCCGTCCCCGTGCAGAAGGGCGTCGAAATCATTACCGGCCTACAGACGAGCCAGGATACCATCGATACCGCTGTTGAATTTTGCAAGAAGATGGGCAAGGTCCCGTCACGAAGCGCAGACTCCCCGGGTTTCCTGGCGAACCGCATCCTCATGCCCTACATAAACGAGGCTGTCATATGTCTTGAGACAGGTGTTGGGCAGAAGGAAGACATTGACAACATCATGAAGAACGGAACGAACGTGCCTATGGGACCGTTGCAGCTGGCGGACTTTATCGGCCTTGACACTTGCTTGGCCATCATGAACGTGCTGTATCATGATACTGGGGATTCCAAGTACAGGCCGAGTGTGCTGTTAAAGAAGATGGTTGATGCTGGGTGGTTAGGGAAGAAGAGCGGCAAGGGATTCTATGATTATTAGGTAGGACAAGCTCTAGCTCATAGACGAAACGTGAGTATTGCATGTCATTTTGACGTCCACTATCTCAGTCATGGTAATGGCTAGGTGATTGTGCCAAGCTTTGTTTTGCAGGAAGGCGCAACCTACGCATGAACAACGCCGCCCTTCGACTCGATATGCATTTGCATCACCTAAGGACACTACTCCTCGAAATGACACTGAAAAGCTGGCATGTTCATCTGGTGTAAGCTATAGGAACACGCCAAAAAAAAACTTCTCGAAATGCTATGGAAGAACCAAACCATTCAGACAAGCGGAGCCAGATGAAAGCCATGATCGTTCCCAGTCGGCAGACAGGCCCCTTGACTCTTTACATTCAGTCTTAGGGAACCAGGGACGCAGTCGAGACGATCAAGCTGCCTTTCGAGATGCTCTTGCACTACTTGGTTCGCTCGGTATTGATCTCCAAAACGAGACCGCCGACAGCATAGCCACGATTTCAGCTCCCCGCATGCCTTCGACCCATTCTAATGACGCGTTTGAACTTGTTCCCGGGAACGAAGTGAACGTAACCGGATGTATCCACAGTTCATCACCCGACAATGACTGGTTCAGGCTGTTGATCGTTCTTCCTGGAGACTTTTCATCGCCCCTTGAGCGTTGTTTGGTCGCGGCTCAGAAATCCATGGCGTCACTCAAGTATGGGACGCTATCTTATAGCTGGCGTAACGGTAGTACGGAGTGTGAACATGACCACATCATATGCAACGGGCTTTACACCGTGGTCACTGCAAACCTGCGAGCTGCCTTACAACACCTCCGTCACACTGATCGACTATGAGTACTGTGGGTTGATGCTCTCTGCATCGATCAAGCGAACAGTATTGAGCGCGCGCAGCAAGTACAGCAGATAGCCAGCATTTACACTCAAGCGTACCGAACCCTGGTATGGCTGGGGAAAGAGCCTAAAGACCTCGTGCAACCTGCCTTCGATTCCATATGCGCACTCGTCAACAAGTGGTATGGCGGCAAAGTCGCAGCAGAGCTCGGTCCATCCGGAGATCGTGCACAGAAGACTGCATTCGAAGTGCCTTTGGAAACTCCGAATCTAAATTGGGCGGCAATAGCGAAGCTTTTCAACACTGACTGGTTCAGACGACGCTGAGTGATTCAGGAAGTGGTCAATTCAAGATCGTTACATGTGTTTTGGGACTTATCAGGTGCACTGTGGTAGATCGTCGGTATTGCGGCAGCTATATTACGAACCTAGCAACAGTCAAAGATTGAAGAGCTTGGTCTTGATAGAGTATATAACGCCTATTTGATGTATCGATTACGTCCAGATACCGGACTCTCCCCTCTGCGCCCGTCATTCCTACAGCTCCTGCGACTAGCTACGGAGTTTAACGCACCAGAGCCATTGGATCATTTCTATGTACTACTGGGTATTTCGACAACGGACAACGTACCTAGCAGTAAACAGTTCCTAGAGGTCGACTACAATTTCAGTGAAAGCCTGCTTCGAAAGCTTGTTGTACTGAAATGCCTCCAAGGCGACCGACCCCTCAGTTTTCTTTCCCAGGACGCACCTGATCAAACAACGTTCATCGTCCACCGTCAACGCTATTCAAATTGGTCTAGCTGGCTGCCCCAATGGAAGTCAGATTCTGTTGGATATAATCCTCGTTAGCCAAGAGCGGCATTACGTTTTGCTGATTCTATAGGTTATGAAGCCCTTTAGCGTAGCTGCTGCGTTACGTAGACCTCCACGACACGGGACATTAACTTAACTGTAAGTTACTATTAACTAATTAGATAAATTGCCTGATTCTAGTTGCTCAAGTATTCGATTCTAGTGTGAATCTACTTGCTTAGCCTCCTGTTACTGCTACTCCTGTCTAAGGGGGGCTATTGGATATAATCCTTGTTAGCCAGGATCAGCATTACGTTTTGCTAATTCTACAGATTCCGTTGCAATCCTGACGCCTTGGAGTTGGGGACAAGCATTCTCTCCTAGTTGTGGGCTACCTTCCCACATGTCGGAGGTGTCTGACCAAACGAGTAACCGCTTGGTGGTAGATAGTATTGTTTTCTCAACGATACTATAGGTTATGGACCTCAGTGTGGACTGAACAAAGACCTCCTATAAGATCATTCGTCTTCTCAACTACAAATTATTCAAATCGCCACTGTCTCAAAGCATGTCGCTTATCTCCCGAACCTTGCGCGCAGGTCGGGATGCGTACGGAAGTCGCAAATCAATCAGTTACATACACTCGGCATTTCGCGGCTCTCTTACTTCAAAACGTAGCTCTAGACTCGACAGACTATCACGACATTAAAAGGCTGGCTCGCAACGGCATCGCAGAAAAGTTTACAGAAGTAGCAGACAACGTCTGCCGCAATCGATGTCTGTTTGTCACCACCCGCAGACACCTAGGCTTTGGGTCCTTCAGAACAGCAGTTGGTGATACCGCCGCAATCCTTGGCGGCGCCGATATGCCCATCATCTTGTAGCGGACCGCCCTAGACAATAGGGACTCAAGAGATATAGGTGTTGTTCTCAAGGAATACAAAGTAGTGGGAGAATGTTTCCTCGATGACGTGATGTATGGAGAGCTTGTTGAAAATGCACAGAATGGTCGAACACTATGTGGAAATTTGGACCCAACGTTGGTTGTGAAGAGATTGTATGATCTCACTGCGCTTAAAGAGGTAGCGAGACTGGTGTATGAAGAGATGGGTGTTGCGGCTTTGTGCAAGGCGCAAGAGAGACATCAGAAGCTTAAAGTGGAACCGATCTGCCTGGTTTGAACAAGGCATTCTTACCACGGAGTCTATGGAAGGGTCACTCTGGAAAGACCTTCGCTCTTATGTACTTCTTATCAAATTTCCTATACGTCTCCCGTTGCTCACTCGCGACATACTGTCACCGACTCGCCAAGGAAAGACGTTTATCCTCTCTGCTTCGCGATATTGAAGAGCACGAATTGTTGCTCGGAAGTTGTTGGTACGTATCATTGCTGGTCCTCACCTCTGCAACTCACCCTCAACGTCTGACGTAAGACTTTAGTGTCCAGAATGGATTTTTCAGCTCTGAGTGACTCCAACTTGTTGCAGTCGGAGTGGCTGTGAGTCGCTGTAGAGCTGCTCCCGTTCCTGCATCCGTCGCATAACCCACCATTCAACGCTCAGCCTACTTTACGCAGCGGCGAAAAGGAGAATCCCTTGCGAAGATCTAGCTTGGGTCGCACGAAACTCCTTATAAAGGAATCGTACCCATGCGCCCCAGCGAATCAACGTCTCGAAGGTGGCGCAGGTGTGGCTGTGCCATCTCGCACGAGCATCTCTCGGAAGCTGTACGAGACGATGGATCAATCAGAAGCTTCGACAAAAAGTGACTACAAGTTTTCGGGTCCCCTAGAAAGGTCCTCCATCATGTCCTGTTCGCATCATAGTAGTATCGCGACGCCAGGTACTAAGAATCTCTTACTTCGCAGACCGATATTGCTTACCTAGGTACCTCCAAAAGACATACTCGCGGTCATGGAGACCCTTCAGCCTACCGCAGAATGGAACTACGATAAGACGTTCGCATCCGTGACAGCCATTCGGAATCTCCAGAGCTCTCTTGCTTGGAAAATTCAGCCCCTCAATGCACCTCGCTTTACTCTCGCGTGGCAGTCAGAAGAGGACAAGAAAAGAGAGGAGCAAAGAGATAAAAACAGGGGTCGTGTAGATAATCATCTACGGGTCAGTATGAAATTAGGTCAAAATAGGTCGCAAGTCTCGAAGAAGGTGACGAGTCGCATTGACCGTAATCAAATGCTCATATTGGCATTGACATATATCTGGCTAACAGCATGCAGGCGATTTCTTCGCTGAACGTAATGGAAAACCCTGGCGAGGGTATTCCGGGTATTCCAAGAGAAACGTACCCGAGTCAGCTCCTTTCAACAGTCCGGATTTGTCTGAACATGATTTCTTGCGGCTCGACACCGGCATTGAAGGTTGCGACACTGAACAAGACGAAACGATCACCGACGACGTTGCTGCACTTCTCCCACAAGGTGGCGTCGCAAGCACTGTACTAGATTCCTTGGATCTGGAGGAGATATCGCGTGGTTGCTGTTCCCTAGAAAACAGGAAATATTTCGAGAAACAGCTCCACTACGAGCCGTTACCCAGCAGTGGTTGGTTTCGCCTCCTTGTTTTGCTACCAGGGTCTTATGCAGACTTCATCAAATGCCATCTAACTAAGGTGAGAAGACACGATTGGATAAAGCGATATGACACCCTCAGTTACGCCTGGGTTGACTATTACTATCCACTTCACGGATACATATATTGCAATGACACTCTCAAGTCCGTGACGAGCAATCTTGAAGTCGCACTCAGACACTTGCGCTACGCCGACCGACCACGAATACTGTGGATCGATGCTCTGTGTATCGATCAGGAGAACTTGGCGGAGCGCTCGCAGCAAGTCAGTATCATGAATTCGATCTACGCGCAATCGAGGAAGACGCTCGCTTGGCTCGGTTCGGTCAATGACATTCCAGTTGCAGATACTGCATTCACGTTTATCTGTGACTTGGTAAACAAGTGGCACAACTCTTCAAGAGCAGAATTCCATGCGTCAACGACCGATACCAACCAAAGGGAGAAGCAGAATAGCTCATCAGTGCCTGATGAGGGTGGCGAGGTCGCCTGGGATGCTCTTGCGAAGATGTTCGCGTCGAATTGGTTCAAACGCCGTTGGGTTATCCAGGTACACTCTCCCTTCGAGTCTGGCGAAACACAGAAGCTAACCAATACACCTGTGCAGGAAGTTGTCAGCTCTACTTCTATAGAAGTAATATGGGGTCAAGCCCGGATTTCCTGGCAATGGGTCGGGATTGCCGCCGCGATCCTCCGCACACAGCACCATCGAATTGTGCAAAAGAAGCGCATGTACGGCGTCTTCAACGCCTACCTCATGTATCGTCTCCGTGAGGAAGGGTACCTTCCACCGTTGCAACCCACCTTCCTTCAACTTCTTAGGCTTGTAGATGTTTTTGAGACTACTAAGTGGGAGGACAAATTTTATGCCCTTTTGGGTATTCAGACTTCTGACAACATACCTGGAGTAAAACCATTTCTAGATGTCGACTACTCCAACACCAGCCGTCTGAATCGACAGCTAGTGGAGAGACTGATGCGGGGCGGCAGACCGCTTAGCTTCCTATCACATGTCACTCCCCGGAGTCGGGAGTCCATGCTTTGGCACCGAGCGAAGAAGTATTCATGGTTACCACAATGGGAGACAGGGAAATTCTCCCTCATCGGACCCTGGGATCTCAACTTTGTATTCGAGCCTTCCCGCGGTATGCCATTCCAAAGGCATTCAGATCCTACGATCCCAGACGCAGACCTGGCTTTAGACGCCGTCATCTTCGATACGGTGCTGTGGGTCGGCCAAGTCAGTCTCCAGCCGTCCGAGTGGGAAACTCCAAAAGCACAGTTCGAAGATATCGTCCGTCTTTTCCATCTCGGCGCTTTTGGCGAACTCACTGTCGAGAAATTAGCTTTCATTGGACGGACGATCCGCGCGAGGAGGGACGCGTACGGCGGTATCACGCCCTCTCCGACTTCCTCGGACGAAGACCTATTCACAGCCCACTTCGCGAACCTTCTCTCCACGCTCAATGTCCCTCTACCACCAGCAGTGCGGAGTCTTGCCGCCGCCGGCAACAAAGACATATTCCTCGAAGCAGCACAAAATGTATGCAGTCCCTGTCGTAGCATCTTCTTCACCATGGCTGGACATTTCGGTCTCGGTCCCTATAGCACGGCCGTAGGTGACCTCGTTGCTGTCCTTGGTGGCGCGCATATGCCTGTGGTCTTGGGAAGAGCTACCCGTGAGCCGTTAGCCCCGGAACCGGCGTTCGATGGCTACGAACTCATTGGAGAGTGTTTTGTTGACGATATCTTGCATGGGGAGATTATTGACGCGACGATTGGGGGCAAGACTCACCGTGGTCCTTTTGAGCCAAGACTATTGTTTGAGCGGTTGTTCAACTTTTGTGCACTGGCTGAAAGCTCGAGAAGTGAGTATGAAGGCTTGAGGAAGGTGGTTTGGAGGAAATGTGAGGGGGAACTGGAGCAAAGGAGATTGGAAGTGGAAGTTATTAAGTTGATTGATACTATGGCAAACTAGGCAAGGACGCTTCTGTTGGCCCGGATGGACAAGGTGGTAGGATTCGTAGATCACGTCGGGGCAATTCTCGGAAGAAGGCTACGGTCTTAATAACTGATACGGTCCGGTTTGGGTAGATTAACATTCTCATTGACAAGGCTGAAATGATTCGAAGATTTTGACCCTATGCCTAACGATGCATTGCTAGGCAGACTTTCCTATTCTTGGAAAAAGTCATCACCTTGTGCTTGATACAACCTGGATCGTATTACGCACTTAGCTTCAGCTCTTCGATATTATGATCGAGTGACTGACTATCATTTGACGCACAAGAACGCCTTCTCCTGGACATATTTGGCGACGTACTTTCTCAGGTGGTGGCGGCGCAGCCTATCACGCTTGTCCAGCCTCCTCAATAGAGTTAGATAACGGGTACTGTTCAGATGTCCGGTGAGTGTGTCACGTATGGTTTCATCTCTATGCCCTTGCTGGTTTTGTCTGTCTCCCTTGTACAAATGGAAGCCTAAAGCGGATCAGCGAGACTCGCGCCCTAGTGTCGACTATGACAACTATCTATAGGCCTGGAGACTTTACATCCCTGTGCTTTCTCATGTCTTTCATTCATTTGTAAAGTGGGGCATGGTGCAGTCGCAAAAAATATCCTTAGGAAAATATGCATACGCTAAATAACAACGGGACTGTGTGCAGTTGTATCATGTAGACGGCTACGAGATCCTTCCCTATAATCTAGGCGCGGAAATTTAGAGTCCTGTTTCTGTTAAGAGTACCTTCGACTAAGCGAATCTTCCTACCTGCGATCTTGCGTAGAGACGCATTTCAAATGCTGCGGAGATATACAAGAATACGAGGCGGCAAGAAGCATCTACGACCGATACTGTGGTTTCACGGCTCCTGCTACAGTGTTCGTAGAGCCGACACCGACAGACGGAGCGGGACCAACTGGGAGCAGAAATGAGCCTGTGACGGATACGCGGTATACAATTTAACCGACAGCAACTGTGATGGTCTTCAGCTCGGATAGTACGACCTATTAACCTAGCTCAAGTGAGTGTCTCCTCCTTGTTGCGGCTGCAAGTCTCGTAGCGATGGGTGTGTGGTGATCTAACGCGATATTGGTATGAGAAGATGCTCCTCCTGCTTCATCGCTGACGATCGCAGCTCTAGCATAACTTCTTCTTCCTTGTTGAGCTAATCCTTTCACTAGAAGCCATCTCCCCAGTCATCTTATGCGTCGTCAGCTCCGTCTGCAGCACCTGTAATACCAGGAAACAGCGACAGTGGTGTGAGCGAAAGAAATGAAGTTGACATCGTTGTGAGATCTGTGGTGCCCATTTCACGTTTAGTGGCAGGCAGTGTCGTGGGCATGTTGTATAAGAAGAGACGAAGACGAAGAGAAGTCGGCAAGGTAATCGGGAGTCGAACAGAGCCTGTTGAAAATGTTCAAGTATTCTCTCACCGAGTGACTGCTAACGCTGTATGATAGGCTGATCGAGAACATAATTCTTTACTAATGAAAGTTGCTGGATAGACATGTACCCGTTACCTCGAAGCAGCAGCCCCAAGCACCAAAGGAAACGTTGACGGACCACATGGCTTCCAGATCTTAATGCTCCTAAAAGCACATTTCCTATTGATCCTAACCGCGACCCCTGAGAAACTTCCTTCCATCAATACCAGATCTGATCCCAGGTCCATCGCCTCTTTCCACAGTTCCATCTGGGACAACAGGTGAAGCAATGGTATGTAGGACGTTATCTCTCGGGTTGTTGTAGTTGTTGTATCCGAAAGCAGAGCCTGGAGAGTGCAGGACCGGCAGAGAATTCTCTTTGCTCTCTGCTCGGTAAGGCTCATCGTGGACATTCTTGGCGTCGAAGTTAGGAGTGTGAGAGCTGTTTTCTCCAAGCATGATCTTGCTCAGACTACTGGTGATGGATCCAAATAGACTATCCCAGTATTTCTTTGGTGTAGAAAAGAGGCCGACATCCTCTTCAAAGGCCGCTTCATCGCTCGTGGCCCGTGAGATATCCTCACGTAGGATAGCGACTTGTTCCCGTATCACTCGCCAGAATGGGATCTTGTCGAGGTCGTCGTCATCGTCGTCATCATCGTCGTCGCCGCCATCTGTTGCGTATAGCTCGGAACCGAATTCACCATTGTCTAATGCAGCTTGAGCAGAACGAGCAATTTCGCCAGCGTCAATATACCCAGACATGTCAAACCCATCAACCATGGCCTGCCTAGCCAATTCGAGCAGCGTGGCCACGAAGGCCTCCTGCAGATACGCGAATGAGAAACCGTACGTGATAGCCGCAATGAGATTCACGAGCTTCTTCGGATAGTCCACCTTCCCCTTCGGAAGCTTCAACACCTTCGCTCTCCAGAAATTACAGTACTGCACCCTTTCCTCCGTCGAAGGCAAGGGGAACAGATACTTCCTATCGAAGCGGCTAGGTCGCTTCGTAATTCCAGGGTCCAGTCTATCGATGTAGTTCGTGCTACCAATCATCAAGATGCCGTTGTTGTTTTCAAGCCCGTCCACTTCGTTGAAGAAGTAGCTGCGGCTTCCGCCATACACAATGGTCTCCATGTCTTCCATGACGAGCATGCAAGGAGCCATGTTACGTGCCATTTCGAAAATTTGGCGCACTTGGTAAGTGCCGTATACAGATTTGACGTAGAGGGACGGGATGGGTTCCTTGCGCTTGTAGAGGGAATGCATGAGGGCCTTGATGCTGATAAGTTGGTGATAAATTAGTGTTTGTAGGGTCATGGTAAATCATAAGAAGCTTCATACCTTATAGTCTTGCCGTTTCCAACGGGGCCGTAGAAGATGAGTCCGCGCTAGAAGACGGTGTAAGTGGTAAAGATCTTGAGTTTTCGTGTGCTGCCTTTCATACCTTCCATGGAACGCCATATTGCTTGTAGATCTCTTCGCTATCGAAGAACTTGTTCGACACGTCTACCAACTCTTGTTTCATCTTCGGGTCCAGGATAACGTTGTCCCAGCTAGACTTCTGCACCTCGTTCCATAGCTGCTTGTCGGCTTTCCATCCACCGTCAAAGACATACACTACGTCTTGATCTGCAGTAAGCCAATCCCCGATCGCAGCAATCAGCGCATCCGTTGTCTTTGAGTGGCTCAGGGTCGTTTCCCCATCTCCCGGCTCCTTGAGGACGTACTGAATGGTAGTGTACCCGCTACGGACGGTGTAAAGAATGAAGTCCTCCTTGCCCCACTTGTAGTGGTATTTGGCAAAGTACACTGCATCCCCTAGGGTACCGGATTCACCCCGCTTGACGCCAGGAATGTAACCACGCCAGCGGACTAGGTTTTCATTGTCGATGTCAAGCTCGGCGGTCGCATTGCCAGCCGCGACGAATTGAACTACAGAAAGACTGTTAGTAACCAGGCCCCGCAAACAGGGAACTTGCTTCCTCACGTAGATTGCAGTTAGTAGCTGGAACCGTGGTCACGATCAGATCTGGATACAACCGTCGAAGCTCCGTGACGAGTGGGATGTCGACGTCAGCGAGTTTGCCGGTATTCAGCTGGTGGAATTCGTCGAATAACTGGGGAGCGTCACCCGAAGCTTTCGTAATCAAGTCGAAGGTGTTTCGAGTGGCCATAGCTGCTCAGCTCCGATTGTTAGGGCTGTTCGAAGGTCGCGACGGCTGGAACGAGTTTCAAGGCCGGTGGTTGAGCGTTCAGTGAGGCGAGTGGGGCAAGCGAGCGGGTGGTTCAGCCAGGAAGAGGGATTGGGTCGCATAACAAATGCACCTGATCAAGCAACCATTTGGCAGGTGCTGTGATGCCCTTTTAACTCCTCGCCAGGTTGAGGAAGGATCGAGGCCCCCGGGGAATTGTGGCAAAGCTCCATCGTCTCCCATCGCCGTGCCTCCTCCCTCAAGCCCGCGCCCCGCGTTGGGGCGCTCGTGTCTTACATTCGGCTAGCGTGATTGGCCCAGACGACGCTTCAGGAGCGCTAAGAGTTCCTTCACGTCGCACCTTTACGAGCCACCGACGTCGACATGTAACTGAGCATTAGGCAGCAGCTTTTGCTGGCAGAAGGAACGTCTCAGTGGATTGCGGCTCCCACACTCGCACGGCTCGCTACTACTTCCTGCTCACACTATACCCAAATGGGACGATAAGGCTCTACAACAACAACAACAACAACAACAACAACCACAACAACGACATCGTGCAGGGCTGCTTTGGTAGACGAGGGACCGTGGACTCCTTTCAGCGCTCTACAACAAGTCTCATTAGTGCTACAATCATCTAGTGCTGTATTTCGATAACCTCATACACTGGCTGCTGATGGCAATAGCTGCCGGTCTCTCGCCAACTAACATCCTCATCAAAGCCCCACTTTCGCTCCTCTCTATCATCATACTTCCCATACTTGTTGTCGCCCCAACTGTTGAGCAGTGTGAACAAAACTTCAAAACTATCTGCCAATGCCAGTATCGCGGCAAGTCTATCGCCGTCTTCTTTGGCTTTCGGCAAAGTGGTGTCCAGCTTCAACTCTTTCAAGTTCGGAAACTTCACGACTTGCTCGTGGAGTAGGACTTCGATAGCCGCGTACAATAGCTCGTCATGCTCATCTCCGTGCGTGATGTATAGGCTCTCGACAGTCGGTGGTAAGAAGTCAACGAGCCTCCTTCTCCTCTCCACAGAAACCTCTGCTTCTTCGGGCAGATTCGCACCGAACACGAAGTCTGGGGCAATACGGATGCGCTTTAACTTTGAGAACTCGGCAAAGCTGTTCATCGGGGAAGAGTCGTCCGAGCCATCTTGCCACTCTATACCATCAAACCCATAATCGATCCAGAGGTCTTCGAGGGTGTCTTTGTGACGCTCCAGGGCTTCGCTTAGAGCTGGAAAAGAGACTGAGCAGTACGACAAGTGGCCCCAGCCTATCTCGTATATGAAGCTCCTCAGTTCCTTCGGTGTAGAAAGGAAAGCTTTCACATCTTCATCGTTGAATCTGCAATCCATGAACTCCAGATACTCAACTGTCGAAGTGCCAGGTTCGATTCTGGCAAGCTCCTCGTCCGCCTCGGTGTCCCCAGATGCAATGCGGTGAAGGTAGACGTTCTTGATGGCTGGGAGGAGCAGGAGGTTCGCGTTGATCTCTCCGCCATACTTGTTGTCGTCATGTGCCCACAGAACAGACCGCAGATGCTGAAATGCTTCTTTGAGAATGTTATCGAACGGTTTTTCTTTCTTTGCCATGCGGGAGAGCATGCGATGAACGTAGGTGGGGAAAATTGGAATCTCCAGATCCACCGTCTCTAATTGTGGTAATCTCGGAAGCAATATCGCCAAAAGCCCGTCGTCGTACTTAGCTCTACGGAGCCACTTCGCATGCTCCTCATCGCCATGAGCATCGTGCGCTACCGCTTCCTTTATTTCTTGAGCCAGTGCGTCGTCACCCTCTGTTGCTTCTTTCAACGCTTCCTTTAGCGTAGGGCTCTCATCTTCGGCTTTGTAGGGGCCATCGCTAAAGGCACCTCTAATGCTAAAGTGCTTTACATAATTGGCCAGCTCGGGCTTGCGCAGCAGGAGAGTGGTGACCTGCCGTATAGAGGCCGATTCTGCGTCAAGATCTAGACGGCGGAAGAGTTGAGGTGTCGCAATCGCGTTAAATGCCTTGGATGCTTCTGATGCGCTTTTGAGTGTTGCATCAGAATCCACGAGCTCCATGATTCTTGTGACCAGTTCTACTGGCAGACTGGGAACATGCGTGCTTGCCATTATCGTGGTCGATCCAGCGAGAAATTGGAAGATATTATGTGTTGTGGGACACAAATAAATTAATGCTGGCATATAGGCACTGGCTCATGATGGTAGTGATGTCATGCTGCTGGCAGGGAGGCCTAAACCGGTGGATGCTGCCTGGATGAAGTGGACCGCTAGTCTCATAATAGCAAATTCTTGGCCCCCACACGGAATTGCCCGTTGCAGTTGACAGCTGTCGCGCATCAGAGATAAGCTATACACCAAAATAGATGGTCAGAGCTTCTATTGCTCTGGATAGCACAGCTTTCCATAGGGCCGATCTCGTCTAAACAGCAGGCCCAAATGAAAATCACGAGTAACTGGGATTGCGGTAACAAATTCAAGAGGAGCAGTATCTTGTCTCACGCTGAATATCCTAGTCTGTAGCTGTTATTCCCGACTTCGGTGTCTTCTTCCGTAAAGTATCATCCTCGAAGATGTACGAACAATGCGATGACTACTCAACTCGTGTTTACCTCCTTCCAAGGTTCTTTTGGCAGACCTTCAATGACAGGTCACTTTTAAGCAAGCCTGTACTAGTTTCCGAGAGCAGCTTACGCTCGTGATAGTGCGACATGATGTAAAGCCCAGGTAACGCAACTGGGTGAGACAGCGATCGACATCAAATGCGATAAATCGGGCCGATGTGCAGAAAGAAATGACCGAGACAAATATCAGTCGATGGTTCGTCGAATGTTGACGGGTGAACGCCGCAAAGTTTCAAGACGGCGGAAACTCGTGCCATCGGATAAGCACACTTGTAGTAAGGACTTCAGTTCCCGATGTCTGAACAATCAATATCAAAGATCGCCAGATACCTACCCTGGTCCCGCAATGAAGCGGCCCTAAAACTTTCACTAAATTGGACTAGAATGCGATTGTAACCGCAAGATACTAGGTGCCTCGCACGGCGCCCATCATCAGTCGTAAGCACTATCTTAGTGTGGCAAGAGTGCAGGTGGGTACTTGACCGCGCAGATCCGGAGAGTCTGCAGTGGTACGATAACAATGTTTTATCTTGCTTAGACCTGTCCTTCTCTTCGTTCTATATTGCAATATCTATCTCTATTATGTCGCAGACACATCTGGACCAGTTGTTGAAGGACTTTAGCCCGCTTGGGCCACAATGCGAGACTACAATTCCAACAAGCGTATGCTTCGACCACGGTATGACAAAGATTCCCTGGCGACAAATCCCTATCTATGTTAACGCATTGTAGTGGTGAGTGGTGGCTACATGTCGGCGGTGATGTCTAAGTACGCGCTCTCCTATGCATCGCAAAACGCCAGAACAAAAGGACAACTCGACGTGCGTTTAGCGCATATCCAATTCTTTCGCCCAATTTTTCCTGCAAAAGGCCCCGTGACCATGAAAATCAAAGAGCTTAGTATCGGGAGATCTTGGTCCACGTTGAGGGTCGAGACTTACCAGGGAGACTTGAGCAAGCTTGCGACGACCTCAGATATACTGTAAGCCTTCCCCTCTGACCATTCCAAATGGTTGCTTCTCTAACAACAACTACCATCACAAATCATTCCCTCACCGGACCAACTCACAACACAAATTGGTGCCTCAAGTCATCGCCTCAAAGACCAGCCGACCTAGCTAGACTCGAAGACTACACTGATCCGAATTGGCTCTGTAGACACGCCAGCTACGACCCGCAAAGCCCCTTGACGGCAAATTCCAACATCAAATTTTTCATTCCATCCCACATATAATCCATCGATAGCGGCATCGATGACTTCCATTTACGTCTGCCCAGTCGCTGCACTGATATGCGGTGTGTCTCCACCACGCGGACAGTCCCCCACAATGCTCCGTACCGCTCTTCTGTAGGTGATGCCTGTTCGTGGCAGTCCAGTCCTTGCCCCCATATCCAAGCTTTTCTCAATGCGCGCTCGAGATCGGCCTCATTGACGATCCTGCCTTGGCCTGTATTGATGAGGATCAATACCATGATTTAGGTCGTTTAATTGAAACAATTTTACTAACCTAGACAGAAATATAGTATTGTAGTATTAAATATAGTATATTAGGGTTAATATAGTTAATAGATGTATCTGTAGTTAGAGACCATTTTAACTATAATTATTTAGGACAAAAGGTACCCTCTACGATAGCAACCTTGTTAATTGTTAATGAGGTTTGCGTTATTCTTCATTAATGTGTAACAATAGTGTCTCTTCGAACCAAACATATGCACCAAGCTAGCTGCATTGATTATTCAAAGTCACGTTTCAAAGTTACAGCAAAAAAATGGGTTCGAGAAAACAACGGTTCGACGTGAACAAGCTGACTAGGTAGGTAGCAGGTTTGCGTGTTAACCACTCCACCATCATGTCTCTACTATTTGAAGGTTTTTCGTTGTACAATACTTAAATATATTTTCAGAATGTGGACTGCCATAATTCGACAACGTAGTTTCAGAGAGCTGATCTGTAAGATCCCCATGGAACATAGGTCTACAGAGACTCACCTGGGCATCGTCTCAATATATGTTTCATCTGATGGTCACTACGAGAGGGTGCCAAACATCATGTCTTGAAATTCAGCCGGCATAGCAATGTTGGACTTTGAAAGCAGCAATCTCAGGCGCTCGACAGAAGCAGTATTAGCTGCAGTCGTTCTTGATGTATGCAGTCCATCAGGAACGCGTCGAAGATTTGGATTTGCTTTTTGTCGTGTCGATGTTGCGGATTGGATATCTACGCACTGCAGAGTGGTCCGTGAGCTTTCTTTCAATGGTGCAGGACAGCCCTTATCAGAAAGCAGAGATGCAAGGCACAATCCAATCTTAAAGACGTAGAGACCGTCAAATACTGCAGGTGCACTTGTCCGAGATACCATCTACTCTTCGTCTACGTCGAGTAGTAGACGTCGCCCGACAAACCACGTTCATCTGAATTATCAGGCTCAGAGACCGTCGGAGCCCGATGTTCACGCTATGGTACGGTAAGGCAGATCCATAGCTCTATTTCATGCCAGAAAAAAACGTCACAAGCACGTGACTCCTAATCTGGAGGTCCAGGTTCCCTCCATGCACCCTTTAGCATCACAGTGGACGAGGCCAACAAGCTTCCAAGGGGACCTTGAGCATTGGCAGATGGCAGATGTTGGCGTCATATAGCAATAATGGTCATGAACTTAGACAATAGCATGTATACAAGCTGTCTGCGTAAGCAGTTGTTGTCTCCCTAGCTGGCTATACCAGAAACCCGACTATCAGTCTCCTCAGAGTTCCCATCACAGTAGCTAATTCAAAACACAGCACACCCAAACAGCGTGTTAAGATCGTCAAGATTAAGGACACCAACATTCCGGAATTCACTTCCTAGCTCTAGCGTTACACACTACTAGCTATAAAGAGCAGAGACGAGCTTAATATATTCAACAAATCGGTTCTAGGGAGCTTAACTGATAGATCTTGCCACCATCTCGGCGATACCACTCATAAGATATACAGTCCTGTTTTCTATCATCAACTTACAGTATGCCTACATAAATTCTCTGAATGCCTCGGTCGCTTTAAAATGTGACCAGTGCTCGCATCGCTGGAATGCAGAAAGGCCTGCATACGACCCACGGAGAACGGTCAGCAGGCGTCTCGCTCTTCTACGTCGGCCGTATCATCTCGCAGATTCCCACCAACCTTGCAACGGCAAAGCACTCTCCTCGTCTCCTGCTACCTCTAATGAAGCTCACGTGGTCTGCTGGTACCGTCGCAGAATCGCAGAATATGGATTTGTTGAACAAACACTTCCTTGACCGATGAATGGTTCAGTCTAGTTGTTAGTACTGGATCCTTTACGATCGAGCGGTTCTAATTGCATATTCCCATTGTTCGCTATATTCAACAGAATAAGCCCTTTACTGTGGTATTGCACACGTCAACTACAATTTCACTGGGCAGCATGCGATTCTGTCACGTTCTCGACCCCTGCGCTTCGCCGGAATATCTCCTCCGAATGGTCCTTCCAAATGGTAAAGTGCGTCTTCCCCTCAAGAATTCTCAATGTTCCCCCGCCCAATCGTTCGTCGATCCACTGTGCCATCTTTACTGGCGCGTGGGTATCTTGGTCCCCATGCATCAACCAGACCCTCTCACTGTTTACTTCTTTCAGATCGAATCCCCAATTTCTTGCAAGCACAGTGCCGTCCTGTATACAGCCCCCAGTGCCCTGCGCGAAGGCTTCCAGAAACTGCGCGACAGCGTCGTCGAGGTTGGTCTCGCTGCCGCTATCGTTGTTGATGAGTGCCTTTTCTTCCGGAGTCTTGCACTGATCCTCTAGAACGCGTTTGAGGCGTGCAGGATCTTTGGTGAGGTAGGGAGACATGATAGAAGGGAGGATGAGATAACGTGCAACAACCCTCAACGTCCATGACGTTATCCCCATCAGACGCCAAGAAAGCAAAGACTCCACGGGCCCAATGCCGCATACGACAGTTGTGCTTCGAAGTCTCTCTTTGGGAATGAAGCGTGCGCATGCTAAGGCAAAGGGTCCACCTCCACTCGCCCCAATTATATTGAACTGCTCGATTCCGAGATGATCTGCCAGGTTCACAACGTCCTCGGGCCAATCAGTCAGTCCTCTGTCGGCAAGTGTCGAAAGGCCACATCCTGGTCGATCAATAGCGATGAGGCGGGCGCCGATTTCCTTGCAGATCTTATGCCAGCTACGACCAACGATGCGGCTTCCTGGCATACCATGAAACAAGAAGATCACGGGATCGAATGGGGCTGTGGACCCGTAAAATGCGAACCCAAGGTCGCGCGTGTCGGGAAGGGTAAGCTTTTGGCATTCTTCGGGTCTGAGTGCGAGTCTGGCAGGGTTTGGGGGTGATGAAGGAGGGTTGTCGCTATTGCCGAACATTGGGAACCTCTGCCGTGCAGAACGAGTAAAAGCTAAGGACGGCCGGTGCAATGTTCCACGGTCCAACGCGTTTGCGAATTGCTTTCGAGCCACGGGATTTCCAAAATCGATCTTGAGGGCCGCCTGGGAAGCTTATGCAGGGCTGGCGCCAAGCGAGGTTGCCTTACACAGGTCGGCTACCCGGGACGCCGCGATGCGATGCTCCGATGCAGCTCGTGACCTCGTTCTATGTCCATTTTAGGTCCAGGCACAATGCGTTGACGACTCAGAAAACGCAAGGCGCTATCGAATTCCTGTACGTCCACGAGTCAGTATTTGTAGTACGATATCACAACTTCATTCCCAGCCGAAGTTAGTCTCAAATATACATCTTGACAGAAATGTGAATGACGATTTATGCTAAGGTAGGTTTTTTACAGAGTGGGCTCGTCCGTTCTTTCCGTTCTTTGTGATACTAGAAACACAAGGTGAATACAAATGGGGGGACAAACATGATTCTACAGCATTATAAGCCGTGTGCGTCCGATGTCAGAGCTGTACTAAGTACATTGACACAGAATATGACTCCAACTCTGCCCATACTGCGTTTTCAGCTGGGAGAATTGTCTATAGAACGATGTAGAGACACTTCTCACGATCAAAATTATCAGTGCAACTTACCAAATCAATCTCTATTCAGGTCATCATTTAGGGCATTCGGTGTAGGCACAAACGGACCCCAATCAAGACAAATAGATCTAGTAGTCTGTATGTTTCAATAATTTCGGCTATGATGGATCTCCCTTTCCGATGCAAGTTTATTAGTACCTGTCGTCAACCTACCCCATTTGCAGCTGTTTCATCATTTCCAGACCACGTCGCGCCCAACCCTATCCTTCACACCCGAAGTCTGGGACAAAGTAGTAACTCTCTCATTCGAATTTGAGTGCTTGGCAAACGCTATCCTCTGCGTCGCGGCGCGCCATCTGTCGTTCCTGCACCCCGCTTCCCAGCTGCTGCTGCCCTTCGTCTGGCACGCGCCTTAGCTCGGTTTTATATCGAGTTGTCGAATGACATCGCCTCGACTTATTTAGATGTTTTTGTCGCTACGTCACTCCTGCTCTAATTTGAGCTATAGAGTAGTGCCGACTTCCTGACGAGTGGCAGTAAATAATATAATTTTGAAATGGCGCTAGACTCTATGTTTACTTTCCGCTCGGGCTTAAAAATAGTTTTTATTAACAGCTTTCTACGGGCTGCTAGTAAGGCATCTAATTTTATGTGCCGGTAATACGAGAAGAGTAAAGTTGTATCTAAAGATAGCAGTGACAAGTGGGTCGTTACCCGCCTCTGTCTGATCTTATTATTCATCCCTGGTAAGGAACTATCGGATACGATTCAATTGTACCTATTAGTCCTCTTATTTTTGGGTCGGTTCGTTCTCTTGGTTTAATTATGTGCCACAGACCCTTTGCATTGATGGTCGAGAAGAGCTATCTGTACGCATTGCTTATTTTATACCATTTCTACCGCGCTGCGAGAATCCTGTTGCTTCCGCGTTGATATTGGTGGGCATATCAGCGTACCGCGGCTTTAGAGATAAATCTTAAACGATACTTAAGCCTTAGATATACTGTATAGACGAATAGTCTTTTTTATTTATTTTTTTTAAGAAAAGAAAATTTAATTGTTTTATAGCTTATACTAGATGAATTAGTATACCAGCTTTTTAGTCTTAGAAAAATCAAAATTTTTTAGTATATAATTCTTAATTATGTAATTATATACATTAGAATTTATTAACAATTAAACGCCTTTTTATCTATATAGTAGTAGAAGCTACTTATTTTAGTTAATATAATTTAGTAATACCTATCTATTTTAGTCTTAGAAAAATAGAAAGAAAAAAAACTAAATAATACTATAATAAACTAACTTATATAGTCTACTTACCTATAAACTATATTATTTAAAGTAATAATAAAAAAGTCTTATAATAGACTATCTCTTTAACTAGTACTAATTACCTATAGTATAATATTACGACAAAACCTTCGACACCTATCTTTGCGCTTCGACTGCTTATCGCGAGCACCTGCCCCCTAGATAAGGCTTACGATTATACCTATTAACCTAGTACTAACTACCTTTAGGCTAGATCCCCTAGACGGTATTTTCTACCTTAGGCTCTTAGTCTACCTATAGTATCTAATACTAACTAGAGTTATATATAGAATTAATAGAGTTTAGTATACGTCCTATTATACCCTAAGTCTATTACAGAGTTACTACAACAAGCTAGCTATAAGCTAGCTAGTAGTACCACACAGTATTAAATAGTATAATATTACTAGTTAAAGCTATATATTTATAATACTTATTACCTTTACTATATTTAGAATTCTTCTTATTAAGATTAGTATTATAGAGGGTACTTTTTATATATTTGATAAGAGGTCTTATTCTAAAGTGCTGCCGAGGATAAGGCCTATATCTAATATGGCTAGTCTTACTACGCTCCGACAGAAAGTTATAAGATCTAATTTATCGCTGCTTTTGTATTTTGAATGGGGTGAGGATTAGGGAGTAGACTCTAGGCCGGAGGATGTGACTGACATGAAGCAGCTCGCAGATGTAAAGTTCTAGTAATTGCATATCTCTATGGAAAAGGAAACTATCTGAATAAAGATAATCAGGTTTATCAAGGGCCTAATTTCACCGGACGACATACTCGGCCACGCTAAGATTCGAAGAGATTTGGAGGCCTATGGTATGGGAGTAGCGACCGGCAAGCACGTTAACAATAGAGTCGTGTTCAAGCAAATGCTGCAAGCTGAGGCCCTTGATGTAGTTTAGCTCGACTCATGCCGCCTTGTAGAGGTTAACGAGATCCTCGCTGTACTGCTGCTTAGCGCGAAATTCGGTGTCCTAGCCGTACTTTATTCTGGTAGAGCTAGTATAGTGGAGCTCTACTCGCATATAAGTACTATCGGGTTCGTGGCTGTATTAGAGAATAGAGTATCCTCGAGTACACAGACTACCTTTACGAGGCGTTTAAGGCACTGGGTGCGATGACGCAAGAGGGTATACACGTCTTACCAACGGTACCTGGTTACTCTTTTGACGTTAAAGAGAGGCATCGCTCGTAAAGATTGAGTGTCTATCGGGCGTATTTTGGACATCTGAAGTTATGATAAAAGATGCTTAGAGATCCGTAGAGAGGTGATCCCGGAGAACAGAGTTTATAAGGATGCATTCAGTCCCTTCTTAGAAAACTTGTAAGAGTTTCTATACCGTGATATTTAGGGTGACCATGGTTTAAGGTTTGGCGATAATGCTGACTGTAGCCATCTGTATCTAATCCGACTTCTGATGGATAGGTCTCGGCAACTATACAATGCCCGTAGTGTTACAAAGCGATTCGCGCGAATCACTTCGGTCGAAGATTATAGAGATCATTGTTTCTATCGATATTTTTAAATTTCACACTTCATCGGCTATGCTGCCTTTAGAAGTGTACGAGGCTGATTAAGGCTGTATACGATTACTCGCGCGAGATGTTCGAAGCTCACGCCGTGATACTCTACACTAAGGTCTTCTCGGTGGGGATTTGAAGACAGTGCAGTGGCTATGATCCTTTGAATTCATGATAGCGTCTAAATGGATGCTCGGCAAGGCGCGATCCCTATGTTGAGTCGAGGCTTGCGTGGCGATCATGAGTTGGTGGAACCATCTTAGTGTGGGTGTCGCATGCGCCTCAACGTAAACGCCTTGCGAACGGGCCACATCAACTTTCGAACATAGGTAGTATGTAGTCTGAGCAACGTATCTACAATACGCAAGTTAAAAAGAGGTAAATGGACACCACATTCGTACGATCCATGATCACATCACAGACTCGATCAAATTCAAGATCCTGCAAGCCACACAGCACCCTCAGCAAAGCAGCGCGCGCACATCTGAGATGTTCATTACTTCATCGTTCAACGCCTTCGCCACAGGGCTAGCCATAATTGGAACTGTCACTGCAGTCGAATTCGGCCAGAACGACTGTCATTTGAATCCATGGATTAACGCAACCTCCTCTTCGTATGCCAATAGCTACTTGCAGGTCAACGGGTCGATCCATGAATACGGATTATCCTACGGCACTTACTTCTGCGCTATGAAAGTTCAAGACGGAAAATTACAAAAGGACTGGCTTGTCAACTCGCTCGACTTTTGGGCAGCATCGGACGACTCCCACATAAATGCGATCCAGGTTGGCTACCAAAACGGAGAAAAGACTACGGTTATTGGAACAACTGGTGACCAAGACAAGAAGACTACGATAACTTGGGATCCCGCGACGCAGTACGTCTATACCCTAGGAACTGATCCGCAGGAAGGGAACCTCAAGGGGATATCAATACGTATTCCTCCAGCAGACCCAGTCGATGTTGGAGAAAGATTAGAAAAGGAGTTTGCTACGTGGGGTACCGGCACATTAGTGGGACTCGATGGATATGTTGACGACAACGGGTTGGAGAACCTGAACTTTTTCATACTACCCAAGACCTGCGCCACCGAGAACGAGCCGGATAGGAAAGACTGTAACGGGTGAGTCTGACAGTCAAATACACTTTTCATATATGATCTAACAGAAACCCAGGCAATGGCCTTGAGGAAAATCGGAGGTTCCCGAGTGGAGGTGGTAGTCTGTCCAAGACTTTCCGTGACCGTGCACAGGTTTTTACCAATATCCATTTGCTTCCCCTGCTTATTTCCTTGCATCTAGTGCTCTTTTTAGATAGGCATTGACATCTCTTGGCATCGTCAGAACGAACGGTTTCCAGTGCATAGTCTGCTATCGAATCACGGTCCTTATTACCCTCATCTAGCCGTAACCAAATGACTCTATATGCCAGTAGCGCCCTTGCACATGGTTAGTAATTGTGAATTGGCATGTTTCGTAGGTATTGTGTGCAATGACTGCATTCGGCCTGGCTACCGAAATTGCCCTCTTGGCAGGATTGTACGCGTTAGAGCAAAGGACTTGTATATGCAAGCTCTAAGCTAGATCTGAGGAGCCTTGTACGCCTCCTTATTTACGAGAAGGGCTATGTTCTTAGATGTTAATGTTATTGAAACGCCCCGATGTATCTACCTAAGTATGCAAGGATAGCTGGTTGTAATATTGGGATAGAGTGTATTTCAAAGCCAGATCGAGATGATTTTCCAAGATCAGCGGTTACCTATTGTATTATTGATATCAGCGATAAATAGCTAAGTGCTGTGCTAAGCGACGCGGTTGTATACTATAAGACTTGTCCTTGCGTGCTAGCAAACCTCCCGGTTTTGGAGGGCAAGTCTTCTCATGAAAGTCACGGCAGTGGAAGTCACGGGCACCGATGGATGCTCCTTGCCATGGGTGTGTGTACCCGACAAACTACGACTCGCATCGCGGCCGTGCGCTTAAGACCTTGGTGAAACTATTGCCCAGTCTACGTCGTTATATGGGTAAAAAAAGAGGTCTTGATCATTGGCACGTTTAACACGGCACCTGGACATACTCAAAGACCTAATGTATTCATGAACCCAAAATGGTGTTGTATCAGGGTTATAGATCCTGCCAAAGTTAGTCCTTCGCTAGTCGTGACTCAATCGTGCTTTGCCGCTTTACGTTCGCTCCCACGTCCTCAACGACCGTCGCACCGCTGTCGACTCTTTCCATTTGGATACTCCGCTTGATTGAATCTCCTCTCTTTGATTTGGCCGAGCTCGACACTCCCTGTGAGATACATGAGGCAGCAAAGTCATGAACATTGATCTTCGGGTGTTTCGCACTCGCCGTAGTAAGCGTTCCCAGATTTTCTCCATATTCAGTTAGCGGCAAAGTTCCGCTACAGTGCGACCAGCTGCCAAAGCCTGCTTCCTCATGGACGAGGCGCTGTAGTTGAAGCGTAGAGTTGACGTTCCACTCGAGGCGTGAGTAAGTCGAATTGTTACGACGCTTATCGTACCAGTCCGCAAGGGTTTCAATGGTAGAATCGAGTAAAATAAATAGACCGTCAAGAACAAGGATAATTGACATGCCGAGGACATTAAAGGAGTATTAGAGCGTGCTCACAATTTTCTAAACGAAATTTAGCCTGGCAACAACAGATCCCAATATATAGTTTTAGAACGTACCTGGCTCTTATAGATCTCTTGCCACGCCGTATCATTTGGTTTGGCAAGCGTCGCTTCGAACTCGGGGGAAGATGGACCATTGATGTTGTCAACGAAGGTTCCTTGAAAAGACGTCAGAGAAATCTCAAATAGTCGCTGCATCTCTAATTGTCACTGATTCGAGGGTATGTTGCCGCTCTGCTCAGGAGCTCGAAGGCTCTTCCGTACGAGTAGAGCAGGCGTACCTGCAGTTGAGTACACGACTTCTGGTGATTGTGCTAATGATGCATACATGATGTTCTTAGCCCACCTGACAAACGACTGATCATCCTTGGACTTTCACAATCTGTCGAGTGGCTCAAAATAATCTGCGTTGGTGCCATTAAGCGTTTCGCATCGAGATGGCTCAGGAAGCGAGGGATTGCAGAACTGGAATTGACTGAAGCACCCCATCACACCAGCCGGCTCATCGAGATTGTATAAGGTCACTGTCTGGGTACCGATGTGGCCTTTGGTAGAGTCGTTCGGAGTTGTATGTGCGGAGAACCAGGGGTCGTCCGTAGGATTGATGTAGCTAAGTCCTGGGGCACTGAAGAATAGCAGCGATGTGTCTCCATCGGCACGGTAGAGCTGCAGAATCGGGTCGAACTGCTCATTAGTTACCGAACTAGATTTTAGCGTCAGTAAATGTTCGAGGTCCAGACAACTCCCTTGGACATACCTGACGACATAGTCAGGCCATGGGGACTGGATTGACGTGTAATTTATCGACCTTCCGTATCGACATGTCACTGACAGTTTGGTACGTGAAGGACGGGTCTTTGTAAGAGACTATACCCAGAGCTTGGCCGTAGTAATATCGAATCGAATCCGGCTTGTTTGTGCTGTTGCTTGGATGTAACTTCGTGAAACCTTCAGTTCTCATCCTGAACGAGAATCGTCGTCCCGGACGCGAGGTTAGCCAAAATCGCGCTGGCCATCGAGGAATCCAGAGTCCATTACAATATTTCCTGAATTTACAAGGCACATCTCGTCATCCAACGGACAAGTCGCGTTTGTTGTCAATGTATAAGGTAACTTTGGCTTCACATACGGTCGACAGGTTTCGGACTGGGAGTCGCTAGTTGTTCTGTAACATTGCGATGCGTATTTAAGATATGCTGAGTTTCGCCGCGAAGAGTATTCCTCATTCAATTCCAATGTATTCATATGTGTCGACCATTTCTTGTTTGAAGGCTCCGCGATATAGTATGCCGCAACCTTTGCCTGACAAAAGGACTTCGTTGGCGGCGTTTGTCGTGTTTCTGGACGAGAATAGACCTATTTCATGTCAGTCACACGTTGGTTATCACGAGAGATACCGCATTGTATACCGGCAAATGTAAATGCACTAGATACCAATAGAGCGAAGATAAGAAGGGGCAATATTCGGTTTAATTAGCCGCCTTGCTCTTTTTCTCCACCGCTTGATAGCGCACAGCAAAGTCCCACCCAGACCTCGACATCGAAGCAACATCTGCTTACAACACTAGGGTGTACTTTGGACCATGACAGCATTTAGCTGCGTCTTCACCATCGGACGTATTTTTATCCACTGGCGCAAACGGCATCAACTCGGCTGGGACGACTTCTTCAACGTCCTCGCTGCAACTTGCCTGCTCGCGTTTTCCGCAACCTTCCAAGTCTTCGGTCCACCTTATTACAATGCCACACTTTACAGGCTCGGCATCAGCAAGATTCCGCCTGGAGAGTACGGACGTTACTGGAAGGTCAACATCTCCAACTCGTACCTGTTCTAGTGTTGCATCTATTCCGTCAAGGCAACCTTTCTAGCATTGTACTGGAGAATCTTCGAAGTCAATCCGAAGTTCAGAGTTGCATGGATTGCGACGGCTGTGTATACTGCGGTCAGCTTCCTGTTAGCCGTATTGTGGAGTTTCTGGCGGTGCAGACGGCCAAAGGACTTCGCTAAGAGCATAGGTGAGAAAACATGATACTACGTTGGCATCGGGAAATGACAGTGCTGATGATGCGCCAGAGATCTGTGACCGACGATCACCGTCTTTTAACGTCAATTTGTGGATCGGGCAATGCGTCCTAAACCTCGTTGGCGACCTACTTATTATTGTCATCCCGATTGTGATGCTCAAGCCGCTACTCATGCAACGATCACAAAAGCTTGGTCTCGCCCTGGTCTTCAGGCTAGTGACCATTGACATGATCTTCGACCTTCTTCGGACGGTGTATTTGACGATAGCATTCCTTTCGCAGTATCCGGATCGGTACAACATCTGGGTTATCCTTGACCCTACGATTGCGGTCATTGTGTGCGCGTTACCCTGTTATGGAAGTCTTGTCGGGAGAAGAAAGCCTGAAGGACAACAATGTGAATTGGAGATCCCCACGAACATCTGGTCAACTTGATAAGGGGGGCAATAGACTAACTTTGCCTTTGTGGGGGCCATCTGGGATCATAAGAGCCATGACGATGGGACTCTGCTTGATGCCCAGGGTAACGCCAGACAGATCTCGTTCGATTTTGTATCACCATTCGTCCCGTCGCATGAGAAGCGTAATGCCTAGTCCTAAGTGCTCGAGATGATGCAAAGGTAGTGGACATCGTCCTTGAGGAGTCTGGCATATAGGGGCAGAAATGTGGGGGACGCGCCTCTGTGGCTGCCGCGACCCGTCTTGGCTCCTGCGCCACGGACGATAAGACCGCCACGGGCCCCAACCTTGATTTCCGCCTTGTCCTTCTCAGTTTCGGTTTTTCCTCAGTCGCTCGTTTCTTCATTTGTTTTGTTTCCTTGTTGTATTTCTTTACATTGCAGATGCGCGGCTTCGTTGCGTTGGTCCTGCTCCACGCTACCGCGATCGCGGCGCAATGCATCCATGGTGACCCTTGCCCAGAAGTCCGGGCCCTCGAATCTTCGGACTGCACCGCATACCAGTACGTAAGGCGAAGGTACAATGTTAGTGCGCTTCGTTGAAGTCAGCACGAAACGATACCCAAGTATCATTTTATGTTAATATTTCGAGCGCTACCATTACCCAATTCCCTTACATTATAGACCTTGGCTAACCTTGTACCAACTGAAGCATTTTCGCCGCCCGAGGCTCCGACTCGAAATATCCCGGCCATCTCGGCCACTTAATGAAATTGATATGCGACAACATCGACGACTCGTGCAGCTATGAAGATATCATCTATCCCGCGAACAGCTCACAAGCGGGCCCGAACATGTGGTGCAAATCAGCTGCAATAGGCGTGGAAAACGGGCAGGCGCAGATGACCGAATATTGTAAAATCAGCAAAACGTAATGCTGATCCTGGCTAACAAGGATCAGCAAAAAGGTGTCCATTTCCGGAGAGCAAATTGATTCTTCTGGGGTACTCGCAGGGCGCTTCAGTGTCGTTGGATATCTTGGGTGGAGGAGGAGCGAACGTACCTTGGCCCGTGAACCCTTGCGAGCAGCAGAACAATCCCGCGCTCGATCGGTCTACAGCGCCAGGCGCAAATAGTGAGTAGCATCGCATTGCGCCGCTCTCGCTCGCAGGGACTAATCGTAACAGTTGTCGCAGCAGCGGTGTTCGGAGCCGTGGTGCGATCGGGAGGACAGCCATACTCGGTCAAAGGAGGTGCGAAGTACAACGGCACAAGCCCTCGTACTGATGAGCACCTCCTGGGTCTAGATCAATTCGCGAATGATGGCATAATTCGCGACTACTGCAACAATGGCGACTTTGTCTGCGCTAGGGACAGTACACCGGAGGATCTTAATCAGCACCTCAATTACTTCGACTTGTACACGGAGGAAGCGGCAGAGTGGGTGGTGAACACGGCTCAAAACACCACTGGCCGGAGCCTCTCGGTCACACTCACTTCAACTCGGACATTAGCAACGCACAAACCTACACGGAAGCCGTCATCACCACGCGCTTCGACCACTGCGAGTCTAACACTACAGGCAAACTCTGCAAGTTCCACTTCTTCAGCATCCTTGTATAAATCTTTTAATCATCTTGGACTGCTTCTCTGGTCGTTTGCCGGCTTTCTCGCTCTCTAGCCTAGTCGAGAAATGTGGTTGATAGAGCACTCCGATCCTTTGTTGGTTAGCAGAGTCGGGATTAGGTCTCCTAATGGCATTTGTCGGAGTTTTATTTTTGGAAAGGCTGTTTCCAGCACACAGATACCCTAATTGAGCACCAAACCTCTAATTGGGAATGGTTGATAGAAATCTCAAGAATGCATATTTCCTCCTACCCATGCCAACGACCATTATCCGCAGATCCATTCACGAGGAAGCGCCATTAACGATGGCAGTGACCTCCACCTCATACCATAAGCTCCTCTTCGCTAGCGACGCCACGCCAAGCACCGTATCCGGAGGCCGATGTCCATCCGCCTCTTTATCCATAAATTCGCTCCACAGATCGGCCCATCCTCGATCATAAACATCCTTACCATCCAGATCTGGATTCCCTGTAGTCTGGACGATGTAGTGTCTAACGAACGTGATATCTCTTGGCGTGGCGCCGCACGCTTTCAGGCCGTTCAAGACGCGCTGATATGCGCCTTTGACTTGCTCGATGAAGTTGTCGGAGATTGTGCCATCGGATTGAGAGCCGGTCTGGCCAGCCAAAGTTATGAGGTTGGCGGGGCTGACGATGCGTGCGATGCAGGCTTGGCTGTAGGTTGGAGGTGGGGTGGGGACGTCTGGTGGGTTGAAGGCGTGTGGAAGTTTGTGGGACATGACGGAATTATAGTATGAATAAAATGTATAGGAGGAAAGATGAAGTACTTCTGTTTGAGTAAAGGGTAGCTTTTTTGCGGAAGGCAGTGTTCTTTCTATACGAAGGCAACATTGAGGGTCTAGCATGTGGACGTCATCACTAAACTGAAAAGAGGCTAGCGTTCAGTGATGCAGATGACTTGAATGTGCAGTTGGCGGACAAAGTCTGCATGGAAAAGGAAGCCGTGAGGTGTATGATTCCTCATCATTCTGCACCAGGTCTGACTGTCCTCGTTGTGGAGATACCTCTTGCAGGTACGGCGAAAGTGGTAGGCGAACCTCGTTCTTTATATTTCTTGGAGAGAGAACTGAACAAAAAAAGGCCAGGTCGACAAGTCACATACTTCTAATTACAACGCCGGCTGGTAGTGGAGCATTATAGTCTCTTCGTCTCTTCTCTTCCAACATTCTCCTCCCAGATGCAGCTGCTTGCTCACGTGATGTGTCAGTGAACATCCATCTTACAGAGCGGCAGCAACCAGTCCAACAACACCTACGACAGCACCGGCAGCAGCAGCGAAGCCAGTATTTTGGGGAGCCGCGCCAGTACTGGCACCAGCTCCAGTAGCTTGAGCACCTGTGGCAGTGTTGCCCTTTCCAGTCGCAGTAGCACCGCAACTCGCCAAGCTAAACGCAAGTGCTGTGTCGCTTGGGGTAAGAGCAGGGATGCTCATAGTAGCGGCGTAAGGGCAATCAGTCATGTATGAGCTTTCCCATTCCTGAATCTTCGAGCCGTTCTCCTTGTTCCATTCGCTAAGTGCCGAAGTGTAAGAGCTGTATTGAGAGCCAACGGAACCGGTGAATGACGGGAGGTGGCATGGGTCGGTGTTGCTAAGGAGAGCGGAGAGGACATCAGAAGGCGCCGTGGGGAGTGAGTCAGCCAGGGTCGCGATGCTGGAAGGAGCGATACAGGCCGACAGAGCGCCTAGGTCGATGGAGCTGGTATCACCTTGTCGGCGGGCGATCTCTCGAACCTGGATGACTTCGATCTCTGGGCGGGGAGAGGCGAGAGCGAGACCTGCAAAGAGAGTTACGATGGCGATTGAGGAGCGCATTTTGGTTGAAGATGATTGAATGAGCGTGGCGAAGATACGGTGGCTTGAGCAAGGAGGAGGATCACCTGAGATGTGACGATGAACAGTAAAACGAAACGAAACGACGAGAGAGAGCAAGAGAGCAAGAGGCATATATATACTTCGTACGATGCAGACCTACCATCCCGCACGTATTCCGCAATCCCAGCCCGCATCTCGAAGCCCGCCCGGACAAGCATCTCGGCGCCATGCGAAGCTCTTTGCAAAGGCATTTGCGACGCCGGGCTCGTGTTAAAAACTGTTTGTTTGGATGGTTCGAGGAGCATTGTCTAGCTCGCCTGATGTGGAGATGTTGATGTTCGTGTTCGGCGCTGAGCAATGGAGATCACTGGCTAGGAAGCGAAAGGGCTGAATACGAGCCATCGCATTCGACGCTGGATTCCGCAGCTGAGACAAATACGACAGTTGCTGAATCTCCCCTGTGCTTAGTCCGACTTGGCTCCGTGTTTCCGTGTTTGTCGAGTCTTGCCGCATGGCGAGAGAACTTTCCTTGCACCTGCCTAAGTGTTTTGCACATTGACTAATCAGTGTATGCTTATTAAAATTGGTCGCTGACATGAATTTGCTATCGATTGTAATCTTTTTATCAACGGCAGTAAAGAAAACTCTCTAGGTTATGTATACCCTCTCTGAAGCATCACCGCGCGGGGCACGTCAATACATGCCCCTTTTCAATGAGCTGGGATGTAGACAGACATGAATCAAATGCGATCCGAGATATAATGGACGATACTATTCGTAGGTAGAGAGCATTTTCCCGACTCCAGAGTATCTCCTGATTGTCAAGTCCGCCGGCTACCTGATTAACATGAATCAACGACTGAAATTCTAAAAGCGCACCATGAACTTTGCAGTAACCTTGGCCTCCAACCTAACATCCTCTGGCTGGAACTCAGCTCCTGCTTATCATGCCCCCTCATACCCTCCATCTTCAACTTCTTCCCATAATGCAATTGCGGACGTGTACTCGTACTGTAGTAATTGTTCTCCTCAATCCTTGTTGCAATAATCCGCTTCTTCAATTCGTCTACTGGTGTACCGGTAAAGACTTCTACGTAATCGTAAGCCTTTTAGATAGTACTATAGGCTATAAATTTGCGCGTAGTCTCTTTAATGCTCTCCTTTATCGTGTCGGTAAGCTGCTAATTGGTATGCTAGATTTTGATATTATCTAGCGCCGAAAAGCGCGTTACTAGTGTATCTAAAATTTGAAAGTCTAAGAATCTAATATATAACTCGACGCGTGCTGAGTATGCTAGATTGTATAAGTTACTCTTGTTATTGCGGCGTTGTTAGTACGGTAATATATCGAGCGTGCTTATTGAGTAGTACGAAATAGCTGTGTTAGGAAGTGTGCGGCCTTTATCGTTCTAGGGATAATAGGGTATAATTGCTTTGTGAAGAGTATCTGCGGTTACTGTTACCGCCTTAGAAGCTTCTTTGGGGGAAGAGACTTGTTGAGATTGGGCCTGGAGCACGAGATTCGCGCGCTCTGCGCCACGGATGGTGTAACTAGCGCCTTGAACGTTGATCTCGAGAGTCGGATTGGAAGCCACGATTATCATGCGAGTGATGTGGGTTGTGTTTATCATGCTTTGAGACATGTAATGTGTGGTTTAAATAGTGGGGCAGGTCGGCGCCGCAGCATTGACGCCTTGGGGAAGCCTGGTGTTGTTGCCTACCTTGTCGTTCGAGGCACAGCATCGTGATATCGATACAGGTGTGCACATCGAAAGGTAGCGAGATGCCAGCAGTTAAGTATTTCCAAGTGAATTAATTCATAGGAGAGAGTATCAAGACCGTATCATGAAGCAGCTGGATATATTCAGTGACCTCGAGGGTGAGAAGGTTGAGCCTAAGCAATCAAATACAGTCATCGCGTCATGGGCGTGGATCTCATGCTATACCATGACAGCATGATGTTCGTATTTGTGATGGCGGCTTGAAGGAAGATCCAACAGTTTCTGAACAGGATCAGCCATTCTAGTAGACGAAGGCATACAGGGGTTAGGGTATGGATGTAGGATTGAGCTACCATTTAGTCGCAGTTCGGAAAATACGAGAAGATCGTCGAGATTCGCTCCTTGCAAAGGTCTTTAAATCGACGAAAGGAAGAAAGGGCGCCAGTCCTGTAAGCTGTCGACGTTTACTTTTTCATTCAATGGCGATAACAGCGAAAACTCTGATGATGGCTAGAAACTGAAAGCGAAGACAATCTAAAGACGTAATTCCTCGTTCTTTGAAACAAGTTCGAAGTGACTTTGATCTTCGAAGACGTTGAGCGCTTTGACATTCCATGCATCTGGTTTCCAGACGAAATTTGAAGGACAGCGAGTATGTGATGCTCAACGGCCGACTGGTGCATGCGACTATATTGAAGTCATACTATTGGCTGGGTGTACGTGACCAAAATCTCGGCAAGGGCTGATATTGAATGCAGCTGCTCCAAGGGAGCCTTCATGGGAAGGATTTCGGTGATGTTGCCATGGCTGGCGCTCCCATGGCTGATGTGAGAGGAACAGCAGCGAGGATTTCATGTTCGGCCTTGGATTTGTCACCGAAACTGGGCAAAACAGACTGCGCGGCTTCTTCAGCTCAAAATAGCTCACAGCGCTCAGGGCAAAAGCCCAAATGCAGGAACCTTCGATTGAGGAAAGGCAAGCCGTGAGTATCGCAGGAAGATGAGTCGCATCTCGCATAACCGAGCTGCTTCGCTGCACGACCCTTAGTAAGTATTTGAGGCGTAGGGACCAGTATCGTCAGCTGGACATATCCGTACGACGGGTCTCTGGAGATCGGAGCAAATAGGCCAAGACGCATGCAGCTGCGAGGTGGTGCGTACCACAGCTGCGCAGACTAGGCGGAATACGATGGCGAACGCCTATCAGTGCCCTGCATCGAGTCAGGCGGGTGCAGCCGCTCGTCCCATGGATGGCGATAACCTTCTTTGTACTTTCTAGAACTCTGGCTCACCATCTGTACATCATGTCCAAGTTTTGGGGCTTCTTCCATACACGTTTGCTTCCTCACAATCGCACCCAATCGCTCCATGGACCCGTCCAACGCTTCGTCCTCATGTCCTCCCCTGTGGCCAGCCCACCGGCAGCCAGCTCATGCGAGGTAAGGGCCTACTGTGAGGTGGGCAAATGCACATGTGGGTGACAGTCTGCGACGGCGTCTTTAGTCGATGTCGGCATTCTCGTGCTTGCGTCCTGGGCACGTAGCCAATGCTGTTCTTGCGGGCCTAGATCAGCAATGCAGTCCGTCGTGGTGAGGCCATGGCCATGGCCTCGCTTGCGCTGCACCGGCAAGTCCAGCAGGGCAGCACTCTGCGTGCGGCAATGCGAGCCCCGCCACGAGTCAGGCATTCCCGCTGGTTCCCACGTGGAGGGCGAAGACATGCCCACCTGCACGTGCATCCCAAGACACTGGCACGGCACCTGTTCGCTCCTGCCACCGGAAATGTTTGTGCACCTCGCAAACTCGAGCCGGGAAGGAGCCTGTTACTGGAGGGAATCGCGTTCCAGCGCCTTTATCCGCGCGTTCGCATCTATGCTATGCTAGATCCAAATTCGAACGACTCCTCACACTTCTCACCGCCCGCGAACACCCATGGAGGCGCGGGGTGGGGTTGTCGGCCAGCACGGCCTCGCAGCGGCTCCAGGCGTCGGATTTTGGCCTGAATTCTGCGCGCGCTGCGCTGCCCTGGCCGTCCGCCGCTCGACTGACTGTCATGCGCCGCAAGCGCTGCGCAAGATGCGTCTGCGACTCGCGAGCGCTGCACGTTTCTATCGAAAGTGACGAGACGGGGGACCGCCGACCGCCACGCTGGGAATGCGTCCCGCGCAGCGCTCCAGTCCCCTCAGCAGCGGCAGTCAAGGGCGTAGTTGAAAAAGCGCCCCGGCGCGCTGGTTCTCTCGAGAGCTGTGCAGAGCCCTTCATCCTTCCAGAAGACTGATCCGAGTCCGCGTGAACCAAGTGTCTCGTCCGCAATGGCTCTAACCACCGGCACTTGGTCCTTCAACCCCATCGTGACAGCCTTCCCACCCACCGTCCTCCCAAACATACAGTACTACAACGTCACGAATGGCACCTGGACATACCAGGTCCACATCTCGTACCCGTTGAACTGGACGTCGACGAACGCAGACAGCACCGTCGATACTCTGTAAGTGACGTCTCGCATCTATCTGCGCCACCTCACCCTCGCACCCACGTGCCGCGGGCGGGTAAATCTACGCGAAACTTTATTCACCGCCATGGGAATCTGAGTCTGACACCTGGGGCAGCTACGTTCTCGATGGCAACGCGCTGGCCCACACGGCCACAGAGGCGTTCCGCAAGCGCCGCTCCGTAGACTTCAACCAGCCGGACACCATCGTAGTTTCGATCGGGTACCCAGATCTGATCCCAGACTCGCCATACAGCAATGGGCGATACTACGACTACCAGATGCCCGTGTGCGCCAACTGCTCTGCACCGACTGAGCCTGTGGGCATCCCCTCAGGCGGCGAGGCTTTCATCACCTTCATCGACACTGTTCTACGACCATGGATTCACTCGCACTTTCCTAATGTGAACTTTAACCGTGACGGTCTCTACGGTCACTCCTTCGCTGGACTCTTCGTTGTCTACGCCATGTTTGTTCGACCAGACCTCTTTGACGTCTTCCTCAGCGCATCGCCCTATCTAATTTGGAACAATCAATACTTCTTCTCGCCCCCATCACCTCTCTACACTGCACCTCCGCCACCTGCCAACACCACGAAGCCGGCATTCCAGCTCAGTTTCGGTGGCTATGAGCAGCATGCCCAGAAGCGACGGACAGAGACCGAGGCAGAGTACGAATACAGAAGGGATTTTCTCGCTTCATTGCAGACAGAGACTCTGGTCCTCAAGCTGTATAATCAGATCAAGAACAGTACAAGGTTTAGGGATGTGGAGCTGCATGAATATCCGTTTAGCTATCATGCAGCTGTCGGGGGTAATGCTTTGGCCGATGGAATTGACTATTTCCTGGACTGGTGAGAACGGGGGGAAAGGGGCGCGAGCATGTACGTACGTACGAGGACGGGAAGGAGGCCAGATGGATGTATATATGTCGAGACTTTGGGTAGCGCAAATGAAGAGACGATGAATCATGTAGAGTTGCGTCAGAAGGTTGGGTGCTGTTGTGCGCGCCTCTTGGGCAGCCATCGAACGAGATATCAGCAGATCAATGCCGGAAAGAGCCATGCGAGACATTGGGATGGCGAGCTACGCGTCGTGGATGAACAAAGTTCTGGACCCTCCTTTACAGTACGACCAGGACAACTAAGCTCTGTTTGCTGACGCGAGTAGACGAAAGGCGTATAAGCAATATTATGTGGACCGCCCTTTCTCCGGTGGATTCGTTCTTCAGGATCTCGATTCCGATACTGGGATGTTTGCCTTGTCTATTCTGGGACAAGTTCTGGTCTTGAGGCAGGTCATCGCGATCGTTCTCGCTCTGCGTTTCATACCTGACTCGGTCGCGATTCCCCATCAACGCATCTCCACGGTCAGCATGCACGCAATTGCACGTACGCACAATCTCTCACACCTAAACCCTAAGCAGCTTCACTCTTGCTCAGCGGCCGGGGAACCGGGCGACACAAGCTGCCGCAGGCTCCCATCGTTCCCTCTCCTCTCGCGCCATTTTCTCGCTCAAATTTCGCCAACATCCATTCTGCCGGGAAGCATCGCCAATTTCAGGGGCTCGCTAACCCGCAACAGGAGCATGATGCTCGTGTCCTGATTCAGGCCTCCGGCGGAGAACGGAACAAGGCTCCCCGTCCAATCGTCAATCTTGCTAGGCGACCCTGCATCCCATCCTTCGTCCACTCCACATCCAGATACCAGCGAATCGGAGCCGCATGCGAGTGTCCATCACACCTTGGCAAAGCATCTCCCTCGCATCCTTGAGGTTTCTTTCCAAAGGGGTACCATGGTCCCCCCACCGTATCGTCACTTCGAAACATATATTGGTGGAAGAAGCGATCGCGAGCACAAATGTTAAACTTGTTCTTGGAAAGGCGTTGAACTCTATTCCATCGTGGCGCGCTGGAACGGGAAGTCCGTCGTGCCTCGCCTGGGAGCTGCCGCTGGGGAACAATTTCCGCTCCCGCGAGCGAGAGATGGGGACGGAGGATACTCCGTAGCGAAAGTTTATTTGGCCGTGACAGCTCAACGTCCTTTCTACAAAGGATGGGCCGCTCGCACTTAGTCGATGCCATAGTCTAGCGTTGTACGTTCATACTCAAGAATCCGTCATTCAACGCATGTCCCAGAACCCACGTCGTGAGATATAGCGAGGCGTACTGCCTACAACCTGGCCCTCGGATCCTGGACGCAAGATCGTGAACGCGTAGGCGCTTGAGCGAAACCGTCATAGACGTCGAGGAAGATGAACGGACCACCGCCGCCCGATACCAACTATGGCCCAATATATCTCGGGGTTATTGGGGTATTCACTGTCCTTGCGACTGGCCTCTGCGGTGCGCGCATGATATCACGATGTCGTCCCAAGGTCAATCTACGCGTTGACGATTGGCTGATCCTCATTGCAACTGTACGTATCCACATAACCTATTCGAAAATTGTATGGACTGACGGTACGTCATCATAGATACTCAGTGTGGCCATCTTCTTCATCTCTATACCCATGGTTGTTTACGGCTGGGGTCACCACTCTGCTTACATCGCGTTCTCCCGGCAAATTAACGTCTTCAAGTGTTCGTTTGGGATACAGGTGATATGGATTCTTGCAGTTGCTCTGGTTCGACTGTCTATCGCTGTTTCCTTGCTTCGTCTGAGCCCCGAGAGAATCTGGAAATACACGCTATGGACGATCTTCGCTGTTCAAGTCATTATATATCTTGGCCATGTGCTATTCCAGTTCTTCAACTGCAAGCCATTAAGAGCGAGCTGGGAGCCTGTCTACGACATAAGGTGTTGGGACAGGAAATACGTCCTTATCTTTGGCTGGGTAGCTAATAGTGCGTTCGCTCCAATACTTTTAATGCCGATCTCGAAAGTCCGACAACTAACGTTACACAGGCATCCTCGTCCTGATCGACGTTCTCCTCGCCGTCATGCCGATTCACTTGATCCGCACTCTGCACCGTTCTCGCCGCGAAAAGATCCTAATATCTTGCCTCATGGCCCTCGGTCTCCTCGCAGCCGCCATCGCCGCGTACCGCATGTCCATCACCAACTCGACGTTTGCCGGGGACCTTCTTTCTTCTACCGTCATGATGTCGATGTGGTCCGAGTTAGAGGTCCTTCTCGGTATCATGGCAGCATGCTCGGCTCCATTGAAGGCGCCTGCTGAGCGCTTGCTCAAGCGAATGGGGCTGCTGGCTAGTCGTATGGAGATGACGAGGCCGAGCTTCGTCCTGTCGCTTCAAGATCGGGAACCGAGTCGCTCATCTGAGACGGATCGGCTCGATTCTGCCCATACTGGTGGGGAGAGCATCGAGAAGTTGAAAACGGGGAACCGAGGGGTGTCTACTGTGGAGATTGAGCGCGGTGTTCCTTGACGATCTTGCTTTGGATATGAAGAAGACTTTGGGTTGTTCTCATTAGGCTCTTGAGCATGGTGTTGGGTGTCTCGGCGGCATGTTAGGTTCAATGGGTCACCGGAGTATACACTCTTCCATAGCTATATTCCCCCCGAGTTACTTAATGCATCCTTCTCTTGTATAGCCACAAGCCTAAGATGTTGATTGCTTAGGCAATCGTGTTGAGACTACGTCGGGGAAGCACAAGCACTTACGTCACCTCACCAGCACAACGAGGCGAATCAAATGTGTGCTGCTCAGCCGCAACGTCATCATTAGGCTGTGCTGAGTGCATCATTATCAAAGAGTCTTCCGCACAGTTGTCCCTCAACATGGCTCTTGTCCCCAACGACCCAGAAGGTGTCGTAGAAAGTGTCGTAGCATAAGAAGATACCACATGTTGATAGCTCAACTAAAAAGTAGAAAAGACGCGAGTCCACGCCCACGCCTGCTTGCCATATTTGCCTCGACCTGATATTGGCGGAGCCAGCCGCCCTATTCGGATTCGACGAGATAAAGCGAAGATTCTCAGCTATTCTGGCCGCTTCGGACTAGCGATGGATGTGTCTTGCTGGCCTTTGTTATCCAACCTTATAGGGCGATCGATGACCAGGAGTGTTGGATCCAATTGAGAGCAGGTCTCAAGAAGCGCAGAGTGGATGAGTCGTACAATGCACCTAGAATGAATGTGTTCAAATGCTACGTCGAGTCGCCGAAGGGTTGCGTTGCTGAATTTGAATTGTCTCAACCCCAGAGTATGTTCCAATCAAAAGCTGCCTGGACCGCTTTTGAATGAGTATAGAGCCAGATGTACCACTTACATGGCCAAATCATTACGGTCAGACGAGGCGGTGGGACGGACAATCGACTGGATAATAGCATTCCGCAAATCACATGAACGATGCGCATCGTATTCGACATCTCGAACGAGCATCACTCCTACTAGATTGATCCAGATACGCGGGCCTAATACCATAAGATTAATAGAGACTTCGGAGTTCGATCGAGTGCTTGAGTCATTGTTGGGGTACACTGCCGATCATCTGGACAACTTCGTCAAGCCTTACAGATACTTGGAAGAATCTTCCACAAACTCTCGAGATGCTATCTCTGTGGCCTATCGTCCTGGGACTCAATATATGTGGATCGACTCTCTGTGTATTATCTAGGATGATAGTCTCCATTAGAAGCATGAGGGAGGCAAAATGGACTCTATTTACTCGGGAGTCTATGTGACCGTGGTGGCATTTAACGCAGCTTCTAGTACTGAGAGCTGCTTCACTCGACAGGAACACGCGATACGGAGCTTTACGAAGGGGGTAATGTTCGTCAATGTGGCACAACAATTTCCGCATGACTCGCTGAACTCAACCAACTTCCCTCTCATGGCCCGGGCGTGGGTAATTTAAGAGCGGCTCCTGTCTCCGCGTATTGTTCATTTTGGTCTATTAGAGATGTATTGGGAATGTCCAGAAACGTCAAAGTGCGAATGCTCTAACGAGGTTCCACTAAATGTTTAGACAAAGATGTTGATGGCGCTGCCAGACGCTGCGAGACCATATACGAATGACGACAGTGCTTTATCTTACTTTTAGTATCGGATCATCAATCTGTACACTGAAAAGGTTGACTTTTCAGAGTGGCGTGTTTGCAGCGATTCAGGGCATCTCAAAGCGATTTCAGCCTCAGAAACAGTGTCGGTGCTATGCCGGTCTATGGGAGTCCACCTTGTCTTCCGACTTGCTATGGCGCAGAGAGCATAAACCTGATCCTCATTCGGCTTTCCAGTGGCGTGCTCGACCCGAGAAATGGCGTGCACCTAGCTGGTCATGGGCTTCGATCACCAGCCCAATCAAATGGAAAGATAAACTGTCAGAATTGGAAATGTGCGCAACCGTTCTGTCAATACGCACAGTATCGGATGAGGATGATACCTTTGGCCAATTGTAATCTGGAGAACTTCGATTAGAAGGATACTGTCTCCACGCAAAGCTTGCGTGTCAGATGATGCTAAGGGGCGCAAATTGTTTCTAAATAGTTTTCCTCATCTGCAAGGTCTCCAGTGCGTTGTTGACTATTCTCTGCCGATCTCGAAAGGGGATGTCGCAGCTAAGTGAACAAGGCTAGAACGATCCCGGCTGGGGCTACAAGAACGTTCTCGTGAGGAGAGCGGTATTGGAACACCGCGAGACTCGCGACAAATGGAGATATCTGGTTTTCGAATGCGTCGGTCAACACTGTGGTATCTTCGAACGGCTCGGCTTCGTCAGTCATGCGGACAGCATCCAGCCAATATCTCAACAACAGCAGGAGCTGCTTCCATGCTCGCAGTACTTCGAGACCTTCGGAAAGCGTATGCAGATAATTGTGGTGTAGAACTGACACTGTTCATCCGTCAAAGGCTTGCGTGGACGACTGTCAGCAACGTTGTCTCATCTTGCAGGCTTTTACTTTGTTGTCTCAACCTATACTCATGCTTCAATCGGGCACTAAAGTACTTGCCCTCTTCCCTTCGCATTCCTAGCACGATGACAGCTACCCAAAGAGAGTGAAGAAGATTCTCAATCATGAGGTCTCCAGTGGACATGCTCGTGCACGAATCAACGGTTGCACCAAAGGCAGATGACTTGCACTCAGGTAACACATGGCAAGTGGTGGAAGGTTGTACCCGGGTTGTTTAGGCACGGGAGCAACTTTTGGAACCCTTTGTGAGCAATATCGGCAGGGCTACCAGAGTACTCTTACCTATTTGCTAGGCAAGAATGAGCTAGATGCAAGCCGATCTGTTCGAGGTATACGTGTTCGAAAGTTGACAAACGTAAGCAAGGCATGCTAGTTGCTACCTTTACCTACGAGATGAGGAAATGGATGCGATCAACTCGTTTGTGTGACGTGGTGTTCTCGCAGGCTTACGCAAGATTTGTGCTCCGTCGGAGAAGTGCTCGGAGAAGCTAAGCGAGGGCGCGGATGGAGAACGGACGTCGGGATGGAGAAGTCGGCGAAGCGGTCGGAAGGGTTCGGCGTATAACACGGGCTAAAGTATATCAACTTCCAGGCTGCAATAACTGATAAGATGGACTATGAGGCTTAGAAGCCTCCCCGTGAAAGCTATCAATATATGCGAACAAAGTTCTGGAAGAAGAATCATCTCAATTGCGCCCACAATGCCCCTCAACGTCCTCGTCGTCGGCGCTGGCGTGTGCGGACCAGCATTCGCGTCCCTCCTCCAATCATCGAACCCTAAACACAACATCACAGTCATCGAGCGCTCACCCTCGCTCCGGATTGCAGGACAACAAATTGACCTCAAAGCACAAGGTACACCGATCGTTCGCTCAATGGGGCTCCTAGATGAGGTTTGGCAGCATCGCGTTGAAGAGACGGGGATGGAGATCGTGGATTCGAATGGCAATGCGCTAGCCCGTTTTGGTGTCAATGATTCGAGCAAGGGAGAAAGAAGGAACTTGACAAACGAATATGAGATTATGCGCGGCGATCTTATCAAAGTATTCCAAGAAGCCAGCCTAAGGAGGAGAGAGCAGTTGAAGCAACAAGGAGAGACAGAGGGTAGCATGACTTACGAGTTCGGCAAAACCATTACGACCCTCGATCAGTGCGATGACGCTGCTGAAGTCACGTTCTCAGACGGACAAAAGAAGACTTTCGACCTAGTAGTCGCGGCGGATGGCCAAGCATCGAAGACACGACGACAAGTATGGGGTGGAGAGGTCAGCGATGCCTCACTTCACTCCCTCGGCGCGTACGCAGGCTTCTACAGCATTCCCCGCGGCCCGGCCGATAGCGCATTTGCAAAGATATACAACACGACCGGGAAGCGCTACATCATGACTCGTAACGGCAATCGTCCCAAGACCCAAGTCTACCTATGGGATCTCAAACACACTGAGGAGCTGAGGAAGCTCGATAAAGAACCTGTCGAGAAACGGCATCGATTCTGGGCGGATAACTACAAGGATGCGGGGTGGGAGGCTGAGAGGTTTTTGGAGGGATTGAAGACGACTGATGATTGGTATAGCTGTGAGATTGCTCAAGTGAAGTTGAAGGAACTTCACAAAGGCCGCGTGGTGCTCCTCGGAGACGCAGGATACGGTCCCTCCGTGTTCACCGGCATGGGAACAACCTCCTCACTATTCGGTGCCTACGTGCTCGCAGGTGAGCTTGCGCGGAACCCAAACAACATCAAAGGGGCACTGAATATGTATGAGGAGAAGTTGCGTCCACACATTGAAGAAGCACAGAAGGTCGGCGGTAATTTCGGCTTATTTCCAGACTCGAAGCTTGGGATTTGGCTCATGCGGAAGGCGCTATGGATCATCTCGAGCTTGAAGCTCGATTCATTGGCTACAAGCGTCATGCCAGAACAGAAGGGCGAGGTAGAGATTCCGGTATATCCTGAGTTGAACCTACCAGTGGTGTCGTGATATAAGATGTAAGGGCCCCAAAAAGATGTAAGCGTATACTGTGCGGTAGCTATACCCTGTAAATCAATGGAAATGACAATCTCTGCTCTCAGGGTATTACTGGTGCATTGGTGAAAGTGCGGTTAATAAGTAGCTAGGATTCATTTGTAATACCATTTTGTATTTTCCTAGCGGAGGCAAATCTGACACCTGGGGTCACGATTCTACGCCAACACATAACAGACCCTCGGACGCTTGCTGTGACTTTTTGGAGTCAACTCTCATACTCACTGAGGAAGCTCAGCCCTATGGTTCTGCTTTTGTAGCACGATCTCCACTTAGTGACAAATGCGCTCCCACATGCACCCGACACCCTTGTCTTTACGAAACACTGGATTTATCCGCCAGTCTTTATAGCGATTATCTGTGTTCGGACCATGCCTTGACATGACTCTCAAGAACTTGACAAACGATGAGGGGTCCTCATCTACCCAGGAAATAAGCCCAGGCCAAGTCAACATGACTCGATGCGTGTTCTGACGATATTTGAATGGCTCGTTGTTGCCGGGTCCGACGAGTGCAATGATTCGATTCATGTGTATCTGTCTGACGTGGTTGAGTGCCCGGCGACCATTGGTAAAGGTCAGTGTTAGACTACACAGACAAGGTACATCGAGCTCAGATGTGAGACACGCTATAGTCTCCTTGACGTTCAGTGACGTTGCTTCGGCGGTATAGACACCGTGATATGTTGGAGTTCACGAAGGTTTTCGGGTCTTGAGATACGTACTGCCTCGTTGGTGGACAATTGCTCATAACATCGCTCTTCTTCTCCTTTGAGGTAGACGGTAGTTTTGCTGATAATCTCAGCCGAGGCTTCGTAGTAGATGGTTTTGCATGATAGCAGAAGTCCAATACAAGACTTGATGTAACAAAACTCTGGCGTAAGTAAATCATATACGCAAAGGCGAAGCTCGGTTGGGAGTTCGAGGAATGATATCGTGGAAGTCGTGCGGCCTTTCTCGGTCGAGGGAGGGAGGAGGCTCAACGATTCGAGTGATATAGAAGCCATGCTTGGGACTGTATGGATTTGATCTTGTTGATGTTAGTATTTGGGAAATGATAGTGACAAGTATTGCGATCTCGATGGAGCCTTTAACCTTCAAGTACGAGAACGGTAACCATTCTGAGCACGATATCTACTTTGCAATCTGTACTGACAATGTTTCCCTTATCACAATGTGCATGGAAAACGACGCACTTCCAGAGTTTCATTGTCTTTCGAAGGTAGTGCCTCCATTCAAACACTTAGTCGTACTATGTTGGCTTGTCAATATATGATTCAATTGGACCTTTCACTAAAACATCTATAGGGGTGGTCACAATAAACGATTGCCCGTAAGCGTCGAGAGGAAATTGCAGACAGACACCGATTGAGTAGAGGATTCGCTTACCCCATTGTAAAACTAGAAGCTAGACTAATTGGCTCACACTTGGTGGCGCGCAAGAATGACTACGACTCCCACTTGCCACTACGAGATAGAATGTCTCCGCTTATACGTCATTTCATCGGATTGACATCTCAAGTAATGTATTACCTGTGCTTGTGCAGCCACGATATGCCTACCATATCACCACAATCCGTTTTATCCACGATGTCCCACCACGCCTTCCCATGCTCAAGTTCATCTAACAGTAACATCCAGCCAATCAAATATCCAGCATTGATGACTTTGCCCTAGTTGAAGTGGATGCTCTTGTAGTTCGAGACTTGTCGATGCGAATCGGGCGATCATTGCTTGACAATGCTCGTGATGATTCTCGTATAAGAGGCATTGTGTACGCATTCATCGACGCCATCGTTGAACATCTCAAATGAAAGCGACTTAAGATGTAGGAAATCTAGATGCACGTACTTTGTCCAAGGGGTCGGTCGATTCAGAGGAGCGCTGATTAAGGTGGACATCGGGAGTAGAACGGTAACCTCCGAGACATCTCGTAGATACATCAGCTTTACAACCTGAGAAGATGCTGAATGTGTCTCAAGAGATTTACGTGCCTGTCGTGTGTTTTGGGGAACATTGGTCATTGAGAAGGTTATCTCTAGCGAAGCCTCTCGGTAGATGCCTTTACAGGAAAGAAAGATGCCACTGTAAGATTTGACAGGACCTCATTTGGGGGACGTATATGAGTAGACTTCAAGTTTAGTTTTCATAGGAGGACCCCAGAATGAGAACCCTCGACATTTCTGCATCATTCCCGCCCAGCGTGAGGCAGACGATCAGGCATGATGGCGTCGGACGTTGAACTACCGGAGAGTTCTTTCGTCATGCTCAGGTCTAAGATCAGTTGTCGGTTTTCTAGGCTGCAACAAGGAGTGACGTTGTAATTAAAAGATGTTGTCAAATCTCTAGAAAGCTGTCCTCGGCGGGAGATTGTGTTGGTAGTGGGGCGAATCTGCAAGTGCAGGCTGTGTTCCAATGGTATGGACTAGTTTTATGTCGCAAAGCGTCTCGTTTGTACAAGAATGATGTCGTGATTGGCCATCATGCAATTTCCGATTGTTTCATTCCCCTGATATTACGATGAAGATTCCGGGTATCAATTCGGGACCTCAAACAGCTACAATGGCTCTTTAGGATAATGTTTACGGACTCCATATCCGTACTTCTGCTACGTGAGCTCTGGGGCCGAACGAACGGTGGCTGTACAACGAAGATTGCTGTGCCGACGATATCCATGGTTGAGGCGAGATTTTACAAGACCCCGTTGCCTGGCTGTGGTCTGTCGCGAGTGAAATACGAGTGACTTGAACCGAAAACTTAATGCATTCGAGTTGGTTCCACGCATCTTCATTGGATGGCCAATCTTTTTTTCTCCATCTGCTCTTTGGACGATTCGGCATAGATTCTTTTTCGGGAAAGGAGGAATCCTCTGTGGTCGATAATATTCGCGCTGAACGGTGGAAGCTTTTATGCATATTTCGCCGCGCACAGTCCCACCGGCAAATCAGAAAGAGCCTTTGAGATGCTTCGCGGATCTAGCGTGTCCGGCCCTCTGTCGGCATGTTCCATGTTCATCACCATTCTGTAGATAAGCGCGGGTGAGCCGCACGGGAGCCAATCGATAACCTAGAGCTAATCGAATAAGAGTGACGGTGTGGGGGATTGACCTCGGCGACCTAGGGCGACTTATCCTCGTTTAAGCTTAATCCTGATTTCCCTTGACGTAATCACTATCCATTATGCCCTCAACCCCAATACATGCTATCTGCTGCCGAACAGAGATCAAACCAGAGTTGAAGACTCTTCGCCCCTTAGGATCTTCTTTGGACGTTTAAAAGATAGCGAGGTACGATTTCTGTCTTCAATATCCTCCAAGGTAACTATAACCACAGGTACAAAAGTTAGCCATGGTTCAGGATAGGCTCTACAAATTCGACTTCGGGCTTCCCCGGTCATTTCTCATACTTTTGAGCAGCCACTTAATCCTTTCATAGTTGCTACATGCGGTGAGACGCAACAGTATCCGTGCATCATGCACAAAGGGTTTAGTTCTGCGCTGGCGGGCGCGAACCGCGTTGCTGTGCCATACGGTTGCAGATACCTAAGCGAGATCCCCTCCAGTTCGCGGTACTAGTGGGTCGCCCACTTGCTTTCACATCTTTGAGCGACGTGAGCGACGCCATGTCCACAATCACATATTTAAAGCGACGCAGCTGTACAGAATACTTTGCGGATTGATTGCCCTCTATTTTACACTCTTCCTTCTGGGGTTTTACAATATTGACAATCTCATCGAGAGACGTTGAACAGGACCAGGCAGGCTACTGGAATCAAAACTGACACCCACTGAAATATTCTTTACGCCTGCACTATTTAGCAATACCTAAGAGTTCCAAAGTAGCTCGCTCGAATTGCTAGAACACGATTGAAATGCCTGGTACGACACACAACACGGAGCCTTCGCACGCAATGACACCTGCGCAAGAACGCACTCTCGCTCGCCTAGTGTCGTCGCAGTGGAGAAATCTCAGAAACATACAGCGGGTCTATGTCGACGGAGCATCTCTCAATCTCGCTAATCTTACAGCAGTCGCGAAAGGCCAAGCAGTCGCATCGTTAATTGAGAACCACAAACTCATTGAAAAGGTCGACGCGAGTGTCGATGTCTTGCATAAAAGGTTGAGCAACGGAGAGACAGTGTACGGTAAGCTGCAAGCTTTACTTCAGGATCGCCACTCAGCTACTTTGACAAGACTACTGACCATCTCAGGTGTCAATACAGGTTATGGAGGCAGCGCAGACGTACGATGCGAACCACACCAAATGTACACCATGCAACAGGCTCTTCTACAGCTTCAGCACACCGGCATCCTCCCAGTCCCCTCATCAGACGGCCATGTGACCTTCCACAGCAATACCATAGCCTCCACTCTTCAGGAGAGATGGGTCCGTGCAGCCATGCTCATCAGGGCTAACTCGGTTGTTCGTGGGCACTCGGCGGTGCGAGGGACCACGATCAAAACTCTTCTTACTCTTCTTGATCACGACATCATACCCCTCATACCAACCCGAGGAAGCATTTCTGCGTCTGGCGACCTCCAGCCTCTGTCATACATTGCAGGTTTGTTGGAAGGCAATCCTGGAATCTATTGTTGGATAGGTCTAGAGGGTAATCGTCGTATCGTTACCGCGTCTAAAGCTTTGCAATCCATCGAACTTCCACCGACACATTTCGGACCCAAAGAAGCTCTAGGTCTCGTCAACGGCACAGCGATTTCATGCGCCATAGGAGCCATGACGTTGAACGCCATGAACAGCCTGTTTGCCTTGTCCCAGCTTTTGACAGCGATGAATGTCGAAGCCGTCCTTGGAACAGCGACTTCCTTCGCACCCTTCATCTCGCAAGTTCGCCCACACCCTGGTCAAGCAGAAGTCGCTTCGACCATATTGTCAGCACTCAAGGGGTCTAAGCTTGCGAGTCCTGTTCTCAGCGATCATGCAGGTGGCCATACACTCTTCCAAGATCGATATTCCCTTCGAACGGTACCACAATGGCTAGGACCTTTTGCCGAGGACTTGCTTCTGGCCAACAAGCAAATCGAGGTTGAGATGAACAGCACGACTGATAACCCGCTCATTGATCCTGAGACGGGAGACATATATCACGGCGGCAACTTTCAAGCGGTTTCTGTAACTTCGGCGATGGAGAAGACGCGGCTGGCTGCCCAAGCTGTCGGTCGCATGCTATTCGCTCAATTTACAGAGATGGTGAACCACGCAACGAACCGAGGCTTGCCGCCCAATTTGAGTGCTGATGAACCTAGCACAAGCTTTACACTCAAAGGTAAGACACGGCGAACTCAAACATTCAGAAACTAGTTGATTAAATTAGGTGTCGATATCAACATGGCAGCATACATGTCTGAACTTGGCTTCCTAGCCAACCCGGTTCACAGTCATGTGCAGATTGCCGAGATGGGCAATCAATCGTTGAATTCGTTAGCATTGATTAGCGCAAGGTACACGGATCAATCAGTTGAGATCTTGACGATGATGTGCGCCGCAACATTGTACGGCGTGTGCCAAGCACTTGATCTTCGCGCCATGATCCATGACTTCGAGGTGCAGTTCAAGCGGAGGTAAGTCAAACAAGCCTCAGTAGTCACCCTCTATGTTGCGAATGAAGAGTGGTTCGCCGTACAACCAAACCGTTGAAGCTGCTACCAGGCTGCCTCTTACACATTGAAGCGCTCCTAATCTCAAATATAAAGCCCCTTCCTTCACTCTTATGAAGCCATGCTAACACGATCCCTTTGCAGACTAGATAGCAGCATTGATGAAGTGCTCCCAGATGCAAACCAGCAGACAAAAGAGGCTGTATGGAGACATGTCAAAGATGAGCTCGACAAAACAACAGCGATGGATACAAACGACCGCTTCAAAAGCGTGCTCTCGAAAGCCAGGATTGGTTTCATGGATTGTATTGCCGATACGAATGCCTCGATCAGTGTCGCCTCTTTCGGAGAATGGGCCCACGACAATGCCAAAACAGCAGCCTGTCTATACAACGAGGTCCGCCAGCACTACTTTTCCAATGGCGATGCGACGCATCTTCTTGCGCCTTCGACAGCTAAGCTCTACCACTTCATTCGAAAGGAGCTCTTAGTGCCAATGCACAAAGGCGTTATCGATCATCCGACGATCGAGGCGAACGCATCCTTTACGGACGGGGCGGCGCATCAGTTTGCGCAGAAGCACACCATTGGTCATTGGATCAGTGTGATTTTTGAGGCGATCAAAAGCGATAGGATCATGGACGTTGTTGTCGACTGCTTAGGCGAGGGTGGTAGTGAGGACGTGCAGAAGTGCGCCTGAGGCGGGATGCGTATCATATTCTACGTAATAAAGAGTCTGCGGACTTTGTTCTAATTTGGGGCGGAGTATTTGTTGTTGCGAATAAACTTACTAGACTCCAACTTTGAGACGGATCAGTCCTTATGTAGTTGTTTTCATTCATATCTACTACAGCGCTTGCGCGATCTCATCGTCCCATGTTCGCTTCAGTCGATGCTTCACCCTCAGGAGGAAGTCACCAAAAAGCCTATCCTCGTTGTCCTCCCGATACATCTCTCCCCAAATCTCCTCATACAGTCCATGCATGCCTCTGATCCCGCTTCCATCGCTCAGCCTTTCAATTATGTATCTTGCCACCTTTACCTCGCCGTGGCCGACCGTATCTACAATTGCCTGGGCAAACTTTATCAATAGCTTATTTCGATTCGTTAGGCCGATTGCATTACCACCTATGGCCTGGTGGAGGATGCAAGCTGTCGTCCACTGATTATGCCATTTTGCTACTTCCAAAATTGGATCCGTAAGTGAAATGAGGGATAAGTGGCTGCCGATATCCGACTCGAGCATTGCGGCCAGTGAGATGTTGCCTCCTTGTCCAAGGAACAGGCGAAGTACATCGTGCACAAAAGAAGCCTTGTATTCCTCTGAGATAGGGTCTTCAAGGAGTTTATAAATGTGTCTCCAATGGAGGCGATAGCCGTCCCTAATGCCTAACATGCGCAGCAGCAGATACAACTTGAGGTTCATCTCAGCATCCGGGTATGTCGCAATCCCCATAGAATCGTATCTGTCTAGCCATTGTCGCAAGCCTCTCCCCTGTACGAAAGAGATCCAGGAATTATTCGTGAAGCGTTGACTGAGCACGTCAAGATCGAAGTTGTTAAGGGCGTCTTCTAGCATGAGCTCTTTCACAATAGGATCGTCGTTCACACCTTTGTTCGTAGCTCTCATCTCAATGGACCGGGACAGAAGGGTGGAGAAGATCGAAGGGTATTTCCAGTGGTAGTTGACGCGCAGATACAGATACGTCCGCTGCAACGTGGGAGGGCAACATCTCCATAAATTCGATTGACTGCGTAACGTTCGGTCCAATCTTCCCGAGGTGAAAGCAATGGAGATGGTCTCTTCGTTTAATAGTTCTACATAGGGTGGTCAGTCACAGCCGCATAAGTAGGGCACCCATTGCATACTGCTAACAAGCCTCACATCAAAGAGCTCCTCGAGCGAGAAGCCGGCCTCCGCCCATCGCAGAACCAGGCGCAAGACTTCTAGTGGCACGCGCATGCTTTTCTTGCGTGTCGCATGTGGTTGTTGGTTGCTGGCAGGTGTTGTTGGACGAAGGGTTGTTCCTGACGCTTGACTCATGCAGCGGCTGAGGGGATCCTTCCACGCCCGATAAATGGGAGGTGCGCACGTATACGTACGAGTATGCACCCTGGCAATGGCTGCACCGCCAACCAAGATGACTCCTTCATGAAAAAGTCTATCAGACGCTAACTCCCCAGACGCGCACAAAACTACCTAACTTCTCGGCTAGTTTTGGCTCAGCGTATGTCGCGATAGCTCGAGACCAGTCACCAATGCTGACTTGAGCCATGACTCGCGCACCCTGTCATGAGCACTCTAGGCCACGAAGCCCAACCCACGATCATAAAAAAGTTGAACACTCCTTCGCGATGATGCATTTCAGATTGTGAGTGTTCGCTCTTCGCCGGCAATGATCATTTGCTTTCCTTCTTTGTTCGCAGTAGCTCAGGTTTCTGCGCCTCGCTTCGTCCGTTCTTTGTTACCGTCCTCGCTGTTACTGACGTTCTATTGTGGTATAGTTTGATCCTCTCATACCGTTCTTGGCTCTTGATATACTGCTACAGCAATGTGCGCGGCCTTCGCAATCATCGTCACCTTCTTGATAGCAAGCCTCCCCATCGCAACCCCTACCCCAACGTTGAAGCGATAAAATCTTGCTATGACGTTAATCCAGCCAACCAAGAACGCCACGAATTTCTGACCATATCCAATCTTACGCTTTGCGACGCTGTGCTCCCCAAAATCATGTGCCGTGATGATCCTCAAGCCTCCACAGCTGGCCACAGATCAGGCCGAAATAGCTTGAACGCCGCACGAATGCCTTCCCATTGGCCTGAGTTCAGCCGATTTCGATGAAGCTGGTTGGCTAGATCTTCTAGAAATGCCTGATCGTTCGCGACTTCAGGGTCCGTGAATTTGCGGTATGGGTACTTTGAGTTAACAGGAAATTGGAAGCTCTCCGGTCCTAGGCCAAGTGCGTGGTACAGCATGTCGGCTCGAGAGCGAGTTGGCACGAAGGGTTCCGCCTCTGGTTCGAGTTTGATGCCACCGCTCTCTCGATCTCGATCTTGGTCTTCGTCGTCGTCTCGGTTCCGACCTTGGTTTCCATTTGAATTGTGGCCTCGAATTCGATCTGCGCGAGGTCTTGTTGGGGGGTTCCGGCTCGGATCTGCCGGAGCTGCGTTTCGACTATCCGATTGCTTGGGCTGTTTGAGCTGCTCTTTTCGTCTTTTTGCTGCCTCTCTGGACGCAGGACTCGGAAGCTCCTTGGGATACCAGTACTCAAAGGCTGCTCTCAGTGGCGCCTATTCGTCTTTCTGCATTTCTCCAATGCTCAATTGATAAGTTAGTGTTCCCCATTTTTACGGATTGGACGTCGGAAGAGAGTGGATTGATGAAGAGGAGGAGAAGGAGAGGACACTGGGATGAGATAAGATGGGACGACGAGAACATGATGGGACAAGACGGGGCTTCCTTCCAGGTTTGACGGCGACGAGTCCGTGCGGCGTGTGCTAAGTCGCGCCAAACCACGTGTCGGATGCCGTCGCTTTGAATTGAATTGTCTTCGTCAACACCTTCCGTAGTGACCCGTGTCTTTCTATCAACAAGATGAAGACGTCGAAGCTGGCCATGTCGAGAAATCCAAGCGCCGCCTCTCCTCGCCTTCTGCCGACCCTCCCGCCCTTCGTGCGTTTGCCTTCGTGTTTTGCTTTTGCTAACCCCTGTTCGTCTCCAACGCCTCGACGAAGCGACAGCTCACCTCTGCACGAGAGGCGCTGATCATTCTGGTCACATGTGCCTCTCTGCCAGCTGCCAACATGCGATTGTATGTACGACGTGTCGCATCGCATCTACGACCCCACCAATCCACGCCTCATCGACAGACCCAGCTTGCAGCGAGCGTCGAGTCGCCTCCAACATACGTGCTCCTCAACGGGTATCTGAGCCAATCAGCCGAGTCTTTTCATGCAAAGCAGCAAACAGAATGCAGAGGTAATACTAACCTACAGTGCTTTCTCGTCAACGCAACTCCTTTCTTCTCATTGTCATCGACGAATTTCGTTCCCATGACCGTATCCGGCGCCTCTCCCTTCTCGACCCAGTCCACCAATGCAGCCAGAACATTGTTCCCCGCCTCATACGGCAAGTTCTGAGCAGCAGCACCGCTCTGGCCAATCTGCCACGCACTAGTTCCTCCCGAGCAATGATTCATCCCGGGGATGCGGAAGAAGCGCATAAACGCATCAAGCTCGTCGGACGTAGCGTCCATGGACCTCGACAGATAGTTGTACCATCTCTCAGTATCCAGTCCCGTAATCTGCTGATCCGCACCGCCGTGGAAGATCAGCATTTTGCCTCCATTATCGCGCAGTGGAGAGAGATCAGAAGGCCAACTCCTCGCATTCCCTACGTTCTTTTCTTCGCCTACCGTGGCGTCATGGATGGTCCAAGATGCTGGGTCCCAGGCCGGGTTCGAGTAGACGGCGTACCTGTACCAGTCGACAGAATATGAGAAAGGTGTTCCAGAGAGGAGACGTTGCGTTGCTACCGTTTCAGCGCCAGGGGAGAGAGGAGGGTATATCAACTCGCCGCTCTCGCCGTAGAGGGGGGTGAAGACTTTGCGAACGACTTCGACTTGATGCGGTGTCAAGCAAGCCGAGGTGTTGGCAGTTGTTGTGGAGCACAGCAGTGTCTCCGGTTGGAAGACGCCTACGCAAAGTGCAGGATCGACCAAGATACCGTCCTGGACTCCATCCAGCTCATCGCACTGCTTCAACATCTCGTCGTGGATCAGACCTTCCCACGTCGCCGCTGAGATGAAACTAGAGCTGTTGATCGCACCCGTGTAGGTGAAAAAGCTCGCTCGCCACGCAGACATGTAATTGAAATTGATTCCAGGAGCGCCGACCAGTATCCCGTCAAAGTCCTTCGGATACAGATCAGCAGCCTGGATGCCCTGTCTGCCTCCTCCAGAGCAGCCCGTATAATAACTCTTACTTGGCTTCTTGTCATAGAGCGCTTTCGTCAGCACCTTAGCAGCCTCAGCAGCGGTATGTATAGTCCTATAACTGAAGTCCTTCACAATCTCTTCGTTATTCAAGAATGCTGTGCCGCCGGTTCCATTATGTCCGTTATTCGTACCAGTGGCGGTGAACCCGTGCTCGAGGCCGTACGCAATGTCTTCGTACTTAATACAGCCATCGATTCCTCCATTGCCGGTAGCCAGCAGACGACCTGTCCAAGCGTCTTGTTCAGGGAAGAAGTGCTCGTAGATGAACGAAGAGCGGTTGCTGGTCGGAATTGTGAGAGCGATGCGACACGCCGCAACAGGTATCGTCTGGTTTAATCGACTACACGAAGGGTCCATACCCGGGAGTAAGATCGTACTATTCGCCGGGACATACTCTCGTATCCTTAGCGTCGTGTTCGTCACATGCTCGGTCGGATCGAAAGCTAGACAACGTTCCTGGAAAGAACTCGTCGTCGCAGCCGCGAGTTGAAGCACAGTCAAAAAAGCTAAGCTCGCATTGAGTGCCATCGTGCTGGGCATCGAAACCGTACAAATCGATGAAGCAGGAGCTAGGGAATCGGATTGGATTGACCTGCATTGCTTGGAAGGCTTGGACTTTTATCCGTGTGGGGTTGCGGGGTACATCGTGTAGCCGATGGGACCTGCATAGACTAGCGGGTTAGCGGTGGCGGTGGACGGGACTCGATGGGGTATTTTTCCGTCATGCGTGAACTTTTCCATGGAACTGAAGTCAGAAGTCGTTCAAATTATAGCATTCGAGGTGTGTACGTATGTACATTGTGTCTATACTTCCAATGCGTGGGTTTTAAAAATCCTCCTGATCATCCTTCATCCTGCCGACAGATCAGTACCACAAACGGATTCCCATTGCAGCAACTTTCGTAGAAGAACATTATTCTCCCTAAGCAATTTGTTGTTCTCCTGTCTCAGACGCTCTAACTCTTGTCTCTCGGCGTCGTCAAGAGACAAGCTTGTTGTATGTTGCTGCGGAGAGACTATAGGCGTTCTTGGTGGCGTTTGCAGTTGAATCGTTGCTTGTGAGAGTGAGCCCGTCTCCTGAGGCTCGCCATTGATGTTCTGTTCTTCACCCTGAAGGAAAGACTGGGGCGCGCACGCCGACTCGAATGCGGGATCATGTCGAACGCCGTCGCCACACAGCTTCGAGTACAGGTTCTGCCATTTTTCTTCTTGTGAGCCACCTGCAGAAGTGCATCTCGCAGCTGCTTTGTGTACACGACCTTCCTCGGGCGATTCGAATGTTGCTAGACAGCAGTGGCAGATGATGGCGTTGTGGTAGCGTTCGAGGTGTCGCAGGAGGGTAGAAACGTACTCATGGGAAGTGGTGTGACACGTCTTGAACTTGGTGTTGTTGAAGTTGTACGTGTCTGGCTTTTGTTTTCGAAAGATGCAGGAGAGTAGGCGGCGTTTATTACGTTTCTGACACGCTTTCTTCTGTTTTTTACATGGTGGCTCTTGCTGTGTGGTTGTTGGGTGTTGATCATCGTGAGCTCTCTTGGTGGAAACGAGACCTGGTGAAGTAGTAGTTGCACCGGTCTTATTTTGTGCTTCTTTTGTGTCCTCATCTGCAGATGAGGCGGCCATCCGTGAAGCTCTTGGTTCACTGCTTACAGTCTCTCGGTGAGGACTCGGTCCCCGCGAATTTTTTTGGAGACTTGGTCTGTTATGTACGACTTCGCCTGGTTCTGTTGTCGTTACGCCTTCTGGAGATTTGTTGTGATCCGTGGAGTTATTGCTATCAACTCTAACGTCAGTCTCATGCGACTGTGCACCACTTTGACCTGTCGCAGATGATCCTGGATCTTGTCTTTGGCCTGTCTTCGTCTCCGAGAAGCCCTCGTTAAGAGCTGTTAGGTCTGCTAGAGCTGGGGGTATGAATAAGTTACCATCAGCATCCGAGGGCGCAGGGAAGTTATCTCCAGCATGAAATTCGAAATCAGAAACCGGATCGAATAAGTTGAAAGGTTCACCAAATGAAGGATCGTCCCAGTCACCATTCACTGTCAAGTCCGTGCTATCTGCAGTCGGGTATTGGTCGTATACGAACGCGGGCCGAACAATGAGGTCATTCGAAGTCTCAAGAAAGGGTGTAAAAGGCTTGGTAGGAGCAATTGCCCTGGAGTTTTCTGCGCTTGCATCTCCTCTCTTCCCATAAACTTTCGAGGAAACAAAGACATCATCCGAATCCTCAAGGAATTGAACCAAGGGTTTGGGAGAAGCAATTGTCCTGGAGTCTTCTATGCCCGTCGAGTAAGACAAGATATGACTGTCCGATACCTCGAGGAACGGTGTCAAGGGCGTGGGAGGAGCAAACGTACTGGATGCATCTGTGCTCGTGTTTCCTCTCTTTCCATTGCTTTTCGAGCGAACATATACCCAATTATGGGTCTTCTCCATATGCTGCTTGCAGTTCGACTCCCGTTTCGAAGAGTATGTACATGGTGGGAAGAGGCATTTGAATTGTGGCACTGTAGAGGCATGTTTGTCGTTGACATGTCTGTCGCGCTCTTTTTCGGTCGGCCACCCTAACTCGTAATATTTGCAAGTCTGAATATTGCATTTCCACGGTCTTAGGTGCGTCTTCTCGTGTTTCGTCAAATCGCAAGGCCTTTTGAACTGTTTGAAACAACTTTGGCAAGTGTGGAGGGCGTCGCCAGGTTTAACAGACTTTCGTCGGCTTGCAATCGACCTGGCTATCTCCTTATCCCCGCTCGACTCGTGCTCATGGTTCGCGTTGGGATCTGAATGTGTTTCTTGTGCTACACCACGCGTATCAGAACAAGAAACAAGACTGTATCGAGTATAGTAGAAGTTGTACGAATCAAGTGAAACTTACCCATAATTGGTAAAGCGCTAGCCAGAGACAGATTAGGCTAGGGTCCTGTCGAATATATGGAAAGGCTGCTCGCTCGGCCGAGGTCCGCCCTCTAGGCTGTAGGCTGCAGGCAGCACACTCGCTGCCTACCACGGCTCGATATACATATAACGAGCGCCAACTGGAGATCGTGATAGAGTAGCCGGCTCCAAGTTCATGCTGTTCTCGATACTCCCATCCACGATGTTTGGCGAACCCTGCGACGAGAAAACGACAGCCGCGGCACGGAGAGTGAAGATGCTGGGTACAGTAGCCCTTCGATGAGAGGAGGGCGCTGGTTTTCTGAGAGCGGCCGCCCAAGGCCAAGACTACGCAGCTGCGCAGTTGCTTCGCCACAGTGCGCAGTTGTCAAGTGGACACGTGATATTGGGGGCCAGATCGACGAAACTTGGTGATTGGATGCGGCTGTTATGCGGCCGCGCAATGGCTTCGCAGCTGCTAGGTCGTTGTTTAAGCTAGTGGCGAGTTATTGTTTAGTCGCTTATTCTTGAATCTGCGACTGTCCAGTATCGTTACTACGAATCTTGAAATCAGCGAAATGTTGCCCAGCTGGTCAGTATAGGCCATCTGTAAATTGTGTTTCTAGCTCGCTGCTCACTTGCTGGTAAGCAATGGAGCAGTTCGTTATGGCGGAAAGTCTTTTTGCAGTACGAACGTCGAGTGCGATGCATGATTGATAAGGTAGAAAGGCCCAAAATCTGCCAGGCAACCTCATCCTCAATTACCAATTCACTCTTGCTGCTTGCTGCCTACTGCCTACTGCCTGTTTGGTCCATACTTCGAAGTCAAAATGGTTGTACCCATTCGAAGCTCGCCAGGCCAGCATGACCAAAGACCAAAGATTCTCACAGCAAATCGAGTCAATCATCCAGAACGGGTCCCTACTGGAAGCTATCCTCCACCATCCATCGAGAGAATCAATACAACATGGCCGATGAATACCAATCCACATCATACAACACGATCTCGAACTTCCTGATGAAGACATCAGAAGTGCCTCTCTAGCCAATCTCTCAACGCATCGATAAGCCCATCAATCTTCGACACTCGATATCCGGCAGACAGCTACACAAGTGTACCGAGCGAGACCGGCCAAGGTCTGCGTGTACTCAGGACTAACCTATAACTACGATGTGGTGTACAATGTTTGACGGGTGGATGCGACTCAGCAGCCAGTGGTCTGTTCCTCGGCGTCCACAGTAGCTTTAGTACGAACAGCTTAGGGTACTTTCGTCCGCTTCAGCAACAGTTGTAATATCGCTGGAAACACAACATTGTTAGGATTTGGTCTGTACATGGTGTCGCTGTAGGGTACCTACTCTTGGTATTTGTACTTAGCTTAGGGGAATATAACTTTTGAGGCTGTATAAATAATTATCGATGAGTCAGGCGTTTACGTCTCTACATAGCGCGTTTAGGAACTACTTATAAGGCAAGATGATTCAACAATAGTCTTTCGTTGTTCTACTAACTTGACGTATATCTCTAGATTTCTGAATTGGAGATTTCTGAATTGGAGATATAGATATTGTGAAAATACTTTCGAAGCCCTGTAAACGTCCGGATCAGGCCCTACCCCTATGGGTTTTGGAGCTTGAAGTGCTCTCGAACAACCTTTCTCTTTGTATCTGTGATCCAAACAATCTCAGTATCCCTACTTCGCTCAAAGAGAATATCAAGTGCCCCTGTGAACGTACTTCATTAGATAGCTTATCAACGAAGATCGAGCAGAGTTCATCCCGATTAGGAACTATAGCCAGGGAGCATGATAGGCGCTAACTGGATGTGTGTTGCTAGGTTACAAAATAGTCTCAGAGATAGCTGGAGGCCTTAGCTAAAGATCTGAAATTTCCTGCTCCCCTCGGGTTCAATGTTGCCGCCTCGCAGGACCCATCAAACTGTTTGTTCGATTTCAATGTCTTGAGATGACCGACGTATCTACTATAGTATGGACGACAGCCTTCCTCATAGCAGCATGGATTCATATAAGTCGACTCCTCATACCGCGACCGATACCTGGCATACCTTATAACCGTCTCTCTTCACTCATGCCATGGGGCGAGCTCGTAACGTTAGGACTCTACAACTTCTCTACCGGCGAAGTCTTCAGCTGGCTGTCGCTCCAATGTCTTAAATACCAATCGCCGGTTATCCAGCTCTTCATACCGAGTTTCTCTAATACGCATCCTGTTGTCATCATATCTGACCTGCGCGAGGTTGAAGATATTGTGACCAAGAGAGGGAACGAGATTGATCGTGCACCGTTGATGCATGACTTCTTTGGTTTGCTGGTACCGAATGCAACAATTGGAATGGGAACAAATGACAGGTTCAAGAAGCAAAGAAGGTTGTGGAACAGTATCTTGAGTCCTACTTTCTTAGACAGCATCGCCGCGCCCGCCATCCATGACACTACAATTAAGCTAGCAGATCTGTGGCAGCGAAAAGCGAAGTTAGCAGAGGGCGCTGCCTTCGCGTTCGGCAACGATATCAAGATGGCGACTCTCGATGCGATTTGGAGAATGGCAGTCGGCACAGACTTGGGCCTACTAGGAGCTAGTGTAGAATGTCTCAATCGCGCGCCGATGCGCCATTCTCCCAGCAAGGTGCAATTTGCAGGACCGCATCTACCGGACTTCTACCAAGCTCTTAGTACATTACTTGCATGCTTAGACTGGGTCATGCAGGGCATAAGCCCGCGCATGTATACTTGGATATTTCGGCACAGTCCATGGTTCCTTCGCGCCGAGAAACTCAAAAACGACGTCCTGGATCGAGAAATATCCACGGCTCGAAGCAGAAGACTGAATGGCTCCATGAGATCGGATGCAGTATGCGCCCTCGATCAGGTTCTTCGACAGGAGGAAGCGCTCGGGAAAACTAGTGGCGACGCAGCTGGCGATGAAGCGCTTCGTGATGAACTTATGGAACTCCTCATCACAGGCCATGAAACTACCGCTTCGTCAATATGCTGGGCGATAAAGTATATCACGGATCACCCCACCGTCCAGGATAAGCTTCGGATGTCGCTATATGCTGCATTCCCGTGCAGTTCTCCAGATACTATCCCGTCCTCCAAGGAACTGACTACGACGTCCTTGCCATACTTAGACGCCGTGATTGCTGAGACATTGCGGTACTCTCGTACTGGACCTGTCTCGTTCCGACATGCTGTGACCGACTGCTTCATACTTGGCCATAGAATACCTGCTGGAACACCCATTATTCTAGTTACAGACGGTCCCTACAACACCTCAGCCACTCGACCCAAGATCCCAGAACACATTCGCTCGTCGACATCCCAGGAAACATGCTCCAGAAAAGAATGTCGCGACCTCGATCCCATTATCTTGCTCGAGAATTACGTCCCTGAGCGCTGGTTATGTGGCGATGGCGAGTTCGACGTTCATGCTTGCTTGAGTGTTCCCTTTTCTGCTGGACCAAGGGGTTGCTTTGGTAAAAAGATCGCTCTTTTGGAGATGCGAATTGTACTTGCACTGCTGATTCTAAAAATGAAGCTCCCAAAGCTAGAGGATCGCTTGAGTGGGTATCAAGCGAAAGACGGGTTGACAAGGCGGCCAACGTGTTGTTATGTGGGACCTGCTCCCGTCAATATATATTCTACGCGAGTCAACAACGAGGAGTTTTCATAGGAGTACTCTCAATAACTGGTGGACCACTTCATTTCTCGTACATCTGACTTCTCGTGCGTCCAACCCAATCCTCCCACAACGAGCTCCAAGACATTGACGAACAAGTTCAGGAATACGTCATAGTGCCAAAATCCCGCATCATATGAAGCGACTCTCTGAAACAAGCGCGACCGAATGCAGAGTAAAGAGCTGAATTCCGTTCTCACAAAGCACCTAAGCTGACTCAGATGACAACCGACCCCGCTTCTCAGCCCCATTGACCCATGGGAGCGCGTCAGTGAGAGTGAGAGTGTAGGTAGCATTAGTCTTTGTCCACTGGCTGGAAGAACGGCTCTGATTCTGGTTGCGGGCCTGATCATCATCCACATACATCATCTAACCTGTTGAGATAAGCGCACATATAGTTCCGACCAAAACCAAATCAGCGAGGGCGTCGCATTTATAATGGATCATTATATAATTCCCCGTCGCAGCGCCTTCGGTCTGAAACAATGTCCTTGAAATGAAGGTCTAGCAGTATATCAACTTAAGGAGCGCAGTAATCGCACGAAAGGCAGCGAGCTAGATTCGATCCTCCCACTGAGCATCTCAAACATACATCCTATTCCGTGATCTGGCGTTGTCTATACCATGGCACAATTACCAACCCTCGAGTACACGCCGCTCACATCACGCGCTCAACAAGCGATCGACAGCGCCATTCCCAACGACAGCAAAGTAGACGACCTCCTCAAGCGCTTCGATTCCGTGCAACCGCGTGCATCCGATAAAGATGGCGACAAGGAGACTCTGCTCGGTGTAGAATTCACGCACCACTTCACGACAGCACCAGGAGACTACGAAGTCATCAAGTGGCACTATGTGACAGCTGGGTCGCCATCGAATGAAACCATCATCTTCCTGCACGGGATTCCAGACTCCTGGTTCCAATGGTTCTACCAAATGGCGAAGTTGTCCGACAAGTACTACTGCGTCAGCGTTGATCTCAAAGGCTACGGACAGTCCGAGAAAGAAGCTGGCAACTACCTCCACGAAGCTGTCGCGGACCAGCTTTATGTTTTCTTGCAACAAATCGGTCTCAAGAAGTTCAATCTCGTAACACATGACCGCGGGACCGTGCAGGCTGATTTCATCGCTGCCAAGCACCCCGAAGCTGTCTTAAGGTATGGGAGAGGAGAACAGCATCTGTATCATTTCAATCCTGTTCTGGCACCGCAAGGCCCGAAATTTCGCGATGCGCCGTGGACGGGATTGATGGAAGATCCAAAGAGGTTCGTCCTGTGGACATATGCTTTTGTTGCAGGGTCTATGCCGCCTGATGATGTCATGGCGCGCGTCATCCAGGAATTCAGCTATGAAGGAACGACACGAGCGGTGCCGAGATATTTTAATTCAAGCACATTTCGGCAGGAGTGGCTATGCCGCAGGGAGAGGCTGCTGGGGGCGTGGAAGTGTCCGGTAATGATTCTAGAGGGGAGGGAGAGTCGTAGCCAACCAAGAGAATTCTATGAGAACTCAAAAGACTATGTTCCCAACGCGGAAGATGTGAAGGTTAGGTATATCAGTGGTGGGCACTTCTGGAGTCTGGAAAGTATGGAAGAGACGACGGAAGCGCTGCTCGAGCTATTGATGATGTGAACGTATCTAGGCATGGGAGCCAAGCAAAGAAGACAAAGTTTAACGACTTCGCATCTTGTAGTCTAACAAGACTGGACATTCGTATTTCTCCAAAACAGGCAATGTCTTTCGTTCGTCTTCGATTCCTCCGCTCTCTTCGCTCTGCTCAAGGTCGAAAACCTTGGCATCTGCTGGGATGCCCTCGGCCGCGATAGTATAGTCTACGATGAGGTCGGCCAACTCTCTAGGCAAGCATGTTCCGACTGTCCGAAGCACTGTCTGCCGTATTTCGAACTGTGCTTGTTCGAACATCAGTTCCAACGCCGTGTAGATGTACCGGCGAGTGCAGGAGTGGGCACTCTTGCCTCGGCGGTTCCATCCGTTGCAGCGCGAGTCCATGAGCTCGATCATGTCGTGGCATCGCTTGACAGCGTCGATGTATTTCACGTCATTGTTAGGGCCAGGGCAGGCTGCTGAGTGTCGACTGTCCTTCAGAATCCGCCCAAACGTCTCGTTGACGGAATTAAAATTTGACTCGTTGCATCGGCGATATAAGCTGCCCCAGTATTCGGTGGAGTAACGGCCATGAGATGTCAAGAAATCCATCTTGACTAGAAGATGAAAGTCCACGGCGTAGTTTAGTCCATTCTGCATTCCAGCGAGCCGCTCCATCTCTCGTGATACACTGATAGGTATCTGTTGGACGTATTTATCCACATTATCTCGATCAATGCGATATCCGTGCTGCCCAATATACGGTTCGATTGGCATGATCGTTGGCTCATTTAGGGCTCCTTTCAGGTAGGAGATCCATAACTGCGGGTTGCTTGGCGGATTTGCTTCAAGCTTTGTAAGATATTTGGGCGCAAGTACTGGAGACGGTGTCAGCGTTGTGGGTCGAGTGCAGCGACAATGGTCTGGTTAGATTGTAGGGGCGCTTCGGCTTTCACGTATCAGTCAATTGGGACACTACCCGTGTGTTGACAGCCGTCCTCCAGTTTCTCTCCTACTTGGATCTATACCGCTTTTGCGAACGCAGCGCTTCAATCATTTAACACCACACAGATAGGAGCTCCCCCACTTCTTTACGGCACGCATCTGAGACTTGCGAAGATGATGGCGCCTCATGATGCGGCCATTAAGAGGGAGATGTTGGCCTTAAGAGAGATGCTGAAGACCATGCCGACGCCTAGGTTCGAAGTTGATTTAGGTAAGCTATTAGCATCAGACAGCGAGGATGGTGATTGGGAAGATGAAAATGACTTCCTCGAATAGTGATCTAGTGTATCAGCTCTAGTGGAAAAGCCACCCTGCTGCACCTGCGATGATGAAGAGGTTGCGCCCTTGCAAACTAATCGTCGAAGTGTCTAGTCGAGACTTCGTGCAGGCTGAGTGCAATTGCGGCAGCATCCTCAAATCGCACAGGACCGGTACAGATAGGTACTATGGTCATCCACCTAGGAGTTTTCAACGTTCAATTACTACGTCAGTGGTATTTCACTCATTCAGACAGAGCGCTCCTACAAGACGGATTTAAACTACGATATCTTCACTTCTACTTCGAGACCCAACTCTTGAGCTTTGGGTATGGCTTAGGATTGTGTCTTCTTGCACGCCACACCGGTCCGTCTGCCGTGTCAAGATATGGATTGCAACGGTGCTCTTAACTCAGCCCTCAAGATTTATGTTGTCTCGCATCTCCGAGTCAGCACTATCGCCCGCTAGCGCACGCTTGTATGATACAAGCTTCGCCTTTCACTCTCCGTACGGTTAGACTTGCGTAGCGAAGCCTTCTAGCTGATCTTAAGCTCCGGCGTGTTGCTCGATAATGAGCAGTGACCTGTGGTGGAGGCCTGATCTCGGGTTAATTTCGTGGTTTCGCTCTCCATACCGCATTGGGCAATGTAAAAATCAGGGTCTCGCACTGGATACTACTATCTCACAGCCTCGAGAATGACAGCATAAAGGGAGAAGGAGAGCATAAAAGACGCCTGCCACAAGGCGTTTACGAGTGTATCATTGTACCAGCTAGCAGTTTCCTTTGCTATACAGCAGATCCCACGCTTGAAGGTGCGCTTACACCATGCGTTTCACATCCCTGCTTCCTCTTTGGGCTCTTTGCGGGTCCGTGCTCGCACAACTCCCAGCCCAGAATGAATCCAAGATCATATACCAGCTTTCAGCGGACGGCGAGTTCGCGTTTCAACTAGAGCGGATCTTGTCACTCGCCAATGGCGCTGGAACCAATACCGCGGAGGTTCTGCGTGCTGCATCTCAGATCACCCCAGGGGACTTCGACTCCTACTACACCGAGTGGAACTATCTTGCGACCAAGGTTCACAGTATGGCGACTAATATCAACGCTACACGCTCCCCTAGTTCTGCTCGCAGCGCATACTTCCGGGCCAGTCGATACTATGCAGCTGCGGGTTTCTTCCTGCACGGCAACTGGAGCGACCCTCGCATACCAGCGCTTTGGAACAAGTCTTTGTCCGACTTCGACAAGGGCGCTACGCTTCTTCCTATTCCTGCCGAGCGTGTCAATATCATAGCTTCGAACTTCACTATTCCAGCGATCTTCTACAAAGCATCAGCATGCAACGACAAGCGACCAACGCTAGTGGCGTTTAGTGGCTATGATGGAAACCAAGAAGACTTGTATTTCTCTCTTGGTATTTATGTGCTAGAGCGTGGATGGAACTTCCTATCCTTCGAGGGCCCTGGACAACCTACCGTCCGTATATATCAGAACAAAGGCTTCATACCTAACTGGTGGGATGTCGTCAGCCCCGTGGTTGACTACCTTGAAACCCGCGACGATGTCGACACAAAGAGGATGGCACTCGAAGGCCAATCATTTGGCGGTCTTCTCGTCGCCCTTGCCGCGACACACGAGCACCGCTTCGCAGCCGTGTTAGCAATCGACGGGATGTACAGCCTTGTCGAGTCCTTCCGCGCAGAGCTCCCAAGCCAGCTAATCGCCATCTACGACGCGAGTAATAAGACCAAGTTCGATACGATGGTATCTGCCGCTGCAGCGAATACTACTTCACCATCGTCATATCGCTGGTCGGTTGATCAAGGGCTTTGGTCCTTTTACACACACTCGCCGTACGATTGGTTTACACAGCTTGGGAACTTCAATCTCACTAAGGACATGGCGGCCCAGATCACGACGCCAGTCTTCGTTGGCGAAGGACAGGATGACAGCAATCTCTATGGCCAAGGCAGGGTAGTCGCTCAGTGGTTGGGCAATAAGTCGTACTACCACTTGTTCACGAATGACGTAGGGGCAGGCGAGCATTGTCAGCTTGGAGCTGAGGCACTGCTTGCTCAGGTCTCGTTGGACTGGGTGGCTGAGATCTTTGATACTGTGGAATCGAGTAAACCAATGTAAGACAAATATCATGCATAAGGCGGCTGCACTGGCTTCCTTCAAATTCAACTATGATCGTCAGTCAGAGAGTGTTTCACGATCCTCGTTCATCATAGTCGTATGTGATATGACTCTTGTCCAAAATCTTTTAGTGGGCCTTTGGTGCCATTTACCTGAGTTACTTAAAAATATCAAATGGGGAGGTCCCTCGATAGACCAATCTTTCGCGAGGTGAAGATAATTTATCCAGTTGACGGTGACGGCTACGGAGGTTGGAGACAGACCCGGAAAAAGGCGCTAGTTCCTCCCATGGTAATGCGATGCTCGATACCTGTTGTCAATGGCCAGGAGATTGAGGATTGCCGGGAAGTCTCGAAGGCCCTCAACACATGTCTCAAACCATGGGGTAAATGAGATATCACTAGAACTCGGTTCAACTGAGGAAATAGTGGAAGTTAGAGGTATAAAACTGCTCTAATTACGGTTATAGGCGAAACGTCTTCTTCGAAATGTTGAGAGCAGCATCGCTGAGATCAAGGCAACTCTTTAGAAGTAGGTTCAATTGCCACTCTTGGAGGGTTCTCATCGAATGTGGGGCGCGGACCTGCGGGTGGAGCAATTTAGTTTCCTAAAAAGGAGTCCGGCAAAACGGTCATTGGCTGAACAATCAACTACAACGGATCCTATCGGCGAGGAATCTTTATTTGCGATATTGTAGATGCACCTGTATGGACGCGAATTTGATGAACGCAATAGATGTTGACACAGTCGCCCGGTTCTTATCGCTCTTGCGCGCTTGTGCGCTTTTCGATAACACACTTGAATATTCCAATGCGTACCTATAAACTCGGCCCTTCACAACAGTCCCTAGATATTTGTCAAGTTTTCCAGCATGTTCTGGTCATCTCTGGTAGTGCTTTCAGCGCTCGTTCATCATGCAAGCTCACAATCTGAACCGTATCCGGGATACAACCTCGACAAGCCAATGTTGGGTGGTGGCCCGCGGGGTGGTTCCTCAGCCATGTTGCGATTTGGCTGCTCGCAAGTCGTCATAGAACGCCTCGACCCTCTCGTCAATCCTGGCTTGAAGCCCTCAACGCACATGCACCAAGTGGTCGGCGGCAACGCATTCAATATGTCAATGCCATACACCGACATCTCGAAAGAAGCGACTTGCACGACCTGCCACTTTAGCCAAGACTTTAGCAATTACTGGACAGCAAACCTGTATTTCAAAGCGAGAAATGGCACGTATAAGCGCATACCACAAAGAGAGAATCAATTTGAAGAGGGAGATAACGCAGGTATCACTCTGTATTATACATCACCTGGACCGAACGTGACGACGGCGTTCAAACCAGGGTTTCGAATGCTTACAGGAGATTCGATGAGACGCGCATCTGAGGGTCTTGGAAAACAAATGCAGCAATGTTATCGCTGCTTCCCGGAGCTAAACTTTGGAGGGAGCCCATACTCACCATGTATGGATCCTAAGTACGATACAGATCACTTCCCTCAGCAGCCTTGTCCGGGAGGCATACGGTCAAACATTATTTTCCCCCTGTATGTCAACCCTCTGAATCTTTAGACAATATCACGTAGAGACTTATGATGTTAGATGCTGGGATGGCAAGAACCTGGATAGCCCGAATCATCGCGATCATGTCGCTCATCCAATCGAGGGTCCGACACAGTTCGCTCTCGTCAATGGAACATGTCCTACCAGCCATCCAGTGAAGATCCCACAATTAATGTACGAAGTAAGTAATATTCATGCCCAGACCATACGGGGGAAAGTGCGCTAAAAGAAGTAGGTCATGTGGGACACCTCAGCCTTTAATAACAAGGCAGACTGGCCGGAAGACGGTAGTCAGCCTCTGGTACTTTCGACTGGAGACACGTAAGTGCCCCTAGGTTTACTTGAAAATAAAAAGTGTTCACCAAATGAACTTTGCAGGACCGGGTACGGCCAGCACGGCGACTACGTCTTTGGTTGGGAAGGCACTTCGCTTCAGACGGCGATGAACAGCGGCTGCTATCTGCGCAATTGCTCTCAGATTACGAGCCAGACACCTGAAGCAAAGAACAAGTGCAATGTACCTGTCACTGTGGATGAAGACATTGACGGATGTAAGTACCATACTTACCTTAGGGTATATTGAACAGGACTAATGTATTGAATAGGGATGGCTGAACTTCCGGGGGGAGGGCGTGGGGCATAGTTCAGAAATATACTTCTTTTAAGACCCGCATTATATATATTGAAGTCTCTAGTAATTTCTATTGCATTTCTCTGCTCATGAGCGTCGTGAAACACCTACATGCTGCCTTTCAAGGAAACATTCCATGTAGGGAGTTGCGTCAGGTAATCGTTTCACATTGTTCTATCAGAAGATCCCGCATCATTTATTTCCAGCAAACGCAAACTTGAAATGGAACTGAGCTTGGAAGTCTTGCAATTTCTGGCCGTTCCGTATCCAACAAGATAGGGTCGAGCCACCATTGAACAGATTACCTATTTCGCAAATCAAGAAGCATATGATTAGTGCCAGAATGCTTCTTCAACAGGCCTATTGAATAGATGTGGAGTAACAAGTACGGTCACTACCACTCTCCACATCATGGAACGATCGAAAAAGAGTCTGGAGAAACATCGGAAGCAGTGCTCTGAAGGCTTTAGAGCCCAGACAGAATTCGCAGTGAGGAAGTTGCATTTCGTCGAAGTCGGAAGGACTTACATTCCTGGTACGGATATAGTCGGAGCAGTAGTGCCTTTCTTACCAGCACGTGGTGGGAAGCAAAGGTACCCCAGACACTTGGGTAATATCATTTAGCCGTCAACAAATCAAGTCGCCTGCTACTTCTCTACCTGCAGTGCTTACTCGTGGCATTCATAACAGTGATGAGCAGGGCGACTTGTACTACTTCAGTTGATGGGATGTCGCGCGAGATATGCAAGAGCTTTAAAATGTTGCCCATGGCTGAGTTTGTAAAGGATTCAAATAGCAGTCGTGTTACGAGGTATTTCCTTCAGCAAGACTTCAATCCATCCCAAAATATGGAACTCGCCTCGATTGCTATACTTCTACTAGCTATCCTTAAAGATGCAGCCGCCCACTGTTGGTTCTAATATTCCAGCCGTATATTACCCAGAGCTAAGTTCGCTCAGATTGTTTCCCATACTTCATGGTTAACAATACGATGAGCCCAAAATGGAAGTACGTCCGGAAATCGATTACGAACGAGACGGCGGGACTGGTCGGGACGGGTCACTTTCCGCCTATGTATGACCTTAGTTCTCCAGACATTCGCTGCGGTCGCAACTCGACTGGTTCAGGACCTGAGAGTGATGTCGCGATCGTTAATGCCGGAAGCAAAGTCGGCTTTCGACTAGATTATTACCCAAGAGGCTTTTGCATAAACTGCGGACAGGTAATCTTCGAAAGTGACAGCCTGTGAAACGTGAATTGACGATAATCCTTAGCCACAAAGCATGTATTTCCATGATGGTGCACTGTTTGCCTATCTTTCCAGAAGCCCGATCCAAAGCAATGAAGGGCTCCAGAAGTGGGATGGCGACGGCGACTTCTTCAAATTTACTGAAAGAGGTCCTGACGACGACCGCGGGTGGTTCTACAACGTGGTCCGAGACAATGTGACCCTGTTCTCTGAGGCTCGTATCTGAACTGAAAGTGAATATGACTTACGCTAACGACTCCCAGTGGAACGTCACAATCCCTAAGGCGACGCCCCCAGGTTTCTATCTCCTCCGCGTCGAATCTCTCTACCCTTGGAATGCTTTCAATAAGACCCAGTTCTACGCCTCTTGTGTGCAGGTAGAAATAAGAGGGCCTGGGGGTTCATCTGAACCGGGACCGACAGTAAGGTTTCCAGGTGCGTTCAACAACTACGATCCAGGAGTCCTGCTCCCAAGCGATGTCTCTTACGGAAAATGGTGCAATTACAAGATGCCTGGGCCGAAGGTGTGGCGAGGCGAGGGAGATGAAGGAAATGGTACGACGTATTGTAGGCCGTATGTTGCCGCGTCTGGTCCATCCATTCCTGTGGGACCATGATCTGAAGATGATGTCTATGGCTGCAGATGGAAACCATGCTAAGTAGACTTTGGCCAACGGACTCTGTTGCAATTTTTGACCTAATGAATGTGATTTTCCGGTGAGGCCTAGGCCCCCACTGAAGGCGGTGCAGTTATGCATGCACTCAGCCTTCTGACCCCGCTTTCCTTTCTACCTTGCCTCGAGATGAGAAGAGCTTGAAATGCCCCGTACAACGACGATGATTACACGAGAACATCCAAAATCTGTACAGTAAACCCTCGTTTGTCTTCGGACAACCAACGCGATAAGAATGGAAATGATCATCCAAGGGCAAGATGTGGAAGGGCATACCGAAAGCAGCGCAACGGGCAGCCTCGTAGCACACAAAAGCAAGACAGCCGAGGAGACTTTGACACGGAGCTTGAATGAAGTGCTGGAGGAGCACCCAGTGTTAGAGCGCGCCGAATCGAGCTTAGAATCGGATAAGACTACTCCGAACTCGGAAAAGAATCAAGAACTAGGGCACACCGTGGACGAGAGTAACAAGATGACTTCTGCTGCACCGCCTTTGGCACCTCGAAACTTAGGGTCTACTTGGTCAGCTACTCCTACGTCCGCAAGGAGTGTAAGTGTGCAATCAGATCGCCTGTCTCAAGCTTCAACCGCAATTGTTCATCGAGGGAGGGTATTGCGGCCCGCACGTCCAACTGCACACCCTGAAAGATATGCAGCAAGCCCCGGGAGTGCAAATACGCCTCTGTATACACCATCGATGGAAACATCTGCAGAAGACGTCCATGGACGAGAGAAAAGAGCATTTAGGGAGAGGGCCAAACGAAAATGGCTCCAAAATGAAGAGCGAAAGCGGGAGGAGAGAAAACGAGAGCACAATATAGTCCCCGAGACTCGGATCTATCCTATGTATCCGTTTCACGATGAGGAGGAGTCAAGACGCAGGATGAACCCCGAGCACGGACCATCAGATATCCAGCATACCTACCCATCGTACTCAAGTCCACCTTATGTATTGATGCCGCCGTGGCACTATCACGTGCCGTACATACCGCCGTCACCGCTCCCACTTATCACTTCTGCTCCAGCATTGGCATCAGGAAGAACAGACCCCCAAACGCCTTCTATCCAAAGTCCGATACATGGTCGCTCTCGGAGCCCATCTTCACTGGAAGCTCAACCCCATGCGCCATCACCAGCAGTAGCATCATCTTCGGCTGTGAAATCTCCAGCAGCTCCAGATTCAACCCACCCGCCGCCCGTTGCTCCATCTCTAGCGGGACCCACTCAATCAATTGGGACTTCGCCAGACCTTCCAGAACCTTCAAGAACGATCGATCCAATCGAACTTGTGGAGACCTACCTAGAGGCTCTAAAAGATAAGAAGGAAAAAGAATTAGTCGACGCTAGTCGCATTTTGTCATGGATTGCTCAACGCTCCAGGTACGCTTATCGAGCTATTTTCATCTACCCGAATTTCCCAGGAGAGGATCGCAGACAGTCTTTACATTTCGAAGCACCTCAGCAGATGGAGGAAGGCCCCACAAGAGCGCTCTTTGACAGAGAAATGACTGCTATAAGATGGTTTGAGTTTGGGAGCTGCAATCTAATTCTACGGTACTAACATCTCCAAATAGTCCTCTACAACCACCTGGGGTAGAGTCTTTTCGGGACGATGACGAGAGCTCGGACGTCTCTACGAGTCATCCAGGCTTAGTTGCTACTTCATCCGTACCATACTCAACCCTAACCCGACCGACTTCGACACCAACGACTCCAAGAGTTTCGCTTCGAAGGGAGATGGAACTAAGACGCAGATCAGAGAGGCTGCTGGAGCGATCAACTAGGATTTCGATGAGCAATTTGCCTTCTGACACCATGGGTCGACTGTACCGACCGCCGTGCCCCGTACAACAAGCCGAGAGTGCATCCACCCTTGATTACAGTTGCGCGGTATCAGAACTTGATACTAGCAGCGTAGATGTTAAAATAGACCCTGCAACTGCGGAGACAGACCGATTGCACAGGACCAATATCCTACGGCAAGATGTCGCTGCAATGCAAAACCAAATTCCGAGCAACAATCAGACTTGGGTCAAACAAATACTTGTTAGTACCTGGAGTCACTTGAAGAAGTTAATGCGGCAATCTCCTCGTTCGGGAACGCAGCGCTTGGAATGGACATGTGAGTGTGGCAATGAGCTGTGGGCAGATTTTCCTATCGCTGATCTCAAGACACTGCAAGAGATGAGAGAATTTTTGACGAATACTGGGACAAATGCACAATCACGACCAAATGGCTACGATCAATCTCCAGCAGACCTAGAATCTGGGACTCCAAGATCAAGCTACGCCTCTCATCGATCAGGTCAAAGAAGCCTCAACAGCATCCCACACGCACCTCCATCTACAGTTGGTTCAGGTAGCACTTTTGTGGGCTCCAGTGGCAGCCAAAGCTTTGTGCTACCTACCTCTAACTTGTTTGCTCAGTCTAAATATCTAGAAATATGCGTCAATGTGGACAACTACGAGACCAAGTTGGCGGAGATACAGATCATTGCCGGCGTTTCTGACAACGCAAGTATCTGTACCGATGCGCATCTCTTCCGCAAGATCTACGACCGGTACTTTGCAACTACCAAGAGCATGTGGCGAAGATTCCTGTATCGCCCGACTGGCATAAAGTTTGTACACTTCGGTGTGCAGTCCGAACAAAGAGTCAACTTTTTCTCCGGGAGTCAATTGCCACCTGAAGATCTTCTCACATCCAAGCAGTACGAGTACAATCTTCAACCACCCGTGCCGCCGCCAATCGACTCGAGAACGTTCCTGCACTACTTCTGGAAGCATGGCAAGCACTCACATAGTACCAGCGCACGATACGTTGACCGTTTACCCAAGAAACTTGGAGACAGCCTCCTTCGCTCGCTTGGATCCGATGAGCTTAGAGAAGGTTGGGGTATCCACATTCTTGAGGGGCCGAACAAACCTGTGATATGCTGGATACTACTGGTAGTTTTGGTTGGAAGCTTTGGAATCGCACTGGGTTATGACTTAATCATGAAGAATGGCGACAGTGGTTTCGGCATTGGGCAGTGGATGGTCGCAGCGCTAACGGTGGCACTGTCCGCGCTGTACTTCAGCCTGGAGGATGAGGTGAATACCAGTTACGACTGAGCTTGATGTATATAAAGTTCTGTGATTGATTCATTACATTGGTACTGCCCTTATCATGCTTCTCATCTAGGCTATGAACTCTGTAGCCCTCTTCTCCGTAGCACTAGTCCCATCCTCGACCCAAACCACCGCACTTAGCCCATCCTCCTCTCCAGCCCGCCCTGCCGTCGCGACAACCAAATTCGCAACCACATCGCCGAATTTCCCAGTCGCAGGATCCACCTTCAAGACAGCGACGTTCGAACTAGTCTGACCGCCAATAGCCACGAGGGTACCCGCTTTATTGAACTGGAATGTGCGCGGGTAGTACGAATGCGCGTTTGTCGCCTCCTGCCAAGCAATCTTACCAGTCGCCGGATCGATCGTGTAGATAGCGATGGAGTCCTGCTGCTTGCCGAATGTCTCGTCGGCACGATTTGCGGCGTACAAGAAGTTGCCGTTCACACGGAGCTCGGCAGCCTTGGTCGTTGGTCCTCCCTTTGTGCCTGGGGCATAGGTGGAGAGTGTCTGCGTCTTGGTGAGGCTAATGCAGCCGCTTGTGTACGAGAGAGACCAGGCTGAGACGGAGTTACCGAGCTCGTTGACTGTGTACATGACTTGTGGCTCGGGGGTGCCGGGCTTTGTCCAGAAGAACTTGCCGTGGCGCGGTCCATCGCCTGGGTCTGTCTTTCCCTGGCCACAGGATGTGAGCTTGCCGCTTGATGCATCGATGCTGAATACGCGGACGATATCCGCGCCTAGATCAGGGACGAGGATGAATTTGCCAGTCGGGTCGAGCAGCACCTCGTGGGGGTGGGGCACGTCTTGACGGGAGTTTGGACCTTTTGCCGCCATGGTAAACTTCGTGGTCACGAGAGGCTTGGTGCTTGACGACAGAGGTAGCTTGTAAGTACTCAGTGTTGAAGGAGTGCTATCCAGTGTCAGCTCGATCCTAGAGCTCTCTTCTCCTGTGCTACACAACTTACTATTCCACAGTGGCGAGGTAGCCTTTTCCATCCGTTCCGCCATACAGCAGACCGTGCACCGAGTTTCCGGTCGACTTGGCTTGAGTCGCTTGCGTCAACTTTCCATCGCTACCAACAGTGTATGACACGAGATATCCGCCGTTGTTCCACGACTCGTCAACGCACCAGAGCGTCTTGTCCTGGGGGTAATACTCCAGCCATGCAGGGGTGGTACCGCAGCCAGCTGTTTGCGAAGCGACCGAGAGGGCACTCGCACCGGTGGCATTGGGGTTGAAGTTCAGCGTGAAAACTTTGCCAGTGTAATGGGATGCAATCAGGGTGGTGCTCAATACTGTTTGGCTGAAGCCAAGGCCAGCAAGGAGAATTGACGTTGGTCGGAACATGTTGAAGGGTCGTCACGAAACGTTTCAGTCGCAATGATCGACCCTTTCAGGGTAGTGGGAAACACATCTCTTATATAGAGGCACCAAAGCTTTGGAGTGCACCTGCGGCGGTTCCATATATATGAGGTTGATTGCCTGTATTAGCCGGAGCATCAAGTGCTTATTTGAGGCGTTGACAAGCACTCTGGGCGGCAGCAAAATACGGACTGGGTCCATTGAGCACGCGGACCATTGCAAAGTGGCGCGAGACCAGATTCTCGGGCAATCTGGAACAGAAGATGCGGTTTGATGAGACGATTGAAGACGCCAGGCCCGAAGAACGTGGCTGCAACCAGTGATGCGGGGTGTGCGGCTAAAGAACGGTTCCACGGGAGCGGCTCACCGGCACAGGCAGGGATATTGGATATTGGATATTGGATATTGGGAGATGTCAGGAACAATCCCCACATGCCTTTTGGAAAGTAGATGCACCCCGCATCCCGACGGCCACTGGCAGGATGGCGACATTCGTGAAGCAGCGAGCTCGCAGCACGAGCCTCAAATAGGCTGCCAATGCTACTTGACCATGCAACTCGAACATTGACACAACCGTCCGCCTCCCACCACTGACCGTCTTAACTGACCTGTCATACCAACCATAGCTACTGCAGTTGCGATCGCATTCGCAAGACACGTGGTCAGGTAAAGCGCCTCAGCGGCTCCCTGGCCTCCGCCTCCGCCCGCCTCCAAAGGCAACATCTCTGAGCAGATCCAGCACGATGAAGAACCAGAAGGCCTTGATATGGCCCCAAGCCCACCTCTTGGTACTCTGCGGTGTGATGGTCCACCCAACCGCCCACAATGCTCCGATGACTCCCAGCACGATGACTCTCCTCAGTAACTCGACCCTCCCGAACTCGGCGACGAGCAGGAGCCCCGCTTCGATACCAACATACGTAAAGTAACTGGCAGGATGGTAGTAGAAGACTACTTCCGAGGCTCGGTTGGAGGCGCCGGATCGCGAATGCATGCGGCCGTTCGAGATATACGCATCGCTCTGGGCAAGAGGATTGGGAAGCGCAACAGCGATGGGATGCGTGAGGCCAGCGATTGACCACTGAAAGTACAGACTGCAGAGCAGAGCGACACCGGCAATGAAGGCGTCGAAGACGTATGCGCCTGCGAGGCCGCCGCTCAACCAAGCCACGGGTGTGAAAGGTATCGCGGCGGTCCAGAGAAGCATCATCAGTGGGAGGGAGAGTATCTGGCGTTGCATGACCGAGTTCGGGGCCGGAGGAGCAGCGGGCGTGGCGTAGGACGGTTTGGAGTCTCGAGAAGAGGTAGAAGAGTCATAGGCTGGTCGCTTGTAGCCATCATAATACCAGGGTCGTGACATGTTTGAGCCGACTATTGCTGTTTGACACAATGAGGGAGGGTATGAGGTAAAAGTGGGCAAGTCTTGCAGGAAAGCGTGCAGCTTTTGAAGAGTGCTGCCTGGGAAGGAAGCGGCGTTTGCATACGGCGAGGAAGGCGCTTGTTTCAAGTCGATCCACGATGGAATCAGCCCAACCAACCAAACCGTAGTGCAGGGTTCCACAGCTGGATTGTATCAAGTACCGATGTCCGTGGTGAGGCTATGGGGCTGTGTCGAAGTCAAACTGGGGCGCTTAGGCGACCCAAGTACCCCCAAATATATATATACAAACAAACTTCCTTACAAGCTACATACGCACTGGGGTTACAGATACCCAGTCTAGATTAATCCTGAGGAGCACTTCAACTATCGCTCAGTGCTAGGGCTAGCAACGTCCTGATTCTGAAAGTAGTTGTATGTTTATTATGAATACATATGAACGTTTAGACAAGTATATCTGGATGCTAGTGTAGGGGTTGGTGCAGACAGCTGTTTCCCTGCCTGACCTCAACTTTAACGAATGGTTTAGTAGTAAGAATTTTCGGGACCAAGATCATGTTAAACCGAACAGAAAGTGTGCCTGTACTCGACTTCAGTGTGAAAAAGCACATATTACGGGGTTTTCTTTTTCAAGAAAGATCAATTTACTGCATCGATTTCTACTCTTCGTGACTTCGCCAAGAAGGAAACAAATACTTATTACTTATTCCATGTACCTTCTCGTCGAGGTCTGATGCTATTACTACGCGGCCGTTATTCACACTATCCCGTTTTCCCTAATTCCACATCCACTGCTCCCACATTCGAGACCCACTTCCTCACCTTCATCTCTACATTAGATCTTGCCCCTCCTGACCATTGACTTCTTCTTTCGAGAGAGAATACCTCATCCCTACTACTCCTCACGGCTCATACATCGGCGGTATACTAGTTCCTCCATCACTTTCTGTCATTCCACCCCCATGCCGTCGCGGCACTGCATGCGCCGCGTTATCGCTTGGACCCGTCCAAGAGAACGGCCCCGATGGCTCCTCGAGCGACGACTCCGGTCTCCCGCTCTCCGTCTGCTCCATCACATGCTTCCTCTTCACCCTCCGTAGAATGAATACAATGAGACCAATGAGGATCGCAGCGACGGCTATCGCTCCCACAGAAATCCCGGCTTTCTTGGCCGTCGACAATCCTGCATGGGTTGTTGAGTTGGAGGTTCTATGTGCTACGGGCGGGGCAGTCGTCGTCTGTAGTCATTCAGTCTGAGCTACGAAGGCAAAGCGCAGAAGGAATAGAATATCTTACAGGCGGAGCCATAATCATAACCGGGCGCTGGTACATGCTCTTCATATACGTCCGTTTCGCGTCCGTCTGGTCCGGAAACCAAGACTTCGCATCCACATGATAAGACGACACGCATCCCATCGTCGATTCCCACTCCCTATCACTATCACTCTCACTCCGTGACTTGACGCATTTCATGGATCTACCCCTCCCCCAAATTGACATATTAGCCACTTATTCTCTGCATCTCATCGTAGCGATTCATGAGCATAATCTTACATAGGGCAGCAGAAGACCACAAAATCCGTCGAGACGGCCATTTGTACAGCCGCACCACCATCCGCTGGAGTACTATACGATTCACACGCGCTCTTCCATCCCGCAGGACAAATCCCCGGCGAATACAGCATCACCGTTTCCGAGAAAGCAAAGCCGGGGGGAAAGCAGCTCGACGTCTCGCCACCCGCTTCAAACCATCCCGTAGGATCGGGGACGTAGTACGGCGTGGTCCAGCAATCGTCGGGCGCGGTGAAGGTTGTCGTCAGCGGCGTGTGCGTGGTGATAGTGGTGAAGGTTGGGGTAGGTATTGATTCTGGTTTACTGCCGCCGCCGCCCATTGTGTTGGAGATGATATGGAAGGAGGGAGGAGGGTGCGGTGGAGATTAGTAGAGGAAGGCTGGATCTCAGCCTTGTGCGGGTCGAGAGACTTAAGTACCTTGACCGGATGTCGATCTTGATGCAGGCCAGACAAGGCTGAGCATTACCCCCACGCCTTGCTCAAAGATGCGGACCGATCCTACTCCGGCATTGCTATAAACGAGTTGTCAGGCTCAATACTCCAACATGGCCCGACTGGGCTGAATACACGTCAAGTGAAAGTACATGCTCGGGACTGGTCACCAACACCGTTGATAAACACAATGACTGACAACGATTTCGCATCGACCTCTACGACAGCTGATGCCTAGACAGGTCAGTCAATAACGAGCAGGCTGAGGTGAAAGGCAATGACGATGAACTGCTAGCGTTGCCGCCTGAGGCAGTCAACTACTATACACCAATAGCGTTCGGGCCTATGTTGCGGTCTGCAGGAGGCTAGTGTGACGCCCTTTTAGCTGGCATCGGGGGCAATTGGCAATCTCCAGGTACGTTTCTCGAAATGCCCTTATTCCCTTTCTCTACTAAATGCTGCAGCATACATATACTACCTGCTCTCGCTACGCTCGCTACATCACGCTTCCTATGCCCCAAAAAGGTGGCCCATACTATCCATATCTGAATACTCGTACAATAGTAGAGCCATGCACAAGAAGCGAAGTCCTACTTTCCTGTCTACTCCTGACCCTGTCTGGACCCTGGGCCACAGCCATTACCATTCATCTGGGGACAAACACTCACTTTGGTGTCGTAACCACTCCTTCATACTCTCTGCTCGAGATGTAATCCAACGTGCGCTGGAAATGGCGTCTCGGGTTCTCCAAGCTGGAGGCGTTTTCGTTGGATTGGAGGTTGGAATGGATGAGTTCGATCAGGCCGTTTAGGTATTTGGTCGTCACCTATTATTTGTCAGTACTTGTATTGTTGTTGGATGGTAAGGCAACGGTGGAGACTTACAGCATCGTTTTCCTGGTCAAAATAATACACATAGCGATTCAGAATCTCAACGAAGAGCTCGACGGAGACTGCGGCGTCCATGCACGCATCTGCAACACGGAGAGCGCGCTGTAAGCACTCGAGTACTCGTTTGCCGTCGCGATACAGCTAATCTTCTCGTTAGCATCTGTACTCTCCTAGCTTTCTTCCGGTGGAGATAACATACGTTCTTGGGATCTTCCTCACCCAACGCCCTGATCTCCGTAGCCCACCACAGATGCGACGCCAAATACACCGCGCGACACTGATCTGGTTTCTTCAACAGTTTGCTGCCATGCAGCGCACACTTGGTAATTAGCGTATCGTAGTTGTCCTTCCCAAAGTTCCTCGTCGTATGTAGAGCACTCGCGATTACACATACAGCCTGAAACTGCGCTCTCGAGTCGGAGATGGCTTCTTCGTAGATGGTGAAGGCTTGAGCGAAAAATTCGTAGGCGACTTCTTCGAAGTTGTTCTGGTCGGCGATTTGGCCGCAGGTGATGAAGAGACGGAGGGAGAGGTCGGCGGAGCCCTGGACGCGGGCGTAGAGGGTCGAAATAGCGCTGTGCATGAATTTGTAAAGTGCGGAAGACTGTGACGACCAGTTGTCATCAAAATGTTCGCGCTTCTTGTATTGCCGTGCCAGCTTGAGAGAAGCTGTGATGAGTGCTGGTGTCGTGTACTTGACGCGTTCGTTGCCCTCTGCGAAAGCCTTCCGCGCGGCTTGAAGGAGCTTGAGCTGAGTGTCGTTGTCTGGTGCTTGCAATAGATGCACTATCCGCGCTAACCATCCTTGCTCTTCTATTGTCTCGTCGGTCTCCGTAGCTTTCCGTTGTATGGGTCCACCAGGGTAGCCAGTCGCCTGCTGAATGCCTTCTCGGATGAGCACCTTTTGTATTTCCAGCACGCTTTCGAGGTTTTCGACGGAGGTAATGGCGGTTGAGTTCCGGAGTAAGCTACGTGCGACTTCGCCTGCAACGGCTCGTCGCGTCGGATATGGCTGGGAGTGGAGAAGAGGGATGAAGCTAGGCAGAGCCAGGGCTGTGAACAGCGAAAGATAGGTCTTGATGGGTGCGAGAAGGAGGCTGAGAATCTGGCTTTGCGTCGCTTGTGAGTGTAGGTCGGCGCTATTCGCATACTCGTTGACCTTCTGGTTCGCGAACGCTAGCACTTGGTCAACATAGTCGAGACGGTCCGGGTATATATTTCTGGTCAAATTAGCGATGCCTCGAAGCCGAGCCTTGAGCAACTCACAGAGCCAGATTGGCCAGTGACACAAGCAGGCCGATTGTGTCCTGTATAGAGAGCCGTTGCATCTTGACCAACGATGTGACCTGCTCGTGGAATATCTCGAAGAGCTTCACGTTCTTCGGTATCCCTCTTGACTTCTCGATCTCGCCATCTTCTTCTGGCTCTTCCTCCGGCTTGTTGACTGCTGTGGTTGAAGAGGTGACCGAGGCCTCATCCGCGCCTGGTTGTGCCTCCTCTGAGGATTCGCCATTCTGCTGGGTGGTTGGTGTCGATGGTTCCGCTGCCCTCTTCTCCTTTGCTATCCGGAGGTTCTCCAGAAGCTGTGCGATTGACTCTTCCTCTGTCTTCCTCCGCTGCTCGGGGCTTTCTGTTTCCGACTCGCGCTGCGCGTATGCGGACAGACGGTCCATCAGACCAACGACGATGGCCTTGATGTTTACATGCGGATTCAGGCGTGCGGTCGCGGACAGGAACTGATCGAGGGTGTGCAGGTGGAACTCGTCGGGGAAGACTTGTGTTACAACTGGACTCGTAGTTAGCGCAGTCTCTCCTTCTGTCGGAGATTTGCATGCCTTCCAGGAGATACTCTTGCGCCAGAACATCGCGACACTGCACAATCTGCTCCAGCAGCGGATTCAGTATCTTCTTGTAGTTCTCCAGATCCACCAGCTGGCTCAACCTGACCAGGTTGCTGCCGACCAGCAGCTGCAGCTCCTGCCTCTCCTTGGTCCTCTTTTCTCGTTCTCTCGAGTGCCCCTGGTGCTGCAGCCGCACCCACAGCTTGTTCATCTCCACGAAGTTGGTCAGTATGAAGCTGATCGAGTCCTGCAGGTTCCCCTCCGGCCCGTCCCCCGTCCCGCTCGGCAGGTAGTCCCTCGCCTGGCCGGCCAGATAGTAGCGCAGAAACAGGCCGCGGATGGGGTGCTGCACGCCGCGACTCATCTCCATCATGTCCTTCATGATCTCCTTGACCGGCGCATCTTCAATGGCCATGTAGACGGTGCCGACGGTGATCATGAGATACAGGCGCGGGATGATGTTGCCGGCATACTGCACGAGCTCGTACAGGTCGGCGAGGTGGTTCACGGGGTGGTTGTCGCGGAGGTAGACGGCGAGATGGCGCAGGGCATCGAAGACGGCCATGTAGAGCTCGTAGTACTGCTTGGGGCCCAGGCTGCTCGTGCGGAGCTCGGAGACGAGGGTCGAGCTGTGTGCGTCATCTGTTAGCACTCCCGTTCCAACTGTACAACATGTGGAGAGGGCTGTCGAGCTCCCACGCACCTGCACTTGAGCGCGTCCATCAACTTCCCAGGCGTCTCCAGGCACCGCCGCATCAGCAGCGTCTGCTGGCGCACCACGGCCAGAGCATCTTCGAGCAGGCGGGCCTGGTCTTCTACCGGGGGCGGCGACGCCATTGTGCAGTCGTGGGGGCGCGGATTCCGGGGTTGGTAGAGCTCTGGATGGGGTGGAGCGGTCGTGAGGCTGCCGTTTACGCTGCACAAGTGACAGTCTCGGTAGGTGTGGCTGGTGTGGCGCTAACCTCGTCGTCATGTATACGAGCGCAACGTTACAATGTGATTCTCGGGCTCTAGTCCTGGCCCGATTGAGATGAAAATAAACATTGGTTTGGATTTTCCTTGTTGCAAGCGATTGGGTCTATCAGACTGGGGTGTCTAAGAAGGCGTGACCTGCATCTCGACATGGAGGGGCTGGGAGCTTGGAGCACCGCATCACATCACATAGCACGGGATCAATTGTCGCATAGGAACATTGTCTTCTATTGAATCTATATCATACATGCTATTCGAAGCTAGGTTTATATCAAGCAGCAGATGTCATTGCCGAACGCCGCCCAATGCATGTGCCTCGTCGCCATGTCCATGGCGTATCTATACATTATTCGTACTGCGTATCCGATCGTAGAGTCCGTCTCTTCCGTTTCGCGTGCAACAAGCCAATCCTTAATATATCCAAAGAAGCAGAATCCTCGTGCTGAGCTCGCACAGCCTGTTCAGGCCGTTCAGGCCGTTCCTCTTTCTCATCGACTCGGGATCTGAGTCTGATTATGCGACACTGTCGAACTCTCGAGCGTCGGGAACGCCTGGGATGTGACGACGGAGCTTAGTGTGGTTGAGGGTATGGGGACGGTAGAGCTGCTCGAGCTGGCTGCTGGAGTCGCGACGGCAGCGTTCTCGAAGGTCTTGACGATGTAGCGCGTGTGCCACTGCCCGTCGTCGTAGTACTCGGTCGAAACGGCCGCCGGAGAGGGCGTCTCGGTAACGACCACGGTAACGACGCTTGGTTTCGGGCGGGTGGTCGAGCTTGGTGCAGTGGAAGTGGTTGACTGCGCCTGAGAAGTGCTCGAGGGCTTTGACTCGGAGGCAGAAGACGAGGTGCTCGACGAGGATGAGGACGAGGAGGATGAGGTGGAAGCGGGAGCTGGCGCGGGCGTCGCTGTGGGCTTAATCACCGTCGCAGTAACGGTATCCGTGACGACTGCGGGCGTCTCGGTGACCTTGACGGTTTCCACCCTGGTCTTCGTCGAGTCGTCGACGGTTGAGCTTGGTTCTGGTGCCGCCGTCGAGCCTCCGTCCACGTTGATGACCGAGTACGACTTCGCGCGGGGCGCAAGTTCTGCTCTCCTTCTTTGCACGGCATCAAAGGGCAGCGCATTCGTCAAGGTCGCAATCGTGAGCGCAAGGGCCAGGTAGGTTGTAGTAAACATGGTGCTGAATGGCAATCAAGGAGGGTCGTGAAGCGGACGATGGCTGTGGAGCTGTCGTGCTGATCGAGGTGGACAAGTCCGCGGCAAGGGCCCAGCGCATTTAAAGGCCATGACGGGTGGTGTGGTTGCGCACTTCCCATTGCTGTGGCAGGAAAGCTGATGGCTGGTGTTGCTGAGGGTCGACGAGGCTGGGCGGCTTGTGCGTCGCGGGAGCTCGGCGGTTGCGAACTGCAATCTGATGCACCATGGCCAGACCGAACTCCACCACCACACCACACCCTGCTGCTACCTATGCAGATGGTCTCGACATTCAGGACCCGTCGACACTCGTTCCGTGGTTGTTGCGAGGAGAATGAAGGGAAAAGAGCGCTAAAATAGTCGAGATTGGTCCTCCCAGCCTCTCAATATCTGGGTGAGCGAACAACTCTCACACACGCGCGCTTCGAGATATAGTGTGCCTTCCATATCCTAAGTAATTATGAAGTTCAAGATATGTGCCTTCACTCGGGTATCAGTCTGAAGCTCCGCCTGATAACCAAGTTCCCAAACTCCGATGCTGTACTCAGAAAGATTCAAGGAAGGTCCTCGTCAACCCACCCATCTTCGTCGTCGAAACCCCTCGATATGTTCTCCATTGGAGAGTCAGAAACGGCGTCTTCGATGTCGACACAGTTTCTTAGCGGGCTACCTCGACCGACATAGGGTCGCTTCTGCTTCGTCTTCTTTGCAGCCAGTTTCTCGGGTTCTTCTGTTTCCTCCTCTTCACCTTCCGTTGCGTTCTTATCGTTGTTTCCGTTCTTGATTTGTAGCTCTAGAGACTCGCGTTCCTCCCTGAAAAGACTCGAAACTTCATCCCGATAGAGCAAGATCCTCATAACCAATGATGCCACATCGTCTTCTGAGCCAAGATTGTATATCATGCCCATCTTCGGCAGGCACTCCCTTTGTTTCTCACTCAGCCTCGCGTCCTTTAGCATCGTCGGTGGCCTGCGCTCACCGTCGAGGGCACGTTGCTCCGGACTCGCCGAGCTCATGCACTGAAGTATAACGCCGGACTGCAACAGCGTCTGTGGTGCCCAAGTCTCCGTCGATTGAACATACCCATCAAATCGCGTCACCATCAGTTTCGATACCTCTTTCCTGTCAAAGACAACTATCTGTCCATCCAACTCTTTTGGCTGCAGCACAAATGGCGTACATAGCTCCACGACTGCATCAAGCATACATCCTCGCTCTACGGCCCTCTTGGCTTCCATAAAGCGCGCACACCGACTCCAGTCCCCACTCTCGAGAACACTGAGAAGCTTCTCGTCGCTCATCGGCACAGGTCGCAGACGCCCGCTCACATGGCTCCTCTCGAGCATTCGCCACACATCGAGCACGTACAGCAAGATGTCCACGATACTCTGCCTCCCATAGACCCGCCACTCTTTTGTCTCGAAATCCGTGTGCGTCCACACAAGTCTACAGGGGTCGCCGGCATCCGGGACCTGACGCCACCCCTCAGCTCCCTGCATATTCAGATCGCGATTCCGTCCCGTGATCCTTAGCCCCGTCTCTAGGGGAGGGAGCTCGAAGCGGAGGATCCCCTGTCTCTCGCCCAGAAGCCTGGAACCCAGATGGAAAGCCTGAAATGCGGATTGGAGACAAGCTAGCGACTTCCCGTCCCACATTCTATCGTTGCTCGAGTTTAGGGTCTGAATTTCTGGACAGGGTTCGTTGATGAGGTCGTTGAAGATCGCGCGGATATAGATGGGCTGCCATGTGGCTACTGGCTCGAAGGTAGGCGGAAGACGGTTAAGAGGGAGTGTGGGAGGAAGGTCTGGGGTGAGTTTTGTGTGAAGAGGAGCTTGGGGATCGGCCGCGGAGGAATTTAGTGCCGGGTCGATACTGTCGTCGGTGATGAGGTTGGAGGGCAGTGGCTGCGTGGGCACGTCTACGTCCATCTCAGTCGCCGTCTGGCCCGCATCGGGCATTTCTATATCCTCCGGATCGCAAGGGCGGACTTCATCGTCTGCCTTTGTTTTAAAATCTTCCATCATGAGTCTCGTTATCTCGGGTCTCTTCATCGTCGTGGTGGTAATGATGCTAGTGGTACTCGTACTTGTTTTCCGTTTCCCAAGCACAATTGTGAACAAATAATAGAGGAGGAAATTCAACACTTTGAGTGCGCGGAATACGACCTGTCAAATGGTCCTTAGCGAGGTTCGGAGCCACAACATAACAGTATGGAACTCGTCGGCTCGTCTTGCTCAAGCATGGTCTTGACGGTGTCATAGTCGGAACCACACAGAACACTCATCTTCTACATTTCATGTACACCAGAGATATGTGGAACGCTCCGTGAGCCCAGTCAAATACTCGGATATATTGCGGCGACGTGTTTGATGCACAAGTGATGTGACCATGAGGGTGCGGGTTTTTCAGGCATCGAGTCAGATACTGAGTGTGTGTAGTGAGTAAACCTTGATGAGGCAGTATTTAAAAGAATGACCCCACCTGAAAAGCGTCCACTTCAGGTAGGCATCGAAATTAAGAGAATAATCTTCTTCCTACGACATTGTGAACAACCCCCACAGAGGCGAATAAGGCATATTATCTAGCTTGTCATCTAGTTCCGACAGACACCACTTCTCACGCATATTATTCCAAGAAGCAGCGTAGAGAACTAATCTGCACTAGTCGCCTCCAAATCCCACATAGTCATCCGGAGAACCGTAACCCCTGTAGCCGTCGCATCCTTCATCCTCAGAACAGAAAACACCTTCTGGGCACTCGTACTCCTCCTTTGAAATCATAAAATGCTCCTCGGGGTCCAGCACATTTGGGTCTTCTGGGACCTCTTCAGCAAGCAACGCGTAGTCGATAACGATATCTGCGAGCTCTTTCGGTAGCCTTCGTCCGACTACCCTAAGAACGTTCAGATGAATTTCGGAGTATGCTGCCGTCTGTAACCGATGCAAGACTTCATGAGTACGAATATGGATGCAGCGATAGCCAGTGCAAGTAGCCCAATCGACGTCGGTGCGGATCGTGCGAGATGCCCACGCGAAACTGGTCGGGAAGAGAGATCCTACCGGCGACATTGAGTTCTTCTCGATTTTGGATGCTAGCTTGAACAGCGCATCATATATTTTGTTGTCGTGCGACCGGAGGTCCACGCCAGCCACATAACGGCTCCATGGGTACGTCCCGTTCGAAAAATGGCGAGGATGGTACTTCGTTTTAAGCAGGACATAAAGTCGGAAAGCCCAGTGGCGACCGCCAAGCATCTGAATTCGGTCGAGTTCGTTCATCACACGCTCGTAGATGGCGTACAGCCCAACCTGATGCCGAAGGATCCGGCCATTTGAACCGACATCGAAAATGCGCAGAAGCTCTAATTCGATATAGTGACAGTATGCATCAACTTGACTTGACGGAACGATCTTGAGCGTAGGGTTTCGATACACTCTTGGTAAGTCTGGGTACAAGTAAGTCAGGTGCTCATTCCAAATGGCCAGGGCATTCACCATCATCTGTCAGAACGTTGCAACGGCCTGTCCAGAACCAGTCGAGGTCAAATGTATGCTTCTCGACCAAGTTCAGTTCGGCTTCGAAGGCCGTGATACCTTCCGTAAGCTGTTGCGTGCAGGTGTTGATCGCATCGTCGAGTTTCGCAAGCTTCTGCTCGGCCGCTTCTTTCGCGTCATTAAGAGGTTCCAGCGACCCACTGTAATCCTCATCGCGGACGAAAGCTCTGAGTCTGTCGTACCGCTGTTCAAGGTTGGTGAGGTCCAGTAAGCGCCCATAAAGTCGCTGGGTGTCAATCTTCTGTCGCTTAGCTTTGGTCGGCGCGTTGCCGGTGTGAGGTTCCTTGCTCGGTCGCTTCAGCCGCAATATTGGTGGTGGGCCAGACATCTCTGAAGAGACCGCAGCGTCAATAGCACAAGGTCAGGGCTCAACCTTGGAAGGCAAACGTCGAAGCCAAGCAGCTGGCTGGTGATTAGGGAAGGTGCCTGGGTGCTTTTGGGAAACGCGCTAACTGGCTTCGACCTAGTTGTTCTTCTAGCCAGCATGTGATGACCTTCTTTCCAACCTTGGAAGGTTCAGCTTCACCTCAACGCTCTTTGTGCTTCATTCGGCTTCTCTCTAAATGTACGGTTCCGATTATCGCGACTTCCCAGTTGTAAACTTCAAATAGCCCATTACGTGTGGGTCATTGCTCGACAAGTTCGACCTTACAATGCAGTGATAGAGGGCGACCGCACCAAGGAAAGTAGTCGACCGTACTTCTGTCTTAAGGGGCTGCCGCCTCTCTAGGCGTGAGGGACCTTAGTTCGTCATCAAGCAGCGGAAGCTTCGAACGAGAAGGATGGGCTGTGCATAGTACCAAGAGAAAGGACTGGATCAGTAGGCTGCAAGAAATCCGTCAATTTTGAACAAAAGCTAACCCCAATGTGTACAAATATCATCCCACATCTCTCAGGCTGATGCACTGACCTGTCGCTGTATGATCCTCCTCAACGGTGTGTTGCTCACTCTGATCGGCTTCTTCTTCGGAGGCAGCGTCTCCTTAGTCACTTCTTCCGCCCAGGCTTCAGTTCTTTCTTTCTTGCCCTCGTCCTCTGTCTCTTCTACTTTTGGGGGAAGACTCTGGATTGAGTCGCTGACAAGCGTAGTCTCGTGACTGGACTCGCTCTTGGTAGTGGTAATCCTCCCGATCGCTGGAGTAGGTACGGCTTCTTCCCCGAGGACTTGCCTCTGGATGATCCGTCTCAACGGTGTCCTGTTATATCGCCTCTTAACAACCTCTGGACTCTCTTTCAACTCTACAGGCTCTCTAGCTAATCGCTGTGCACGCTCCTCACGGCTTTCACTGGCGCTATCAAAGTACGCTGAAAACACGTTAGATTACGTTTGCTTCAAAGTCTCCATCTATGACGGCTTACGCTTCTCGCTCAGAACTGTCGTGTTGATGGCGATAGCTTCTTGAGCGCCTGAAGGAACATGTCGATGTGCGACACATCGATTGTCCCAAACTGCTACGCTGCCTGACGCCCACTTGAAGCGCACCGTGTGATCAGCCGCTGAATGCACGTGGTAATCCAGGAACTGTAGGAAGTTGTCTACTCAGTAAGTCAGTCCCACCGCCCTCTACGCATATATACAGAATCTTGGTACTCACCTGACTCTTTCTTCTTCAATTCAGCTAATCTGGTGGTAAGCCCAGGGAATACGTTTAAGGCTTTCAAACCTGTCACTGGGTGTGTTCGAACAGCTGGATTTTGCGTCTGGGTATGTAGTCCGTCGAGAAAGTTCCGCATGTACTCGCTCAAAGAGTCGTAGAGCCCGTACTGTGACACCCAAAATGTCGCTCCAGCATCTTGCGCGCCTTCTTCTATCCGTAATAATGAGTAGCTGGGAGGTTTGGCTTGGAATGCTTCTTCAGCGTGCCAGTCGATCTGCGGCCATGGCGCAAACTTCGAGCCTTCATCTTCAACCTCCTTCCTCGTCTCGCGTTTGACGATTACTTCCGACTCTTTCCCTCCGCTCACCGAGCCCAAGCGCTCGGCTATCCGGGTCTGGTCATCGGTGGTCAAGTCTTGCTCGCGGACAAATACAACGCCCCGCTCGGATACCAGTAAAGCAAGCTCATCAAGTTGTTGTGAAGTCAAAGAAGAAAGCTGGATGTCGGAGAGAAGGGTGCCAATCGAATCTGTCAGATCCGATCGCGTTGCTTCGCCATTGAGAGCCGTCTTCGCGTCGGAGAACAACGTCCGATCTCGCGGAGCCATGTCGCTTTGTATTGGCTTCGTTGAAGGAACGTGAATCCGGGGGCTTCCCTCGAAAGTCGATCCAGGAGTGGCAGCAAGCACCGTCTCCGCCAGCAAACTCTCTCGAGAATCGAATCGCGCAATCGTCTCGCTGCTGTCGTCAGCCCTCGCCGCTGAAGTCGCCGGTATCGAAGAAGACCTCCTCTCAATCGTCGCGCGCAAAATCTTCTGGCTGTCGCGCTCAAAGGTCTTGTTATAGATGTTCCATGTGTTCGATAGCATGAAGTGACAGAGGCTTCATATAGCGGTCTAACGGAGATGCATCAGAGAGCCTCGAAAACACGTGAGGGGTAAGATCTAGGCTCTAGCCCATCTTGCTGCTTTGGTGTTGAGGCGCTGGTTGAAGGGCTCGGTTGGCTTATTTCTGGCCACGCGATTCGCCAATGGAGCCTTGGAGAATGGCGCAATCTCTGGGAGTTATGCTGTCAGCGCAGCGAAGTCTTTTCCGTGCATACATGATGTGCGACATCGGCTTTGACATCTCGCAACGATTTCTTAACACTGGAGGTGACTTTCTGGCCTCGCGGTTCTCAGGAGAATGCAGTGAGGTCCTGCGCTAGCGTTTGTGTACCCACATTCTCCGCTACATGGGGTTCGTGACGCTAAAAGCCAGTAGGAATTGACCTTGAAGGCCGTGCCTGAAGCGCTTCTCGAAGGAAGTTGAGATTGAGGAATCACAACCAACTTTGACAACAACTGGCGTAGGTACTCCACACGAGTAGACGGACCCCATCAGGACGCATGCGCCAAGGTCTCCATTTCCTCTGTATATGGGCGGTATTTCACCAGCGGGATCGAAAACTACAGGCCTGCACATTACTCGAATTCAATTTGGATGCGCTCTCCAACCTTGCGCGAAGGACCTTCGGATCTAGCACCCTATCTCCGTTGATCTGAATATCGTCACGGCATTGGCTATCACACTGCCGCGCTTCGCGCCTCGACTATCGAGATCTGTATATCGGAAAGCTTGTTGCAGACGGCTGGTGTCAGGTCCAGGAACATACTGCAAATTTATCAGGAACCAACGATTCGGTCATGAGGTCCGGGCCAATGTGAACGGTGAGGGCCGTACCGTCGTCCCACTTCAGGTACAGCACTTATGACGACGCTAAAAGGTCTCGGCGAGGCTGCGATATCTTCGTATTCAACACTAGACTGTTGAAGTAGGTTGACTCGGCGTCGACACACCCTAGAGGGACAGTGGATCTCTCGAAGGGAGAACGACGAGAACTTTGCACGAGAGTGTCATCTAGTGGTGCAATTCTACTCCGTAAACCAGTGCCGGACCAGGCCATGCACGAATTGAGGACCACTACAGCCATGATGGAAATGAGCGGCACGTGATAGCTAGTACAGACTACTAGTATCAGTGGTGTCGAGGCGCCTTGACTTCATTATGCGAGTAAGCTGTCCATTTGACCCTTGTTCCTAATTGCTGCGCTTGAACCTTTCGTGAGCCACAGTTGAAACATCGCAGCGCACTACGAGACTATAGATAGGAAATGCGAACAGAAAGCACCTCACGACCATGATCTATGAGGAGCAAGCGAAAAAAGTGCTAAGAATGGGCGCTTGGAAGCACTCAAGCCGACATCCCGAACAATAAGATCCTCAGCTGGATATTCCCAAGGATTTTGCCATTGTCTCATTATCTGCGCTCGGCAGTTTTGGGCACCGAGGTTCAGTCCAGAGATGGTAAGAAAACTATTTTGAGTTTAGTAGGTGACTTGTTTCCCCTGCAGCTATGAGTGCGTTTGTCAAACCTCGATCGCTTCGCCCTTGAGAAAGTTGACGTGTCTGTCGTCCACTCTCAATGGCATTAGAGAAGGCAGGACTTCCAGTTTTCTCGTGCGATGTTATGTTCAAGGATTTTAAGGAATGTCACTCATAATTGTCCAAGATAGGCGTGCCGCATGCTAAGCTTCATGCGCGTGCCTCTCGCCAACCTCAATAGTCTTAGTGATAGGGAGTGCATTCCGCTTTGGTCTAGCTCTCCGAAACCGAACGGTGCGCCACGGCCTGTCAACGCACATCCCGTCAGAATGGCGGTCTCGTCAAGTTTTCTGGTTGGCCAGCGAGTGTTTCAGCTGTTGCCAAGGGGGCTGTTCCTAGATGCGGGATCAGCGGGGACGGGATTTTTTTTGGGGAAGAGGAGGTTTCCCAGCACGTGGGGACCCTTTTTCTTCGGTAAAACCAAAGCCTCGCGCCCACGAAACCATTCTCCCGGTCCTTCAGAGCATCTCAATAGCGGTTCAGAAGGTATTGATGTTCAATTGACACTGCGCATGCGACCATCGACCCGCGAAGTCGCTACTTTGCCCAACGAGGCTGACGGACGCCAATCCTTTGAACAGCGCAAATCTCCGCCATGTCAAGCTTCGAGGCCATCATGATGGAGATGATGAAGAACCCACCAGATCCGAACGCGTCCCCTCCCCTATCGAATCGCAAAGAAACAATATATGGCGCAACAGTACCGTTTCATGTGAGTCTCCAGCCTCTACTATCACTGTGGCCGACGAAACACTCACCCACCGAAGATAATAGCATGGTGCGCCGTTCTATCGCGGCTATATACACGGTTTAGAATCGTTCGGCAACCAGGCTGGGATGACTACATCATTATTCTTGCTGCGATCTTCAACTTGATATCAATGATCACCCTCCTTGGTGGTAAGTAGTTAAACTCCATTCTAGCATTTGGCTATTTACACGCCTAGGTACATATTACGGCATTGGCAAGCACCTACTCTACATTAGCGCAAGCGACATCGTTACGACTATGAAGTGGCTTTACGTCCAAAACGCCTCATACTACACAACTACTGCCCTAATTAAGATGTCTTTGCTGTGCCAGTACCTGCGGATCTTCCGTGGCGGTTTCCTGCGTGCCGTCACTCTATGTCTCCTCGTGCTCGTCACACTCTGGGGGTTCGCGTACAGCTTCATGGCTTGGTTCCCCTGCTTTCCCGTCGCAGGCTTCTGGGATCGTACTAACCATCCGAACGCCAAATGCTATGGCTTTGGCTTCGGAGACATCAATGGAGCCATGGCCGCATTTGTTTCCTTCGCTGCTACAAACATGTTCTTCGACACCGCGATATTCCTAGTGCCGATGGCAGAGTACTTGAAGCCCGGATTGCGGCGTAAAGAGGTGTTGGCTCTGTCTGGACTCTTCATTCTGGGTTCGATGTACGCTTGCTCCCAAATTATGATCCTTCTGGCTGGTTGTTGGCTAATGAGAGTGCAGCGTCGTTCTAATGTCCATCCTCCGCCTCTGGACCGCAGTGAAACATCGAGGGAACCTAGCTGAAAGCCTCGATTTCACATGGTGGTACCCGCTCACGCTCATCATATCCTGCATCGAAGTCGATTTCGCGATCATGTGCGCTTCCATGCCCATCTTCTGGCCTCTCATCACGTCTTCCTGGAACGAGATATTCGTTACAAGAGAGGTGCATGTTACACATCATTACCGATTAGACGATAGTTCAGATGGTGTAAACGGAGGATACGAGATGGATGGAAGAAATAGCCTAAAGAGTTGTACGAGCCAGGAAGGCTTGACCCGGACAAAGACGTTGAGGGTGAAGACGGATTATGCGGATCAATATGTTGTTGATCATGTTACGGGAAAGGTACCAAGTAGCGCAGAGGTCGAGGTCGAGACCAAGAGTCAGAAGAAGAGCTGGATATGAATAGAAGCCTGAAATAATAGGTTTCGTAAATCACAGGCCATTCTTGATTATCGAAGCGCTCGCCGGTGGGGCTAACATCATTCATCCCTGGATGCGTTTACATCCACTTAGGCTAGAGGCGTCTCAAACCTGTACGGCCAGTTGATGCTTTATGAAGCGTATCCATGCGCAGGACAGGCGGACTAGAAGCGCTCCAGGAATCGATACAGGTCTCCTGTAGGGTAGATGTTGCCCGTTGACTTACACCAAGAACGAAATCGTAGTAACCTACTGGCGATCGAGTAAACTTCCGGTGTTAAGGTAATCGAGGCTCCTCTAAGTCGGTGTTACTAAATGCCCGAACTTGTGGGGCAAAGATCAAGTCAAAAGGGCGCACGACTTGCCTATCGAAATGATTCGTGCATATGAGGTCAGAATATGAAGGAGGGTGTCGCAAGCTTATGTACTACCCGGTAGCCTTTGTTGCCTAGGTCAAGTTGGGGGCCGAATCTCACGAGCTGAACCTCCTGTCTGTTTCCCGAACGCTGATTGGCCATGGATCCCGACTATCATGTGGCAACAAAGCTGGACCTCCCTACGCATTCCCCATTGGTATTTCTCGGTCCTCTAGCTTAAACTATAATGTCTTTCAAAGGCAGCACCCGAGGCGCCTTTCGTTCCCTTTGTACGCCTGCTTTCTATTCCAGCTCGCCACCAGAATGCCCGGTACCTTAGACCACGCTGCACAGCTATGCAGCAACGCCACAAGAGGCCAGATACAGGACTGCCTTTCAGCAGCGCTGGGAACTACAGCCAATACTCGAACAGTCAACGAGGTCTGGCTTAGGTCGTTCGGCATCCATGTTGTGACGCTAGCGTCGTATGGGCATTTACTCTCTCTCCAAGGATTCACATCGCCTCCATCAGGCTGGACCTATCTGGCACCGATATTCTTCCTCACTTATCCGGAGATCGCGTTGGCACAAGTACTTATTCGAACAACCACATCCATCGGACGAATGCTTAGGCTCAAGCAACGCGTGCCATTACGATACTTTGTCGCCTGTTGTTTGGGCGTGCGAGCGGGCTGTTCAGCATCAGAAACATCCGCTATCGGCAAATCAAGTTACCCACTAGTTGATCTAGATCCCAAGGAGGTCATATGTCTTCCGCACAAATACAATCTCCTATGGCTGGGAAGGATTGGATTGCTTCTCGCCCTGCTAGCACAGTACCTTGGCAGCCTCGTGCTCTGGATTCGTTTGGTCTTTTTCCTGAAAGATAAGAGCTATTGGCATTGGCACATCGATTATCGCAACTTTCAGGTCGTACTTGGTGGGCTGACAGCCACATTGAACAGTATGGGAATTCTACTCACTGGATGCGAATGGGAGATAGTACCAGGCAGAGTCAGAGGCAGTGTGGAGGAGGTCGAGGGCCCAAAAGAAATCAATACTGGCATCACACGGACGGATTCCGGGATTGAGCTCCTCTCATCAGCAGAAAAAGAATGCCCCGAAGTACAGGGCAGTCGCTCTCCGGACATCGCACTGCTCGCGTTCCTCTCGCGATTAAAGGGACTAAACCACTCCCTCTACGCTATTCTAAACCGCCACTTCCCCTCCAAATTGCAGCTCGACTTCGAAGTTGCCGTCGTGATCCATCGTATCCTGGCTTACGGTGTCGTAGTCTGGACATGGAACCGGTTCCCCGGAGGTTGCCCGCCAATCTTCCGTATTCTTTCGGAGGCCACTGTAACGCATGACTATCGAAAATTATGTCCAGACCGAACGAATACGTACGATCCATTAACGTTCACGCTTATACCCCAATTGCGGGAGTCTTTGCGAGTTGGGCCTTGGCTGATGGTGCCAGCCATACTGTTCAGCATTGCACTAGCCCGCATATTGCTTCGCTGGCTGGCCAAACGCATTCTGCTACTATGCGTTTGGGCAAATGGAGAACAACCAAGGTGGTTGGTGCAAGCAGAGTACTGGCTGCTCAGCGGTCGGACGATCTTATCGTTTCCCATGATCTTGCTAATATTCTCTCTTGCGCCATTTTGGTTCGATGGGTTGCTTGAGCAGCGCAGTTGGCATCGAGAAACGGAGGTGAATCTCAAGAATGGTGCAATGGACCCGGTAGATCGGATGGCGGTTAATATACTTATGTGGAAAGATCCGTGGCAGGATAACCTGTACATTATATGACTCGGGGTCATTCTCAACAACTATCGAGGAGTACGTAAATAATCAGTTATTTCTTGAGCGGCTTATCCCTACGCCAACCCCAGGCCAAGGGTTAGAGTAGAATCTTCGAGAAACCCAGCATGGAACTCCAATGAAGAGATCTGAAAAGGATTATGACTCTTGACGGTGATGCCTTCATGAATATCATAAATATTTGAATGTAACTGCATTCGCAGCGCTTAGGAGCCTTGGCGGACGCATAGAGCCACCCATTATGCGCTTGGGTCCTTTTTGGCCCCCATCGGCCCGTACAGGAGCTGTTTCAACATATCGAGCACCCGAGTGCTGTGCCGCACTACTTCTACAGCTTTGATACACCGCTTCGTCTTCGCCTAACAGCACTGCGGTCTTTGAGCTCGACCAGTGACTTTGGAAATCGAGATGGTCCTTCTCCCAGGGATTGTTTTCACCTATGGGCTCCTCATAGCTTGGTGTACATTCGCTCAGGCTGCTGATTGTATTTTTGAGCCAGCCAGCATACCATTGACATGGGTGAAATTGCCCAACAAAGGCGCCATTAGAGGAGATGCCATATCTGTAGGCTCCCCGGCTCAGAATATTAGTCTGATTCCAGTCGTGTGAGTTCCCTCGGTCTCCAATGCAGCCTCAGTAACTCATTTTCACAGGGAGACCAATAATACGTATATCTTTCAACCGTCTCAAGACTGCGATACAACGGAAGCTGCCTGCATGACCCATCGGGGAGGCTTCTTTCTCTCCAATCAGTCGACAACTTACACGAACGATACCACTCAAACGCCTACCAACACCAATGGGGACCCGACAGAGACATTGACATCAGGAAGCGTCGAAGATGATGTATTCACAATTAGGGGGAATGTCACCCTGTCGGAATTGCCCTTGGGAGTTGCCAGGAGTAAGGTATGCTTCACTCTTTTCGGTTACTTTAGTTCACTGTCCTTTGGTGGGAGAGCTTTCTATTGAATTGGAGGACTTGGAATCAGTGTCACGTACCTTGTACGGATCTTACTCACACACTGTGCTCTTTTATTAAATTGGCGATCTCGCAAGCGGTATTATGCAAGCGTCGCTCGGTCTTGGGAAAATTTGACGAATCTGTCAACGCTCAAGCAGACCGGCAAGATTGCATCAAGGAGCTGGGGCTACTGGTGGGGTCTCGACGGCGCGACTGATCCTGCGAAACTGGATAGAAGCATTGTTCTGGGAGGGTACGATCGAGCCAAAATCAAGAATCTCGAGAAAAACTACACGGGTCGATTGATGGATAGTGGAAGCTGCCCCAGGGTATGACAATCTCGATCGAAGAGCTCCAGCTCAATTTTTTCGATGGGTTTGAGCTGAATCTTTTGTAGAAGACGCCTTTGTAGATGTGCATCTGTGCCTATTTTCTACATGTCATGTCCATGCGCTATGACCCCTATTATGCGCGCTTCGAGGATTGGACTCAGACATCTTCCATCAATCGTTCTACTGGAATCAACATCTTCGATATGATGTATCACGCAGACCAAGTGTACCAGGGAGATGCTACGCTCGTGCTCGACACTGGTTTGTTGATACGAATATCAAATAGTCAGCTCGCGATACCGGATCGAACAATCAGCAGCGATGGAAAAATAGAGGAGAACATGAATGTCCGCGACCTAATGCTTTATAGTCTTCAACACATCAATGCGAACGACACTCCATGTGTCGGGAGCATTTTCTTTACTGGCGCATACCTATGGGTCAATCACGAGGATTAAACATATACCATATGGGAAGCAACTTCGACAGAAGAGACAGACATCGTGTCTATTGCTGATCGAAACATCAGTCAGTCATGCTCACTTCCCACAAACCCTGCTCCGACGTCGACCACCGCGACAACGACAATGGGCCCAAATCAACCCGACAAGCAACCATCTGGAGGCGCCGTTGCGGGTATCGTAGTGGGAGGAGTCGCCGCACTCGGCCTCCTTGGCCTTGCTGGCTATTGGGTGAAGCTGCGATTTCGGAACAAGACATCAACAACAGGGCACGATAATGCAGGATTTCGAAAGGAAGAGCACTACGATTCAGTCGCCCAAACGCCTATTGTGGAGGCGGCGCAACCAGACCCACACGAGCTCCACGGTACGACATCACTACCACAGGAACTGTGGCCGAATAAAGTAGACTTTAGACATGACTTCCTTGAGCTGCCGCCAAGTATACACTGATCGAGCCCCTTGATTCATGTTCGAGAGAGGCGTGGAAGGCTGGGAACTCGCTCAAATCTGGTAATAACATTGAATAAATATACCTACCTAGAAGCGCTTTCAATACAATTCACAGGCATTATTTGGAACACATGATGTCTCTTGATCCCTCTTTGCGCTCTACAGAGGCTTCCAGTGTTATTTTCATGTCAAGCCTTGTATTAGCGTACAATACTTACGACCCCGCAAAGTTGGAAGTAGAAACGGGTATTTTTGAAACGATGAATCAGAGCAGTGATAGTTTCAAGGCGTCTATATTGAGCCTCAATATCTTTAACTATTAAAATCGGGACCAGGGAAGGCGAAGAATGTTAAACAAGAGGAGTGCCGAAACAGAGGTACAAGTAGCATGAAAAGTGCAGGTAACTACATGGAGGCACTACACAATTTAGATAGTTGATGCACTGTTACAACCCTCATTATCTCTCTGTAGTTCCTGCACGGTATTTCAATGGGTTAACGATATCTGTACCCCATCTCCTTGACACTTTGGAGGTTTTATGAGTTAGCGTTGTTCCTGATATCAAAACTCACTCGCAACATCTGTACGTAGCGGGCCATAACGGTCTTTTGATTCTATGATAAACGCTCGGTAGTTCTAAGGGTAATAGTCTAGATCTTCACTGTCCCTGAAAATTAGGATTTTGCGGAGGAATCTCAGAAGTGCCGTCCTATATTACCCCGCAGGGATCCACTGCCAAGTAAGCTCCTTTACGCCCGCGATTCCGGATGAAGCAGTTCGGTGTTCCTTTTACCGGCAGGGATGATGTCAGCTTGGTATTGGTTTCATTAGATGACAGCGTCAATTAGCAGCATCTATAAAACGTTGAATCGCCGTGAAAAATCCTGTTGCAGTCATTTCGCGCAGAACAGGCCGACCAAATTAAGATGGGGAGGCCAACGATACTACTCATTGCACTCATAGCAAGTGTACATCTTACCATCGCTCATCCACCGCTACGGGGCGGCAAGAATAAACATCACGACCACTACAACCCAATCGCAAATGATGACTTCGTCTACGTTGACGGCCTTCGTCTCAAAGACAAGACCGGATTGCACTATATTACAGGCCTGAACTATTGGGCATGCATGAACCTCGCTTCAGATCCATCTCAAGGTGGAAATTACTCCCGTTTGATTACAGAGCTCGACCAAATGGCTGCCAAAGGCGTAAATCATCTTCGCATAATGGCAGCGTCAGAAGGCGCACCCACACCACAGCCTTTCCGTATGAACCCAGCCTTGCTAGACGCGCCAGGCAAATATAATGAGAAGATTTTTCAGGGATTGGATATTTGTTTGGATGAAATGGGTAAGAGAGGAATGCGGGCGACAATGACCTTGGGCAATGAATGGCAATGGAGCGGTGGCTTTGCGCAGTTCGTGTCCTGGGCGACTAACGATCAACCAATTCCATATCCATCGAGTTGGAATCTGACTGCGCCGCCCCAGCGGGCGTCCCCACGGACCGGGTGGGGCAACTACACGGTCGAAGGCGTTAATGCTGCGCCTTATGGAGAGTTTACGAGCTTCGCGAATCGGATATACAACAATACCCAGGCCGAGCAATGGTACAAAGATCACATCAAGACGGTTACGACTAGGAAGAATACTGTCAACGGCCGGCTATACAACGAGGATCCGACGGTCATGACATGGCAGCTTGCAAACGAACCCCAAGCTTCCGATGGTTTCTATGTGGAGGACAGTCTCGCCCTCCTTCCAAATGCTCAGGATCTTCTCTTCCCCTGGGTGGAGCGAACTTCTGCTTACATCAGATCTATGGCACCCAAGCAGCTTATATCTGTTGGGTTGGAGAGTAAGCAGGGTGAGTACTACTTCAAGCAGGTCCACAACTTCAGCACCGTAGACTACGCGACCGCGCACTGCTGGGTCCAGAATTGGGGTGTCTACGATATGTACGACTCTACGGAGACTGGCCTAAAAGCGGCACAGGATTTTGCAATCGGCTTCATCAACGACACTAGTCATTGGGCAAAGGATATCGGCAAGCCTATCTTCCTCGAAGAGTTTGGCATGGCACGCGACAACTGGTTGAATCGGGACAAGGAATATCCTTACCTTTCTTCTGCGTCAACAACTCATAAGGATCCTTATTTTGAGGTACTAACAACTATTTCCCGAATATTCGAAGCTCGATATGTGCTAATCCAATTGGTAGACGATCATTGGCGCAGCCATGAACGAGTTCAAGAACGGCGGCGCATACATTGGCACCTCTCCTTGGGCATACGGTGGTATTTGGCGTCCAGAGACCGAGTACGTAAACGAACTTGGTATGGTCTGGGCAGGAGATCCTCCACATGAGAGTCCTGGATGGTATGACTTGTACGATACAGATGAAGCGATGAATATCGTGGCAAGACAGCAGAAGGATATTGCTGCTTGGATCGCGAAGAATAAGCATTGATTAGCTGAGTGTTCATTCAAATGAGTTTACGTAAATCATATGGGGATGAAAGGATACAAACCCCTCGGCTTCCTAAGATTGTGTGGCAAAAAAAGTATGTAGCCCCTATACCCAGGAGCCGTCGCAGTAGTAGAGAATCAACAGTGTTGAAATAGAGTATGTGAGGTAGACTTTGATCATGTAGTTTCCCAAATCGATCATTTTCGAAGCCATATGAAGGCGATAAGTACAGATGCAGTCTATGTATCTAGATACTCAATGCTTTTGAGTGTACACTGATTACCAACTTGACACCCTCTCCTAGATAAGTTAACTCGACCGCCGAATAGAACGTCTCCTGATGATGACTGCCACGCTCGAGAGAGTTGACAACAGTTACACTGTTTGAACCAACGTGAAGGTGTACGCACTTTTGCCTTCGTCTCCAATGGGAACGCACTTGAGGCCCTCGGACATCAGACAGCTTCTACCTTTTATCAATGGGCAGGAAATACAACATTGGTATGGTGATACTTACCGAACATGATTTATATATACACGGAGTCAACCAATGGTTTCCGTGATACCCTTCGGACTAAGCTCAGACACAACCGGCCTTACAATCCGGTCCTAGTTCGAGAAGGTCGTCCGCACTCTTTTGTGTTTGGTTCGAATAGGCTCATGTATCTATTGAAAATTGGAGGTCGACAAGGTCAATACTAGGCCATTCTGTGTCGCGTCTTTTCGTCTCTTTCCTCAGGAGAGACTGGTGGTACGAAAACCACCAAGAAGAAGACAAACATTTCGAAGTGGTTTCCAGCAAAGACGCCCAAATCCCTGAGGAGTCCACGCTTATATGCTTCTACGCTAACAAGACGATCTTCAGAGTTTGACAAAATGCGCCTTGTTGTGCTCCCTACCATCGTGAGCTTCACACTACGGAGACAAAGAACCAATGAGAAGCAGAGTACAATAGGTTTCGCCTATCGTGATGCTTCGGTGTGAGCCCTCGCCTAAGTTTGATCATGTAACTTGATTGGTTCCCGGAGACAGCAGGAACAAGATCTCCAAGCCACGACATTCAAGATGGATATAGTTGAATGCGCGTTTGGAATCGTTACACCTTGGTGAAACTACCATGACGGTAACTATTCGGTCCTGTTTAGCATTTGTCTCCTTACACGGATTATGTAATTGATAAAGTATCTAGGGATTTGCAAAATGGAGATTGCCCATGTTTGATGGGCTCAGGATTCACGTTCAAGGATGTCTAATACTTGTGACGCATTGCGGAGGCGTCAATGTCTTGATCCACTGCTACACAAAATGTAATGCTTGTGTCTCTCGCGCGAGAATGTGCCGCGGGGCGCCAGGGCACCCGTTGCACAACCTAACCCATAGCCGAAATAGCTGCTTCTGCTTATGAAAGATTGCGGCTGTGCGTGTTTCTCCATCGAAAATTTGGTCCGTGTCTCGCAGCGCGGCAAGCAGCCTTGCGGCCGTAACGATCATGAAAGACTGCGTAGTATGATGTCGTCGTGAACATTTATTCTACTCAGCTCCTTTAGACGATTCGCAGTTCTACGCCTCAACTTTGGCCGTGTCCCAAAGCAGAAACAAAAAATTTGCAGGCCTCGAAGCAGTAGCGTTCACTTTTTCGCATGATCAATCTTGCATACGAGCAAGATTATCAAAAGTCCTAACACCAAGAGAGCATGGTTCATGCACAATCTTATAGAATCCAAACGACGAATGAGAGTAGGCCTACGAGAGCGAGGTTGGGCCAGTCGGGTCCTTGCGCTAGTCTACCAGTTGTCCCGCGAAGAACTGTAAGTCTTGCCTGAAAGCCAAGATAACCAAGTTAACCTTATAGAGACGGGGAGGCCGTGCATCGAAAACCTCAACAACTGCCCGACCCCGGACAGCCGTCGCTGGGCTATCAGAGACCAGATTGACCCGCGCAATCAAGCCATGTATTCAATGTGACTCGCGTCATACACGAGTAGGTAGCAGCAAGCTCTGCGGCTGAGAGATGTTCTAACTTGTATTCACAGTGTGTACCTAACCCAGACGATTACCGATGGGCTTGTCTGACGTGCATTTCTTCTCGTCAAGAGTGCTCAAGGTCGCAGCATCTGAAATGCGAGGCCGCAAGGCGGGCTTTCATTCAGCATCTAATGCCTTGCCAGGATAGTATATTGCGAGTATACATAGGCAGTGCTACTCTTCGCGAAAGTAGTAACGAGCCCGCACCAATCTACAAGACCGCGGTCAGCTTGGATGATCTCCTTCTCGAATCATCGGGGAAAATCATCGCTCCTTTGATAGTCTTAGTCCATGGGACATCGGATAGCCTCAAATCGAATGCATTCCAAATGGCATTCAAGATCGCCTTCAACCCTACGGTAAGAAAACATTTACGATTTTTAGGAGGGGCCTAATATTTGTCTCAGCAGTCTTTAGAGGCCCTGTGTCTGCGTTATATGCTTCGCACATGGGCCGTTTACATCTGCGACGGTTTCCGAGTTCCCGATACAAGAAGAAATGACGACGAGCACGAAATATCGCGGAAGTTCGGTGAAGTACATTCTAGAACGGCTCAAGGAAATCTCGTTGGTCTAGTCAACGCTTGGACGGCTTTAGGAACAATGTCGGAACCATTCAGCAGATTTGCTATGAACCTTAGCCTTTTCATCGGTCTAGAAATTGGACTTCCACAAGCGTGAGTACAGTCAACCGATATGTTTCCGAGTAGCGAGGCTTACTTAGTATGGTACACAGTTACCCACGAACGATTTCAGTAAGCATCGAAGCCATGTTTAATCAACTTCAGAACCCTGCTCGCGGGCTGAAACTTGATCATGAAATGTTGATAAACTCCATCGAGTCATGGCGTCGGTTGACGCATTGTAGTCAACACTTTCCCGAGATATGATTCAACAAAGAAAACTAAGACATCGCCATGGCACATACCATGGCTGTAGAATGGAAGGAACAGATAAGAGATGCAATGCTGCTCTTGAGAATTGTTGATGATGCTTTAGAATTGTATCAGAGATGGGAAAGTCGAAAACTTATAGATACTGTAAAGGACTGTCACAGGGAAATGACATGTCTCGGGACAATTACATCAATTCGATCTCTGTTTTGTTCCAACAATTACAAGAAATGCGCGGAAGGTGTTGAATCCATCGTCGTCTCGTGCTGAGAAGCTAGCATGCTAGTTCGGCTAGTGTAGGCTATATGAGCACAAATAACAATAATCAAAGATGTACTACACCTGTTTCCAAGCTGTTAAGGTTTGTGGGATTCTTCCACGCGTTAATTCAAAGAGGAGATATCGATCTTGGTTTATTGAACTTTTACAGAAGCACTTCAACTTCCTTGCACTGTGTAGGTTGGATCGCACTCGACCATTTGCAGAGTTACCACATCACCAATCCAAATCAATTTTGCATGCCTTCAAAATCTCGTCTCTGACCCAGCTCTCATTTCAGATCAACTGTTCTTTAGGCGTCGAGAGGCACAGGTGAGGCGCGTTCAGTTTAGTGGCTCTTTAACAGGGTATGCGGTCCTTGTGAATAATCTCTCACCATAAAAGCGCGAAACTCGAGAGGTGCTATCATTCTCATGGTTTATGTCGGGGTGCACAGAAGGCATGGATAGCTGGACAAGAGTTGACGTCCAGCGTTTACTGGCACAGGCGCGTGCTGATGCTGGTGCCCAGCGACAGCTCGTGGGCAGCGGGGTAATTGGGCTAAAGTGCAACTGCTATCGCTATCAACGGCAATCAACCCGTACCCTTTCTGGCAGGTGCAACATTGATAGACGATACCCCACCTTGAGTGGAGCAACCGCGATGGAGATTGTACTTAAGCATCGCCCAGCGCGACGGCGTTTGCTTGTCGACGCCACTCCATCCGCTCCGCTGTCGTCGCAATGCCTCTCCAGAAGTCACCGACGGGGACGTGGCTACCGGCGCGAGTGCCGCAGTCTACGATAACGTTGGCGATACTGCTGGTCTTGTGCTCGATGGTACAGTCAACGACCGGGGGATACGATGGTTCCATGCTCAACGGGCTCAACATCTTGCCACCGTATACCGATTACTTCAATTTGAATGCTGCGACGACGGGACTCAACACAGCGAGTGTCTTTATCGGTGGTTTTTTCGGGCCTATGGCCGCCGGTGTCATGGCCGACAAATTCGGGCGCCGCATCGCGATTTTCTGGGGATGCATTATTACGATTGTTGGAGTTATTCTACAGACTGCGGCGCAGAACATCGCAATGTTCGTCGTAGCTCGAGTATTCATTGGATTCGGTACAGCGGTCGACGGCATCGCTGCTGGTGTTTACCTCTCTGAAACATTTCCGAGTCGATGGCGAGCGTGGGGCGTCGGACTCTTCAACGACTTCTACTACGTTGGTGCACTTATTGCGGCAGGCATCACGCTAGGAACAGGGAAGTGGCAGTCGACGTGGGCATGGCGGGCGCCGAGTCTGTTCCAGGGTATCTTCTCAATCATGTGTATCATGATATTGCCATTTGTGTGAGTACGTGAGTCGGAAGCATTGAGTTGAGCTGATAGTAACAGCCCAGAGTCGCCGCGATGGCTAATTCATGAGGGCTATTACGAAGAAGCGCGCACCGTCGTTGCACAAACGAATGCAGACGGTAACCCTTCAGACCCCGTTGTTCTTACTGTCTACAAAGAAATTCTTGATACTCTCGAATGGGAAAAGAAGGAAGGCCGCACCATGTCACCCAAGGAGATAATCAAAACTCCCGTAGCGCGCAAGAGACTACTGATCGGCATGTCTGCTGGTCCATTCTCTTGCGTAGTTGGTAACATCATCGCATCATATTATTTGACTTATGAGCTAGATACCGCGGGCGTCACAGATTCAACGGACCAGCTAAAGGCGAATGTTGTGCTCAATGTGTGGTGCTTGGGCTGCGCTTTGGCAGGAACTCATCTGGTAGCCAACTGGGGTCGAAAAGGCACTGCACTGCTTTCACAGACACTGCTCGTCATTTGCTTGTTCATCATCGGGGGGCTGAGCAAGAAATACGCAGACAACCCTAACGCTGCCTCCAACAGCTTGATCTATGGGAACGTGGCAGTTATGTTCCTTTTTCAGGGATTCTATTCGATTGCCTGGACGCCTCTGTTGTATTTGTACCCGCCAGAGGTCATGAACTACTCCATACGAGCCAACGGCTTAGCTTTCTCTCAGTTCATGCTCAATGCGTTAGCGTAAGTTGAATTCCTTCAGATCCTAAAGAACGAGCTGACACCAATATATAGGGTTTTGCTAGTCTTTGTTGAGCCTATCGGGATCGTGAACATCGGGTGGAAGATGTACATGGTCAATGCGTCTTGGGACATCATCATCATTGTTTTAATTGTAAGCTCCCTGTTCGTTCCCGACCTCGGCTATTAACGCTATGCGCAGGCTGTCTACTGGGTGGAAACGAAAGGTCGCACACTCGAAGAGATCGATGCTATTTTCGAAGGACAGAAACACTCCACTGTCCCCGATGTCGAAGCTGTACGAAAAGGAGAAGCCACAGTCAATTTAGCGGAGCTAGAGAAAGAGGTTGCAGCTACGGCCCTCATAGTTGAGAAGTAAATCTTTTGTGGATTCTAGATATCGATAGATCCCCTAAAATCCGTCGCGAAATCGGGGTATAGATATTGTCATCAACTTTTGATCTAAATATTGGGTGTGAAAACACTCAATTCTGAATTACCATTTGAGTTTTCGTTATTGACAGCACAAAGCATACGGGGCACTTGAGAGTCGACCCACCCATCATCTACCAGCTCACTCCTCCACCCGATAATTCCCTGAGTTAGTGTTACCCGATGTCTTCCTGAAATTCTCCGAGCCGTGATTGTTGAAACATTCGAATCCACGACACCCCTGTGTCGATCATCCGCTCGATTAACCCGAAACAATGGTACTACCTCTAGCCCATCGCATACGTAACGAGAGAAAGACATAAATACTCTCTTCTCAACATTACAACAGACACTCTCAAACATTGACCATAGTCATTCGCTGCTTCTTCTAACTGCAAATTGCGAGCTTAACCATGCACCTCACACTCCTCTTCGCCTCACTCTTCTCCATCGCATTCGCGACCCTCGATCCCTGCACATCCAATACCCCTAATAAAATGCCCGCAAGCGCAAACTGCTGTGCTACCAAGACCTCTACGGACATTCAGGCCGCAGAATGTGCATACAACACGCGCACGTCCGATCCAGAAACCTTCGCGGTCTGGACCCGCACCAAGACGAACAGCAACGGGATTTCGTACGGGACGTGCGAGGCGTATACATGCACTGCGCCGACTGATGATGAGCTTGTTGCGAACGAATACGGGTGGACTTTCTTCTGGAAGTAAGTAATGTAATGAGACTTGTGGGGGCGGGTGGGATCTAATGATAGCCATAGTGACAATGGCGAGGACGATGGTGTGGGTACGGGCTGCATCCGTGACCCAAATACGACGGAGTGCGGATGTGAGAATTCGGACGGCACTTTCATCGTTGGTAGTGATGACTGCACATAGGGGCTAGGGATCGCTATGGATTGCGGGTAACTGATGCTTCCAGAATGGCGCATTGTACAGCTTGTTTGGTGTCAAGAGCCGATGTGAGGATTACAGGTGTACCTGTCCTGTATACGATCCCAGAGAGGAGGCACAGATAGCACTCTGTACTCTTGTTTTGGGGCACTTCATCTTTCAATCAGCACTTTAGTAGGACTCACTTAGTCAGTTGTAAAGCTCCCATCTGCCTCCTTAAAAAGAAACTCTCGGAACATCTAACAGAGAACCTGTGAATCCAGTCGGCATCGAGTACTAGATAACCCAAGGATGAAGAGGTCAGTCTTGGGCTGTTCGGGAGATGAGATCAAGAGCTTGAGTCGCTAAGGGTGACCCATTATGACCTTTCCAGGCCCCAAATGGGTTGCATTGGGTGCAATATCTTATTTGACGTCTCAATGTATGTATTACAGCTAAAACACCAAAGAAACGTAAAGAAGATACTCGAGGACGAGGACACTTTATAGATTGTGCAAGGTTTAACAAACAAAACGTTTCTCATATAGGCCATTCGATATGACTAGTACACTGTATAATGACCAGAAAGTAAAGTAAGGTACAGTCTGGGATCATAAATCATGCAGATTAGATTGATCTTGCAGGAGCACTGTAAATGGATAGGGAAGATCGTACGAGAATTATGGAGGAAACCGAAGTTATCTGAGTGTATTTTGGAGTAGGTCTCTAAGCTAGAGATGCACGTATTCGAGGTCATTGGGAGCTGCACGACTGGAACACTCAGGATTGTTCCGGCTTCGCACTTTCGATCTAGCGCGAGCGGGTACGCAAGCATCAGCGATTCTCGCTACCGACAAAGGTTGCCCCGCCTCCACCATCAGCAGTTCCTGATGCCTTACTAATTCATCAGCACCCCGAACCTTGCGTCCGGATCAGGCAAGAGATTAAATATCAACTCGGAGTTTAGCGAGCAGGTGAACTGGGCACTCAGAGTGTACTCCGGCGTTAACAACGGCAAACACTGCAAGGTTTCACAACGGACAGAAACCGCTTATCACCATGCGTATATAAAGACACGAGGCAGACGCACATTCGGAGCGACGAGTTCGCCATTCTCACACTGCAGCAATTTCTAGTTTCAGAGCTCCATCAACCAGCGAGATTATATCATGCCGAACCTAGACTTTGGACACGGTACCACCGCTGAAGAAGCCTCGGCGTATCATACCAGCCAGATAAAAGGCAAGACCGTGTTGATCACAGGCGTCTCACCCGGTGGGATTGGCCTCTACACCGCAAAGGCTATCGCCATACACTCACCATCGCTCATCATTCTCGCAGCCCGCTCCGACTCTTCTCTATTGGCCGCCTCAACAGAGCTCGCGGAAGCCGCGCCAAACACTGCAACTAGAACCCTCAAATTGGATCTTAGCTCCAACAAGGCCGTGCGCGAGGCGGCAGCCGAGGTGAACTCGTGGTCTGACGTCGCAGCAATCGACGTCCTTATCAACAACGCTGGGATCATGATGACACCCTGGGGCAAGAATGAAGACGGCATCGAGTCCCAATTCGGTACGAACCATATCGGCCACTGGCTCTTCACCAACTTGATCATCGACAAAATCATCGCCGCCAAAGGGCGCATTGTCAACTTGTCATCTGCAGGCCACCGTTTCGGACCCGTACGATATGACGACTGGAATTTCAAAGACGGCGTGGAGTATGATCCTCAACAGGCATACGGACAGGCGAAGACAGCCAACATACTCCACGCGCAGGGGCTTGCGGAGAGATTGGAGAGCAAGGGTATAACAGCATACAGCGTCCATCCCGGTGCCATCTTAACGAATTTGGGCCGACACGTGGGGAAGGAGGGTTTGATAGAGAGAGGAATCTTGAATAAAGACGGCACGCCGAATCTCAATGGGCCGATCAAATTTAAGTCGCTTTCTCAAGGTAGCTCTTCGACGATTGTGGCGGCTTTCGATCAAAACATCATTGATCATAATGGAGCGTACTTTGTTGACTGCCAGATAGTGGATGAAGAACCGGGTCTAAAGACCTGGGCGACAGGCAAGGAGAATGCTGACAAGCTGTGGGAGTTGAGCGAGAAGCTGGTAGGGGAGGAGCATGGTGACAAAGAGAATTGATACCTTCATGACCAGACTCGCGGACCGGGGGGACAGATAGGGTATGACGACCCCTGAAGTACTGTGATTAGATGAATAAGATCCTACCTAAGTAGTGTCTAATAGGCGAAGTAGTCCGACAGAGTAATATAATACGGTAGGGTACGGATAACAGAAGCACCTCAAGATTAAGTCACCACAAAGGTGGGCCCTAGGCTAGCAAACTAAGGCGCTCTTACAAGACTAATCCGAACAATATCGATACCCCGACTCTAGGACCTCCTAGAGACGAGGTGTAGATACTATGTTTTCGCACTTGTCTGATAGGAGGGCTTCAAATAGCTACTTAGGCTCCTACATTTATGGTAACTAGAGATCAAAGTGCTCCTGATATCTGTACTACACGTTCAAGAATTCATTACATATCACGAGAATCGTGGCCATGTGAACTGAAGGGACTATCAGATACCGAAACTGTAATTTCATTCGGTGTGGAACAGCATTTCGTAACTCCATTAATATAAGAAAAACACCAAACCTACCTCATCATCACCATCTCTTCCCACTCCAGCCTCATTACCCTCGGCGGAAGCTCTGTTGGGTATGCAATTTTCTTATACGCCAGCTGTAAGCGCAGACATGCAGCAACGTACTTCACCAAAACCTTTAGTGCAAACTACATTTCTGCGATGTTACCAACTTCTAACCCATGGATCTCACCATCCGATTCGAGTGAAGGTGAAAGCTCACTGGCTCGCGGGTGAGGCACCAAAGGATGGATCCCAGGCGAGCGTCGTAAAGCAGTGGGCCGTGATGAGCGACCGAGGACCTGAGAGAAAGTGCGTTTCAGGCCGTTGGGTCGCTCAGCGGATTGCGAGGAAAGTGGAGTGATCTCGAGTCGTCTATGGCCGGGCTGCCGTGCAGGTAGGTCTAGAGCAGCCTCGAGGAAGAAAGGGTCTCCTAAGGAGCTTCCGGAAGAGATGGCTTCGGTTGGAAGCAGATATATCGGGGGTGCAGCTGTCGGTACGGGCACTGGGTCGAAGCTGAACCGCTTAGTGTCGGTCTTATCTTGTTCAGAAGTCTCCATAACCGGCATCGGGTCCTCCCCCTTCTCGGTCTCTTTCGAAGATGTAGTGCTGTTGGTTGGAGATCTTCGTACGGCCCCTGAACGCTTCAATGTACTTGAAGACGACCGTAAAGACAAGGTGTCAGCCAGAGACGCGTTCGAATCCTTTCGGCTGATTTTCTGTATACCTGTAGCAACGTACAAGCACCAATCTTGGAGCTCCTTGCTTGGTCCGAAGATCGGCTTTCCATCGTCATCAATCAGAACACCAACCTCTCCTTCCTCAGCAACCAGGTGATCAAGGACTTCAGCAGTCATATATCCACAGGCAGTACAGCCTGGAAAGAATTGTAAATACTCGTCCAGCAAGTATCCTGGGATGGAGATGCATGGTTTGCAAAGAGGTGCTGGCAGAGATGCAGCGATGCTGGCCACAGACGGTGTCCTGTGTAGTCGCTGAGCTCCAGAGTCGGAGCCCTGGCTCCAGCATGAATCTTTACGTTGCAGTTTTTCGTATGATCCACTACGGTTCAAGGTTTTCTTGGCGTCAGTCGTAAGATTCTGCGCAGTACAACGAGGCTTTCGCGTCATGTGCGAGACCTTATGTTGTGGCAATTGAGCAGGCAGATGACCCCTATCCTTGCAATCATGCTTATCAGCAGCAGCGGGCGCGCACTCCTTCTCATCCTTCGCCGGCGAAACCGGGTTCAATGCCAGCCCGTTCATGCGCTCCCGGATATTCTGCACATCAACACTTCTAGACACACCTTCTGTGTAGGAAGGACCTTTCAGCGACTGCTCCTCGGCCAGAAAGCGGCCGGTAAACGTGTTTAGTTGCGCGAGAGGCATGACACGCTGACCACTTCCGTCTCGTGCAAATGTTGGAATGTAAGAAGAGGGGTAAAGATTATAGTCCGGGTTACGTGAGGTTTTCATCACCCTGATCTCTGGACGTGGCTTCTTCTCCTTGCGTGGCATGGTAGGACGTAATGGCAAGCACGAGGGTAGGTGTGGTCGGACTCGGATTGATGATGCGAAATGGCTCTGAACTCTGAGACTGAAGCGGGATGATTTCGTTTATATGGAGAGTGGCGGCATCTATACAATGTCCATGTTGGAGTTGTGAGCAGCGATGTTTTTCTACCGAAAGACCTGCACAATGATGTGAGTGTACAATGTCATCTAATAGTCTAGTGAACCCTGGTTTGGGGTGGCTTTTTACTTTTAGGCCGTGGATTTGGGAGGCGGCTGCTCATTTGCAACATGTTCTCGGAAGCCTACTCGTTCCTTTCAAACACGCCGTGGTCGATATGTCGGTAATGAACGTCCAACTTAGTCGAGATAGCCGTGGTACCTTTTGGCCCCTCCTCTGCTATCCACCTTAGATTCGTATCATGTGCTAGCAGCGCAACAGCGTTCAAAACCTGTTATGGCAGATCTGCGCATTACATGCGAAGGCGCTTCTGGGCTGGATTGACGGAGCTCCCTTGGGAGGTGTCTCCGCAATCACTCTGCAAAATCCTCCAACGAATTTTCCCTCATCTTAATTGACTCCTCTTTAATTCTCTTCTCCCTCGCCGCGGTCCTCATGTGTTCAGAAATATCTGGGATCAACTCTCGAGCCTCACTGTCATACACCTCCTTCAGAAACACTGCTGCATCCTCCATCGTAACCCCCGTATCTCTCTCCACCCGATCTCTTGGTGATGGCGAGAAAGCGAAGAAGCGATACACGGGCGGATTCGTGAGGAGCGTCTTCCGCCAAGAGGCCTCCCACGGTGTCGTCGTAAGGAGAAGGAGAAGGGGCTCGATATCCGCACGGTTGAAAGATAAGAATATGGCGGAGCGGCCGCGGATGGTGAAGCACGTGCCATGGCTGCGCCTAGACTGCATAGCGCGTTCGACGAAGAGAGGGTTGATAGCGTCCGTTTTCGGGACATTGTGCGGCCAGTAGTCCAGACAAAAGGGTCTTACGCAAGAGTTTGCCCCTACAGTAGCCATGAAGCATCCCTTCTCGTTACGAATTTGGATCGGATTATGATTAACTTTAGCGAGATGATGCCAAAGAGCCTCGTCCTTTGGTTTCACATAAGCGAATCCAGCGAAAGGGTCTCCATGAGTGAGGAGATTGTTCCAAGCTTTGGAGACGCGGCGATATCTGAAGAGGTCCTTGAATGAAATCTGGGAGAAGATTGGCGTTGCTAGCTCGTTGATACTAAATACTCGGAGCATAGCGGTAGGCGGTGTACCTGAAGTATTAGCAGTCTGGCTTACAGCTTGGGTAGGCATCGGCGGAGGCGTTGGTGGAGGAGAGGGTGGAAGCATCGTGAATGCCTTCCTAAGTGAGACAAGAAAAAATGTGTTAATGTGAACTCTCGCCTCGCGGACGGATCATGTTGTAGACTAGATGTTATTGTAACAAACCAACTTTATCCATCATAATTTTGTCCAAACCTTAAATCGACCAATGTTGAGTTGAGGAAAGGATTGTGCACACTTTAATTTAATCGATACATTGAAAGATTTAGCGATGACGAGCGAGGCAGGACATCAAATCCACAATGGCCGATAGTTGAAAAACACGGTCGGATCTGTAGAATTGTACGAGACGGATCGACGGATACAACAATTTCTACACGGCCGGTAATTGCATCGAATCAAGTCAGCCAGCACGTTCAAATGGCGCGATAGTGCGATAAAAGCCTGCCTCATTGCCTACATGATGTAGCTATAAGAGCCACCCACTGCTAATTGAGTCCAAGGAACCTTCAAACCCCATCCATCCATAGGAAAAGAAAACCATTGCAGGTATATAAAACTCGTAACCACCGGGGAATCGTTTTGAGCCTACACTAACAGTACAGAAGCCCCTGTGCTTTTGCGTCATCTTTCGATGAATGTGTCGTGTCGTAATATCGTGATGCGCTCGGGAACCGCGTAGCAAATGGGAATACGGTTCAACGCGTTGTCATGTCAGGGAAATTTGGGAGAGAATGCTTTACAACTCCTCCTTGGCGTAGTCCGAGGCCTTCCGGGCGCTCTCGGTCACAGCGTCGTAGCCTTTCTGGGCGGACTTGGAAGCAACGGAGGCGGCGGAGGAAGCAGACTTGGAGAGCGAGGAGGCGCTTGCCGCAGCAGTCCCCGAGAGACTGCTGGCAGACGCCTGATAGCCGGTAGCGAGACCAAGCTGAGCCTTGACCAAGTCGGTGTAGTACCCGAAGCCAGCAGTAGCCTGAGCATACTGGTTGCCAGCCTTGGAGGTGGCAGCGCCGTAAACGCTCGTGGCAGTACCAGAAGCATTGTCGCCATAGAGGCTAGCACGATGCTTGCGGGCAAGAGCGAGGAGCTCGTTGCGCTTGGAGCCTTGAGGAACCTTGATACCGTTCTTGTCGGCCCACTCTTTAATCTGGCTGTCAGACCAAGAGTCGAGAAGAGCATCGCTGAGGCTCTGCTGCGCGGCGGAAGCAGAATTCTTGGCTGCATCGTAAGCGGACTGGGCGTTCAGGCTAGCGAGACGAGAGTTGCGGCGGACGGAAGCAACGAGCTTGTCGCGAGAGGATGGCTGCGGGGCAGGGAAGCCACGCTCATCGAGCCAAGACTTGAGGTCAGAGTCGGACCAGGAAGAGTAGAGCCAGTCACCGGGGTATGCGGTGGTCTCGGAGAGCTTGGTGGCAGCCGACTGGTAGTTCTCACGGACAGCCTTGAGGAGGGAGTCGCGCTTGCGGGGCTGGGGAACGGGAATGCCATTCTTGTCAGCGAAGGCCTTGAGCTGGGAGTCGGTCCACCTGTGGATTGTTAGTTAGCCTGAACGTGAATGGGCGAGCTGTGGGTGCCTTACGAATCGAAGATCCAGTCCTTGACGCTGCCGTAAGCCTGGTTGGCCGAGTCCTCGGTCTCAGTCCAGTAGTTCTGGACCTGCTTGACCAAGGTGTCCTTGGACTCCTTGGAACCCTTCTTCGTCTCGTAGCCCTTGGTGCTCAGATAGTTTGTGAGAGTCTGGGTGTCCCAGCTGTTGTACGGATTGACAGCGTAGCTGTTCCAGTTCTTCTTAACCGTGTTCTCAAGCTCTTTCCGATCTGAGGCCTTAGGGTACGGGATGTTGTGGTCGGACAGCCATCGCTCGAGCTCCGTCTCGTGCCACTTGTTGTAGACTAGGCAGCGTTAGCAATTGAACGATCGACCGCGACGACGGATCGAAAGGGAAATGTGCTCGTACTGTACGCACCAGCGCCACCGAACCAGCTGTTGGCTGCCACGCCCTGGGCAGCAAGGGCCACCACGAGGGTGGATGCAATGGAGAACTTCATGCTGTAGCGTGTCGAAGATCAACTGGAGCTAATCTGAGATATATTAGGGTCGGGGGTAGTGCAAATTGATGGAGGGAGGCAGGAATGTGGCTCGTAAGGAACGGCGGCGGCGGGTTTTATTGCGGGACGACGTGAAAGGCGCTCGCTGGGGCCTTGACGTTTGGTGACGTAGGGAGTAGCGCAGAAGCAGGAAGCTGTGGCCCGCCAGCCAATGACGGCCGGTAAGACGCGGGGCGCGTTCGTTTGTTGCCATGGCACACAATGCGCAAATCGAGAGAATCCCATGTGCCAGCCATCGCGATCAGAGTTTTGCGGGGAATCGCTTACAGCCGCTGACGCCATGCCTGGTCCCCAGCACTAAAGGCAAGCTCTCGCCATTCCCGCGGCGTATTGTATCACTGGAAGGAGGCCTTGTCTGAAACTTCGGTTTGATGATCTGAAAAGTCGCCACGAGATGCTGCGATTGCAATGAAAGAGCCCTATGTCCCATCACAGAGCTGAACTCGCGTCTGTGCAACTGTTCGCTTTCAATGTCAAGAACGGCGGTTAGATTGACATGCAAGGAGCAAGAAAACACGGATTCGTGAAGAACTAGACATGGTTCATGCCATTCGTGGCCGGGTAGAAAATACATCGTCCATTGCCAGATTCATACATGCATAGAATAGAATATACACAAGAAGACCCATTGTAGCCTCAGGGTCTTCCTTTCATCCTTCATGGCCTACAAAAGGCAGTCTCCTAGCCGTTGGACACCTTTTCTGACAGTACGTTTCATGTCGCCATCACCAAATATATGTCCCCACAGTGAAAACTACTTCGACGCACCAGCCTGGTGAACCTTATCCTTGTCTTCCTGCTCACTCGGAGCGTGCTCGTGCGCCTTCTCCGCCCTACCATCCATCTCCCGATTGTGCTCCTCAACACTCTGCGTATCCGTCGAAGAAGGGCTCGTCTCATTCCCTAGGATCTTCGGTTGCGGGCCTTTCTTGCTTCCGCCATCGTTGTTCATGCTCTGCGCACCTTCCTGTTGAGTGCTGCTCGCATCTGACCTCGGCGCATCAGACTTCTTCGGTGTAGAAGACGATGATTGCGAAGACGAAGACTGAGAAGTTCCGGAACTAGAAGCGCTCTCATCTGATGACGGATTCTTGTTCTGTCCGACTTTTGGTGCTGATGGACCCGGGTGCTCGAGGTCTGATCGAGGATTCTTGCCTTGGTCTTGAGGGTTCTCGCCGACTGGGCTGCCTTTGCCGCTGCCGTAGTCGCCTGCGAAACGAGCGTGAAATGGTGCTTGCACTCGAGGCGCAAAAGGGCGGATGGCCGCTGGGCGGAAGAAGCGTACTGGTCGTAGGAAGGACATGTTACTATTTTGTTGTCCGATTGTAGTGTGTTGGAATTGTCAGAATAGCTTCTGGGATTTGTTGGAGTTTCAGGCAATTGAAGTGGAGCAACAATTGCAAAGGAGCTTTGGCCAATCGTGACATCATCAGTCGATCATGCGCGCCGAGAAGTGTACAAGCGCATCTAGACCCATTGCGGTGATTGCACGTCACAGTTCCGCATCTCAAGCACGATGAGCCGCACATCTCGCAGTTATGATTCGAGTGAAATATTGTACAGTTGGTACTAGCTTGCAGAACAGCAGATCAGGGGTATCGTGCTCGCAGCATCATTTCCCGTGCGCCAAAAGAAGAGCACCTTAATCAATTCCAACAATCGAGCCCTCCCATCTCCAATCATCCACCTCCACACCTCTTGGAGCGGTTTCAATGGCATCCGCGTCCACCTGGATGTGGTTCAACCACGTTCCAACTCTGTTCGCGCCCACCTTTCTTCCGTCCTTTGAGAGACCGGCCATCGTCGAGGCTGTGACTGGAGCAGCTGGTCGAGACGGTCTGGCGGCCTCACGCACTACGCGGCGGCTGAAGAACCTAGGCGTAGAGTTGCGTATAGCAGTCCTAGCTGCTGATGTAGCCAGCGGGCGCACTGTATACGAGTCGTTCATGTGGTGGTTCCCTAGGTTTCCCAAACCGTAGACTTGAACGCCTGGGTCGCCCCGCCTGGCTTCCGAAGGTGTAGGCGTGTTGCGCTCGAAGCGTAGTTGAGCTTGCAGGTGGGCAGCAAGAGCCTCGTCTGCACGGTCAAGCTCCGGATCGATGCGATGGCGAGTGCGCGTGCTGACACGCCGCATCGGAGGAGCCGGATCGTTGACTATTTCGACGACTTCGACGAGGTCTGGTCCTCGTCTGTAAGGAACGCGCATGTCATTCAGCCGATTCTCATCCTCCAGGCTGTAGTTAAACCAGGGGCAATTACAGGTCTTCCATGGCGCAGCACACACCATGCAAAATTGCGCGGTACAACGGCTGTCAAAGTGTCAGCGGATTCCGGGCGAAAGATAGTCTTATCGTACCAAGTCATATGGTTGCAGCCTTCTTTAAGCTCAACCAAAGCCTTGCAGCTGTAGCACCTCTGCCATCCTTTTTCTTTAGCCATGGCAACAAGCCGATTCGTCTCCTCGTCTCTGGGACACTCTCTCCTAGCATGGAACCTGCCGTTGCAAAGTACACAAACCTTGGTATTGCAGCGGCCGCAAGGAGCATACTTTCTCCCAGTTGGAGAGTCAACGCGTATCTTGCTTGGCTTTATCCACTCCCCACAACCTTTCGTAGGACAGTACAGCCGGTTAGCTGTGGTATACTCCTGATATTTCTTGTTCCACGTCCTCTTGAACTTGTCGTCAAACAGGCGCTCGACATACTTGAGTGGTATATGTTCGGTGGTGCAGCAGGTTGGAGGCATGTGTTGAGGGTCGTTGACGGAGAGCACGAACTGGCGCTTGAGACATGAGTGGCACATGCGGTGGCCACACCCGAGTTTGGCTGTCTTGTTCGCAGGCAAGTCGTCGGTCATGCAAACAAGGCACTCGACCAGCGGGACTTCCTTGTGTAGTGTGGTGGTCGGGGAGCGTTGTGGGGGCTTGAATAAGGTCGCCAGCAGTCCACCTCCCGTGCTCCTACGCTGCGGGGTGCCATGCTGAGAGTCCCTGACCGAGACAGAATGTGATCGCGTGATAGGGGATGCTGCAGCGGCAGGGAGCTTGACAATGCTAGATCGTCGCACGGCAGGCCTTGTTGACATGTAAACTCTCGAGCTGGGTTCCCTCGCAGAAGCACTTCTGAACGATGTTAGATGGCATCAGCCTCGTTGAAGTGCGAGCCACAAACCTGCTCAACTTTGGTAGAGTGGAGTTCGACCCGGACCGGTGAGACTCCACCGTCTGCCTCGATGACCCGCCCTCGTCGCTGCGTCTGCGGGTATGCGAACGCTTGACAGTAACCTCCTCTACGACACCGCTCGACTTGGGCCTTCCGTACACATAGTCGTCACTCCTGTCGTCTTCCACAACTCTTTCGCGCCTCCTCCTCCGCCTCGTCCCATCCCGTCTCACCTCGCGGTGGCTGCTGCGCGACTTGACCCGCTCTCGATCTTGCCCGATCTCTTGTGCCATACGCTGAGCTCCCTGCCTTCTCTCGGGTTCCGGCCGTGCGTAGTATGACGCTCGCCGCTCCCGCAATTCATCGACGTCAGGTTCAGCCTCACGTCGCGACCGTTGTCGATACTCGTCGTCGAAGGTGTCGTCTCGATCGCGGTGCCTGTGTCGACGGCGGCGGTGGCTCCTCTCGCGCTCGCGCTCGTCAGAAGAATACTCGTCGTAGTAATACCTCGATTCGCGCCTGGAACCGCCGTCTCTCGCCATTTCAGACGGGGATCGGGGGGTTCAACGCTCGTGAGCGTGCCAGGTGCCAGCGTGCCAGCCTCGCAGCGGGACTCAGGCAGCGGTGCAGCTGGGTGGAGGTGTGGAGGATGTTGAGTGGACGTCCCGGTCGTCGTCGACGCCAACCTTGGATCGCAGCGATGTGCTCACCGCCCTGCCCTGGTGCGAACCTTGACTCGTGCGCTGGTCAGCTTGAGACGTGGGTCGGGTGCCCTAATGATTGGTGCGGGCTTTTCCGTTCAGGGACGAAGGAGCGGGACAAGGATAGGTCATTAGGTTAGCTGGACGTCAGGCGGGGAAGACTAAGGGTTGCCAGCTGTCTCAGAGCGATGCAGATGATGAGTGCAGGCGAGGCACTGCGAGCCCAAATCGGGCGGCGGCGGTGAGATGCACGAGAAGCAAACAGAACCCGTAAGACGACTTCGGGGCGCCATCGGGCTTGCTGGGCTGCCACTCTCACTTGCGCTTTGCAATTTTACGTGATTGGGGTAAGGCTGCCCAGTAAAAGCATTTCGGCACACGATCGGTGGGCCCAGGGAGGATGTATAGCTGAACTGAGAGCCTTGCGGCCATGGGAAAAGGAGCCCGGGTCTAGACATAAAATCGCAAGCAGCAATGGTACACAAACGGGTATATTGTTAGAATGCACGCAAGTATCCAACGCGCTAGAGATGCTCAATCCTTCTCCAGCGTAAATTGCGTAGAGACCTCCCAAGTCTGTCCGCCACTCCCGTATCCCCCGCCCAGGCGGTTCCGAACCATGCTGCCGATGCGGTCTCTCAAACGCCCCATCTCCTCCAGATTTCGAATCCTGAGCTTGAGATTCGCCTGGCACAGGCCGTAATGCACCTGCCAAAACTTCGCTTCCTCTACTGCACTGACTGCTGGGTCGGTCTCAAGGTCGTACATAACGGCTGAGACGCCAGGTCCAGAGTAAGACATCATAAGCATTTTGCCTAGTGTCCAACCCTGTATCCAGCCTAGTGCTACCATGGCAATAGCTACCGAGAAGGAGAGGGTGCGGTCGAGCCAGACATACATCTGGATGCTAAGTAGAGGAAGTAGAAGTAAGAGGGTCGAACATGACAGAGTTAAAAAGTGAGATGGGTTGCTCAGGACAGATGGTAAATTGGCGATGGCTTCCAACCTCATCACCTTGCCAATGCGAGCGTGGTTCTTCAGCAAAATCGCTGATACCAGCGTTGACACAATACCGCTCAGAGCAGCAAGATCAATGCTTCCGGGAGAGACGCGCTCATGCGCATGCCCATGGCCGTGATGTGGGGTATGGCCACCCTTATCCTCTAGTGCATGTGTGAGGCCGTGCGATATGAGATCGAGTCCCATAAACAGCAGGCCAACAGACATGCCCAGGCCAGCGACGACCTCTGACCTCTCGAAGCCGAACGGATGCCGTATCGTAGACCGTTTCCAGGCCTCAAAGTTGGACCCTACGTCGACTGCGACACAGAGGAAGGCTCCAAGCGCATCGTAGAAGATCAATCGCGACAGCACCGTGAGCGCCAGCGACTCGTGCGCACCCCACTGTACGAGCCCAGCAACCAGCAGATGGCAGAAGCACCACAGTCCCCTGAGTTTTTGTTCGCTGGACATGCTCGTCCTGTACTCCTTGAAAGTGGGTATCGGGAGCGATGCAGGGAGTTGGAGGGGCGCACGCGGCGGAGGTTCGAGAAAGATCTGATGTGAGACACTGCTGTGCTTGTACTTATGTCCACGTCTTCGTCCAACGTCCTACGCGATCTTAGCATGCCATCTTGAGCGAAGCATGTGAAGGTGCGGCCCGCTTACTGATTTGGTTGCCTGTGGCCGCCCAGGCATGTACTGCACTGGCTGGAAGTTGAAAGGGTTGCGAACATCTTCAGAGCCGCTCAACGATGCCGGCGTGTCCTTCTCGCTTGTCCCGCTGATCGCGCTCGCGGGACTGTACGGGAATGCTGAGCCAGTGGGACTGAAAACGGTGCTCGGCGTCGGCCTCTGGGACAGAGAGTCATTAGGTGCCAGTGTCGCGTATCGCTCGGAAGGAAACGTCGCAGACATGGGAGACAGCGCATTGGGATTGAACCCAAGCTGTGCAGGCGCAAGCTGGTCCTCAAATCCCAGGCCAACCGGCTTGTTGTGCTCGTCATCGTCAGGAGGTGGTGTAGGCGTCCGTGGTGGGACCGGGAGCGGCATCGAAGACGCCATGTTGAAATGAATGAGTGACTAGAAAGAATGAACGGCAGCCTCTATACAACATCGGTAGCAGCGACCAAAGGAACGTCGACGCAAAGTTGAGGGGACAGACGAGGGGGTGGAGTACGCGGATCCAGTTTCGGCTAGATTCCGCGGTGGCTGCATTCAGGAGCCGCCAAGCTGTTCTCCCTGGCATGCAACACCACGTAACGATCTCCAAGTCTTTCTGTGAGATCTTCTCAATCACGATGGAGCTTCTTGGCGAGCTGTGAGAGCTGTGCTGATGGATTGCACGCCCCAGGAGCATGGAAAATGGGACTGTCGCGAGGAGCGATGACCAGAAAGCGAGCGCCTCCGCGAGGCAAGAGGTGAAAGCGAAGAATCAGGCCGCTGGGCCAGGCGGACATAAGCGGACCATTTCTGGGGGCTTTCTTGGGAGTCTGCCATTTCTGAGATCGTCTGCGAAGGATGCGGCGCCCAAGACAGGTCAACAGCGCGAACAGGAGGATGGGCAGGCCAAGAATGGCAGTGACGGCACGAAGCGTGGCTCGTCGCTCGCGACTGCTTTGAACCAAGGGCGCAGAAGGAAAGGGTCCCTGAGAAAGACGGCCATTCTGGGCACGGGCAAGATGCTGCGAGAGCGACGCAATTCCGTTCGTCAAGCAGCAAAGCCCACGCCGCTCAACACGGGCATGGAGCCGCAATCGCCAGACGACGAGACGACTCCGCGCCGCTTCAGCTACGATAACCCAGACCTGACTTCCTCTTCTGACAGCGGGTGGCCACCCGTGGGCAAGCTGTCTATCCCCACTGACAGCAGCCTGTCTATCGAGAGCACCGATCAACCGACCCCGCGCCTGCTGGTGTCCCCTCTCACAAGCCCAGTCGAGCCCTACGCGTCTACCACCACCGACGACGACGAGGGCATGACCTTCTATCGTCCCACTGCATCGAGCGCCACCTCGTCCTACAACCCCCTCCAACTGCAACCGCCAGGCCCGTCCTCCTCGCTGCAGCGGCGCCGGTCGAACAGAGGGCCGCAAAACTCGACTCTGACAGCAGTCCACACGCCCACCGACATCGAGCTGGTGGAGGAAGAGTGGGACTATAGCGAGACAGAGTGGTGGGGCTGGGTGGTACTCGTAGCAACTTGGGTAGTATTCGTCGTGGGAATGGGCTCGTGCCTTGGTGTCTGGAGCTGGGCGTGGGACGTGGGAGAGACGCCATATGCCCCACCAGACCTCGAGGACGACCCAACGCTACCGATCACGGGATACTATCCTGCATTGATAGTATGCACAGCGGTCATGGCCTGGGTATGGGTCGTGGTGGCTTGGGTGGGCATGAAGTACTTCAGGCATGCCAAAATGGTAGGAGAAGACGGCTAGCCGCGTCACACTCCCAACTCGAATAGGGCCGCCGTTTCTATTATTACGACACCGTTCCCTTAGCAGATCTGCTATCGCCAATACGATTTCAAGTCTGAAACATTAAGCTATAACACCCGTCTTAAGCATTCGCACCTCCCACCTAACCTTAGTTGGACGGCTACGACAGGCCCGTTTTCCAAATGCCTTCACAATAGCTATTGATCATAAGGAGCGCACACTCCTCTTCAAATTTCGGACCATGGCCGTTCCATCGCTCATCTCATCTTCTCTTTGGGCCAATCTCTCGCACGGCCCTCTGGGATCTGGGATTGCCGGTCATTTGAATCATAATGGTCCGCTTTCCGAGGCGCACTCATTCCGTGAGTGGGCCACCATCAGTGCACTACACAATGAAGGATGTTGCTTGCTGTTGCAATATCGCTAAGGTGAGCTTAAAAAAACCGTGATCAGCCTGCAATCTCATCCATGTATATCTAATGTCGTACAGATCCAGCAATTCTACATGTCTCTGATGGCTTTGCGACGCAATCCCCAGCGCAAGTGCAGAAAGGAAGAGATACCAGCAACTCCTACAACGACATCAGAAGGCGGTGAAGAGGAGATTCGAGATGAGGTCCCTGCAGTTCTACCATCAAGAAACACTCGGCGCAAGTATTCGATCCGCCAGGAGGTACAGGGCAGCACCGCACCTTTTCGCTTTGGAGATCTACCACGAGAGATTCGCGACCATGTGTATTCGTTTCTGGTAGTGAAGCGTGGCAGGAAGGTACCGGTCATCGAGGCGAAATCCATCATGAAGGTCCAGAAAAAGCGAGCGACGGCTCAGCGGACCCGCGAGAGATTGAATCAAAAGAGAGCGCAAACCGGAAGGGGCCCCATTGTCCCAAAAGAAGGGCCAGCAGAACCCATCATCTACATGAACATTCTTCAAGCATCTCAGCAACTCCATCATGAGGCCGTCGATTGCTTGTATCAGACCAACTGGTTCGCCATTTCCCTGGAGACCTTCTGCTTTCCCCACCTCGATGTGCCTCCTGGCTGGGACATGGGTCGGATCACCAAGATGCAACTTGAAATTCAACTAAAGGATTCTCAGAGGATGAACACCTTTGTTGATTGGGGTGCATTCTTCTCTCTGTTCCCCACCCTTCGGACTCTACGCATTATTCCATCCTTTCATTCACGATATTACGACTGGGCACGCACAGAGCTCGAGAGTTGGGCCAAAGCGCACTTCGTCTTCCGTGGCTTCTTCCGGGAATTGGTGGTTGCAATACCAGATCGCATACATCTTACTTTGGGCCCCTCGATCGACGCGGAAGATGATATGCATCTTGAGGGCAAAGCACCGGTGTCGACGAGGCTACTTCAGCAAATGTTCGACGAGTTTGGGTTTACGCGAGGCATTGACAGCAGAGATTGACTAAGACGCAGCGTGTGCAGGAGAGGTGGTTATTAGACCCGGATCTGCAGGACTGCACCTATCATAATGATGAATTCTAATCTTATCATGTCTCGCAATATACGAGATAGCGTTAGCTCAACTGCTCTCTTCCTACCTATCCGGTGCTCAACGTCGCATTGAGCCATGTAGCTCCTTCACCCTGACACATCTCCGCAGCGTTTCTCATGCGGATAAATCGATCTCACTCCATCACATGTACCTATAATACGATGCGTTTATGATCGAATTAGCGTTAATAGCCACAGCCGTGATAATCACCTCACCATCACAACGTTTCGCAGTTTGCAGCTTCTGCACCTCAGGTCTTTCAGAGCACCGGGAATATTGAAGGAGGTGGCAGTGCGCATGTGTCGTGCGATGTGAAACACATATTTGAGTTGAGCAATATTCCATCGTTCTAGGAGGTATTATAATTGTCAAGATCTAAGCCACAAAACCTGTTTGTTCGCGACCTCTTGACAAATGTCTGTGCATTGCCGTGGGTGTCGGTACCTATGCTAAGATATAGAGGTAGGATACGGGGACGTGGAACGCTTTGAAAATAGGCGTCGCTGGAGAGAATAGCATGACAGATAGTAGCCTTGTAAGTCTAAGGCAGATTTTTGTTATAGCTATACAATAACCTTTACTAAGGTGTATGAAAGTGCTCGCGATGATCGATGAAGCTCACCTCCGGCCCAAAGTAGTTTAGGCCCCGCCGAAGCTCTTCGGCATCGCGATTTCACTTTGTCAACATTCGAGCTATGCAGTGGACCACGATCCGATTCCGCTATAACGCAACCCTTCTCGATCTCCTTGGCGTGTGACTTCAAACGCACTGCGTCACCCATTATGCAACCGTCACCTCTCGCCAACCCACTGGCGACTGTCCAGCAGCTCCAAACCTCCGCTTCACAGCTCGATGGCATCCCCGCCGATCTCGAGGACTCGATACGCTTCGCCGGCGCACGACTCACACAAGCCGTAGGCATACTGTTACGGCTACCCCAAGAAATTATCGCCCAAGCTATAATTGTGTTCATGAGATTTTTGGTGGGGCCAGAGGGCGGGAGTCTCGCTCGGCATGGCGCAGAGGACGTCTCAATGGGTGCCATGTACCTCGCCACGAAGCTCTCAGCTTGGCCAAAAAGCGCTAGGAGCGTTATCAACGTCTACGCATATCTCAATACCTTCGCGCCAACATTCATCGACGCAGAAGAGCTAGGGAAGAAGCAGAACGCGGAGGACTACTATGTCTCGGAGGGCACCTTTCAAATACGGCGAGGCAAACTCTTCGAAATGGAACAGGTTATATTGAAGACAGTAGGCTTTCAGCTACAAGTCTCGCTACCGTATTCGCTCTGCATAACATATTTGCAAGCCCTCGACATCTTCGCGCATCCCCGCGCTTCTGAACTCGCCAATCGGGCTAATGCACACCTCAATACTGCGCTCTTGAGTCCTCAGCTTCTGTATCTGACGCATCAACCTCCGACTTTGGCGGCCGCTGCTATCTATTTGGCAGCGAAAGAGGTAGCCATCAAGCTGCCAGATGTAGAGTGGTGGGAGGTGTTCGATACGGATCGCGAAGAGCTTGGGTTCTTGGTCGTCGGGTTGCTGAGTGTGGAAAGCTTCGCAGTCGAGGAGAGAAGCAGATGGGAGGGCATGAGGGTGCCGATGGCGGTAGATGAGCTGGATGAGGAGATCAAGAGGAGAGCGGCTGCGGATGGCGAAGAGTGATGCTGGGGTATCAATTTTATTGCGACTCTACGATGAACTGAAGAGGCTTCTTGTTCGAACGACCACAGCGGTTCAAGAATCGTAACACGATATCTATTACCCCAGTCCTGGTGCTCGCCATGTTCACATCTTGTTGCCTGCGGCGATCCGATGGAATCCTGGCCAAGATTGACGATCATTCACCACTAGTCGAAGGGAACCAGGGTAACAGCGCACTAAGCTCTTCATCCGACAACCCTCCACTTTCGTCGACGCCACCGCTGCACAGATATCTGTCGTGTAGGTAACAATCCTCTTCCCCCCGAAACGCATCAAACGCCGCCTCTTTCAATAGATTGAAGAACCTGCTCATATCGATACCATCTTCATCCTGGGTTTTTTGTCTTGCCCAGATTTGGACTGGGAACCGAGGCGAGCTATCGCTGTGCATGAATTGGACCAGCCTAATTGTGCACCTAGTCGCGAGGGGCCTCGCCAGCATGGTCGTTGCCCAACATGCGTATGAACCCTTGGATCTTTCGAAGAAACTTCGCAGCTTGGGGAACAAGCCTGCAGCGATGTTGTTCGATCTACCAGTATGGATAACGCTAGCAATATGAATGATAATGTGCGTCCGGTACGCCATGACGCAGATGTCGTTATTAAACTCTCTGATGAGGCTCTTCAGCATCGGATTTAGCAGTTCCTCATCCACCTTCTCGTGCGGATGCCTACACCCAAAACGCTGTGATACCGTCTGCTGATCCAATCGGTGCTTTCCAGTCATCAGACGAGATATTTCTACCCATGCCTTCTCATAGCTCTCCGAGATCTTTCCTTCATGCGTCCAGTGGTATGGCCCTCTATATCCAAGCGCTGAAGCCCGAGCACTTCTCAAATACCGCCTAACCTATCCATGGTGCTAGGGTCGATAACATCGCTCGTGAGCTCCACAATATACGGATCCTCATCGTCTGAACGCTCGGGTACCAGGAAGCATCGTTTGCGCAAGTGTGTACAATCTTGGATGATCGAATGCCAGAAGCGGTTGACACGCTTGCAGCTCGTAAGTATCGTGCGACTGTCGACAAATGAGACAATGAGCTCGACCAGTTCGAACATGGAGAGTGTGCGCTATACTGCTGTTCGCATGGCATGGTCTGCCGGCATAGTCCGCGACGCGGTTAAGGAAGTCTCCATTTTCGCTAGATGGGTGATTTTGGAGAACTTACAAAGAGGTGTAGTGCACAAAGTATTTGTAGTCTTGCAGAGATGACTCACGTCGCGGTTGTAGCTTTCTTTGTCGTCACACTCGGGAACAGTTGCCCGCGTTGAAGCAAGCTTCAGCTCCTCCATGTGGCTCACCGACCAGCAACTTCGATAGAGTCTGCGGATAAGCCCTAGTAGCTCTATCAAATCCAGGGTATGCTGAACCGCGCTACGTGTAGTGACATCAATTCGTATAACTTTGGGACGTGAACAAAGTATCGAGCTGAGAAGTTTTATAGAGACTCCGCGAGGTAACTCGCGTGTCTTTACTTTCTTTCCACTAACGACGACTCAATGAAGTTTTAAACAACCACCCATACAGCGGTAGCCGCCAAAGTCGAACCGGTCCACCTCCACTGCCCTATGGCCACCAGGGCCATACGCCAATGGCCCCAGATCAGCTTGCCTCGAACCACGGCAACATCGCCTCAGTCACATGATCAGAACGGTGTCCCTCGGCCCTGTATGCACTCAAAACCGCCTCCCGCAAAGTCTTCAGAAACGCCTCCATAATAACCTCGTCCTGGCTTCGTACCTCCCCCACCCCCGAGCACCATCTGCGTCTGTCCTTAACCGCAATGGTACATCTCTTTACAGCTCGTTTCGCAAGCATAGTCCACTTTCAGCTCTCCCTGCTGTCTCTGAGCGCTTCATAGAAAGTATTTAGATCGCCGTAGTCTAGGTGGTAAGAGCCTAAGCCGACATAAACCTAGAAAAGGATGTGTGTCCTGCTTGCGATTAAGCATTTCTAGAGCGGCATGTACTTGATGACGAGGGTTAAAGGCGGAGGCTCTTAGTTTCTCGTGCTCTATGCCGCAGGTTTGGCCGAGGAATATGTCGTCGGGAAGCTCAGAGTAGCTAATTTCACGCGCCGTCTAAGTGCTGATCAATTTGATGTCCGAAAGGTATCGCTCGATGTCTTGTGTCGTCAGGCTTTCTTCGCGGCACAAAACGGCATCTTGGCTCGCTCGATGGGCGTGCTTGTACTCGTCCAGGTAGACAGATCCAAAGGATTTACACAACGAATTTCGGTATGGATTAATGTTGTAGTTCTCTATAACCGAGGCGGTAAGAAGCGTCTCTTTTGCATCGATTTTGAATACTGGTTCAAGCTCTTCTAGTAGTGGCTTACGCGCTGTGCTCTGCAGTATATTGTACTAACGTCCAGTTCTTGTAGGGTCAACCCTAATAGCTCTATGATTGCAAGCGCTCGCTGGGCTGCGGTGGGCGTTGCGGGATAGGGGTACTTTGAAAATTTGGCGAGTAACTGAAAAAGATTCACACAGTGGGCAGTTTTGGGGCATAAAGAAGGAAGGAAAGAGATGAATGGAAATGAACAAACGCAGAAGTTAATTGTGCTTGTTTTCATACACTAATGCTGACTGTACCGATTTAGAACATATCGCTAAAGCGACTATAGTTGTCCGAGTTAAGTCGAAACGCCTTGCATACGTGCTGGAACACGAACCCACTATGTCGCGTTCCTAATGATAATTCCAGAGTAGGACAAAGTGTTTTGACTTACTAAACGAGGAGAAATGGCTGGTCGCTGGCCCTGACTTTACTTCGCGTCTCACTATGGCAGTAACGCGTCAAAGCTTTGATTGAGACATAGTAGCGAGTCATGCACTTACACACAATTCGCATTTACCGGGCACGTTTACTTTCACTTCTCACTGAATCAGCATGTCTTGAAATTGCTTGGTGAACTAGAAAGCGTGATTTATTCTCTCACCTAGTCGTAATTCTCTATCATATCACTCTCATTTGACGTTTTTTAAAATCCTGTCTGTATGCAAGTATATATTCGACTCGGATAACATCTCTTCTTCATCCGTAATCCACCTCAAGTCCACCCAGCAACACTTTGCCTTGCACAAGTTTGCAAGAAGTTTCACCAAACTATCAGGATGAGTTTCGAACCTGGATTTGGCCGGCTGCGGAAGAGCACTATCATGGACGACGATGAGGCTATCGCGCTCGCTCAGCCTACCTTGAAGCTAGCCAGGCCGACTAAGGTGAAGGCTGTAAGAAAGGGCAAAGAAACAGCAGTAGGACCGAGCGCTCCTCCGACGAGAGTAGCAGCAACGCACTGGCAAGGTGACGGCATGCGTATTCCGCTCTTCCACCCAGACGGCAAGAGACGTTCGAATGCGCGTCAAACTTCAAGTCTCATGTCCAAGAACACCAGAATCCAGCTTTTAGAGATCGTCAAGGAGTATGCTGGTGAGGCAAACTACAACCGGTTGAAGGAGGACAACACTGCGGCGGAAATCGCTGCTTGGATAGAGGAGGCCGAGACTAAGGTAAGTATATAGCTCTGGAATGCTTCTTCGAATCCGAAGATACTCCTTGATTGGTTACAATGGTGGAGGACCTGGAAGCGCTTCAATTCCCGTTGAGAGCCGTCGTGGAAGATGGCCAGAGCACTGATGCGCTTCATGTTGCACTATACAGTACTACACCTAGAATACATAGCTGATGGTTACTTTTAGGCACTCGGTCCACCACGTGGCAAGAGAAATGTCATATCTAAGCAGAACGACATTGAAGAATCCGCCATGCAAGGAGTTATTGTCGCCATGCAAGACGACAGTGACGATGAGCGGAATAACCTGGCCGGCGGGAAGCAGAAGTCAAACGTCCAGGCAAAGTCACAAATTCACCTTGGTTCTGCTTCACGAAAGAATACTCCAGCTGAGCTGTCGCCTTTTTACACCCCCTCTGCTGTTGCTCGTCCGCACCCCACAATGCCGCGACTACCACAGCATACTAAGAAAGACACCATCGACCCGCGTGAGCTCGAAAAATACAAGGCTCACAATATCGGGGATCGCCATCCTTTGATCGACATCCTGAATCTTGACCCTAACCATCCCACGAAGCACACCATCGTCATCAACATACCACAGACTCAGGAGCGAGTTGTTGTCACCGCCACATCTCTCACAAGCGTCATTCAGACCTATGTCCCCATGAACCCGGGTTCACGCGCAACGTTTGCACAGCCTAGTTCACTGTATGGACACCGGTATCTGAAAAAGGGTCCCCACGGTTGGGATCACAAGAAGAATCGCTGGTACTTCTACAATGACAAAGACTTGCAGACTGGAATGGGTCATGAGATCGAACCAGAGGACGAGGTCCGACTTCGTGAAGATCCGACATATCGCAAGGAGTTCGACGAGAAGTATCCAGGGCGCGGTGCAGCCGACAAGTGGCCGTGCGGATGCCCGAAACCGCGAGACGAGGATGAGTCGGAAGAGGAGTGAAGGGGGTGGTTGCCGAATATGGTCGATCTTGATTTTCTCTGAGCACAGTTTCCTGATTTTGATTGGGAGACCCCAAAATTCGAATCATGAGCCTCGTGATTGGTGATTCGGGATTTGCGATGTGATATAATGGCCGTCGAGCGCTGATAGTCATCCTCTAATGACTCAAGAATTTATGAGTGAGGACGATACCATGTGGAAATATAAGTCATATGATTGATGAGGGTTTTGCCCATATTTACACCTAGGGCGCCTGCCTTCAACCCCCCTGGAAGGCGGGACGCTTATTAGGAGCACCTCAACCTCCAGTTAACAGACACTTAGGAATATAACTCTCGTTGATGTGCTTCTATCAGATGAATCAAGAGTGAAAGCAACGGGATCTGTAGGCTTACCCCGGAATACCGCCGTTCTATTGTAAGGGCGTCAAGACTTGGCGCGGCCTTCGAGGGTAGTTCGAAGCGTACCGCTACTTGGTTTCTCACACATTGTAGTGGCTCTAGTACAATAGCAAGGGACCTGCGTTTGCTACATGACGCAGTTGGTCCGTCTCATTCTCACCTTCACCGCAAGTATGACTAGCCCCGCCCTCTCATTCAGAAATTACGCACAATACCAAGCGGAGGCCAGCTCTATGGCTGGCCTCTCCTTCTTATTCAACAATCCCGCACAATATCAAGCGAAGGCCAGCTATATATCACCGCCTCTCAGCGCAGCGCTCCACTACTTCTCCCTCCACACTACCTTCTACAATCTCAATCTCAACCTCAACCTCGATTTCGACTTTGTCCTCGATCTCAAATCCAAACTCAACATCAACTTTCCTCGCAATCTTTACCTCTGCCACGCAACATACTCCAGCACTCTCTATTCAAGATGCAGCCTCAACCAACACCCCCCACATCCATATTGGGCAGCATATCGTCTCGAAAGCGCCGAATATCGACAGACGCAGAGATACTCGCAGAATACCTGGGCATGAACAAGAGGCGCAAGATGCCAAAAGGCTCATCAATGCCTGCACAGCTACCTACCCCACCGACGGCAGGGTCTCCACCGCAATGGAGGCCAACGATGAACTTGCGCATCACTATCCCTCAACCAGCTGAGCCCGACGATCACCAGAAGCGTGTTCTTGCTGCCCAGAAAGGTGCTGCCAAACGCTGGCAATCGAAGCTCTCCAATCCTTATCCGAAAGATGCAGAGATTCGCAAAGCCTACCACCTCAAGCTGATGAGACACTACACGGGTCCGCCTACTGCGCCCGTCACCAACCTGAAGCCGATCGCACAGAAGAGTGAACGTATCACACGCCTGCTGAAGCAATTTCCTGCTCTTTCGATCCCCAAGCCGCAACTACAGACTCCCGAGGCTCAACGAGTGAACGATGAAGCTGAGTTTCACCTTCGGAAGAACCGAGCGATTACGGAGAGCAGCCACGCCGTCCAGTTTGCTACGAAGAACTTTGCAACTACCGAGATTTGCAATAAGACTGCTACGCGCCAGGCACTGCGCGAGTCCGGGCTTCTGAGTGAAGAGCTCAGGAAGGAAGAGAGAGGGCTGAAGAACGCACTCCCAGAGTGGAAGAAATGGCGAACGGGAGAGTATGCCCAACGCAAGCGAGAGGAAGCAAGGGCCCGGAAGGCGGAGATGGAGAAGAGGACGAAGCTGAAGCTCAAGCTCAAGCTAGGTCCGAAGCCTGTTTCTTGAGTTTAGACCACGATCTCGAGGCGACAAGCGACGCGAAAAGCAATGCAGAGAGTGATGCAATATCGGTACGAATGAAGCATTGGACTAAGCGCGGGAAGGCAGAGATGGAGGAAAGAATGAAGGTATCCAAGCTTGGTCGGAAACCTCTTTCCTCGGCTTAGACCATGGTCTCGAAGTGAAAAGCGATGCGATACGGGTATTATGGATCAAGCTTTGGAAGAAGCGGTGGAAAGGCTAGGCTGGTCGTGCGAGGATTAGATTACCTTTGAGAGGTACCATACCTTGAGACATGTTTGACAATCGAATCAACAACGTTCACGTCTTGATATTTGCTCTCTTGAGAACAAGATATGACCGTGCGACTTGCCCTCACAAAGTTGTTATCATTTCCGTGTCTGTATCAGTTCGTAGATGCAGCCTAATAGGTAACTACTACGTGCCCGAAGGTTCTTGTAAGCGACAACGCCGTGCAGGCCCCGGCAGTAGGATTTTGCAAACACCAGACTGTGATAGTTCTGGCAGGCGCATTGCAGGCAACCAAATCAGATACTACTCATACAATAATTAATGCTTAAAGAGCTTTAAGAGAATATCGTAATGTCATATATAAATCTAAGAAAGAAAAGGGCTATTTATCTTAAGAGGAAGGGCTAGATACTAGTTGTCCAAAATATATCAGCTATACTCAATATACTTAGCAAATCTTTATTATCTCCATCATAAGCTTCCCATCCTCTAGATCCCTTACTGCTTTCCCCTTCATCAACCCGTCCACAAAACACCCACCAACAAACTCAAAGAACATGCCCTTCTCCCTCAAAACAACAGGTGTGTCGCACGAACTCAACATGGCAACTCGATCGCCCAGCTCCATGAACTTAGGCCCCAGTCCCAGTCGCCCTTCCCTGGTCGTAAACAGGCGGCATGGTCCAAGCGCACCATACGATATCTCCCCATCAATCATCGCCTGATTAACCTTCGAATCCAATTCCTGTGCGGTACTGAAATAGTCTTGTAGGGAAATGCCATGACAGTTAAAAGTGGCGTTTGCGTGCAAGACTGAGGTGAAGATATGGTACCATCTTGCACGGTCTATAATAGGGGCGAATCCTGCATTTGAAGTCTGGGTATCAATATCGTTCAGATCAAATAGCCGCCTAGCATCATCGAGAGTGAGTTCAGATAGATCGTCTGTCTGCATCGCGTCGATGTCCGTTGCGGCTGATTTGATCAGATCTGGAAGGTTCCACGGGACGTCTAGCATCGACGGTCCATGGTCGAACTCGTAATCAGGGTTCATGGAGAGTACACGAGCGAGGGATAATTTTGAAGACATGGGGACCAAGTCGTTGTACAGTCGGGCTTCATATTCATCTGGTAGACAAGGTGGGCCTGATTCTTCTTCCATCTCTAGAGGGATCGTGTTCTCCATGTCGGTGTCTGTCTCGTCCTCTCTCATATTGCACGAATAATCCGCTGTGATGCTTCGTACTGTGTCCACAAATTTTCCCGTGCATACCATGATTTTATCAGAGTCTTGGAACGCGGGAATTGTTGAGAAGGACCGCAGGGGCTGTGAATTGTTTTCTACCCCGAGCACAGTCATCAGTTCGTATGAAGTGTCGATCGCAGTAGATGGGGCGTTGAGGTCGAAGGTCCAGCTTGGAAGACTGCTGTGTGGTCTGTACCGATTCGCCCAATGGGCGAGCCTGTCCAAACCTCCCTGTTGCTGTAGACATATCTTCGAGAACATGATGTAAGTATCGGCAGACGTATAAGCAGAGTCGTAATTAGGTTGGATCTGCATCGCGATTTCCTGAGGGAAAAGCGAAAGTACACCGAAAACTTTGTCTCGATGGTCCGTTGCTTCAGCAGACTGCGCCAAGAAGATCGTATCCACAATGTCGAATCCTTTTGAAGCATTGTAGGATCGTAGGCGGGTCAGCCGTACCAGGTTGGGAAAAGCTTTCCTCAAAAGTTGCATGCGATCGCCCACCAATTTGAGGCTGGAAGATTCCGGAAAAGAAAAGGGATTTTGTATGTTGAGCACAGTAGGAAGATTCAAGATCTCCCAAGTGGTGAATGACCACTCGCCAAACCAAAAGACCAAAGAGGACGCGAGCGAAATCTCTTGCATGCTGAACGAAGACGAATCAAGTTAGTCTGGCACGTGCTTCATTGAAAGTGCATAACTCACATCCATACACGTTTCCAGTACTTCTCCGACGAGAGGCTCGTCAAGAGGGTCCACAGGGCTTGCTGTACACGAGAGTTTGGGACACTTGTTCTGCCCGAACCACGGTCTGATGATGAATTATCAAGCCAAGCTCGTACAGTTGGCAGGTGAGGAGCTAGCTCTGGCGTAAGTTGCCCAATCCATGCTCGGACGCAGAGAGCTGAAGAATATATCTCGCCGATTCTTAGAACCTCTTGGGCCCGCTCACTGAGGTCGGCTTGATTTATCGAGATCGCGTCGACCCAAAGCTTCAGACCATGTCGAAGGACCTCAGGCGTTTTGATCCAGCGTTGCAATGCCATGTACAAGTTCTTAGTGACCGAGAATACTTGTCCATCCAGAGTTATGCACTCCCGTTCTTGTTCATCACCCCACACATAGCTGAGGCATATGTAATCGCCCCAGGTGAAACGAGGCTTGATCAGAGGGATGCGGACGATCAGAGTCTCCAATTCTTCAGATTCCGACGAAGGCGGATTGCCCGATGCACCCTCGATCATCTGGTGGAACCATGCTTTTATTTGCTCTTTCGGCTGTTCAAGATGTCTATCCTTCGCGAAGGCTTGATAATCGGGCGTCAAATCGTCTAGGCCTACTGTTTCCATTGAGAACTGCGGCAGATTTTCCGGTTCACGAGCGGCCGCAGAATTTGCCAGGGACAGAAGTCTGATTTGATTGCGTCCGATTGGCTTCGAAATGTACACAGGACGTCGAACGGGGACAGTTGGGATCGTTTTTGGAGTCAAAGCATCGCCGCTTGTACGAGACTGTGTCGCAGGACTCTCCTTTGCCACTCCAGCCTCTGCACTCGCTTTATCAGCCTGCATCTTCTGCCAGCCTATCGGGTCAAATTCCTTCGCAAACGCCTTTATATGCAACATAGCAGTGCGTGACACCGTTGGTGCGCATCTCTTAGCGGCCACTCGAAAGTGTTCTTGTGTCAGCAACCTCACGCCGTCCTCGTCCAAACCAGCCGTGCTCGCTTCGCATACGAGAGCAGCCTGAACGCACATTGTTTGAATGTCTGAACCGGAGAAGGCTTTCGTAGCATCTGCAAGCTTATCAAAGTCCACCTCTGGATGTAAGTTCTCGCCACGAAGGAAGATCTTGAAGAGCCCTTTTCTAGCTTCGGCGGGAGGTAAGCGCAGATAGAGACGGCTGGGTACTCGCCGCAGGATAGCGGGATCCAATCGATGTGGAAGATTAGAAGCTACAAGCACAAACGGTGGGTTTTCGCACTTTACAATGCCATCCATCGCCGTGAGAAATTGGTTCACCCGGCCTCGGGAATACGAGTCGGTGCCTTCCCGGCGACCAAACATCGAGTCGACTTCGTCAATGAAGATGATACTGGGCGCCAATTTTTGACCGAGACTGAAGAGGCCTTTAATGGCCTTCTCGGATTCACCTATCCATTTGCTCTCGATTTCAGCTGCGGAAACGCAGATCGTGACGGCCCCGGACTCTCGGGCCAAGACGCGCGCCATTAACGTCTTGCCAGTTCCTGGAGGGCCGTAGAGAAGTACTCCGCCGATGCGGCTGGTCTTTAGTACTCCGTACGCATGTTGGCGATTGGTTACTTGGCGGGTGATTTGCGAAATAGTGTCCTGGACATCTTTGTCAAGCTCAACATCATCCCATCCTTCGGCAACCGATTCTGTAAACGCACATCAGAGTTGCCATACTTAGATAGAACTAGGAAATTTTCGCACTTACCTGGATCCACCAAACAGTCAATGAAAGAGTTCTCCCAGTGGTAAAGTCCTTCGTTCTTCTCGAGTTCCTGCAAAAGTGCCTGTATTTTTGGCGAGAAATTTGACCATTTACCGTGTGCGGGCTCCGAGTCATCATCAGAGTCACGATATCTGTAGGAACCTCTGTAGTATCCGGTACTCTTGTTCCATTCCCGTAGCAACATCCCTCGACGCTTTGCCATCTCTTCCGGGTGGTATATATCGTGAATTGCTTTCGAAAGTCTGCGTTCATCCAGATCGCCATCAAATTTTTCCGTTAACAATCGGCCGGCTTTTCGTAAATCCTTGGTCGACAGTTGATCTTCAAACAACCTTTTGCAACCTGAGAAGAGTTTCATTGAGGGCCATCTTGCGTATGGCTCGAGGACTGAGACATTGAAATGTTTCAATGATCGCTGCTTGAGGTCTCTAATCAAAGCCCTGCTATTTGAGACCTCAAATTGGTAATGCACAACATCCGTAAGAAGTTCCTTCTGAGCTCTTGTCCTAACCGGTACGACATCGATGGTGCTGTGGAAGAGTTGTTCTTCGAATTCAGACAACGCATTGCGCTCGAAGTCTGGTTTCTCCGGCATCTGTGAGCTCGATGTGATCAACAATATGTTCCCTGATTGTGTGCTCCGGGCTGCCATACTGCGTATTAGACGCTCGAGAGCCATGTAAAGACATGTGGTGGGAGACTTGTTCGATTCATTTTTCTCAAGGATGGGGCCTTTACGCAAAGAGTCATGGAAATTATCTTCGGAGGCGCTTGCTGCAGCAGCTTCGTGAGAATGGTTGGGGTAAGAGCCAGCGTTTGGTTTCACCCCAGGATATGTATAGGGTTCTGCCATCTTCTTGGCAACCTGATTCGGGCCGGAAAATGAGTAGGAACCTTCATTGGAATAGGCAGAAGAAGACGTGTAAGGACTCGGACCTGTTATTGCGTGAGACAGTGGTGCTGCGGGAAGATTTGCTGTTGGTGCAACGCCAACAGCGGGAGATGTGAGGGAATGTTGAGTCAGATCAGCCCTCACGTTGTTATCTCTTTCCGAAGTGTGATCAGCCGGATTGTAAGGTCGATGGTTGTTGTAGCTATTTATTGTGGTGCGCAGATCTGTGAGTTGCAATAGCGTAGGGACCTCGCCTGTACCCTTTTCTCCTTCGCGGCTAGGTATTCCAGAACTGTGATTTTCGGAATTGTGGGGCTCTAAGCTAGGAGAAGCAGATAACTTTAATGTCTTGTCTTCAGCGCTAATAGGCTCTTCAGAAGTAGATAGCTCTTGCAAGTGTGATGAATGCGTAGACACGACAGGTTCCAGGGCAACATTTGCTTGTTCTGCACGATCGGCAACCTGCGCGTCGTTATCAGGCGAGGTTGAGGTTGTGAATGTAACTGGAAGAGTCCTAGCCCCTGGATCGGGTTCTGGATCCGTTCGCTCTCCATCCTCTATAGCAGTCTTTGGAGGTGGGGGGAAGTAGTTGGTAGATGGATAATACGGTCCGTGTGAGACAGAAGCGGGCGGCGGAAAATAGATTCCTGGAACAGGAGAGTATGGGTCTAAAGCTTGGGGGGGTGATTGGGGAGGAAATTGATAAGTCCGCGGGAGTAATATAGGGTCCATTCCGTATTCTACAAGGCCGGTGTCTGCAGAACTTACACCAGCGTGGCGAGCGCGCCTCTTCTCTCGGCGTATCTCATTGAGTCTTCTCAGTCCTCTCTGACGACTTCGAACATCATTTTCAATCGCAGCTACCGCAGTTGCTAAAGCGCTTTTCTCACTAAGTCGATCGGTGCGTTGAGGTAATTCGCGGCTGGAGTTCGAGCCAGAATCACCTGATGAGTCATATCCTTCATAGTAGGGACCCGAAAACCTGCTCCGACTGCGAGAACGAGAACCATATTCTCCAGAGTAGGCACGCGAAGATACGCTTCGACTACGAGAGCGAGTAGGCCTTCGCTTAGAAGATTCAAGGAATGGTTTGAATTGGTGAATTCGGGGAATATGGATCACCAGCGGTGCGGTATCGCCAACATTTTGGGAGTCAATCCCATGTTGCTTTCGGTAGGCCGCGTGAACAAGTTCAGAGAACGGGAACTAGCACAGGATGTATCAGCAGGGCACCCCTTAGGTCCTTGCAGAAACTCAAGGAATCCACATACCCCTTGACGCGTCCTAGCATCTTCTGTCAGGTTCGAAGCGCCTGAGGCAGCTGAGGCGGTAGAGTTAGATCGTTTTAACCCGACATTCGCTTTATGCTCAGTTTCACGACACTTGGGCTTGTCGTCTATATTCTCATCGTCGTCGCGGTGTCTGAATCTGACCTTTCGTACTCTTTCGCTTTCGTCTGCTGACCCTGATGCATCTGACGGCGTACGCGTGCTTCGGGTAGGGGGGCTTGTGGAACCACCGTGACTGGAGCATTCGTCCCAATCCGACTCGGATCCGGTGCCGCCGCCCGCAACAAACAGGTCCATGTACTCATTGTACGACAGAATCTTTGAGAGACCATAATTTCTAGAAGCCCAATGTTGCGCAAGGTCTTTCAAGTCTTCTGCCGTAATCGTTACAAGATCCGCCCCAATGTCTCGCGTGAAGCTCTCCACTACGGCTTGAAGAAAAGGATCGCAGCCTGGCTCCTCCTGTCTACTTGGGAACTTCATGAAAACCGCATCCTTGCGGAATGTCCGAGCTGTTGTCGGTCGTGCCTCTGCATCGTACAAGACGTCGCGCAAAGCATCATAGATAACTGATTCCACCTCGAACTTCTTTGCATTGCGCCTAGTGTATGCCGCTTGGGAATCTTCCGGAAGATCCGAGAATTGTGTTTCTCGAACCACTAGGGGGATATCGCTGTCTTTAAGTTCAGCGGATGTCTTCACACAATTTTCCAAGAACCAAGAAGGCAAAATCGGCGCGGATGGCTGCGTGGGCGTTGATGTTTTTTCATCGACATGTGTAGCGGCCTGAGCAGCTCCGGCGGCGGTCATTTTGATGTTTATCGAATCGCAAGATCGCCTATTGAATCTGGGACGCACTGCGAGGACATGACGATGGGTATTCGTGGACCAAAACCGGGGTATAGATAGCGTATTACGATTCTTGAAGTGCTGCAGTTATTCGAACGAGGTCCCACCTAAGTAGTATTTAGTACACGAAGCGCTCCTTTAGGGTAATCCTACAGTATCCGTACCCCTACTCCGGGTGGTGCAAAAAGAGGTCGCACCGACAATACCGTTTGAAGCAGTATTCGTTGTGGATGCCACAAGGCTGTGGAGCAGGCAACAGCTTCATCGAGTTTCAAGGTGACGAAGGCGTCGGTGCAAGCTGAAAAGTGACTAGTGTTGGCGCATACATGGTCAAAAAAGTAAGTAGTAGGTTGATCCTAAAGAGAGCTGGCGTTAGACTTAAGGCGGTCATTTAACGGACTTCGGTTTACCGAAAACAGCTAAATTACATGATTATTGTAATCTGTTTCGCCATGTTTTCGATCCGTTTCCTAGGAATCTAAGATCCCCAGCATATCAGCCTGGGTAGCTTCGGTAAAGTGCTGTCTAAGGGTGTGGCTTCTTTGCCTGTCTACAACGATTCTGTATCTTTTGGCCTAGCAAAAGCAATTTATCCTACATGGCACCTACCCCGAAGATACCGGGACACGATGCCTGCATATGCGCGCTCTGCAGAAAGGTTCGAAATGGCAAGTACTTTGTAGATCCCTCTTGATCATCGATCGCGAAACTGCAACACGTCGAAATGAGCGATGTTGCAACGTGCCAGCCAAGTCTCGACGCTAGATGAAGCGCTCTAGAGATGATCGTAATCGCTCCTCTGCGCCACGGAGCCATCCGTCTTTCTCTCCTAGTAACCCACGTCGTGCGATATAGCGCAGTGCCGCCCGAACAATATACGTGTAGCTTAGGGCTACTACATGGAATGTGTGAGTCTCCGCATTGTCGAGAGTTTCGACAATATCCACCACCATTTTCACACCCGTGTCAAGCGCTGTATGCGAGCATGCGATCCACTCATCAATAGGTCGATTCATCATGGCAACGGGCTGCAGCTGCAGATCGAGGATGTGCGAGTGAAGTGCGAAGAACGCTCTATAAGGGCTTCATTAGATGCACATCTAGATAGAATTTGGGGGTCGTGTGTACTCACCTGATGGCAATGGTCATCGCCTCACAAGACATCTGCGTTCTGCTGTGGCATTGAAGCATGAGCATGCCTAGAAATCTCTGTAGAGCTATGTCCACTGATGTCAGCTGGTCCAATCTGGTATCAAGACCCGGGACTCCGAAGCTTTTTAGGATTTGCTCGAGGTACCAGGTGGCTTGAGCGGCACGACCGAATTCTTTGATGTAGGCGGACTCCATAGAGTGAACGGGCACATATGGGATACGGTCAATCGTCGAAGGGCCATTATGCTCCAGCATTTCGGGCTCGGCTGGGAGTCGAGCGTCTGCGCCAGGGAAGGTGGTGACAAGTGGCTGATCAAGAACCGATGCGTCACATATATATCTCCTGCCGATGAAGAATATCAGCATTCAGGGGTTGGGGTTCAGGTTTCTAGGAAGAACAGAAGTTCTGGGCTTACCGCTCACAGATGACAATGCCCCACCAAGTGTTGGCGGCTTCTTCAGCTTGAAGCCAGCCATCTGCATTTGTAACTACGTCGGTGCTGGTAGGTGTGGCTATTTCCGATTTGGTACTCGGAGTGAGAGGCGATGTGAATGCGCAAGACGAAACGTCGCGCACATGGATGCGTGCAGCGTATGCCATTCGAGCACAACTCGCGATGGATGCCAGCGCATCGTCTGGCCTCCCTTCCGCATACTCGTGGAGAGATAGGAGAAGTGCCGCTTGTATCAAGTGAACAGAGACCGGGAAGGAGCCCTGGACCTGGGCGAGCAGAGACTTGGCAGTAAGAAGAAGCTGTCGCCGGTCAATTGAGGAGGTACTGGTTGCATTCTCGCGTCTCCGCCTGACTGCAGGAGACGAGGTCACTACACAGATGGCTAATAGGAGGACAGAGAAGTCTGCAGATGGTGTTGCGCCCAAAGTGATGAGGCTGTCGTGGAAGCGTGTCCGTGAGATGACTGGTAGGTAGCGGTGAATGCCTTGAAAATAGTGGGCGCTGACATCGTCGACGAACTGTCCAGTCGTCCGTATCAGGCGATGAACTTCGAGGTTCAGGCTGGTCGCCGACTCTACGGGGGCGAGAGGAATTGTTTGCGACAGAACGAACGGTGATAGTGAGTGCTGAAAGGTGTCTGACTCGGGAAGAGATGGCAGGGCATGGCTCCGCAGCTGTGCTCGAGCTTGTGTCTGCGGCGTCGAATAAGCACAACGCAACCGCTTCCTGATGCAGCAGCCGCAGGAGGGCAGCGTTTTGTCGCACTTCTTCTTCCGCGCCTTGCAGGTGAGGCAGACCTGAGCCGCGTGCGACACGAGGGAGCGGCCGCCGTCGGAACATGCAGCCGCCATGTCGGCTGCAGGTGTACAGAGCGTGGAGGAGCAACCGCACCGTGACTATGCCGTGCACATAGCAGGAGTATGAGGTGTAATATGAGCAGCGGCCGACAGAAGGCGGGAATGGCCCCTGCATCGCTGCTCCGGTGTTGTGACCTCGATTGGTAAGCCAATCAACCAACCAGCGCCTTCTTCTTGTCGGCCGTTGTCGGGACTTACAGCCGCCACTAAGCCCTATCTGTGAACGTTAACTATACTTCCAGCTCGAGGGTGATGGCCGGACGCTCGCGGAGAGCTCTCCAATTGTTTTAATTGACCAACTTGATCTACAGCCTTGTTGCCTGTTCTAGCAATGAGCAGAAGTCTTCCCGCCTCTCCTCAACAGCAGTATTACTCCTGCATCTATTTAAGACCACTTCTATTCCCAAACATGTAGCAACCACCGCAACATTCGCATCGTTTATCGCTATGGCCGACTCCCCAGTGCTCGAAGCCGACAAAGAAGCCCCGGTGCCGAAGCCTGCTCCTGCTGCTCCAGGACTAGCACCAGAAGAAGGCTTTCGCGGTTGGCTCTGCGTACTCGGTAGCTTCATCTGCTTGTTCTGCACATTTGGTTTTTTGAATGCGTAGGCGAACGGTCCAAATCTTCCTTGCCATGAGCTAACAGATTACTCGCAAGAATGGGTGTCTTCCAAACGACATATCAGCAGACCTATCTTCGCGACTACTCACCGTCCGAGATTGCATGGATTTTCGCGCTCCAATTGGCTCTCATGTGGCTCCCAGGACCGCTCTTCGGACGGATCGTTGATACTTGGGGTCCAGCGCCTGTACTCTTCCCAAGCTGCGTCTTGTGCGTCCTGGCGCTCTGTACGGTTAGTCTGGCGGAGAAGTATTATAGCATTTTCCTTGCACAAGGACTCGCTTTCGGCATCGGCTCCGGCGGCGTATTCACGGCATCCTTCGTCTGCGTTGGTCAGTGGTTTGTACGCCGTCGAGGTCTTGCCATTGGTATTGCTAGTTCAGGAAGCAGTCTTGGCGGAGTTATCTTTCCCATCTTCTTCGATCGCGTGCAGAGACAAGTCGGCTTCAAGGGCGCAGTTCGTTATACCGCCTTGTTCATAGGTATTCTCCTCGCAGTCTCGTGTTTCATGGTAAAGTCGCGCTTGCCGCGTAAGAAGTGGAACCCGGATCAGAAGTGGTTCGACTTGGCCATGTTCAAGCAGAAGCAATTTGCTGTATACACCATCGGCTCATTCCTAGTCATGTGAGTGGACCCACTTCCCACCGACGAAGTACAGATTTGCTGAACGCGATACCAGGTGGGGTTTATGGGCGCCATTCAACTTCATCTCGAGTATGGCCTTGACGAGGTCCAACTTTTCACCTACACTAGCTCTTTACCTCATCTCCATCATCAAGTAAGTATCGCTACCAAAGCTCTCAATCCCCTATGGAGATATAACTGACATGATAGCGCGACTTCCGTGCCTGGCCGTATCTTACCCCCGTACATGGGCGACCGTCTTGGTCACTACAATGTGATTACGATTTGTTCTCTATTCACCGGTGGATCCATTCTCGCGCTCTGGCTCCCTTTCAACTACCACCCTTCACATGCGGGTATCATTGTTTTCGCGCTAGTATACGGCTTTGCCAGCGGCGCATTCGTCTCTCTGCTCATGCCTTGCGCCGCCAAGACGGGTACTCTCGAGACGCTCGGTGTGAGATTCGGCACGTTCCAGACGATTATTGGCCTTAGGTTAGTGAAGCCTATCTTTGGGGCAGCCTACCGCTCGAAGGTGTATGGTGCGACACTGATTCCTGATGTAGCAACCTGACTGGTCTCCCTATCATGGGCGCAATCCTCAATCGCCAACACGACACTGACTACATGGGTTTGCAAGTCTTCGCTGGTGTATCATGCTTGCTTGGCGCGGGTCTGCTCGGACTTTCGACTCTTTTCCTTTCAAGGACGCAGAAGACCTGGAAGGTTTGAAATGAGCTGTCGGCTTCGCACTGGGTGTGGCGGAGATGAGAATGCATGTAATAGAGAGATGTGCGGGACGTGTGCGACGGACATATTTGAGATAGCAAATGTATCGGGTGACGTCACCCTGGCGTTTTAGCTTAATTACCTTTCCTCCTGACCTACATCGCATTTAACATCCGTCTATCGAATCGAGGTACTTATTCTTGCCGTTCTCACAAATCTCACAGTTTTTTTTTTCTCGTCCATCACCTTCCAAAATTCTTTCAGTTCGGCTCGTGGCTTGATATTGGCTTTCTTTCGATTTCAGTCCAAGAGAATGCGAAATCTCTGCGAGGGAATCTGTCAGCAGTCGTCTTGTGTCGCCAAGGCCAGTTCAGAATTGATGTTTAAGAAACGGGTTGAAGGAAGTCACGAAGTAGGGACTGGACGCCTAGTCAGCTTACGTTGCGCCTCGGTAGGCATTTATACCTGCTTCAACCTTTCACCATCCAGGCTTCACCTTACAAGTCACCTTCGACTCGTGACCATTGATAATTTTCCAGCGCGATTCCAAACGCATCAAAGAGACATCGGAACGAGCTACGTTATCATAGCCTCACATATTCCCGCAGTAAAACCCGAATTTCACACCTTGTCGCCGATACAATACAATCTCCTGGTCCTCGGTCGCATTTGAGCTCGAAAGCATGGAGGATGACAACGATGCGATACGCTTTGACTCGAACCAGAGCCCCAACGTCGAGCAAACGCTAGGAACGGGAGCATCCGATAGGACAGCACACGACAGTTACCCAGAGGAGCTCATCGGCGGAGAACGACTTCAGCTGGGGAAAGAAGAAGAAGATGATGATTCTAGTAATGTTAGTGAGATCAAATCTGGGGTACGCGGAAGTTACGGAGAGGCACACAGCTCTCGAGCTAAGGAGGATGAACCCGAGCAACCTAAGCACCGAGCCAAGGACACAACTCGACAAGTTTCTACCGTTCGTACGAAGTTCCAATTCGAAGCAGATTCGGAAGACGAAAAGGAACATGACCGAAATGCACCACTCACAGCCTCCGACAAGCTCAAAAAATTGGCAGCAGCGATGAGGAAGGATGAGGAGACGCGCGACCAGTTTATCTGTCGTTATCCTGGAAAGATAGATGATAGGGTGGATGAACAGATTGCAGTGAATAAAGACAGGCTTGCTAGAATCCATTGATTGTTCGACTGTCCGTGTGGTGTCCACGATCCTGAATGTAATGCGGTTGAAGTTACCCAGCAACTGACATAATACGCAAGACGCGCGGTCGAAAAGGACAGACTTACGCCACAGTGCTCTTCAAAATCTACTCTTGTATGTAAGATCTTACTATTCATAGCCTGTTGCGGGTTTACTCTTAGTCGAGGCCTCTATAATTCGAGTAATCCAACATCCACTCAAGTCATGGACTTTTCCTCCACCCGCAGGCGCGCTTCACAATCCTCTTCCACATTAGCTACATCACCGAATCCTCACCAAAAACCATAAAAATTCCAAACCCATACGCCATACCACCCGCACATCCCGCAATACACTCAACCTAGTCCAAGACGGTCTTATCTCCACAACCCGGGCGGTTCCGACACCACCCGACCGTGGCGCTCAACCATTCAACATGCTGCACCCGCGCTCAAACACCTGCAGGTCTTCCGGCGCCCCACAGGCTAACGATAGGTTCCACAGACTAAAGACCGTTTGGCGACCTTGTATGCGTGTTCAGCGAACTATGGGAAACAGCGGGGCGGTCTGCCAGAGTGCTGGGAACGTTATCGGGGAGGGCCCACTTATCCATCTACAGTTCAACGGCAGGCGTTATCAGCACGTCGGACAAACGGCTTGTTGCAAAGCAGATCGAGCAGATTGTCATATGATGTTAATAGAGACTGAGAGGATGAAAGCATGCATGTATATGATGTGAACTACGAATCTGGAATTGCTCCATCTACCTATGATACAGGTCTTCTGCTAGCGATAGTCGGTCAGTCCAAGAAAGCGGACAAACCCAGATGAAAAATATGAACTCCATGCTACACCAATACCCAAACCAAAGCTAGATGCCAGACATCGGGAGAAGAATATTAAGCCTCTGTGCATAGACAGACAGCTGTGCAACTTTTAAGCATACGGGCATCGATGCCAAAGCCATGCCAAAAAAATCTAAAACGCTCGTCTACTATCGTCATAAGAATTGCTGTAATCGGACAGCCGCCCTGATCAAGACAGTCTTGACCCCTTCCACCATAAAGCGTTGAGAAAGCACTTCTGTGCATGTGTTGTTGGTGTTGTTACACGCTCCTACGCTTCAGATAGCCGATCCTTATTGGTCAAAATCTCCTCCCTCTCCTCTGGTATTGCTGTGCCAGTAGCACTTTCCAACTAGAACGAGGCAACGGCGACAGCAACGGCCTGATCGTCCGAATGACTAATGCTCACGTTGACTTTCTTCACGCCGACTCTCTTTGCTTCAGAATTGGCGAAACCGTGGAGCTGCAATGTTTGTAAGCGAATGTCAAATGAGAAGACTAGCTGAGACTTACCTGAACGGTCGGTGCGCCCGTCTCGTCGTTCAAAATCTCAATCTCCTTGAGTGCTGCGCCTGCACCCTTGCCCTGAACGCCGAGTGATTTGAAAACGGCTTCTTTTGCTGACCACTTGCCGGTGAAACTGGCCTGAGGGCTGCCAGCCTTCTGGCAGTAAGTAATCTCCTTCTCGGTGAAGTTGCGCTCAATGAAAGTGTCATTCTCGATGTTGAGGGAACCGAGGGTCTCGACATCGACGCCGACCTTGGTGTTCTGAGCTGCTGTTGCTCTCGTGAGCGACTCAACCATCTTCCTCGTCTCTTCAGCCTTGGTGTCCTTCTTGATGGACGCGTACGTCTGCAGTTTGGCCGGGTATGTGAGGTTGGAAGTCTTCTTGTCGACAGTAACACGTGCCTGGGGATTGAGGAAGACCTCTTCCATCTTCTCATCAGCATAAGGAGCCTTGTCCTTGGCACGGAACATGGTGTTGTTGATGAGACCATCGTGGAAGTATCGGTAGGCTTTCTTCTGGCGGGCCTCAACCTTTTGCTTGTAGGTAGCGTACTGTGCGTGATCGAGGGTGGCGAAGAGGTACTTGGGATGGATACCAATAGCTTGCGCACCCTTCTGGCCGAAACCGAAGGATGTGACGGAAAATGCCTTGATGCCATCGGTCTGGATGGTACGAGACGGATAGACGATGTAGTCGAACTTTTCCATGACCTTGTCAACATTGTCGGCGTTGCGGTTACCTGGCACCAAGCCAGAGTTGAGGACTTGCAAACAGCCGTTGAACATCCAAGCACCGGCTGCACCCTTGGGATGACCGGTGAGGTACTTCTGGAAAATACCGAGCAGAGCATTGCCCTTGGTGCGACCAAGATGACGCATCTGTTGGCAGATGACGTCCGATTCGTTTTTGTCGTTGGCAACAGTCGATGTACCATGGAAAGAGGCAACATCAAGGTCATCGATGGTGAGGCCCCAAGTAGCGAGGGCGCCACGAAGCGGAGCAATGCGCGGGTCTTGCTTCCAGAAGGTGTTGCCGAGGCTGTTGAGAGCATCCTTCTCCTGTCGCTTGGCCTCGCGGTCAATGTGAGCGACACGCTCTTGCAGATACTCCGACTCGTCGAAACCCTCGGCAGTATCCTTCAGGGCGGCAATCTCCTCTTGCAGATACAAGAGTTCTGACTCTTGCCACTGGTTGATCTGCTTGCGACGAAGATCCAATTGTCGTCTCCTGTACTTGATATCGAGCAGAGGCGACGGGAACTTGGACGGTATCTCACGGGCGGTTGTTAAGACACCCTTACCTGGAGCAGGCACAGAGCGACCGATCTTGTCGGTAGCGGTAGCTGTGAAGCCGAGAATACCATAGATGGGGACGCCCATATCCAAGGCCAACTTGGCATCCATGATGACCTGCATACCGCACCCTTGCGATTCCATGAAGCCATTCCTGGTCGTAGTGGTAGGGCGGGACATCTCTTTGGGTGTTCGCCCGTGGGCGAACTCGTCTTCAGCGTTGCTGGTAGCCTTCATGTTGGCAAACTCGTACGAGCCTTCCTCTTGGAAGTCATCGAAACCACCGACAAAGCAGACACGAGCCTTGCCTTCAACAATCGTGTCGTAACCGATGTCAATAGATTCGACGGCTGTAGCGCAGGCACCGACAGGAGTCTTAATTGGGCCAGTAGACGAAATGAGCAACATGTTGACCCAAGCGCTCATAGTGTTGATGAAAGACTCCTGCAGAATGTCCTTTTGAAGCGGCTTGTCCAAGAAGCGATCCTTGTACATCCCTCTAAGAGCGGTTGTGCCACCAATACCAGAACCAACGCAATTACCGACTTCAGAGAGATGGACATACTTGTAAAACTCGTATGGGTCGGTAATACCGCTAGACAGTAGTGCCTCTGCAGTCGAGACGAGGACGAAGAGTGTGACAGGGTCAACCTGAGAGATGATGTCGTCAGGAACACCATATTTCTTCGCGTCCCAACCGGTCGGGATCTGGCCAGCGACCAGGCGGTCGAATCGAAGAGCCTTAGGGATCATGAGCGTAGCGCCTTTCCTTAGTCGTACAGTGAATTCGCCGGAGTCTGCAACCTCGAAGATCTCAACATGGTCGCCGTGCTGACGCTTGAACTCCTCAGCAGTTTCCTTAGACGCCTCGAACGGATCGAGGTCCTCCTCAATTTGGATCTCCTGGAGGAGCTGCTTCTTGTTCGGGTCGTATCCATTGAAGAGCTCGGGCTCAATGAGACGGATACCTGAGTGCTCGAGAATGAACTTCTCGTACTTGGGCTTGACGTCCTTGTCATCAACTGGCTCTCCCGTCTTGGCATCCACCCAGCCAGAGTAGCTCTTGCCCTTCAGAGGCCCGTTGTGGTTCTTGATGAGGCCCATAATCCAGGCCATTTCGACACAGCCCTCGAGAGAGAATTCGCCATTGGCTTCCATCTCCCATCGTGTCCTGGAGTTGCCCCACGGTCCGACCTCAGAAAAACCAGTGACGACAACGACCTTCTCGAGATCAACCATTCCCTTGAGATCGCCATTGAGAGGCTCAACCTCAGTATCCCAGTCAGGGAGCTTCGGGAATTCGAACTTCAGGTTCGCTCTGGGCTGAATCGTAGCCTTCTTGTACAGAGCTTCACTGCCTTCGCCGTTGACAATCTTGTTCTCGATGGCGTTCTCCTTGATCACAGCCTTGCGTACATCGCTGGTCTCCATGTACTCCTTGCGAAGATCGGTCATGAGATCCTTCAAGTTGGGAATGTACTGGAAGCCACCGTTCAGATCAGCCCAGACGGGCTCGACCTGGCACAGGTTCACAATTGGTGGCGCCATAAGACCAAGTAGGTTGAAAGCCATCTCTTGCTGGGAGAATGTGCGCACACCGTACTTCTCGATGCCCTCAGCGACGATGTTGTTGCCAGCCATAAGGCCTGTACCGCGAGTCCAGCCAATGATAGCTCCACAGATGGTCAGGAAGCTGCCCCAGCTCTCAGAGTGCCACCTGCTGAACAGAGTCTCAAGAGCGATCTTCGACTCTGCATACAAGCCGTCGTTTCCAAAGGTGCCGTGATTGGGCGAAAGGGGAAGAATGACCTGGGCCGGACGGGTTTCATAGCCATTTGCTTGCTTGTGCGACTTGACAGCACCAAGCAACCGGAGCAAGTTGGTCAGCATGATACGGTGGGCGAGCTCTGACTTGGAGTCAATGCCATCAATCTCGCGGCCATTCTCGGAAATGGCGGCGAAAGGAACAACGTAGTCCAGATCCCAACCGAGGCCCTTTTTGGAATCGAAGATGTACTCTACCAAAGCCTCGACGTCCTGTTTGCTGCCCTGATTGAAAGGGACAACGATGAGCTGAGAGCCGCGGGCTCCATAACGAGTGTACATAGACTGGTAGTACTCATTGACCTCGCGGGAGAATCTCGAAGTAGTGACGACAACTTTGCAGCCACCGCTAATCAGGCCTTGAAGGACTTCGGCACCGATAGATCCCGCGCCAGCACCAGTCATGAGCGCATTCTTGCCCTGGAAGCTGACACCGGCGTTGGCAGCGCTCTCAAGCCCATCGAGATAGATGCCAGTCAATTTCTTGCTGTATTCCCAGCCGTTGTCGTCCTTCCTCTTCAAGTGGAGGAACGGAATGGTCTCGACCTTGCCTTGCTTCGACGACGGGTGGAGACGGCCATTGCGACGCTTGCCATTGACTTTACCGTTCTCGCTAGGGATGATTTGGCCTTCATTCATAGACAAAGATCGGATGACGTTGCTGTAGAGACTCTTGATCTGCAATTGAGACGACTTGGATAGCTTGTGTTGCTGTTTGATGAGCTTGTAGATGCGCTGCAGATCGTTCTGGACCTTGGTGCGGTTGCCATACTCCGAGAGCTTGCCGCCTTCCGCCATCTCTCGGACGTAGTGCTCCAGCTTGCGGACACTGGGCCTGGGGACTTCTGCGTAGTTCATATTGCCCTTGGCATCGATATCGAGGTGCGGTGCGGTGGGAACCGCGACGTCTTTAAAGACCGGGGCCTCGTTGAGGACATCTTTGCAGTTGTCGATGAGCTGCTGACCGAGCTCTTTTGCAAGCTCGTAAGTCTCGCCCCTCTCGGTGGGACAGTGGTCAATGTGATACTGCATGAAGTCCAGAAGAAGCGGATTCGACCTGTTCATGATGTTGATGCAGCGGCTCACAATCTCTCGATCGACCGCCTTCAGGCGACCAAAGATGATGTCGTAGTACATGCTGAGGGCGTCTTGTCGCGCCCAGTTCCAGGAAGAGTCGTACACACGAGCCTTCAGGGGTGTGAATTGTGGCTCGATGCCGGAGGCGTAGAAGTCGCCATGTTCCGCAGTCCAGAGGTCCAGCTGCGCTTGGAGGGCAGATGAAGCTTTCTGCGAACCAACAAATGCCTTGTCGCCAGCACGGAGGTCCATCTTGAGATATCTCGCGAAAAGTTCCAATTGCTGCTTGAAGAGTTGTCGCTGATCCTTGGTGAGCGCGTCAATGGCCGCTGGATCCATCATCATGCCTCCTGCAGCACCACCGGTATCACCCCCGGCGGCCGGGGAGGACAGGTTGATGCCAACCAGCCCTGCGTACTTGTTCGCCATTTCGTCCAACCACGCCTTTCCATCGTTCTCAGACCCGAGACGTGCGGCTGGCTCGTTCGTAAGGGCAAGCAGGAGGACGCCGTCCTGGCGTCCACTGGCCAGACCCCATCTGGTCTCCAAGTGCTTTCGCACCGCCGTGATGTTGAAGCCACCAGGCATCTTGGACGACACCATGCGGGCAACGAGGGAGGAGGACTGCTTGCCAAGCTGACCATTGAAGGTAGCCTGCATCGAAGCACCGAGCTCGTCCAAGGGGGTATCTTCTGGCTTCTCGGGGGTCGAGCCAAATTCCTTGCCGAGGTCTCCAAGAATCTCATTCTGGAGGGTAGATTTGCCTATTCATGCAGTTAGTCATTGTTCGAGCTTCGAAAAGAGCAATTGACTTGCCTCCGACCAAATCCTTGATGGCCTTGCTCAGGGGAATATCCATCAAAGGCTTCTTCAGCTTCTGCGCAACCAATGCCCGCAGGATATCGGTAGCTGTGACTGGCGCATCTGGGACCTGAGCTGCCGGGCCGGCGCTCGCTGGAGGAGCTGCCGCAACTGGCGCTGCTGCTTGTGCTGGTGCTGATGAAGGCGCGGCAGGAGCGTCTCCGCTGCCCGACGCTGCGGGTTCTGGCTCGTCCTCGACCGGATCCGGGGTGTAGTAGATGTCTTTCGCATCCTTGTTGTAGCACAAGATTTGCCTCTGCACTGAGAGAGCTGCATCGTGTGCCTCGTACTTCAGGGCCAGTGTTCGCTTGGCCATTACACCGAGCGTATCTGTGGGACCGACTTCGACGATGCGCTCTGTCGTCCTTTCACCGAGGACGACATCTTGCGTCTCAATCCACCTCACGGGCGAGGCGAATTGGTATGCGAGGAGCTCCACGAGGAGCGTGTGGGAGAGCTCCTGCTCGACTTCGGGACGCATTGTGAGGAATTGATCGGCGGTCGAGGGGGTGGGTGGAGGTATTGAGGTCCCGTCAAAGACTCAACGGGTATCTACGAGCACTCGGCAAAGAATAAGGAAGGAAAGAGGGTACCTCCTTGGCGTCAAACAAACGAGGGGAGAGGGCAGCCGGCGTCAGGAAGGAGCCGCGGCGTGCTGCAGATATTACGATGTGGAGAGGTAAATTTGGGAGAGGCAGTCCGCGAGGTCCCCGGCGCGGGCTTGTTAATGAGACTGACAGAACTCGAGGGCGTGAGCAGCGGGTGGTTCAGGAGCACTGACGGCCCAACGCATTGGCTGTCTATCTCTCGTTCGAAGGGAAGAACCGTTGCGGTGTGTTGAGAGAATCCTAGGGTCTGGCCTAAAAAGTACCTACCCCTGCCCGCGAGCTTGTCAGTGCTTGGTGCGGTCTCAACAACAAATCTCGGCTGCTAAATTTTGGGAGAGCAAGCCACGCCTGGCGTCATGGACCGAATTGGCCCGGCTTGCGAGAGCGCGGGCAGCCAACAGGCACCTCAACACCAGCCAGAGGCGGGGAGCGTGTTATCAGTAATCGCAATTGCATGCCCGCGTACGCGCCCGGACTGGAGCGAGTCCCGCAGTATTCGGTGGAGCGCATTCTGTACTTCTCTAGACGCATGTACCGCCGCCTCGCAACCCCAACCATCCACCGCACCCCTGTCGCCAACGAGACCCTAGCGCGCCCTAGCCGAGCTGCGAGAGGACGTCTGGGAAAAAGTTGAAGGGCAAGCCGCCGTTATTATCCCCGTCCGCTCATCCTCAGACGGCGATACACCTCCCCTCTGCCCCAATTGCTCTCACCGCTCCTCCATCCCCCCCTTATACCCCCGTGTGATTACTATTGCTGCGCTGCTGCCTTCGCAACAGCTACCGCGGCGAGCATCCAAGCTGCTCTTACGCAAGGGAGCTGCAATTCGCTTTGCAGTCCGAACGAATTCCCGCGCCCACGTCGGTAGATTAGCTTCTACCTTCGCAGTCTAGGTATGGCAGTCACGACCCCTCTGGGAGGAAGGCGTGGGGTGCGGCAATGGCAGCTGCGCCCGGTCGCCCTTTCCTCGCCTGGCGGAGAACAGAAGCTCATGCCTTCCAGATCAGACACACCTTGCGAGCACCGAGGCAGGCGCTGTCCTTCGCTCGTTGTATAGGTAATCCGCTCTTTCCTAGACTCCACATGTTTCTCAATCTACGCAATGGACGCCTTCCGCTTGGAGCCCCTCCTCGAGCCCAGCGTCTCCCGAAAGCGAAAAGTTGAGATTTGGCTCACTAACACATCGCCGCAGAACTCTGAGGATTCATTTCCACAGCGCTCGCACAGCTACTCCAAAATGTACGGATCTGGCCCGCAGACCGGCATCTCGACGCCGCGCTCGCAGGCGTCGCTCCGACCCCTCGTCCTCTCCCACGGCTCTCTCGAATACACACTCCTCATCCCGACCGCCCTGCACTTCAATGCCCAGCAATTGAAAGACGCTTTCAAGTCTACACTCCCAGAGCCGACCGACGAGCTTGCTCAGGATGACGAGCCCTCGTCGGTGCCCGAGCTGGTCGCTCGATTCATGGGCTTCATTGCCCACGAGGTGGAAGAGGGAGACGACCCGGGGTCGTTTGAGGAAGTGCTCAAGCTCGTAGTCAACGAATTCGAAAGAGCTTTCCTCCGCGGAAACGAAGTCCACGCGCTTTCCGCAACTCTTCCCGGCATCACAGAGAAGAAGTTGATCACGGTCCGGTCATACTACGCTGCTCGCGCGGCTGTCGACCGGCCCATTAAACTCCACGAGTCCGCCCTTCTCCGCGAAGCAGACGACGAGAACGCCTTGATCTACGCTGTTCTAGGCGGCCAGGGCAACATCGAAGAGTACTTCGAGGAGCTCCGTGAGGTCTACAACACATACCCCTCCTTCGTGGAAGACTTCATCTCGGCCGAAGCGCAGCACCTCCAGCAATTGGCGCGCCATCCACAGGCGGAGAAACTCTACTCCAAGGGGCTCGACGTTATGCGATGGCTGAACAATAAGGAGTCGCAGCCTGACACTGATTACCTTGTCTCTGCGCCTGTCAGTCTTCCCTTGATTGGGTTGACACAACTAGCGCACTACGTTGTCACCTGTCGAGTACTCGGCAGCCACCCAGGCATAATTCGCGACCGCCTGTCAGGTGTCACCGGCCACTCCCAGGGTGTGGTAACAGCAGCTGCCATTGCTGAAGCACAAAATTGGCCGTCATTCGAAGTGGCTGCGCACAAAGCGATCACGATTCTTTTCTGGATTGGTTCCCGCAGTCAACAAGCGTATCCTAGAACGTCCCTTGCTCCTTCCATTCTCCAAGACTCCGTTGAGCATGGCGAAGGCACACCAACTCCCATGCTGTCAATCCGCGATCTGTCAAGGAAGGCTGTCCAAGATCACATTGATGCGACCAACGCACATTTGCCTGAGAACAGGCATATCAGCATCTCCCTTGTGAACAGTGCCCGTAACTTTGTCGTTACTGGCCCTCCGATTTCCCTGTATGGTCTCAATGTGCGTCTGCGAAAGGTCAAGGCACCAACCGGCCTTGACCAGACGAGAATCCCCTTCACGCAGCGCAAGATTCGTTTCGTCAATCGGTTCCTACCCATCACTGCGCCTTTCCACAGCCCGTATCTAGCCGATGCTACGAAGCAACTCGAGGATGATCTGAAGGAGATCAAGATTGCTCCCAGCGCGCTCGGCATTCCCATGTACGACACAAACACAGGTGTCGATGTGCGAGAAGAGGACACCGACAATATCGTTCCCAGCCTTGTACGCATGATTACCAACGACCCTGTGAACTGGGAGAAGGCCACCGTTTTCCCCAAAGCGACACACATCCTTGACTTTGGTCCAGGAGGCATCTCAGGTCTTGGCGTGTTGACGAACCGCAACAAGGACGGCACCGGCGTCCGCGTCATTCTTGCAGGCGCCATTGATGGTCAAAATGCGGAAGTTGGCTATAAGCCAGAAATTTTCGATAGAGATGCGGAGCATGCTGTCAAGTATGCTGTTGACTGGGTTAAGGAGCACGGTCCCCGCCTCGTCAAGACCTCCACTGGAGAGACCTATGTCGACACAAAGATGAGCAGGATGCTTGGCCTGCCCCCTGTGATGGTAGCTGGTATGACACCTTGCACCGTACCCTGCGATTTTGTGGCCGCGACGATGAACGCTGGATACCATATTGAGCTCGCAGGTGGTGGTTACTACAACGAAAGAACTATGACCGAAGCTATCAACAAGATCGAGAAGGTCATCCCCGCTGGTCGCGGCATCAACATCAACTTGATCTACGTCAACCCACGTGCCATGGCTTGGCAAATTCCTTTGATCGGCAAGCTGAGGGCTGACGGTGTTCCTATCGAAGGCCTGACCATCGGTGCCGGTGTACCTTCCATTGAGGTTGCCAACGAGTACATTGAGACTCTAGGAATCAAGCACATCTCCTTCAAGCCCGGATCAGTGGAGGCGATCCAGCAGACAATCAACATCGCGAAGGCTAATCCGCACTTCCCTGTCATCATGCAGTGGACCGGAGGCCGTGGCGGCGGTCACCACTCGTTTGAAGACTTCCATCAACCAGTTCTTCAAATGTACGGCCGTCTTCGCAAGTGCAACAATTTGATCCTCGTAGCTGGATCCGGGTTCGGTGGCGCCGAAGACACCTACCCGTATCTCACCGGCAACTGGTCCACACGATTTGGCTATCCACCAATGCCCTATGATGGTTGCTTGTTTGGCAGTCGTGTCATGACTGCCAAAGAGGCACACACCTCCAAGAACGCCAAGCAGGCCATTGTTGACGCTCCCGGGCTTGATGACGCCGACTGGGAGAAGACGTACAAGGGAGCAGCCGGCGGCATCATCACCGTCCGCTCTGAGATGGGCGAGCCCATTCACAAGCTGGCCACACGCGGTGTCTTATTCTGGCATGAGATGGACCAGAAGATCTTCGCTTTAGACAAGGCCAAGCGCATACCGGAGCTGAAGAAGATGCGCGAACACATCATTACGAAGTTGAACAATGACTTCCAGAAAGTCTGGTTTGGCAGGAACAAGAATGGCGAGTCCGTGGATCTTGAGGATATGACCTATGCTGAGGTCATCCGGCGCATGGTCGACCTGATGTATGTCAAGCATGAGTCTCGCTGGATTGACGCTAGCCTGATGCGCTTGACGGGCGACTTCATTCGTCGACTTGAAGAGCGTTTCAGCAAGGCCGACAGCGACTCCCTTATCCAGAGCTACGATGAGCTCGCTAGTCCATACCAGATTGTTGAGAAGGTCCTCAAAGCCTTCCCGGCAGCTAAGGAGCAGCTCATCAACGCGCAGGATGTGCAGCACTTCCTCCTACTTTGTCAACGACGAGGCCAGAAGCCTGTTCCCTTCGTGCCGGTACTGGATGATACCTTTGAGTTCTTCTTCAAGAAGGATTCTCTCTGGCAATCCGAAGACCTTGAAGCCGTTGTTGACCAGGACGTTGGCAGAACCTGTATTCTGCAAGGTCCAATGGCTGTCCGTTATTCCAAGAAGGTGGACGAGCCAGTCAAGGAAATCTTGGATGGTGTTCATCACAACCATATCAAGTTCCTCCTCCGCGATGTCTATGGCGGTGACGAGTCGAACGTCCCTGTCATCGAATACTTTGGCAGCAAGCTTTTGACCAACAACGATACAGTGGAAGTCGATGGACTGATCGTTTCCGAGGTCCAGGACAAGATCACGTACCGCTTCTCCTCTGATCCCAAGGCCGTTCTACCTGATGTTAATGCATGGCTGAACCGCTTGGCGGGTAACTCGTACTCGTGGAGACATGCCTTCTTCACCGCAGACGTCTTCGTTCAGGGCCAGCGATTCCAGACCAACCCTATGCAGCGAATCTTCGCACCTACATGGGGCATGATGGTTGAAGTGACGCATCCTAACACCCCGGAACATACCGTCATCACCATCAAGGAACCTTACCACGGAGGCAAGCACGTCAAAACCGTTGAGGTCAGCTTGTCTAAGGAGAGCGAGATCATCGTTCAGATGTTTGAGGAACGGACTGCCGTGAAGAAGGCCGTCGCTCTTCCCCTCAAGTTCACCTACCGTCCCGAGGTCGGCTACGCTCCCATTCACGAGGTCATGCAAGCCCGCAACGATAGGATCAAAGAATTCTATTACAAGATCTGGTTTGGCGACGAGGCTGTGCCATTTGATGCCGTTGTTACATCCAAGTTCGACGGAGGGCGAGCGACCGTCACTAGCGAAGCGATCAACGACTTTGTGCATGCGGTTGGCAACACAGGCGAAGCCTTTGTTGATCGCCCTGGTAAGGAGGTTTGGGCACCTATGGACTTTGCTATCGTTGTTGGCTGGAAAGCCATCACGAAGCCTATCTTCCCACGAGCCATTGACGGAGATCTGCTCAAGCTCGTCCACCTTTCCAACGGCTTCCGCATGATCCCAGGTGCTGAGCCCTTGAAGAAGGGTGACGTTCTCGACACTACTGCCCAGATCAACGCAGTCATCAACCAGGAATCTGGCAAGATGGTCGAAGTGTGCGGCACCATTACCCGCGATGGCGAACCTGTCATGGAGGTCACCAGCCAGTTCTTGTACCGTGGAGCGTACACTGACTTCGAGAACACTTTCCAGAGGAAGGCCGAAGTGCCGATGCAGCTGCACCTGGCTACATCCAGAGATGTCGCCATCCTCCGCTCCAAGGAGTGGTTCAATCTGGAAGAGCCCGACATCGAGCTGCTGAACAAGACCTTGACTTTCAAGCTTGAGAGCTTCGTGAAGTACAAGAACAAAACAGCTTTCAGCGAGGTAGAGACTGTTGGTGAGGTCTTACTTGAGCTGCCAACGAAGGAGGTCATCCAGATTGCGTCAGTTGATTATCAAGCCGGCACCTCTTACGGTAACCCCGTCCTTGACTACCTCGAGCGCAATGGCTCTGCCATCGACCAGCCTGTCAACTTCGAGAACCCGATCCCGTTGAACGGCAAGACACCACTGACGTTGAAGGCGCCTGCTTCGAACGAGACATATGCCCGGGTCTCTGGCGACTACAACCCCATCCATGTTTCTCGCACTTTTGCCAGCTATGCCAATCTACCTGGCACCATCACGCACGGCATGTACTCCAGCGCTGCTGTCCGAAGCTTGGTGGAGACCTGGGCTGCGGAGAATCATATTGGTCGGGTCAGGAGCTTCCACGTCAACCTGGTTGGCATGGTCCTTCCAGATGATCTCATTGACGTCAAGCTTCAGCACGTCGGTATGGTCTCTGGTCGCAAGATCATCAAGATCGAGGCGAGCAACCAGGAGACGGAAGACAAAGTCTTGCTCGGTGAGGCCGAAGTTGAGCAGCCCACCACCGCCTATGTCTTCACTGGTCAAGGTTCGCAGGAGCAGGGCATGGGCATGGATCTTTATGCCAGCAGCCCCGTCGCAAAGGAGGTGTGGGATCGTGCCGACAAGCACTTCATGGATAATTATGGTATGTACCTCGTAGCATCCGCCTGTCGTATGAAACTAACCTATTCCAGGCTTCGCCATCACCAACATTGTCAAGAACAACCCCAAGGAGCTCACCATTCACTTCGGTGGACCTGTTGGCAAGGCCATCCGCCAGAACTACATGTCCATGACCTTCGAAACTGTCAGCTCCGATGGCTCGATCAAGTCGGAGAAGATCTTCAAGGAGATCGATGAGAACACGACATCGTACACCTACAGATCCCCCACCGGCCTGTTGTCTGCTACTCAATTCACGCAGCCTGCCCTTACCCTAATGGAGAAGGCCTCTTTCGAGGATATGCGTCAAAAGGGTCTCGTTCAACGCGACAGCACCTTCGCCGGCCACTCTCTTGGAGAGTACTCTGCTCTCGCTGCCCTCGCTGAGGTCATGCCGATCGAGTCCTTGGTGTCCGTTGTGTTCTACCGTGGTCTCACCATGCAGGTTGCGGTCGAGCGTGACGAGACTGGTCGTTCGAACTACTCCATGTGCGCTGTCAACCCGAGCAGGATCTCCAAGACATTTAACGAGCAGGCTCTGCAATTCGTTGTTGAGAACATCTCTGAGACCACTGGCTGGCTTCTGGAGATTGTTAACCTGAACGTCGCCAACCAGCAGTACGTCTGCGCTGGTGATCTTCGCGCTCTGGACTGCCTGGCCAACGTCACCAACTACCTCAAGGCGCAGAACGTCGACATTCAGAGCCTGATGCAGACAATGTCACTTGAGGATGTCAAGGCACATCTCGTCGAGATCATCAAGGGATGCGCGAAGGAGACGGAGTCCAAGCCCCAGCCGTTGGACCTCCAGCGTGGCTTTGCCACTATCCCTCTCAAGGGTATCGATGTGCCATTCCACAGCACGTTCTTGCGCTCTGGCGTCAAGCCCTTCCGTTCGTTCTTGCTCAAGAAGATCCACAAGACATCGATCGATCCGTCCAAGCTCATCGGCAAATACATCCCCAACGTCACGGCCAAGCCGTTTGAGCTTACCAAGGAGTACTTTGAGGAGGTGTACAAGCTCACCAACTCGCCCAAGATTGGCAACATCCTGGCCAACTGGGAGAAGTACGAGGAGAGTGGGAAGGACGAGCCGAAAGCCGTCGCACCAGTCGCATAGATAATTGTATTGATTCGCGCTGTAAATGAGGGTTGGCGTTCTGGTGCGATAGAAAAGCGATATCCAAGTTGAGCTCGTCTCCTTCGTTGGAGCCTTAGACAGTGTTGTACTTTCGTAGCCATTCTTAATAGTAGTAATCTCTTCAAGCTCCAAGCGACAATCCCATTGCTCTGCGTGAATCGTGGTCTCGAACTTGGTCAGCATTGTGCAGTGGCGATGTTCGAATCATTACCCCAAGGTGACTGCATACCCGTTACTGCTGGTACTCACTAACGACAAGACGGACAAGCTTTCACTCACTGCGCACTTCACAGATTGAAAGCCTGACAGAAAAGCGTCGCCGCATATCCTTCTCTCCCTGTTCGCTCTTTGTTGCTCCCCTTGGCTCCGTGGACGGGTGTCCAAGATCGCGCACCGCCACAGCACGCGCCACAACACAAAGACAGCGCCTCTGTTTACAACCAATTGGCCCACCCAGCAACCGACTCTCCTCATCGCACACATCGATCTCGCACGCCCACCTGCACAAACCCAAGATGGGTTTCGGTCGCGAGCGCACGTCTACAACGCCCATGGACTTTGAGTTCAGCAACGGGACAGGCACCGTCGGCGACTCGCCATTCGCGGCGCTCTCGCAAGCACAGGCAAAGAAGCGTAAGCTCTCCTCGTTCGCATCCACGCGACCACTCGAGAACCAGGCGGGGCCGTTGCTGATTGAGGGCCCGGATGCTGGCCAGACAGGCCAACGCAGTGCATTTGACTCGTCTCCTACCAAGAATACGCTCGAGTCGTCGAATCGTCTGCACCTCCGCGAACCGCACAACCAGTCCGTCCTCTTCTCGCAGAACACGAAGCCGCTGCCCGCCGTACCGCAGCACGTCGCAAATCCTTGGGCACCGCGGACGCCCTCGCAGCAGAGCATCTACGACAGCTCAGACGCCGGCACGCCGAACACGCCCGGGGTCAACGACGACAGCGAGGCAGCGACGCCAGAACAGACCGCGGACCGCATGGCATCGCGGAGCGGCAAGACGCCCAAGCGACGAGAGAGCTGGTTCCGGAACGTCTTTTCGTCCAGCCCGAGCCCAGAGAAGTCGAAGAAGGCCGCCTACTTCTCGCGCAAGGCAGAGAGCAAGGTCATGAAGCGGCGCAAGCAGAAGCAGATCGCGCTGCGCGACGAGTTCGACTCGGACGACGAGCAACAGCGGCAGACGCAGAAGGGCGCGCAGTCGACCCAGGCCCAGGCCGGCGTCGGAGCCACCGTGGGCAGCTTCTTCTCCTACCTCGACTCGCACCCGAACCTCCCCGCGACGCTGTCCTTCTGGCTCCAGCTCTCCGTCAACTGCTGCCTCGCCCTCTTCTTCTTGTACATTGTCTGGCAGGCCTGGTCATCGGTCATGTCCGACGTGGATGTCGAATCCTCCAAACACCTCGCCGAGGTCATGGTGCAGATCAGCGACTGCTCCAAGCAGTACCGGGACAACAACTGCGACCCCAAGGTCCGGGTGCCCGCCATGCAGAACCTGTGCGGCAATTGGGAGCAGTGCATGAGCCAGGACCCGAAGAAGGTGGCCAAGGCGCGTGTCGGCGCAAAGGCCTTCGCCATGATCTTCAATGCGTTTGTGGAGGAGTTCAGCTACAAGTCTATGGTGTGTACTATTTTCATTGGACTTTTGTTCCTTGGCAACAACATCTTCTTCTACAAGTTCGGCACTGGAGGTGTCCGTCATCACCACTACCATCACGAATCGTCGCTGCAAGACGAAGCCCCGCCAAACGTGTACCAATTCCACGGTCTCGAGAACGAACAGCGCGGCGTCGGAGCTCCTGCAGAGGAGTAGAGAGCAAAGTCTCCAGCGTACACGCTCATGAGTACACACACGCTCTTATCGAACCACTTCGCTAATTCACTTTCCTCACCAGATCTTCACAGCCATCCTCATCTTCGGCGGCTTCAACCTCTCCAACTGGGCCTTCGGCCTCATCCGCTCTAAACAGTCCCAACCGCACCCCTCCTTACAGCACCACGATAGCTTCAACTACCCCCCTCAAACGCCCCACCGACACCCGAGTGGTGGATACTTAGAACAACCTCCGTACACACAATGGCATACGCCGTACCAGACGCCATATGGGAGTATGAATCAGGGCATGATACAACAGGCGGCGCAGAGTATGCCTGCGCTGCCGTCTTTATTGGAGAGTGCGGCGGGGGCGGGCGCCGAGATCAGGGAGAAGAGCACGGCGAAGAGGAGTTTGTTTAGATAGCGGGTATGGATAATTGGAAGCGACGGCGGTTAGCATTCTTGTACTAATATTATTATTTTGGGATATGCTGTATTTGATGAAATGATGAAGGCATGTTTATACGTATGGCCGTGAGCATCTGGATGCACCTGCGCGGTTTGTGTGGCTTCCAGGGAAGGCGAATCTAGCGTACATAGTTGGCATTCCATGGAAGCAATGGAGTATTGGTCAAGAAGACCACATTGCGAAAAACACTTCAGAGTCTAAAGTATATAATTCTGGCATAGTGTCGTGACTGAAAGTAGGAGGAGTGAGGTCCCCGAAATGCCTCCAACGCCGAGATATGCCGTGCTAAGAGAGCTAATTAGACCCTACCAACCAATCCACCATCCAACCAGATTCGATGTTACGAGGCGGCACAAAACCTTAAGCCAACCACCACTGTCGAGAAGAACTCATCTTTATGCCGGCGTGAGCGAGACCTTCGTCCCATTCAAACTGCACACCGTCAATGTGAGACTCTCCCTCCAGATGCCATCCACATCCCTACTCTCCATCTTCGCAAACTGCTGCACCAGCCTCGCAGTCACGTAGCTGGCTTCCGTGAGCGCGTACTGCTGGCCCAAGCAAATGCGTGGGCCGCCGTTGAAGGGGAGATACTCCCAGCCAGGGCGCAGCGTCTCCCAGCGCTCGGGGCGGTACTCGTCAGCGTCTTGGCCGTAGTAGTCTTTGCGGCGGTGCATCTTGTAGGGGATGTACGAGACGAGGGTGCCTTCGGGGACGAGCATTGGGGATTGTCCGTCTGGGCCGCCGCCAAGGGGGAGGACGGTGTCGCGAACTGCGAAGCGGGAGTTACCAGGGACTACGGGGTGGAGGCGGAGGGCTAAGTCATGTCAGCTTCGAACTCACAGACAGAATAAAGGGAGGGGGAAGACTTACATTCGTTGATGCAGTACTTGAGGTACTTCAGGTTCCTAAGCTCCTCATAGTTCGGTGCCCTGCCTTGGAACTGTGCAATCTCTTCACGCAGCTTAGCGTATATCTCTGGTCGCTTGGAGATCTCGAAGAACATGTTGCTGAGGAGAGAGGCGGTGGTATCGCGGCCGGCGAGGAGGACGTTCATCAGCTCTTCGCGAATACGCTTCTTGTCGTTCGTCTGCTTGGCGAGCTCGTGGATGAAGACGTATCGCTCCTCGTTCTTCGCACCACCCGCTGCCTTCTCTGCATCGCGAGCTTCGCGCCATGCGATAGCATCGTCAACAAACTTATCGACGTACTCATGACAGATCCTGATAGCCTCGTCGCCCTTCGTGTTATTCCTGAGGCGGTTCAAGAAACCCAAGCGTAGCTTGGTAAGGATATCGGCTTGCGCGAAGGTGAAGTTCTTTGCAAAGATTACGTCCTCGTTATCTTCGGCTCCTTGGTCCATCATTCGGAGTGAGTGAGTGGAGTGATTGAACAAAAATTCGGTTGACGTGTCGATGGTGAGCTTGAAGAATAGATCCTGTAGATCGATTGTGGATCCATCTTTCGGGATATGCTTCATCATGAGCTTGAGGTGTCTCTCGATAGCACCGATATCCGCCACCTGCTCCCGAGCAAAGTTGGGTCGGAGCATGTGCCGAGAGTTGGCCCATCGATCACCATCAGCGTTGAAGATGCCGGAGCCAAGGAGGGGGTCAAAGGCCTTCTTTCTCGCTCCAAAGGAGTAGTCCTTGAACTTCAGACTCAGTAGTGTCTTCACATTCTCCGGTTCGCAAGTAACGATAACCGGCATCGTCATCATTCTCGAGTGAAACGTCCTGACTGGTTTACCGAAGTGGTTGTCGAAGCGATCTACCGTGCAACCGAGCATGCGGGCGTTCTTGGAATTCGCCAGGTTGCTCTTGAGGACATCGAGGCCGAGTACAGGATCTTTGTTGACGTGATAGGGACAAGGCCTGCAGCCATTCTCTTTCATGAAGCGCTTCCGTGCGAGATATTTGTTGAGGCGGTTGATGAGAATGAAGGAAGCGAAAAGCCCGGCAGCGATGTAGAGCAGCAGCGGGTGCTGCCCTGATTTTGCGGCGGCCATGATGTGAGTGTGTAGACGATGAGGCGTGGACGCAGTAGAAATCGAGGGTGTTGAGGGTGTTGTTGTATTTGGGGCGTAGTCAGAAATTGCCCTGTGACAAGCTGGAAGTAGAAGCAGCGACGTTCCAAGGTTGGTTGTGCCTTCCTAGGCCCTTCCCAGCTCTTGCGATCTCCCCACAATTCAACCCAATAACAAAGAGAGCGACAGAAAATTGCTGACGTCCTCCTATTTCCTTGGAAAGCTGGTGACAAAGATAGCGTTGCTGAATACTGCAGAGCAGGCGGAAATAAGCTTCTTATAGCCCCAACGTACACCTTCTCATGTGCTCAGCCCAGACTCCTGTACCCTTGTATTAAACCGTGTTGCTGTCGCCTTGGGACGCGGGGGAATTGCTGTTCCTGCTGCCGTCGTAGCCCAACAGCGCGTCTCGCAACTTTGTCTCGAATGCGGTAAGGCTCGTCTTCAACCAACGACTCCTAAATCGCAGAATCGCAGGTGTTTGTGCGAACGTTATGTGCTGTTCGGCCGAGCCCGGACGTCAACATAAGGACAACTGCTGGGAAAATCGAAGAATATGGATCAGCATCTCATCCCTGACGCATCGCCAACGGCCCAGGTGCAGGGTCTGGGGCGGCCGGCCAAAATCAGTTCGCCGTGTCCGCCCCTGGGATCCTGTCGTGCACTGACGATCGACTCGGAGATGCCGTCGACGTCCACCTGCGCTTTGCGCCGAGGTACTTGTCCGTATGCGTATTACCTGCACGTGGCGCTGGGGCCAATGGTGATGCATGGCCGGCTATTGGTTGAGTCTTACGTTCGCTAGATGCTGGTCTGTCTCGAAGGAGTCTAGGACAGCGAAGTTGACATTTGAGCAGCTGCGTATTGTCACGATGGTGGAGGCGGTGAACAAGCCTCCGAGCTGGAGTATGCTGGCGTTACATGTAAAGATGTTTGTCATCGACGTAAGATGTCCGCTTCAAGACGTACTACTGAAACGTTGGCACTCTATCTATCGGAAATCGGCCTATTCCGTTGTTGCTATCCACTTGAAATGGTTTATGGTTTCCTTTTCTAAATAATTGTACACCTCATTGTAATCTTTACACACGTGCTTAGCGTCCCAGCCATCGCTCCCTCCTAGATCCTCCCCATTCTTTCCACGCGGAAAAGTTGTTTCGGCCCCCTCTAGAGCCACGTCTCCGGCGCACATAACAGCCTGCCGCATGTACTCGAAGCAGTGGTTGATATGCCAGGGCATCTTTATCGGCGACACGCCGGGCGAAGCGACGGCAATCTGGAGGGTATTGTAGGCTTCGATGATGGTATAGAGACAGTGTAGTTGATGCGTCATGGATGTTGTGAAGACAGTCTTGTCTGGGTAGTCGTGGATTGGATGGGGGAGGTTGTCGTGCTTTGAGGGCTCTTTGACTTCAACGTAGCCCAAGCCCTCTGATAGCCATGTCAGCATGTGTACAGCAAAGAAAGAGAGGACACTCCGAACCGGGTACAATGGAAAGCCACGCGTTCAAGGTATCATTCGAGAAGAATGCCAAAGGTTCTTCGGGCGAGAAACGCTCGTCTGGCTTGAAGGTGACAATCTGTTGAGAAACTGTAGCACATCAGTCAATTGTTCCCGTGTTCTCAGCAGGCCAACCAACACTGTGGAGCGAACCCAGTCAAATCTCCCGCGAACTCATATTGGTGCTTTTTCTGATGTCCATGCTTCTTCCATCTTTTCTCGACCAGCAGCCCAACTATAATCAGCAGCAGAGCTGTGTCCACGACCCATCTGTACCGCTTCGCTTTCGTCCAGACGCTTTTTCTCCTCGTCCGCGACCTCACAGTCTTCTCAGCATCCCATTCTTCGCCCTCTGTGCTGGAATCGGACTCGTTGTCCCCGTTCCGTAGCGCGTCGTACCGGTGATCGTCCTTCATCGTCTCGCTGTTAGGTAACTTCGAGAAATCGCGTGAGGATCGGTAGGGACGAATTTGACCATCAAATTGCTGGCACAGTAATCCTATATGGTTATTCGAGCTATACTGAGCTATCTCATAGTGGAGTGAGTCTTCTGAGTGGGGGACTGTCTAAGGGCCGGATCAAACAGGGCGCTGTGACGCCAAGTGTTAGAAACGCGCACGAGGCCTTTTGTCAGGCTGCACTTCGTAGATATGCCCATTAGCTCTGCGAAACATCAAGATATATTGTCTCTCTTGTATAGATCATATTTGAAGCCATTGTTGCAATCCATGAGGGTTTGCGATAATCGTCGATCGCATCAGACAGCTTCTCGGTAGAAGCGGCTGTTCTACGACAGTGTCTGACCTGGAGCTGGTAGGAAGAGTACGCCGTCAGGGAACCGCATGTACGAGTCTAGTCTGAAAGGTCGAAGACGCGAATGCGAATGCGGGGTTGCTGCTGATATCCGCGTGAAGCTCTGGAGGTGGGCGAGGCGGAGAGATTGTTCTTCCACAGGTCGGCATCGTGAGCGCCGACACAGCGCTAGCACTATTCCTCAACTGTACGCCTCCGATATTCGATTACTCTATTGCGTATTCGAAACGAGGACGCTCGTAAGGGCGTATTCTGGCAGCATTTGTGCTCTCACAGCCTTCGTTGCACGTGCTTGAGGCCGCTGTAACGCCCTGTATCAACTCGCTCAGCAACATCATTTCTACATCATCTGTAGGAAGCGGCATTCACTGGCAGAGAAAGGTTTGGTTGGTGGAGGCTGAGTGCCCTCAATAAGCTTATACCGACCGGAAAGGCTTGGAAGTAGTGCTGCTGGATGTCTCAATACAGCTTTCAAGAGATATGGGAAGTGTGACGAGGTATCTTGCTGCAAGAGAAAAGCTATCTATCCTAGGGTATACCCACCAATCAGTCACCACCAAAACAACGCGAAATTGCGGGCCGTTTAGACCATATTCCCTTTGCGGATAGCTCGTATAAACATGCATTGGACTACCACACAGCACATCCAGTGAATTGGCACTCGTAGCCTTCAGCCGCACGTGTTCCTCGCCACCGGACTCAGTCTCCCAATCAGTATCGATACCGACTTGCGTAACACTAACACTACTCCAGGATCCGGATATGCCGATGAGCATCAGTGGGTTTCTGTGCGGGCATCGATGCCGAGCTGCTGTTCTTCAAGCCTTTCATAGCGTCCTGCTTCCTTTCCGGTGAAAGTGAGCCCTTATGTATATCGTCAACGTCAAGAAGAGGTTCGGAGGCAGTGGCAATCGGGTATGGCATGGCTCGAGCTGCTGAAGTGGCATGGTTCTTTGCATGCATTCGCTTCTTAGCCATGACGATCGAATCACGGTGGCTGAAGAGCTCCGGTGACACGCCTCCAGCGTTGAAGATGCGGGAGCGCGCGAGTGTAACCGAGTCGCGGTGACCACGGAACTTCATCTCTGATTCTTCAACGTTGGAGAGCCGTCGATCAGCCGGTGGCTTCTTCATGCTCGCACCGACTCTCGAGCCCGGTCGACGAGGAGATGCGTCGGGGTCTGGAACGACAAGTCCCTCCTGTTTCGGGGGTTCTTGAGGCTGTGGGTCTTCAACGGAAGCATATGTCTCGCTATCATCATGAGACGGTGATCTCGATGGCCGGGAGCTTGCTGCCTGAGATGCATAGCGAGACGCAGTCGCACTCGTTCTCTGACTGTTTGGGGGCGCGATGATCATAAGATCTCCGTCCTCCTCAATAGCACAGTCAGACATTGAAGTGCGTCCATCTTCGTCGGGAAACACGACAATCTGGGGCTTGAACGCATCAGACGGGCTTCTTGAACCCCACGACCATTCAGTGAGCTTTGTGTTGACTCGATCGAGTCCCTTCAAAGGTGATGACGTTGCTGACTGTAGAGCCTGGCTTGCGGAAGAGCTGCGTCGCTCCCTGCGACATTCCTCATGTTCTGGACTGATATCATCCCAAATGACTTGGTATGTGCCATTGCTCGACTCTACTATCTGCATCGTCGGAGTAGCCGGGGTCGAAACCTCTTCATCCGGTATCTCCTCCACGCTCCATGAAGGGGCGATAGCCACTACGTGAACATCAGTCTTCGTAACGGCAGTGTCCGCAGGCTGACTTTTGGGTTTCAGAAAACTCGGAGAACCGTATCTGTCGCCTTGAGATACTTCTCCATAATTTCTTCCTCGTCGACCCTGGAGTGTGTTGATGCGCCCAGCTGGCTGAGCCTTCACCTCGTCTTCCCTGACCTTCACCGGTGGTATAGCAAGCAGTGGCTTGGACAGTGTATCCTCGAAATCGACGGTCTTGACACGCCGTAATTGCTGGCCTTCTTTGAGATCATACTGGTTGCCGCTTCGTTCATTTGGCGGTGTAGGTGCTGCGCTCTTGGACTTTTGCTTTATGCACGGCTTGAGTGGAGACAAGGTGCCTGCCTTCTTCTCTTGAGCTCTACCCGGGCCGGGCGTCGAAGGTTCAGAGGCTCCGCGGATGGGAACCCATATGAACCCTGGCGGGGCAAAGCCCTGTGTGCCTGCCGATTGGAAAATATTCGATGCCGTCCCCGCACGACTGACATGACAAGGCCTTGTCGCGGGCTTCTGCTTCTGCTTCTGCTTCGTGTGCGCAATGAGCCGTTCCCGTAGCGTTGCAGAGTCCACTGCAGGGTCATGGTGCTGATCCTGCGTTTCCCCATCTTTGTTGCTCGATGACCTTCGGGCAGGAGGAATTTGACTGCCTAGCTGCAGAGAACTGCTGTCGCCGCTTTCTTTGCCTTCTTGCTCTTCAATTGACTTCTCCGGGAATCGCACGCGGTTTGGTGTCCTTGCTCCGTTCGTTGACTTCGTTAGGCGAGATTGGCTATCCAGGACTGCATCGCTTGAAGAACGTCTTAACCGTCGATCGGGGCTTTCTCCAGGGCGTTGCATGATGTTTGCCTTCATCTGCGGGCCTCTCGAGACTGTCGGGAGAGTGACTTCAGAGAGTAAGGGGTCAAGGCGCTCTATGTAGGGTGTTATGAAGTGATCAGAGCCTGAGTCGTTGTCTACTGCAAGCTGCTGGGCAGCAGGGTCAGACATCGTTGGACCCCCAAGACTGGATGAGATGGAAGGGCAGTCCGAGCCAGGGCGGATTCTCTGAGTAGAACAGGAGTTGGGTTGCTTCTGCAGCGGTTAAGGATGGGTTAGGAGAGGCACTGTTGCGAGAGTGCCCAAGAAATTCGAGGTAATCAAGGACGAAGTGGTGGACATATGAGTGTTTACTATTAAACCAACAGATGCTGTGCGTGGTTGACAAGCAAGCAGGAACGAGCCCTGGAACGGAGGGGCTCCTGCCTCGAGGGAAGGAGATTCGAATAGGGTACGGAAAGAAGCACAGACGTGAGGCCACTTCACTCCAGGGCTATTCCAGCATACAAGACAGTTCCACTTTTGATGTGTTCATACACTGGGTTGCTTGCAGTCTGCATAAGATCGAACGCTGAAAGGGGGGTTGATAAAAGGCAAGCATCTACAGCTGAACGAGTGACAGGAGTAGGACACTTACGATCAACGATGGAACCCGACCTACAATTACTGATGCAGGGAAATTATAGACTCATCGTCTGACTTGAAGACAAGTACCTAGTTGCTGATGCTGTTGGGAATTCATGATTCGATGCGAAACTTCTCGAAACGCCTGCTTGCGAGCGGCGTTGGTGACTTTCCATTGAAAGCGCTGGGCAGATGCCAGTAGCTGGTTCAGGGCTGCCTTGCGTATTGAATAAGGTCTCATCATGTCCTGATTCTGTGTTCTTCGGGCGTGGAATCGGGGGATCGTACTGAAAGTGCTTCCTTTTGAGTGACATCCAGATTTCAAGGAAACCACGACTGGATTCAGCCTGCACCTTAATTAGTCTAACTTATGAAGAATGACATATCTTTGTGATTAAAGAGAGTGTCAAGAAGACTCCCTAAATGCCATGAAGAAATGAGATGAAAGTCGTTGATGGCACCGTAAGCTGCGTGCCGTGCCTGCCTGCCTGTTCCAGCATTGGCGTCCGCGGACCGCTCCACAAGGCTGGGCTTCTGCAGCGACTCACAATCGTTCCTTCAACCACATGTTCATCGCATCACAAGAGCGACATCTTGAATGGAGTCACCTCTGCATAGCTATTGGAGCCTCCATGCAAACTTGGACAACGAGCAGGGTCTGTTCTGCACCAGCAGCGCGTTCCTGAACGCCAACACCCGCGCGGTCGCCATTGGCGCACGCAATCGATTAAGCCGTCGTAGAGCTCTTCGCGGCTTCCTTTCTCACAGCCATCTATCCATGCACGTGCAGGAATATGCAGGTCCACGGTGACCGCATGAGCAATTGCGCGAGTTCCGATTACCGGGCTTGTCAATGGCATCCTGCAGCTTATATGTAGGAAGCTGACCCTTTGTCGTCCAGCTCGACGCAGGCACGCGACAGCTTTCTCACCTTCGCTCCTCCTAGGTGAAGCTCAGCAGTCGTACTTTCCGAGCCTCACACCAAGCTTCCTTGACTAAGCTACCGACAGCAGTTCTCGAGATGTTGCTTCACGCAACGATTGCTTTCCTCACTCTTGCTCGATTGGGCTCTGCGAACCCTGTCGTTCGCAACGAATACAACGGCCCAGTTGTGAATAAGACTACATGCGGTGGCAAAACCTACGTTTACGAAGAATTAGCTGGCTTCGGTTTCCTCAAGTCCGACGCGCGTGACAAGTTTGGAGACACTATAGGAGGAATTGGGAGCGCAATTGCTCTCGATAAGAAGTCGTGGAAGAAGAAGGGAGGCAAATCGGAGTCGTACGAGGGCATCATCTACGGGCTGCCCGATCGCGGTTGGAATACTCAGGGAACGCAGAACACGCAGAACCGTATCCACAAATTTGTTGCCACCCTCGACATCGTCAACGGGGCTACAATTGCGAAGCCAGCGTCTCCAAATTTCCATTTAGAGTACGTCGACACCATTCTACTCTATGGGCCTGATGGCAAACCAACGACTGGGCTCGACGCCGACGTGAAAGACGTTGCCAAGTATCCCGGTTTCCCTGATCTGCCGGTCGCTACGTGTACGTATCCTAGAACCGATTTTCGAAGCGTGGCTAACACCTACCAGACACTGGCGATGGGTTTGGAAATGCAGGCCCCGGTGGAAAGCGGATCTCAATTGACGCCGAAGGTCTTGTGTTGGGAGACGATGGTACTTTTTGGGTTAGCGATGAATATGGTAAGGCAGCCATCATTCTTCAAGTGGGATTCTAACACCGCAAGGTCCCTATATATATCAATTCGACAGGCGTGGAAGGATGATTGACGCTATCCGCCCGCCAGACGCGTTCATTCCATTTCGCAACGGTAGCGAGAGCTTCAATGCCGCATCTCCTCCTATTTACGATCCGACACGCGAGACAATCCCGGAAGTTCCTGACACAGGCCGCAGTACGTAAGGCCCGGCTACAAAGTCAGTGCTCTTGTTCAAAGTCAGTGCGAAATGATACCTAGGGGGCGTTTCGTCTCTTAAGTATCGTTTTATACTAGACCTATAATACAAGAGCTAACTTCGCCGCCAAAACCCCTTACTGTAAGAAATTGAGCTGACTTTGCGGCCTCGCCTTAAGATAATAATCAAGGCTTTGAGGGACTAACCGCGAGCCCTGATGGTAAATGGCTTTTTGTCCTGTTGCAAAGTGCTACGTAAGTTTTTTGCTCTCGTCATTGAACGGTTCACACTCACATGCTCATTAGCATCCAAGATGGTGCATCGAAGTCATCGAACCGCCGGAACACTCGTCTGCTCAAATACAAGCTCGGTAAAAGGGACCCTGAGCTCGTTGCTGAATATGCTGTTCAACTTCCTATTGTCCCGGGCGGCAATAAGATAGCTGCACAATCAGAGATTCATTACATATCGGAGACCCAGCTGCTAGTCCTCGCGCGCGACAGTGGTGCCGGTCATGGCCAAAGCGATTCTGCGTCTAAGTATCGTAACGCCGATGTTATCGACATCTCCAAAGCTACGAACGTCAAGAGCAGGACAGTCGACGCAACTGGCGGCCAGATCGCTAGCTCCGATGGGGGTGTCCTCATCGCTGGTATCAACCCAGCCGAGTATTGTCCCTGGCTTTCCTATAACAACAATGATCAGCTGAACCGCTTCGGCGTGCACAACGGAGGGGCTCAGGATGCGAGTCTTCTGAACGAGAAGTGGGAGTCGTTTGGAATCATTCCCGTCGATAGCAAATTCTCAAAAAATGGCGATGGCAAGGAGTACTACTTAATCTCGTTTTCAGATAACGACTTCATCACTCAGAATGGTACGTACATATGTGAAGCACTTGTCTCATCGCTTTGCTAACGATCTATCTACAGGATACATCAACCTCGGCAAGCAGAAATATACGGACGCATCCGGCTACAACCTAGACAACCAAGTCCTCGTCTTCAAAGTGCGGCTGCCGAAGGGTGTAGATCCGTTGTGAGTTTGTAGGGAGATGTTTCATCACTGCAGACGCAGGTGCCTTCCGATGAAGCTGAGAATGAAATTATAGTAACACATGGCATCACTTTTCCGAATCTGCTCAAACCTTCTGGTCCTATTCTGGTTGAAGACTTTTGTCAAGGCTAACATTATCCTTTTTTTACAGCCCATAAACGCCATTGATATCAGCACTTGGAATGATTATGTCTTTGTTGGCCTTTAGTCCGGGCACATGGCAGCCACAAACGGTGCAGTTGCTGCTTTGCAATTGTAATTCCCCCCCAGCATGAGTCAAGATCGAGTGCGGAGCAGCCGGATCTCGACTCATGACATCGCGAACCTGAGCCGACTCGCCTCACGCTTCGCATCCCCACCATTTCCCCAGAGCCCACCTCCCGCTCCAAGTCTTGCGTCGAGATCTATCTTGACGTCCTCATGGTAGGTCCGCTCTCTTCTAACCATTTACCTTTCGGGTTCCACAAGCCCTGCTGTTCGGGTAGCGATATAGAGGAGCGGGACTGTCTGCTGGCGCTCTCACAGCCTTTGCTCATCGACGTTGGCACCAAGCTCTAACGAAGATCTTACCGTTGAAATTATGTCGCATCAAGGGGACTACCGCTTATATTGGAGGGAAGTACTCCAAAGCTCCGCTCGTTCTCACTGAACGCTTCCTATTTCTACGGCGACAGCAACACAACACCTCCAAGCCGACAGCTATTTGTGTAACGTGTAGTCTGCAAGAAAAGGATTACCTGCATGTAGCGAAGTTTGGCCGGGTTAGTTAGTTACGTTGCCAATCCTTGAATCTGGATGCGCCCTGCGGATACCGCCGTGCAGACCATGCACACTGGGACCCGGAGACTAAGATAGCGCAGGAGATTGTCAGTCATCTCGGACGAGATTCCAGGCCTTCGATTGATCTCGATGCCAGCACCCAGTCTGATTGATGTTTCGCGGGCGAGAAAGAGGTGTGGGCTCCAAGACGAGATGGTCGGCGAGCTCAATGTCTCTCTGTTGTAGCACAAGATCCCACGTCAACCATAGACCTTTGGATGTTATCTGGTAGACGCGAATACGGCGTCTCGGACATTCTCGTTCGCGTTATGGGCTTCGCCAGCTGCCCCTTAACCCCTTGACTCTTCACCGCTCTATTTCCGTCGAGAGGAGTATGCCTGGTGGCTATCTGTACCATAGTACGGGCACCCGAGTATGGAGTTCTCGTAGTGCGCCCCATTGCGCCGACCTGGTGTTGAACCTTTTAGCTGGGACGTTCTGAAGCATGCAACAAAGGATTTTCTCTAGGATCCCACCACGATGAATAGTTCTGAAGCTAGGCATACGACATCCTCTGACGCCTCACGCTGAGACAGCCCACCTTTTACCACGTTTTTCCTGCATGCCGCAAGAACAATACCACCGCTGGAAAACGCCGAAGTAATCTCATTGCTCGTTAAGGCGCTCCATTGGTACGAGCGATTCAGGTTCAGCCACTAACAGCAAACCATATGACTCGACCCATGCTTGAATTATCTTCCTAAAAAAGCGCCCCCGCATCAAACTACCCCAGCCTTCTCCAGACTCCGCGAACGATGCGCGAGCTGCGGTCTCAGACCCTGCGATCTGGAACGTCTTGACGTTAGTCCTATTGACTCGAGCTCGCTTCCGGCAGACGTATTCCGGGGTGCTACTCCAAACTTTAGACGTGTATATCTTCACGCGTTCCCACGATACTGATAGTCGTCGTCGCAATCGTCCTTGCAGATCCAATTTACAGCAGGTCGTTTCCTGCCGTCTTTGTCGTTGTTCCGAGGTACACTGACGAAACCCGTCGACGGCATCTCAACGAAGATTCTTCCAGAGTCGGGGCCAACCATTGTCGTCCCATCCTCACGCAACCGTCCTCAGCTTCGGCCCACCATTCTTCACCGCCCTTCTATGGCCGACGAGAAGGCCACCGCAACCATGGCCGAGACAGTTGAGAAAAACGACGTCCACAGCACCGAGCAGCTCGAAGACGTCCACGTCGTAAAGAAAGTTCACGCCGATGGAACAGTTGATCTCGTCGATGCACACGCCATCGGTGGTGACCTCGACGAAATGCCAGCGGGCTACTTCTGGTCATTGCAGTTCATTGGAACAGTCACGGTACGTCTCAGCCATGTGGAGGATCACATCGACACCCTCCTGCAAAACACCCCGCCGATTGACGGGCGCTAACGAATCTTTGACAGGCTGTATGCTGTGGAAGCATCTGCGCTTATCTCGGTTGGGTACTACCAGCGAACACACTGTAAGTACCATTCTCGTGTCATGTTACGCAGCATGCGCCACTAACATTCCCCTTCGCATTTGCTTTTCTGACTTGTCCGCAGTGCTTTGATCAACGCAGACATTGGCCCTTCGACCAACCTCAACTGGGTGGCTACGATCTGGACTATTGGCTCTGCCATCGGTATGGAATTCATGTCCCGAAAGGGAAGTCAAATCACTAATTTTGGCAGGTTTCTTGCTTGTTGGACGCCTCTCGGACATCTTTGGCCGCAAATGGATGGTCATGGGAACCTCGATATTGGGTCTTGTTGGGTGCGTCGTCGGCGGCACCGCAAAAAACATCAACACGCTGATTGGAGCCAACTTGCTGAACGGACTCGCCGCGGCGGGCCAATTGTCGTTCGGTATCGTGCTCGGCGAGTTGGTGCCCAACAAGCATAGGGGTCCGATCGTCACATTAGTCTTCTTGTCATCGCTCCCTTTTGCTGGTAAGTCGTTGTCGATTGCTTCTATCGATCGTTTTCCTGACGGCATCACCAGTGTTTGGACCTATTATTGCCCGTCTCTTCATCCAGAACACCGCTGCTGGTTGGAGGTGGTCGTACTACCTGGGCATCATCCTCTCTGGCATCACAGTGATCCTCTACCAATTCCTTTACCACCCACCTCGATACGATCAGCTTCACGTCGGTGGCAAGACCAAATGGCAGCAATTCAAGGAGCTCGACTTTGTCGGCATTTTCCTCTTCATCGCCGGCGTTATCGTCTTCCTCATCGGTCTCTCCTGGGGCGGAACGACCTACCCATGGAAGAGCGCAGCAGTCATCAGCGCGATCATCCTCGGTGCCTTCACTCTTGTCGCCTTTGGCCTGTATGAACAGTATGTCTTCAAGGGACAGGCTCTCATGCCACCTAGGCTGTTCAAGAAACTCGAGTACGTTGCCATTGTCGGCGTGGCTACCCTTGGCGCTATGGTTTACTATGCCCTCACCGTCCTCTGGCCCACGATCCTCGGCACCGTCTACACCACCGACTCTCTTAAGATCGGATGGGCCTCTTCTGTTGTCGGTGGCGGCATTCTTCTCGGACAGACCTTCGGTGGTTTTGCACTTTCCTACGTGCCCAAGGTCAAGTGGCAGTGCATCATCCTGTCTATCCTCTCGACAGCGTTCCTAGGCGCTGAAGCCGGACTCAAAGCCGATGGCTACGCAGCGTTCATCACTTTAGGCTGTCTCGCTACGTTCACGATTGGCTGGATCGATAACATCAGCTTCCCCGGTGTGACTCTCCTCTGGGAAGCGCAAGATATCGGTCTCGCAACCGGCGTCCTCGGATCCATCCGCGCTGTTGGCGGTGCCGTCGCCCAAACAATCTACGTCTCCATCCTCACGAACAAGGTCGCCACTTATCTCCCTGAATACGTCGTCCCGGCCGCAACTGAAGCCGGCCTACCAGCGTCCTCTCTTCCCGCCCTGTTCGCAGGTCTCACGGCAGGCAACCTAACAGCCGTCCCCGGTATCACCCCCGAGATTGCGGCTGCGGCCGGAGCTGCTACAAGCAAGGCCTACCTCGAGTCTTTCAAGATCGTCTTCTACGCTACGATTCCTTTCGGATGCCTCCTAATGTTCTTCTGCGTCCTGACACCGAATTTCGAGAAGTATCTCAGCATGAATGTCGCAAAGAGGCTGCAGAACGTCAAGGGTGGTGGCGAGGGACACGAGAAGGAGGGTGAGGCTGTCTAAGGGTTTACTAATTCAGCATCGGGTGGATATGATACCATAATGAGCATTTTCGGATTTTGTACGACTTGTTGTTTGACAGCTATAAGAGATTCGCGGGTATGCTGCGAGGAGTTACAGAGGAGACAGACCGTCATGTTCTCGGTTTAATGTAAAAGCTTCCAAGTTTCCCCAACTTCAACAACATTCTTTACATATTCCCATAATAATTGTGTCCTGTTTAGTAAATCGCCATGCGTCGCGAAGGCCGCGCACTGAAACGATCCTTGGGCGCCTCGCCCACTCAAAATGTCGCAGAGCATATTCCGCCACACACTAAACATCTCTCGTAGTGCGCTTCCCGATGCTCTGATCCGGAGTCAATCCCCGCACTTGCCTAACGCAGGCACACATCGCGTTCTAGAACAGCAACGCCGACGACCCGGTTGTGGTGTTCTCAGCGAACCGAGCAGCCCCGGTGAAGGAAAGTCTGCCAAGTAAATGTTCTGGATGCGATACGTAGCTGAAGATAGTACGGAAAAGGTGAAGCCGACATTGGTGAAGATGGCCGCTTACGATCAGGCCTGGAACTGACCGGTTTCTGATCAAGAATGAAGTTGGTATTGCGCGTGTGATGTTATTGCGCTTCGAATGCTGGACATATTCTCCTCTTGTTGAAGGTTGCTGCCAGGAAGACCTTAGCCGAACACCGAAGGGAGGGCGTTGGTAGAGGGTTCCTTCCCTGAACCACGTGTCTTAGACCCTACTTTTTCTCGGTAGTCGATCTTGCGTAGGTAGAGCTGGTCCAGGTTCACGGGTTTATGGGCCACGTGGCGCAGTTCAGCTCTATTTGCTTGGGGTGGAAGCTTAATGCTCCTTATTTTATCCAGCTTTGTCATCACAAAAACTGCTTCCAGCTCATGTCCCTAGCGCATCGCATCAAGCGGGCAGCTCATGTCGCACTAGAGGAGTATCGCTGTGGCCACTCCACCAGCTCCCCGCAGGAGTCAAAGGCGTGATCGGCGTCTCCAATTCGCTCTTCCCGTGTATTGCATCCAACTCCCTTGCTTGTTCTTCTGCTTGCAGCTCCTGTATCTCGTGTCCGATTCCTATTTCGACTCTAGTTCCAATTGATTCGAGCTCTTTGGGCTCCGAGTTACCAGTGTTGGACTCAGACGGCTCGGTAGAATCTGACCTTTCTTCCACATTCTTTTCAATCTCCCGAACCTTGGAGCGAAGGCGGCGTCGGAGACAGAGACAGGTGAGGAAAGAGGACACAATGGCGACGAGGGGTATTAGGACACCCATAGCAATCTTCGCAGCGCTTGACAAGTCGCCATTGTTTCCATCAGCCGGCGGGCGGTCTGTCGCAGTTGTGGTAGGCATTGCTATGGAAGTTGTCGCGGACGCGCTGGGAGACGTTGGGTTTTTCTGGGAGTTCGCTGTACAGTCATAGTGGCCGTTCAGAATATGCGACGAGGCTTTCTGGTCCAGATCGTTACATAGGTCAGAGATGTCACCGGTGGAAGCGACATTCAACGCTCCATTAACTTGGTTAAGGGCTGACATGGACAGGTTCACATAGTCGCCGCTCAACTGTACGTAGCCACCGATGGTTTGTAGGACTGCGAAGTCCAACGATTTGAGTTCAGGATTCTCTGACACCTGTAATGCGCCGTAGATCCCTGTAAGTTGAGATACCGTAAGGTTTCTGAATGCTGCATTGTCTGAGAAGACGAGAGTGCTACCGGGATTTATCTCTCCGTAAGTCACCGCAAAGCTCTGAAGGTTGGCATTCGAGGTCAGATTCAACAGGCTTCCCAATGGCCAGCTGATCCAATCCAAGTTGCTAATTGAGGTGTTGAATATGCTGATCTCGTCCACCTCACTGTTGACTTTTCCTGGTGTAACATCCGCATCCTCGAGGGCGGGCAAAGCGTACCACTTAATGGATGAGACATTGGCGAGACTAGGAAAAGAGAGATGTGCCAGCTTGGGCAGATTGTTCAAAGTAAAACTCGAGACTGTCGTCAAAGTTTGCGAGGATAGCGAGCGTAGTTGGGCGACATTCTCGACGTCCAGATTTCCGGAGATTGCGGTGACTCCGTCAAGCGAGACTTCTTCCGGTCCATCCGCAGCGACAACAACATTGCCAGTGAATGTCGCGCAAGTTATTATGTCGGAAACATCCTGAGATGTCTTGATGGTAAACGATTGAGAAGAAGGCGCGCAATCTAAGGCGGCTGTCAGATTTACGGTGAACCGCAGCCCTAGGCAGGCAGACCGCGTCGACTCACTAATGGCCCCTACGCTCGCAATTAACCACTGAACAATCAGGAAAACGAGCGGCGCGATACAAAGCATTTTGCTTTGATCGAATTACGCGTAACGAGTGACAATAAGCTCCCCATCCAGGTCGAAATCGAAGAGCGAGCAGAAGCCCCGGAGGTTGAGAAAGAGGGGGGAACAGAGGATTCGTAGCTTTAGGCACACGCGTCGCGAAGGATCAACCAAGAAATGGCCTGTTCGCTAAGACCGGGGACTGTCCCCGTTCCTATCGTATACGGCCGTGAACTTTTCGACAAGAGGCCTGATTGGGGCAGTGGTGGGTCCTTGTTGTTTGCACAGCCACGCCGCGCGGACTGTTGGTTGGGCCCGCATAAACGATCTATGAGATCACAGGGGCATCTTCAATCCTTCCAAGATGTTATCTATTCCCACCCGTTGAGCTTTATTGAAAAGTAGGCACATGCGAGTGTGACCAGGACACCTAACACGACGAGAACAGTCTTGAGAGTCCCTGATTAAATCGCTGCAGCCCTCATGGGTTTGTGGACCGTACGACAACACCGAGTCACAGACCACGAAAGCTCAGCCGACACCGCTTCTTCTCTTCAGCTCAATTCTTCCCCTGGGTATCCGGATTGAGGCTGGACCTACCCTATGTGCACTACCATGCTAGAAGTGTAGACGGACCTGTAGCGAGCCTAGGTCTGTCAAGTTGTTACTTGCTGAAGCCGGTATCGACAGATTAATTATTTCTGGACAAGGTGGGACATGTCGTCCATTGAACGGGATCCCACCTGAGTGTGTTTGATAGACGAAGCGCGCCTCTATGGTAGTTTCAACCACGGTATCTGTATCCCTACTCCGGGTGAGGAATTGCACAAACTTAGTCAGAATCGTTATCGTTACGGTCAAGTGACTTTTTTTTGCATAGGTAGGTCGACGAGGCGCACTAACACGCAGCGGATCACTGCAGGTGCACTGTCATGCTCGTCACGTGTGAGCAATCACGATGCAGCGGGTCGTTTCCCGGGCGTGGCTTCCACGGCGAAATGCAAATGTCTCAAGACCCCACCTGGTCGCGGTTTCCCTACACACACACACCTACACCAACCAACATTTTCGAAAATCAGGCCACGGTATCACACGCTGATACCGCCTTCAGGGAGTGATATCTTGCTTAGACTGTCCTCGCGATAGGTGTGGCTGCACTTCTGCCTCCGTGTTGTAGTCATGGAGCTACTAGATCTTCCCCCGGAACTCTTCCAGCATGTTATGCACCAATTGGTGTCAGTCGTTGGCGTCAGGGCGGCTTGGAGGTTGCGTCCAGTTTGTAGTAAGTGGTTGTAATCGTTGCCCGTTCGAAGACGAAGAAACGCTGGGTGGTAGTACATATTTACTGACGCGTTACAGGGACCTTTGCGGCAGAGATTCGTCAAGATGTCGTCGCCAACCAGCCACTGCATGTATTTCACCATTACCGTGCGAATGTCTTGTTCGATAAGGTTGCTGCCACGGTGCTCTTCAACCGTATAGTAAAGCCTCTCGATGTTGACCCAACCATTCCCAACAAGATCAAAGATACGGTTGAGGCTCTCCTGCAGCATGTTAGCGACAATACAGCGTCTGTCCGAGATCAGTACACCGAGGCGCTTTGTGGCGTTGTAGCCGACAAGTGGAACCTCTACTACCATCTCAAGAACCATCGTAGCGATATCGGCCACATTCCTCTCGTCAACAGCGCTGTTGCCGACATTGACCAAGCTGCTGCCGCTTTTGCTCTGAACAATGAGGAGCTGATTAACGCGATCTGTGCTCGGTTGGATTTCGAAGGGTTTGAGAAGAGCTATGTCTTTGACTGCCCTTTAATCAATCTCGTCAAATACGGGACGAGGACTTCCCTCGTGTCTCAAACAATTGAAAATGTGCCCGGACTGGACGCTCCCGCCGCCAGGGACACGCTCTCTGCGTGCGTAATCGCAGCAATAGAGAAGAAAGACATCTCCTTGATAAAGCTTCTGGTCCAGAAGTATGAGGGTACGTTCCACCTTTCACTTACAATAGGCGCTTCAATTGGCAACCTCCGTATAGGTGGAGCTCTGCAATGTGCTCTGGAGCGCTTTAGGATCCCTAATCAATAGCTGATTCTAATTAGGCACCACTACCACCACAGTGGATAAACATACATACAACAACTGGCTACTCGCATCCATCAGAGCCGATGAAGTCGATATTGTTAAGTTTGTCCTAACGATTAAGATCAAGAGCAGTCCTCGCGTTGTCTTTGACAGATTTGAAGCCGCTTGCGAGATTGGTACGTGTTAACCACCAGAAGCACTTCAGTGAGCGATATGTCGAACTTGATAGCATCACACAATGCTCTCGTATACTTCTGGAATCGTGTTCACATTTTATGAGGGACTAAACTGCTGACGATCCGCAGGTAATAAGGAAGTCGTCGCGTGTCTTCTGGGTAAAGGTCGCGTCGACCCCAATCAGCTACACTACCGCAACTCACCGCTTCGATGCGCTGTTCTCTCCTGCAAGGCAGGGGTCATCCAAGCTGGTGAGTTCTTATGCCATCGTATTGCCATGCCAGGAGCCTAGGCGTGCCCAACCCATGTCTACCATGGCCGAGTCACTACATGCCGAAGCCGGTATCAGCCCCTGACACTTAGCTAACTTACCTATGTAGTCCTAGATGCGGGCGCCAACCCGAGCGGTCCCATAGATGCAAGCGAAAAGAACGATCGAATCTTCTACTCCCCCCTGTGCGCAGCCATCCAGACTGGACAACTTTCACTCGTACAGCTCCTCCTTGACGCAGGTGCGACCCTCAAAGCCAAGAACGTCGAAGTCAACTCGCCTCTACTCGCAGCCTTCAATCGCCACAACCGATCCATCTACAACCTCATCCGAAAGGCGAAGATGGAGAGTGAGGGAATCGAGATTCCGACCTTCGACAACGCAAAACGCAAGAATGTGGCTCTTATAGCTCAGCGTGAGCTTCAAAATTCATCAGACGCTGAGAATGGCAATGAGGATACCAACCGAAAACTCAGCAAGAATGCTGACGGAGTGGTGTGATTGCGACACCTTGTGTTCTAGATGAACTCGTGCGACTGAAGGACTGCACACCTCGTCTCGCTCGGCAGTGGCTCGCAAATTGCACCTGTACTCTTCCCACAATGACACTGAGGAGTTTGTTTTGTATCTGCGCTTAGACTGAAGCCCGCCTACATAGTAATGATAGAACCAGAAAATGTCCTTAAGAGTATGTCCCGTACGATAACAATGAATGGATGATCTTCTGTACTCCACTCTCTGCAGTCAAGTCAATATCAGACCGAGAGAAATTTTGAGCATAAAGGCACCGAAACTTCTCGGACCGTCGTTCACCCCAAGTATCTCTCACCGTCACCGAACTCGAAATTGGAATCTTGCTTCGAGGAATCACGCTAGGCTTTAGCGCGCTTTTGCGCACGATCAGTATAAAGCCCCGCCGCCTCTGCATCTCTTCACTCTTTACACGACCCGGTGCCCACAGCGAAGAACTTGTTAGGCTGGACTTCGGTTCGTAGCACACCTTGAGCGAGGCTTTAGGGTAGCATTGGATCTTCCAATCAAAGCCCTATGAGCGTGAAACAACCCGAATGACTTTTATCCTTGGAGATGTCACGCTCAGGCCGGGAACAGGGTTCCGAGTTCGGATCTGTCGGTTACGCTGTGGTCTGCACCAATTTGTTGGCGGTGCCTCCGGTACTTTACTTGTCTACCAACCCTCACCTCACCTCACCTCCCGGGTAAGGAGAACAAAGAGCAACGCAGAAGTACCGCCTCCTACAGCACGTATTGGCTTAGCAGTGGACCAGCTGACTCTTTTTAGAGATAACACAGACCTCACAGTAGGCGAAAGACTGACGAGTCTCCCCTCACTTCTCTAGTTTCCGTGGTGCTAATCCTTCGCTAGTATGGTCCTCGAAGTCGGATTCTGCGGCTGTTTTGCGCCGAGGGCTACGAATTTGCTCCTTCGCTTCGAAGTGAGGAAAGCCAAGTCAGAAACGCATCCATTTTTTCATTAGGTTCTTTCTACATGCTAGGAGGACTTGAGGAAGAGCAAGCATCATGTCTCACTTTCAAAGATTGAGTCAAGCGATCAATGCATAAAAATTACAAAAGACCCGAAGACAGTGTCGAGCCGCAACCCTAGCTTAGAAGCCCTCATGTATAAGCGTGCCTCCATAGATACAAGAATCAGAAAGACCGAGATATATGGATCTTCGTGGCCAGAAGTTGTGAGCTGCAAAGATACAAAGTAGAGACACCAGAAGATGTGAGCTAGCCAAAACAGAATATGGATACTAAAGAAACCTCTCAATAATGAAACAATGTCACAAAATCTTGAAAACAAAGAGGAACTGCACCACTGCCCGCCATGTCCAAGTATCAGAAACCACACGAACTTCCTCGCTGACTTCAGAGTGCAGTTTTAAATCCAACATGTGCCTGAAACATGTACAACAGCTTCTAAACAAGAGAAAGGCCGTTATAAGAGCTCACATGCTGTATAGAAGCCTTGAAACGCCAGCATGTAGGAATGTGTGGTCGTTTTTCGATGTGAGCTTACTCACTGTCAGAGTCAGAGATGTCCTCGTCAGATGAAGAATCGACAGGTGGCGCGGCCAAGGTAGGTTCGTCCTCAAAGAAGTGATCATATTCTTCAGTGTCACTGTCGACCTCGTCGTGTCCGCGCTTCTTAGCGATAAGGGAAATGATGACACCGCCGTCCTCGTTGCGCTCGCTTCGGTCGCCTGTCACCAGCGTTTGTTTGTCGACGACGGAGTGATTGCTGGCCTTAGTCGGATCTTTCTTGCGTTCGATGTTGGACTCATCATCATCCGCGTCCTCCATCTCGGTATCGGAATCCCTTACGTTCGCCTTGCTCTTGTATGTTTTTTTCGCCTCCCGCTTTGCCTGCCTCGCCACCCACGCATCCTCTTCCTTGTCGAGGAACTCCTCCGTCATCTCGATCGCGCGGGTTAAAGCTTCAACGTGCTCCGTCCCTTTGTCACGCATCTCCCAATAATACCTGGCTGCGCGCTGGTTGTGTGAACAGATTTGTTTGTCTTCATTGTCTTGCGTGGAGTTCTTGATATTGTATGGCTTACGCGGTTTCCAGTGAGTCAGACCGTCGCTAGTCTGCCGCACTGCGATCCCGAAAGGTAAATAGAAGTCCATCGTCTGCTTTTTCGACGGCCCCTTCCGGTTGCTGCCGCAACCTGGACATGTCTTCTTGTCTCCCGCCATATAGTAGCGGCCGAGGGCGTGATTGCCATCACAACGCCACGCAAATTCCTCACCTTCGCGCTCTTTCTCCCAGCGGTAGCAATCAGGAATCTCTTGCCCATGCTCCATCGTCTGCGATCCGCTAGGATGTGGAGGTAGAATGACCGGCTCGGGTGTCGGCTCTGGCTCAGGCGACGGCTCAGGCGTAGGAGGGATTTTTGCCTTCCGCTTCGCCTCAAAATGGTCAAGTACAGCTTGCGCGCCTATACGGCGAGCAGTTTCTTTGGTGGCACCTTTCCGCACCGCAGCCCAGTAGGCATCTTTCGCAATGGCATTGTGGCTCGCAGGGGCTCCCTTTCGCGGCTCTTTGGACGGTGAAGAGGGGGTCCAGATGACATCTTGGGGCGCATTCTGAAACACCCAGGACTTTGGAGGGAGATAGAAGTCCATGATTCTGTATGAATTCATGGCACGGAAGTGGGTACCGCAGCCTAGGCAATGCTTCCGGTCGCCAGCGAGATAGTAGTAACCCAAGGCATGTTTTATGCCGCATCGCCATGCGAATTGCTCACCCTCTTCTTGCGGCTCGCGGTAGGCCGAGTCGGGGAGTTGTTGACCAGGTTCTAGAGGCTGTGGGCCGAGTGTTGCCTTTCCACGGCGCCTCTTCCGATATGTTGGACCACGATTTGCTTCCTGCCTCTTCGCCTCCGGTTCAATACCGTCCGGCCGCTTAGTCTTCTTCTTGCGCGATGGAGTCGCACAGTCTCGACGGTGCGCGGAGCCGTCTGCGAGTTTCTGTTTTTTGGCTCCGCTCTGGCGAGGTCGCTGCCTTTTGCTATGCTCCTTGCGTCGCCCGACCTCTTCGATGATGAACGCTTCACGCTCCGCGTTGTTCTTGCGCATCCTCTCCTCATCAGAGTATATGGCTGCCAGCAAGGCATCCGCGAGGGCTATCTCGTTCATGCCATCTCCTGGCGTGTCTGCCTGAGCTTGTCCATCCCGCTCGGCTGCAGATAGGCGAGTAACGTCTGGCACGACACCCTTCCTTCGAAGCATGTACTCGTCCATTTGACTTTGTACTTCTTTGGAAGGGGGATTGAGCTTGCCGTCCTCGATCGCTTGAGCAATGACAGTCATGGTGTCAAGCGACGCTCCATGCTCCTGGGTGGTGAAAGAATTGAAACGTGATGACCGTAGTTTCGCGCGATTCAGCAGCTCATTGTGGTGATCCAGAAGCTTCTCCATGCCGTGAAGCTGAGGCCCGTGAGGTTTATCAGTCAAGGCCACAGAGGCGTGAGGCGTATTCGAGGCGAACCCCGCGGTTGAATTGGAGGTAACATCAGGCTGCGACATTGGGACTTCGGCGAGAGCGGCGCGTGACTTCTGCTTTTTTGGAGAAAGTAGCGGAAGGACCCGGCCTCGAGGCAACATGTTTATGTCATCTGGGACCTGGCAGCGTCGTTTGGCGGCTCTGAGCTTCTTGCATATTGCCAAGTTGTCTTTGATATTGTAGTCCGCACGTCTGTACTGCACCATGCTTTCTCGAGAGACCATACAGTACCAGTCACGCATACCTGCGGTGGCGTCCAAGGTGCAGCCTGGTTTGAACTCCTTGAAGTCGGCACCTTGGATGAGGTCGACGTTGAAAAATGGAAGGGGTTGATTGTCGTCTTTCGAGAGGATCTCCAGAGCCTTACAGTGAGCGTCTCGTATCATTCTGTCCATCATGTTGCTGACTTCCAGATTGACTTCGAAGAGGTATGTCTCAATCGTACTTGTAATGGCTGAGTGATCGTCAAGAGTGGCCTTAAGCCGAAGCTTTGTTGGATCGAGCGCCGTAGCCACAAATCGCTTGACAACCATGGCATCGCTGACCACCTGATTCGCCTGGTAAAGAACAAAGTCCTGCATGCTGAGCCCAGATCGCTGTTGAGCTGTTTCTGAATGTTGGGTTGAAGATGCAGTTAATCGAGTAGGATCTCGCTGTGCTTGGTTGCCTACTAGAGGTCTCAATAACGATAGCCCACCAGCGCAACATCATCAGACTCACTAGAGGAAACGATCCTCCTAGTAGAAACCCCACTTCTTGCGCCCTTTGCCTTCAGTTGAAGCGGTGGAACCTGCCCCATGGAGCCCATTTCTTCGACTGATAGTAATAATGGGGGAGCTATTATGCTCGTGCTCTTCTTCAAGGCTTTCGTGCTTCTCTCCATATTGTAACATCTACCAGAGCGTGTTGCTGAGGTTTGACGCCAGTAGCTACGGGTAACAGGCATCTTCGAAAGTCGTGCCGAACAAGGAACATGTGCTCGCAATCAGGGGTGCTCAGAATTCTGCCTGGGAAGCGTTTGTGCGGAAAGAGCCGGTTCACGTTGTGCTATACATACAGGCTTGGCCTGGAGATGCATATGCACATGCGTTTGCCCCACCGACCTTGCGTTGACCGCACCCCCACGAGCTCCACATGCTGTCCGCATGCTATTGTCTTGCCACCAGCGTCGGTCCTAGCTCTGTTCCGGGAGGAGCGGAGATTTGCAGATTCCGTACCGGTGTAGTGGTGCGGTGGCTTGCGCAGTGATGAGGTGCCATCAGTTCTTGTCGCACATGGTACAGGGACACTGAGATGGCGCTTCAGCGGACCAACAGTACCAGTAGGGAGCGGTTGCAGACAGTTCCGGACGCATGATCGGTTCTATTCGACTCAAGTAAATGGGGTTCGGCGCGGAGGGCATTGGAAGTGCATCTTGCTATCCCGGTATGGACTGTGCCTATGTAGATTAGTCTGTAGCTGAGACACTCTACCTGTAGAACTCGAAATGCCGATAGAGTTGGTTCAGGGTTCCTGTGTGCTGACTTCGTTTTTCGCTACGTGTATATAGTGAGGTTCCTCGACGAACTTGAAGATTTACCTTGAGGAATGCATGAATTCGGGTATCGAACTTTCAAAAACTGATAGCGGGGCTTTCATGTAATACGAAAGCTGTGAAAGCTGACTTGGGGTGCGGAAATGATTCTTAACATACGAGCTTCAGAGAAAACGAAAGCTACGATCGAGAGTATGTTGGTACAGGAAGAAGGAGGTCCGAAGGCCCATGAAAGGTGAAGGCGGCCGATTCGAGCGTATGTGGAGGTGGAGAAGGTAGATGAGGGACCTCAGGAGATGTATTCATTACCCAAGCATAAGAAACGCGTCCTCATGTTCCTGTGCAAACCGTGCGCGACGTTTGAGAAGAACCACATGGTCTATGTGTGGACCGATTTTCTTCTGTGGAAAGTGGAGGAGATGAGAATAGATGGTCGACTGAAGCAGACCAGCAGAGCTTGATGCAACAGATTGAATCTAGAGAACGCATGAGAAAGCAGAGATGGGGCCGTTCTATCATGAGTAGGTAATAGCTTGGTTCTGATTTTGGTGCATGATCCCTGGCTGCCGACAAGTTGCGAATTTTCAATTGAGAAGAATCATGGAAGAATCCTTTCTCAGCTTGCAACTTCCATCCGGATGCCCTGGGCCAAAAGTCAGCGTTGACGAGGGACGGAAACTAGCAATGCAGCAGAAGTCGAGGTGTGAAGTCGCAGCCGCTGACTAACCCCCGCACTGGCGAGTTTGCACCATTTGCATCGCTGTCCCCCGTTAGCGAGATGTGGCATATCAGCTCCGCCAGAGTTTCGAAGCTCCGATCCAGCAATCCACACCAAAAGATGGGGAAGCAGCGCCTCTGTACCATTTCCTTCCTTCTCTACGTACTTTCCACCACCGCAGATGCGGCATCAGAAGCACCACGGCCGCGGGGTGTAGGTCCAGAGTGTACGTAGCTCCGTCTGATGCTCGAAGGGCACAGCATGTGCGACGACTCGAGCATTGGGTGCTGACTGAGGGCCGTATAGTTGCGAAGTTCTACAAAGACACCGAGGCATTCACTTGCATCTCGAATCCAACCATCAAGCTTGACATTGCGCGATTGAACGACGACTACTGTGACTGTCCCGACGGCTCAGACGAACCTGGCACCTCCGCATGCTCACACATCTCTCCGCTTTCCTTCCTCGCCGTCCCAAGAACACACGCCACACAGTACAATGAGACGTTAGCACTGCCGGGCTACTACTGCAAGAACAAGGGCCACATACCGAGCTACATACCATTCACGAATATCAATGATGGGGTCTGCGACTACGATCAGTGCTGTGATGGCAGCGACGAGTATGAGGGAGTAGGTGGTGTCAAGTGCGAGGACCGCTGCTCGAAGATTGGCAAGGAATGGCGCAAGAAGGACGAAGCGCGGCAGAAGAGCTTAGGTGCTGCGAACAAGAAGCGGAGAGAGCTCATCACGCAAGCAGCCAGATTGAAGAAAGAGGTGGAAGACCGCATAAAGACTCTGCAGACACAACTACAAGCGCAGGAGCAGAAGGTCGCAGCATTGGAGCAGAGCCTCGCGGCCGTTGAGCGGGCTGAGAAGGGCAAGGTGATCAAGGGCGCAGGCAAAGGTGGAAAGCTGACTGTCTTGGCGAGTCTGGCAAAGGACAGGATCCAAGAGCTGGTCGACAATGTCCAGCGAGTACGAGAAGAGAGGGATATAGCGAAATCACGTATCGAAGAGCTTGAGGAGATCCTGCGCCGCTTCAAGGAGGAATACAACCCCAACTTCAACGACGAGGGCGTCAAGCGTGCCGTCAAGGCCTGGGAAGACTACGCCGCCCAGGAACGTCCAGGGCCCGACTCAGCCAAAGACCGCGACCTCGATGAGATTCTGAAGCCGGACTCTGAGAGTGCCATTAAGTGGGATGAGTATGAGGGTGGAGAGGAAAGCGACGTTGACGTTTGTAAGTTGTCTCGCCATGTTGCACGCATAACGCTCCCAACCCCGAAATAAGCACATCATACTGACGTCGATATCAAGTGTACAAATTTGAAGAGTACCTCCCCGACTCGCTCCGACAATGGGTCGACGCCAAACTGCGTGACCTGCGCGTTCTCATGATCGAGAATGGCATCCTTGCAGACCCCAACACAGACGCTCCAGAATCAAAGACTGTCACAGATGCCCGCTCGCAACTTGACTCCGCCCGCAACGAACTCGACAACGACAAGCGCGAAATTACTCAACACCAAGAGGATCTAGAGAAGGACTACGGACCAGACGACGTTTTCAGAGCACTCAAGGACAGATGCGTGGAGAAGGACAGCGGCGAGTACACTTACGAGTTCTGCTGGCTGTCCAAAACAACCCAAAAGTCCAAGAAAGGTGGCGGCCACACAGGCATGGGGAACTTCGCCCGCATCGAGAAAATCACTGTCGACGAAGACTTACCAGCTGATGGCAAGGGTCTCGGTAGCGGCGAGCGGTGGGTCCTCAAGTACGAGAACGGGCAGCATTGCTGGAATGGACCGAACCGAAGCACACAAATCATCCTGGCATGCTACGAAACAGACGAAATCTGGAAGATCGTCGAAGAGGAGAAATGTGTGTATCGCATGGAGGTCGGCACCCCGGCTGTTTGCGAGAGCAGGTTTGGATCAGCGAAGAAGGATGGGAGTCCGGAGCATAACGAGCTTTAGACTGGCTCATGACGAAGTGTTTTGAGAAGAGCCTGTGGTGATTTCATTGTAGCGAGTTGGAAGGAGTATGGCGCGTGTACATGTAGAAAATAGAACCAGGGCTTGAGATTTTGAATGAGAAATTTTTGGCAGCTGGATTGCCCTGTGTAACATCCATCGCGCTGAGGGCAAAGACGGAGTGCTCATCAGCATGGGACTCACGCAAATTGCTCCAGATTGATCGATACATAGTAGTGTTGCTGAGCCTGATTCTAAGAAGTGTAGAAAGGTGACATATTGTGTTTGACTGTAATTAAAATCTTATAAATCGAACTCGTCACGAATTCTTCTTCTATGTTCTCTTCTCATAATTCTGCAACAGCGTAATTCCGCGCTCAACTGTGGTTCAGCTCCTCAACAGACTCAACTTTCTTCGCCACTTTTCACTTTTCGGCCGCGGCGGCTGTCGGTTCACCAGCTGCGTGTTCTATGCTCTTCACGTATTCAGCCTTGCACTCTTGACATTCTGTACTACTTATGGCAAAAGTCAGGAATTTATGTGGATATGCACTCAATCCCTACTGCGTCTGGGCACCTTTCGCGGAAGTCTCGGTTGGGAGTCGGGCGAGTTATTGTTAGGGATCTTGTTAGGTAGTCGGAGGTAGAATGTGGTATGGAATCGCCCTAAAAAGTAGCCAGAGACAGTACGTCGATCTCTCTGAAAGCCCAACGCGGTGCCCTCGATGTACCGAGGTAGTGTAGTACTCTCAGAGCGTACTTCTCTAGCTTTTCATGAGCGGAAAACAGGAGTGAGAATACTCGAGAAACGGGAAAGCCGTAATCCATGTCAGTGGAGCCAACAAGTAAAAGTAAAGTGTATAAGAAACATGTAGCAACAAATCTTAGAAGTACATGCATATCAGCAAATCTGAAACGAATTCGAGGGCCATTATAGGAGCTGCATGTATAATGTTTGAGGTTCTCGAAATGGTGGGTTTCTATGCATGCGTCGTCAGTATAAGGCTTCTAATATGAGCAAGCCTACATGCGTGCGTCCCAGGCAGAAATAGCAGCGTCCTTGACCGTCAAGAATTGATGAGACAAGCATAACCAGCATCTCCCAACTCCACACCTGCCATCAAATCGAAACTGCAACCGTCGCGCGCATCCCATGTCGTAGAACTAAGGTTCGTCTCCAGCCGCCCGTCTTACGCATTTCCTCATGGGACACCCTCGCTCTTTCATATCGATAGCACCTGGTTATCAACGGCACAGAGAATATTCCGGCATCACGCACCACATCGCAAATTTTTAAGATTCTAAGATTGAAGGGTGACAGCTGTCAATCCCGTTGTTGAAAGAAGCGAGCGAGGATAATCCCATCGGCGCTAAAATGGGTCCGCTTTTTGAAATGAAAAGAGGAGCTCCACTGTTCAGGTACGCGCAGTTACGCGGGACCGCGATGTGGAGCAGTTGAGAAAGACGCAATGGTACAGTAAGCTTTTTACCGGGTTTGAGGGGCCGTAGGCCGCACAGGCAGTTCGTGCGTTCGGTGCAGACGTTCGCGAACAAGGTGATTGTTCTCGATCCTCCAGGGCGTTTGTGCGGCGAGGACACTTCCTGGATTGGACTTACGGAGGGCGTTTGTCGACGCCACTCAGCAATGTTTATTTGAAACCATTAATAGCTGACTATTTCTCCGCAATTGCTGTTGAGGAGCCTTTGATCAGAGTTGATGCTCTGGCGTTTCGGCGCAGACGGGTGGAAATAGAATCGCGCGGCTCTAAATAGCACAACAGCGCTGATGCCTCCCCATCGGCCAGCATCAGCAGCGACGTCACAACTCATGTCCGCAGACCGCGGGGTGGTTCTTCCCCTCTCGAGAGCTGCTTCGTGAGACCGAGGCAGCCCGCGCTTGCTGAAAGATGGAGAGATCGGCACATGTTGCAGCGTGCGTGGGCGCTTCTGCATCGACTTTCCAAAATCGCGTGGTGACCTTGTTGTAAACAGACCGGCACGCGAACCTCTCGCGAGCTGGCCGCGCGCTCGGATTGATGTGCGAGCCAACGGGAGACCGCCGTGGCGCAAGGCTGGAGGCGTTGTAGATCCTGAAGCAATCTCGCAGTGTCCCATTTGGAAGCCAAGAGCCGATCGTCAATAATGCGCGGATGCGGATGGCAACGCTTGCAAAACCTTTTTAATTCTTCCATAGCATTTTCTGAATTGGTGCCTTAGCTTCTCAGGGTTCAAAAATTGTTTCCAGTAGTAAGTCCGTGTGCGGTTCAATTTTGTAGGAGTAGATGGCCGTGGCCTTTCATTCGCTAGACATTGGCTGGTAGGCGGTCGTAAATATTATGAATGTACGCTGGAACACTACATGTTAGTCCGCAACGGACTGGAAGACGAGGTCGAACGTTGCCATGCGGCACGGTGGTCAATGCCGGCGAAGAAGGCATGAGTTCGGCTTCTGCGTTCGGTTCTTGAGGAGCGTTTGCAGCAGTTTTCATGCAGCGGCTCGGTAGAATGAAGAACTCTCTTTCGCATCCGAGCTCGGACCAACAAAAAAGACAACCCGCTGACTGCTGCTCAGGCTGAACAGACTGCAGGGAATCCAAGATGCCGCGTGGTGAAGTACCGTACAAATGAGACGACGCACCAATGGGTACGATCACATAGCGCAATCGTTTAGCATCTCTGTTTCTTCGTTGGCGGAGTCAAGTCGAATGTCGCCACAGGCAGCTGTAAAGGAGGCGCACAGCAGCAGCTCCTGGATGTTGCGAGAGCTCCCCGTCGCCTCCATCGAGTCCCACGGGAGGAGCCTCGCGAGACAACAGGCGGTTAGCCCAGGGGAAGGGTACAATTCCATGACTGCGGTTCACGGACGATTCGTTCGCTTCACTGTGCCTGCAGGGACTAGCGCTCGAGAAGCCTGCGCGGGCGTTTGGGGCCGTGGCGGCAGGCCAGGAGAGCGTCGTCTCCCCGCGCGCCCCTTTCAGCGGTGCGGTGATGCTGCGAGGAGCAACAATAGCACTTGTCTTATCGAGCCAGTTCCTCTGCGCGGCCGACGTTCGCTGGCTGCCACGCTGATGGTGACACAGCAGATGGCAGTCGAGGCATCTCGAGCGTCGCAGCGCGGGTTTCGCGATCATCTGGAAGCCTGCCGGGTAAGGCGCCTGCCGTACCGGTGCCAACGCGCTCTGCAGCTGCACGCGTCGATTGGCCGCAACGAGCTGTTCCTGCACCATCGAGCGTTGAAGAGGCACCGGCGAGGCTGCAGAGACAGCGACAAGTCGCCAGCCGATGCTGCAGTCGCTGCCCCCGGGGCGCTCCAAGAGGCGACACTGGCATCGCGAGTCGTGCAAGTCGTGCAACGTGTCGTCGCAGCGCGGCCACAGGAGAGGAGGCCCAAAGCAGAAGAAATTATCGGCGTCTCGGAGGCGGCCCACCGCTGCAGGTCCGCCTCTGTTCGCACCAGCTAGTGCCCGTTCTGGCGCGTTGCCTCTGCTGCTCGCGATGCATGGCCGTCTTGAGGCACCACGTCGGCGCGTGTGTGGGCAGCCCCTCTGGCCGTCCGCTGCCTCAGATCCCGCGGCGACGCTGCTGCTGCTGCTGCTGCTGCTGCTGCGTGGGCGACGTCAAGCCTCTGGACCGGGCGCTCTGGCTGCCGCCAATATGGCCAGGTAGGGGGGCCCTGGTCGCCCATCGATTGTGAGTCTGAAGCGCCCATGTATGCGGAGATTAGCGTAGAGTGGAAATGAACCTTGCAAGCCCTGACCCACGCAAGTGCAAGTCACGTTGCTGTCACTCCCCCAGCCCGCGAGAGTGCAAACCCAGCGCTGCCCTCGAGCCCTGTCCAGCTCGACCCTCATTCCCTCTGGCCTGCAGGAGAGTCGCTCTCCATTCCTTTCCTTTCCCCCCACCACGCACTCCGCGAGTGTCGGCGTCCCAACCGCAACTGCTCCTTCGCTACCAGCTACACACGCTCCTTAATCCGCCGTCTGTCTGAATATCCTGTGTTTCCGCCAACCGAGCTGTCATCGCAAGCCGCTCCTGAACTTGTCCCTGGCCCATCACCACCAAACGTTGCGCGCGCGACACACCACCGCCCCCTCGCCGTACATTCCTTCGCACTCGAGAAACAGCAGTTGAACGCACTTGGCTCCTAATTGATTTAGAATTGCGCCCCTTATACACGTCGGCCGCTATATGGAGCTCGCGTCCAAATCCGTCACCCGAACCTTCCCTACGGCCTCTCCAGGCCCCACTGTTGAATCGTAGACGATAGAGCTCGTGTCACTCATGTACGTCAGCTTCAATTGGTGGTTGTTGACGTTCGGGGTGCAAAATCCTGCAAGAATGCATCCTAGAGCGCACAGGCAGACCGCATTGCTAACTTCAACCCCCGCGAATAGTACACGGCTGCGTGCAATATCTGACCGCCGGTCTCTTTCGACGGCTGCCTTGCCTGTCAAATACTGCAGACGAGCAGTAAAAGCTTGCCAGCCAGCGTATTCTCGGACGACATACCGCACGCCGCCCAGCCGGCATCAACAGTAAGACATTTCTTTCGCTATGGACCGTTCGTACGCGCACTCGGGCTATCGCTCGTCGCTTCGACGGCTGTTCCCTCGCCCCGAATCCTCTAACACGCTGCAGACCACCATGAACCGCTTTCTCACCAGGAGGAAGGACAGGATCCTCGACGACAATGCTTCGGGTGGGAAGAAGTCAAAGAAGAGCAAGAAGGGGCAGCCTGAGCCGAAGCTGGAGCTTGACCTGGCGACCGTACTGCCATCAACGGATGACTTCAGGACCAGCTTGATCATGCCTAGTCTGTCTACACGCTTCAGCATGCTGAAAGAGCAGGACGACCCAAACTCCAAGCTGGGCAAGGCGAGCGACGACAGTGTCTTGCACCCAAAACGGCAATCGCGACTCCACGAATTCGGTTTCATCCCTGGCGGGCTCTCAGATATAGCCGAGGTTTCGTCGCTTCACGATCCGGTCCGACCGCCGTTTGCAAACGAGCGGCAAAATTCGTTCGACAGCCAAGCCACTGGAGACGGCGCTGGCAGTATGATGAGCCGGGCCAGACCCGGCGAGGGTAATGTTCTGTTTGGTGGGCGGCAAAAGGTGTACGTGATCTCCAACACTGGATCGTCGAAGAATTTGGGACGGACACTATACGAAGACGATGTGAACACATCGACATTCCAGAAGTGGCGGCAACAGGAGAAACAAAAGCATGGTGAACACTACGAGCCAGAGCTGGAGAGGCCACTCGATGGCTTGCATTCCGAACCATCCAGCCCCAAGGACTTGTACTCGCCTTCGTTATCAGGTTATAGCCAAAGACGGGAGACATCGTCATCCACGAATTCCGGCACAGCAAACACTCGCACATCGACAGCAGCCACATCCATTGCTTCTCAAGGGAACAGTTCGATACCCGCATCGTCCCCCGCACTTCCAAACTCCACTTCTGCCACATCGCCCATCGAGCTAAGCCGTTCAACGACCAAGACCCGACGACTCTACGATCAAGGACTTGACAAGCATCTCTACGACGAACAGTCTTCTGCCTTGAACAGACTCAACTCAATTCAAAGGACCCGTGCTCCTACTGGTCGTTCAACCCCGCCATTGCTCTATTCTCAAACCAGATCTGCGACAAACTTAAACGACCGCTTCAACCGGGGCGGTCCACTTCGCACGGAAAGCCCAACAATGATGAGCCATGCGAACCTTGGTGGAAAAGATACCCAGTCCGGAGGCTCAAGTCCCATCATATCTCGCCCTCAGTCTCCACCGCCGACAAGTCCCCTGGCTAGCGACGGTGAGGATGCGCAAACGCTCAACTCTGCACTGCAACATCACGATAGAGGAAAGGCTACTGCCATGGGCGCATTCAATAAACCCACCCAAGCATTCAGCGAGCAGCAGTATGCTGAGCGCCTGAAACGAATGCAGCAGGAGCGAGCCGCATCACCACCAAAATTGGAGAAGCCCAGGAAACCATCACTACGGGAGCGAGCCGAACAGGAGCAGCGGAAACGAGCCGAAGCAGGAGTTCCCGAGCGCTTCAGGTCTGAGTCCATCGATGAAGAAAAGCCAGCATCATCTGCGTTTTCAGTTTTCCAGCAAGCGGCCAATCAAATGAAAACTTCACCATCTCCGACTGTCAATTCGCAGCCAAAACGGTCGGAACCATCGCCATCTGGCATGCAGTCCCCTGATTCTCAACAGGGAACCACATTTTTTGCTTCCCCCGGAAGCAGTGATGATGAGGATGAGGCCCCGAAGACGACCGGCTTGAAACCAGACTTGGCGCGCCGACTGGAGCACATCCCAACCATACCAGCGAATAGGGCTGCGCCTCCCATCCTTGAACATCCAGCGTTGCGTTCGCGGAGCAACTCCCGGCCGCCACCACCAGAATCAGAACATCCGGCTCTTCGCTCCCGCAGTCAGTCGCGACCTGCACCACAGACGCAAGATGTACCTCGTTCTCTACATAGCGACAGGCTACAGGCCGAGCCTGGTGCGAAAACCGAGGATCCTGATGTCGATTCTCCCACGTTAGGTCCCAACAATGGCGGTCTCAGTGGGCTCATCCGACAGCATCTTCGAAATGTTAGCAACGTTTCGTCCGATTATGGTGATGCCAATCAGATCACTATGAGCCCACCTCCAACCATGACAACAGTTCCCCTGTCTCTGCGAACGCAGGACGTAGGTCTTGGTTTCCAACGTCGACAGCCGGCTTCCGAGGCGGATACTCCAGCTCATTCGAGCTACAGTCACTCCAATCCCTGGGACTTGGAGGATATTGACAATCCCTACTACGGTGAGGGCGACAGTGTCAGCTCCACTAGCCCAGTTGATCCACACAAGCCCAAGGTCCAGGCAGCAGTTGCGCCTACTACCCAGACGAGGTCTCGCGCTGCTACGGAAGGTGATCAGGTTCCTCAATGGGAGAGGGATCTTGTCAGGACTCACCAGCGGGATCCAAGCACTCTTACCCAAGAAGAACGCGATGCGTTTGAAGAGGAGCTGCAACAGAGACAGCGTGCTATCCAAGAAAGCCTACGAAGCAACATTGCGCCAGGTCGCAGCCGCGATGGAAGTCCCGCTCCTGCTGGTGGAGGCCTGAAGACTGCACTCAGCTTGCTTCGCTCGAAGTCAAGCCGAGAGTCCTTTGCCACGGTCGAGCATCCAAGACAACTGGAGTCAAACAAGGCGATGAGAATGCTCGGGATCGGGGCCAACTCAGCGAATGCTAGCAGCACCTCATTAGCAGGACAGAGAGACCGTTTCTACGAGACCGAGCACTGGAGGTCAGAGGAAGGCTTTGGACAGCGTGGCCCACCACCGCTGCGATCAAAGCCATCTCGTGTTCTTCAGCAGAGCGAGCAAGACGCGCAACGAGAGCTTGAACAACGATTACAACGTTCTGCAACCGATGACAGCAACAGGGAGCCTAGGTCACATGGAAGGTCACCGCCTACCTCAAGCAAGAGCTCGACTAGGAACCGATCAAGCTCTGAGCTCTCATCTGGTCGTTCGCGCAGTCGACCCGGCCGCTACCGCGATGATTTAGAGCAAGCTATGATCGAAGGCACTTCCTCCAAATCAATGGTATTTCCACCAAACACCTCGCCTTCTGTTCCTGGATTTGCAACAAATACAACACCGCCCGTCCCAGCTGATCGTCCGTCACTGGATAGCCAACAAAGCCGTATGAGGTCCCGCAGCAACAGCAGGGCCACAACGGCTGCTGGATATTTCGAATCAAAACACCTTCAGCCAATTCAAACAGGGAACGGCCCCTTCAACGGCACCTCGCCCCACCTGTCCCCAGCTGTCAACAGCCCTAAGCCACCCTTCGCATCGCCTGGCCTTCCTGCTTCACCTCGACCATCGCCTGGAGCTCCCAGCCCAAGTCTCAACGCTTTCCGCCCACAAGCTTCACCTGTTCCTCCTTTCTCTGCTAACAACACGCCACCTGTCTCCGGCCCGAACACCCCAGTTGCGCCCAAGTTCGATTCCAACACCTCAGTGCCTTTCACCAAGATGGGCACCATCAGGAAGAAGTCAATCGCGAAGGCCGACATATCCGAGCCCATCTTTATCTCGGGAACGTCCGTGGTAGACACTATTGAGCTTCCAGCTGGTGCTTCACTGAAGAACGGAATGGAGGCACCGCCCCCAGTTCCTCCCCTCAATCCAATGAGGCGCCGATTCGGTTTCGGACGGTCAGAGAATCAGGATGGATCTGTTCGTCCACCGCAGGCTCCATATGCAGAGCCCATCAGAACCAACTCATCTGATGCTCTAGCTAACCAGATCCATCAGCCTAAGCAGAAGCTTAGGAAGACCTCTAGCGAAGGCAAGAGTCTTCATGGCCAAGCACAAGCACAGGCTGGCGCAAGCCCAGCTATGCCCACCGGCATCTTCACTGGACGTAACAACTCCCCACCTCGACCGATCAACAACCGTCCTCTCGCTCACCGACCCATGGACGGGGCAATGTTCTGAGCTTCCATTTTCATACACCCAAGACTTTACATGTTCATTCGGCGCTTGGCTTCGAAAAGCAACATCCTACGCAGATTCTTTCGGCATGTCCTTCATTTGGGTATCTCTGGTGTTGCATACCTTCTCGCTTCTACAAAACCTCTTTAGCTCGATACCTTATTTCCTTTTTGGCGCAATCTCGAGTAGTCAACAACGGCCTCATCTCCTTGTCATCAGCAATATACCTGGGAAGTTCTTGTTTATCCTCGCATATTTGGCGAATCAGTGGGATGGTAGGAATCTTGGCAACACTGGGTTAGGGGATCCCTTCTAGACTGCGCGACCTCCACTGGACACACGTACACGTATTCACGCTTCTCCTTGGAACACCGGCTATTTTCGCTGGACTTTAATGGCTTTTGGTGTTCTTGGGCATTCATGTACTGTTAGAGGGATGGAGGGTTCTAGCTTGGAGAGGGAGGGATCAAAGATAGTGATTGTACTTTTATTATGCTAGTCTATACGCGTTGAGAGCGCAGAGATAGTATCTCGAATTGTAACTTCTAAGTCTACAAAAGCACATTGCCCAGTACTGTCAAGTGACCTTGGATTCATCACCTTAGGCTCACACTGATCAACTCATTCTTAGCATCATACGCTCTGACTTGCTTTCTTTAGCTCTAACACTCTCTCCGAACCCCACGTCCCTCCCACCTTCACAAGGTAAAACCTGTTTCCACTCTGTTTGAAAACATGATGCTTTTCTCGTCGTCACAACACCGACCATGACAGCCCCACCAACCCTCACCTCGTCGTGAAACAACGACGAATACATGGACAAACCTTGCGCCAAACATGACTCTCGTGTGTCCACGCTTCGGATCGTTGGTGTCAAGTCCACAAACCTTACTTTCACCTTCGAGACCCTTAGATAGGTCACGCATGCAGTAGTACGACGTCGACGTCAGGGGTGAACCTGCGGGCCGGACGGGGCAAGTTCGGGTGTGGATGTCTGTAGGCAGGGCAGAATGACGCAGAGTCAATGCTGCAGTGATCGGCGGGAGCACAATCGGATTGAGTATTTCAGGGCATTGTTGGAGTTTCCGGTGACACGAAACTCGGCAGTACGATATTGGGGAAGTATTGCCAAGGGTTCGGGGATTGCACTGCAGTTGCATTTGCATTATCGTCGATATCTTCTTTCGGGAGTCTAACACTTACCCAGTCCAAGCATCTCCTTCCTTTACATTCATGGGATCATTCTTGGGTCTTCTCATAGGCTTCGACTACAGTGCGTCGATCACTCAGCCATCCTCGCAAAACCTCGTCCAGCGAAAGGTTGAGGTTAGCGAGAATTAGCGAAACTCAAGATTACCCCTGGACCCACTTTTCTGCCTGCAAGGTGCTGGACCGGGGTATGTTTCAGCCCACAACCTTCCGAATGGCGCGTCTGTGCGCTATGCAGAGAACATTCTGCCATCGCGATCTTCTGGCGGCACGGAGCTCAGCGAGGGTCTTATCGAGTCAATTGCTAGTGGGTCTGATCGTGTGGTGAGTCTCGAGTCGCAGTGCTGCTGCTGCTGGATTGTCTAATGGCCAGGGAAACAAAGGTGAGAAGATACTACATAGCTACGATGTTTCTTTCCTCAAGCCATCCGAGCAATCAGGGCCTCCATCACCCAACAGCTCAATCCCAGCACGCTGAGACGCCCTTCAACGCCCAAGTGACATCTCTCATTCCCTCTGCATTAACGCTTCTCCTCGCTTCTCTCAGCCAACTAAAGCAAATAAATCAGCAGCTGTGGCAGATCGTTCGCAACAAACAGTCGCAAGCAATGATGCAAGTCACAGCACACTGTCATCGGGGAAGCAGTCTAGCTCCAACGACGATGATGGATCTCGCTCGACTCGGCTCCAATAACTGACCCTGAGCCATCCTATTCACATCTCGCATCCAAACACCCGCAGCCATCACACCTCGCGCCTTGGTCTATCTCCCGTATGCAACCTCCCGTACTCTCCCCGATCTCGCAGGCCAATCACCATACACACAGGCACAAAAATCAATATTCCAAAACACACAACGCCAATGCATAACGGATGCATGTCGAATGAGAAGTCGCAGAGGTGTAATTAACAACCTTGTCCCAGACGAGATTAGCCTTCCAGCCTGGGTGATGATGTGGAGCCCTGCTTTCCTCATCCGACGGCTCCTGCTTGCACAATCGGTCCCGCTTGGCTAATCTCGTGCTGCTGGACAAAGATAGAAAGACGTTTGATCGCTGCGCCTCTGCTTTTGCTTTTCGCAACCGCTTTTTGACCTCTTGATACTCTAACTTTCGACGCATTCCTTCAGTCCTACTATTATTTGCGAAGCTTTTGAATTATACCTATTGGCCTACTCGCTCCTACGATCCACATTTCGATACCCGTTGCTTTCAAAAGATCGAGAAGATGAAGTTCACGCTCGCCACTATCGCTTTCGCGGCTTCTTTTGCGCTCGTCAACGCTCAGGACTTAGGTGATATTCCTTCTTGCGCTGTACGTATTCACCCTCTGTGCTCTGGCTTTAATGCACGCAAACGAACAAGTGGAGCATTTCGAGGCGTTTGCAGCGTCGCATCGAGCTAGTACCTCTACCTACACAACATCAAGTTTCAAGCCAAACCCCACACCTTTGCAGAACCATGAAGCGCAAAGGGGAAGAATAGACAGCTAACAGGAGACAGTTGACATGTTTCGCCGCGGCCGTCTCCGGCTCTGGATGCAGTCTCTCAGACACAACCTGCCAGTGCACGACCGGACGCGACAGCATCTCCCAGTCGGTGACAGGTTGTGTCCCGGGCAAATGCTCTGATGATGACATTGCCAGTACGTCTTTCTCCCTTTTTCCTAGCCTTCCCACCATCGCTCACAAGTATTGACCCTCCTGCTTCACAGAAATCACACCCGCCGTAGAACAGATCTGCGCCAACAAAGGCATCACCATCACCGATCTCCCCACCGCCATCTCCTCAGGCTCGCCCTCCGCCACCGGATCCGGATCGCGAACTGCTAGCACGACCTCATCAGGCACTCAGACGGCTTCGGGGGCTAGTGCTTCGGCTTCGAACACGGGTGCGGCGGTTGCGAACGTGGCTGGCTTGGGTGCTGTGGCTTTTGGGCTTGCGGCGGCGATAGGGTTTTAGGATGATCGTGATGCTGGTATCGGAAGTGAAGACGAATGTGCGAGATTTTGGACGAGATGTGAGGTGTCGCGCTTGATGAGGGGCTAAGATGGTTGTGAAGGATTGGTTGGTGGGCTGTTGAGTAACGAGGTGTGATCATCCGTTCTGGCGTCTCTCTAGGATTCTGTGCTTCCTCGAGGTGCACCTGTTAGCTTCAAAGCAGACATTGGAACTCTGACCTGTCGCTTATCTCCATGCGATTGCTGCGCTGCATCATGGTGTCGCACACCTCCTGTTTGTCTTTTCACCTGCTCGTAGCTGAGGCCATGAAAGAAGCTTAGGCACCTTCCAACATGCCACTCCATTTCTCGGACCATGTTGTAAACTCGTCATCCTGCCCCTTCCAGCTTTGCCTGACTAGACCAGCTGCGCTCTTCGCCTTTTTACATGTTTTGTCCAGTGTTGTCTTTGCTTGGTTGTCATCGAGATCGTAGAATGCGCTTGCGAGATCGTCGACAGTCTCTGGTATATCCTTCAATATCACCATAAGCTTGTCCAGCACCCTCATTGGATCAGTAGGCTCGTCGCTCGTCTCGCCGTTCGTATTATTCGTTGGTGTAGACATTTTTGGGAAAGTCTTAAGCCTCCTCTTGATCAGCGCCTGATACAGGATGCCCACCATCTTCAATTTCTTCACACTCGAATCAAGCAGCACTTTCAGCTCTGTGTTCCCCTTGCCCAATTTGTTCGCAGCACCAAAGATATCATCCTCGTCTTCACCGTCACTACCGAGCCCCTCATCTTCGTCTTCTTCCGACTCCACATCCTCACCCCACTCTTTCAGCTCCTCAACAGCATCAAGAAGCACACTCCTGTACTCCTCCGCTTTCTTGACTACCAAGCCCACGATGCCATCTGCACAAGTCCTCAGCAGCGCATCGCAAGCCTCCCACACAACGCCCGTAGCAGCAAGCACATCCTGTTTCGCCGCCTCCGTTGGTCCATCATCCTTCTTCTTGCCTTCTTCCTCCCTCCGTTCTGCGAATCGTAGAACGAGGGCGAGCACCTCTCCCCAGCCGCTGAGGACGCGTCGGACTTGTGCCCGCAGCTCGGTGCGCATCGACTCGCCCAGCTCATCCTTCTGCCCTTGCTGTGCTGTAGAGCTGGCGGCTGCGACCATAGCGCTCAGAACGCCTGAGGATACATCGCCGATCTTGCTTATCACGGCGGAGGGTGTGAGCGGTGGTGTTAGGAGGAGAAGCGAGAGGGTCGTTGTGTGCGATTTTAGGAGGGTTGTGGTAGCTTTGATCGTTTCCAGGGGATTTGGCTGCGGTGAGGATATTTCAAGGGAGGCTTGAGTGGCCTGAGAGGGCGAAAGCGAGGACTGGTAATGCGTGAGGAGGGTCTGGGTGGTTTTTGTGAGGTCAATGAGGGAGCGCATGGAGGGCGCTTCTTTGGTGGTTTTGGGTGGCATGTTGTGGGCGCGTGTCTGAGTATGTCACGAAAGCAGGAGAGTATCAAGATCATGGAGTAGCCCTATGCATGAGGGACCAGATGTTGGATTGCTATATACAAAGAGTGCAAGCAGAAAAGTTGGTCGAATTTTGGTGGGGCTGGGATGACTCGGGAAAGAAGCTTATCGATAAGCGTAACCCTTCCGTGACGCATTTCGACCTTGAGTATCTGGCTCCTCCCGACTTCGACATCCAAGCCCCGATACCTCTTCTTATCCCAAGAGGCGAACTTTGAAGGCAGAAGAAAAGGCAGTGAAATAACCATAGCCCTCGCCCGCATCCTAGGGTCGATGAGAAAGCAGAAAGTCACAAAGCATGAACACCGTTGAGCCTGACCCTAGAACCTGAGCCCATTGAATTGAGCCTCGGCGTTGGAAAGAAGAGAAGAAGTTTTGAGCATGAAGAAGAAAAGAAATTGAAGAGAAGGAGAATCAGTTGTTTTGAGCTGTCGATAGCATCAGTATTCGGCCAATTTTCCGATCATGCAATCCAGTCGACATTGCACCCTAACTCCCGGAACCGGGGAACGGATACCGTATTACGACTCCTGGAGTGCACTGCTTCGTTAAGCTGGATCCCACCTAATTAGGTCTTGGTCGACGAAGCGCTCTCACAGGGTAATGCGACTACAGTATCTGTACCCTTACACTGGGATTCGAAAGTTTGGCGTATTCTTGCCCATATGTCATTCAAGAGTTGGCGAAAGGATCATTGAAGTCATTGAGAATCGCCTCATCGTATGTCGCAACATAGCGCTGCTCGCGTTCCATCTTAGCTTCGCGGATGATGTCGTAGCCCCTTCGGGAGATCCTGATGGCTGTATGGGCTAGAATGTCTTGTCCTTCCGCTAACTGAAAGCTCGCGCCTCGCCCAAGCAGTAGGTCAACCATCTCCCTACCTCCACACATGGCTGCCTGGATAAGAGGAGGATATGTCTTGTCCGGGGTTGTGCAACCGTTTGGATTCGCTCCTGCCTTGAGAACAATTCCGACGATCTCGACATCTCCGGTCCTAATCGCGTAGTAAAGAGGCGATGTCTTGGATTTCGGGGTGTTTGGTGCCATTCGACCTTTGCCGAACAGTGCGGACACGATGTCTATCCTTTCCCTGGAGCAAGCCTTCTTGAACGCCGTAAGTGTGACCCGCGGTTCGCCCGTTATCCTGACCCCCAAGAGATAATCCAGTGTTTTGAGGTTTCCAACGAATATAGCATTCTTTAGCCAAGTGTTGTATTCTTTCTTCGGCACCACCGTTTTACGACTTTGGTACCACTGAACGAAGACTTTTGTTGCTTCTAGACGGCCCGACAAGATCGTGGAAGTGAGAGCTCGATTGAAGATTTCCTTCGTCTTGGGTTCATTCAGCGTCGCCTCTGTCGCCTGAATCCAGTTCTCGTGCAGAATGGCGGAGATGATGTCCGTATACCCTCGAGTGGCCGCATGTATGAGAGGGTTACCAAAGAGGTGGCTCGGCTCGTGGCCGACAAAAGGTATCTGAAGGAGCAACGCCCTTACAAGCCCAAGGTTTTTCATCGCCACTGCTGCTGCGAGCTCGTCCACCGGCTGAATCATAAGCTGAGTATTCGAATCCATCCTATCCAGCTGACCGGAGCGGAGTATAGCCATTACGTTCAAGGATTTCGGAATGATGAGGCAGAGTTCCTTCAGGTAGCTCTGTTCGAGAGGCTCCTCGCCGTGATTGCCGTAACGAAGAAGTGCCTTCACCGTATCCTGTATCAAATTCGGTAGCAGCGGGTTCACATCGAGGAGCTTCTTAGTACGGTGCAGTAGTATATCGCCAGCAACACAAGTGGCCAGTTTGTTCTCAGTCGATCTGTACGAGCTGGGTCGGCGCTGAAATGCGGTAAGAGGCTGATTGGCAACGATATCGTGGCGGATCTCGCCTGCGAATGTTTCTGTTCCCATTAGCATATGTCATTGGAGGGGATAGACAGCACAGGCACGCCAACATACTGCAAACTTCGCGGAGCTTCCATGCCTTATCGACTCCCACTTCTGATACGAACTCATGGACGATCCTCTGGAACATCTCCGGCGGGAAGTCGAGCAGCTCCATGGTGAAGAGTACCGTCTGGACCTATTGAAGCCCTCCAGTTATTAGGATACGTAAATCTCCGGAAAGACTTTGTGGACCTATCTTGGCGGGAATGCCTCGAAGCCTCCGGTGTGCTTCCTAGCTATTGGTGCAATAGGCGAGCGTTAGAAGTGTAGCAGTCAGAAACGAGGGCCACGTTCCCCTTATATATAAGAGCACAGAGCCGGGGCCAACCGACTCGGGTGAAGGTGAGAGAGCAAGAGCGTTATCGAGGTAGAGGTAGTATAGCCAAAGGTGAGAGAGATGAGCCAATGCCTATTGCGACGAGCGACAGCGGGAAGAAGCTTGCCAGTTGTTGTGGCCGGCAGGGGTAGCTCTTATAGCTGGATCAACAAGATCAAGGGACGAGTGGTTCATTAAATTGAAAGACCGGCTGAGGTTGAAGGCCAAGGTGAAGGTGAGAAAGCGGTGCCTTAGATCGAAGAGTATAGCTGCCCGTCGCAACTTCCTTGACCACCCACCGCGGGACGAATCAAAATGTGCATGTTACGCGTGGTATTCGCTATCGATGTTTCTTGCAGCCGAAGAATGCATAGCATATTTTGTAAGTGGTATCATTTTTGTTTGCCTAAAATCCCTCGCCCCCTTGCCGCCGATCAGTGTCAAATTGAAGAGACGCTCATGAGCAAAGAAGATGACTTCTTTTGAGAAAGAAGCAGATATAATCATGCTCATGAAAGTAAAGGAAATCGAAGGGATCCGTGTTAGTGTGGAGGAAAGAAATCGTTGGATGACTTTTGAAAACCGCCGAACTCCAGACCATATTGCACCCCGGAATACTCAACATTACGTGCCACCGATTTATGGGCAGTATATTGAATCGAAAGCCCCTAGGTCGATTCTATGCTTGTGTAGTTTTCCACTTACGGTATGCACGCTTTACTTCTCCCAGTGTCGGAATATCAACTCCGGCTCCTTGCGCGATTCCCAATGGTCGAAGCAGCTTGTATATCTCTTTCTTCCCAACCCAAGCAGTGCAAGTCTGGGGCATCTCGAGCTCCGGAAATCTGACCTGTTTGACCGTTGCCCCCTTTTCGATGAGTAAATTGACCATTTTGATGTTGTTCTTGTCGATCGCCTTCTGAAGAGGCGTCACGGCGCCTTTGTTTGAGAATGTAGGACCATCTGGGTTTGCTCCTGCATGCAATACCGTTTGAACAGAATCCATATTACCACTAGCGACTGCTGCTGTCAGAGCTGAAGAAATACGGTATATCTTGTGTGGCTGGATTCTGCCTTTTCCCATCAACGCAGCTAGTATGTGCACGTCACCAAAGCAGCATGCTACCTCGAATGTGCTGAACGTTATTCTCGGGTGATATCTTATTTTCACTCCTAATAGATAGTTGATTGAATCGAGGTCTTTGTTTCGAACTGCTCCCTTCAACCATGTGTTGTAGTAGGGCTTTGGCGGTATATCCACGTGTTTGATATACCAGTCGAGCAACAACTGCATGCTTGCGTGGTTGGCGTCGCTTATCATATCCGAGAACAATTGGAGAGTAAAGGAGGGATTAATGTTCCCGGTCTTGTATTGGTCAGGGTCATTCTCGAGATGCTCTAGGATGTCTTCTATAAGACGATGATCACCAGCACATACGGCATTCTTCAGAGGATTTCCGAACATGATATTGTCCTCGTATACCGGTGCAGACCATTGAGATAACACCGAGCGAGCTAGTCCAGAATCCTGGAGTCGAGTTGCGAGCGCAAGCTGATCCACGAAGTCGTAACGATCTGCGTAGAGAGGACAGATGACCAGATCATCAAAGATGAGGTCGTCATAACCTGCATCTACGATAGTCTTGCATACTTCTCGGACACAATCGTCGTGATTTTTTCGAGCGCCATAATGATCGGAGACAGGTGCTTCGAAGAGGAAGTCGGCCAGGTTGAGTACTTTTTGTGGAAGCGTGGGGTGGAAACCAAGAACGTTTTGTGCTCGGTGGTATAGAAGTAACTCGAGGAATTCGCAGTCCTGAAATAAGGGTACTCGCTCTTCGGATATAGCTTGAGCATTTTCGTAGGTCTCGCGCGGCTGCCTTAAGAGGATATCATCTTTGACTTCATTTGCGAAGGCCCCTTGGAACATGTCAGCGCATTGTAGTTGCTTGGGGCGAAATTGACTTACTGCAGACTTCACGATACTCTGACCATGTTTCGGGTATACCGATGTTCTTAACGAGCTCATGTATGATATGCTGGAAGATCTCTGGTGGCAAATCAAGCAAATCCATGTTGTAAAACTGAGGTTCTGCTTGTATGAGATTTCCGTAACCAGTAAGACGATGAAATACTTGGGTGACTACCAAGAGTCTAGCTTAGATGTTGTGATGAGAATGTTGAGTATGGAGTTGCTGAGAACTATATGTGATGAGGTGACGCTCGGCTGCTAAGATTGAAGGTAAAGTAAGGGGGTGATCGAGGTCAGCTTCTATATATCAGTTGTCAGAAGGTAGTGTTATTGGAATTGTGTGTTCCGAGATGTTCAGTGGAGGTAGAGTCTTGTTAATAAGGCAAAGTAGGTAATTAACCCTCTATGATGAACTGAAGAGACTTCTTATGTAAAGGTGAAAGAAGACTGGAATATATCGACTGCACTGTAGAGCTAGATTGATGAAGTCTACGTAGTTGAGACGGAGGATGCTTATAGCATTCGACTTATGTATGGTTTAGAAAGCGCACCTTACCGGCGTCTTGGCATCTCTTCTACTTATATAGACTATAACTAAGAAGAAGGCACCCGTGCAAACGCCCAAAAGACCTCTAGGCCATAATTTTCAGTGTCTGGACAGACTCCATTGAACGATGACATTCTATACAACTGATGCTTGTCCAAGGACGCACCAAAACAGGCAGAGAGTTACTAGCAAAGCAGATGTTGTCGTCAATACGGTCAGAGGGGACGAAATGCGGCACATCGTGGAATATTTCCACGAGGGAGTGGCAACAACGTCCGAGGCCAACGATTGCACGATCTGTTGCAATAGCTCAGATTAGAGGCTGTAATTACAATGTAGAAATGTGCAGAGATCCTCCTCGCACAGGTATCCACTTTGGAATACGTCGGCGTGGCGACATTTGCTTTATTCGCCAGATTTATCGAGCATATGCATACACGAAGGTTGGAGGTAGTAACACCTTAAGCTACGCGTGACCAAAAACCTACGATCTCGATCCTTCAAGGTAAGAGGTGAAAAGGAAATGGGTAAGCTTCACATCATCTTTTGCAACCTCTTCCCTGACAGTCACTGGTGGCCTTGATCGCATCGTTTTCAGCACGTGTACCACCAGTTTCAATGCTTCCCATCATCTCTGACAAACTTACTGCAGTTGAAAACTAGGTGTTGAAACCTATACAGATTTCACGGCTCTTTTTTATTGTCTCTATCTCTCAAATGGGTTTTCCATTGTCATTCTAGGATGGATGTTCTGCGCAAGTTCGAATACAAGTCTCTGGCATCGCACCCAAGAAGCGACACTTCTTCAAACATAGACGCAGAAGAGACCAAAGGCTTTCTGAATGGCACACATGTCGATGGCATTGAACGAGGGAAATCTTGGCAAGGAATGTTGGTGCTCCTGACGATGCTCAACGTAACCATCCTCCTCCTCTCAACTACACTATTTGCAACATGGTGTGCACACCGCGACACAGGACTGAACGCAAATTATCTCCGAATACAGCCGTTTAGCCCCGTCACGACTTCTTCGACCTTGAGCCCAAGATCAAGAAGATCAACGGGACTTTCTACCCAACGAGAGATGGTGGAAGTATTGCGCGGCACCAACCTAATCCAGTAGACGACAGAGATCTGGGACGAGTGGGAGCTGACTCGGGTATATCCTGTAACTCGGGATACTCTGCTTAGGATGGGCATCCCGGCTGACCGGGTGGAAACCGTCGCTAAGTTGGAGAACGATGTCTGGGGTTTAGGCGATGATGCATATGCTACCATCTTCGACGTATACCATCAGGTCCATTGCCTCAATTCTTTGCGACATATTGCGTACGGAGACTACTGTAAGCCGCTTGGTAGACGACTATTAGAGAGTGCTCGGGCTGACAGTAGTAGACAACAAGAGTATGGGTAGAGCCCAAACAATCAAGCAGCGCGAATACCACATCAACCACTGTGTTGACATTCTGCTTCAATGCATACAACGTAGCGGGAATCTCGATGTGATGCCTTTGCACTGGGTTGAGACGCAGGAGTACCAGATATGTAAGTCAACCATCTCTGTGCCGTGGCCATCCATATACTATCATATCGCTGACCGTGTGGCTCAGGTCCATAAACAAACAGTGTATCAGCTTCGAGAAGTTGACCGAATTACGCAAGGCCAACACCATCGATATGGACAAGTATGTCGAAGTGATGAAAATGCCGGAAGTAGAGAAGCCAGGCATCAAGCAGCTTCCGGCCGCCGATCAGTATTATGAGTATTGGGGGTACGAAAACCCGAATCATAAACCGAAGTCGGAAGGAGGTCATGGAATTCCAGTGGACATAGACAACAACCTCTGATAAGAGGTAAGCAGTTCGGGATCTGCTCGTCGGCCTGGATGTATGCGGCCTCCCTTGTTCTGGTGCTTGTAGATGGTGACTGGTGAGGATTAGTCGAGGAAATATCGCTTGGATAGACAATACATCGCATCATGCTCCTCTTTGTGTACCCAGTGACTTCTGCGGCGACTCATTGATCCCTGGCTATGCCTCTCGATACCCCCGCAACCAACACTGAGATAGTTTACGTAGCAATATCTATTGTGTCAAGCATCTCAATTTGCTTCATAGTCGGCTCTACTCCATTGTCGATTCCTCTTGCTCTCAATATGCGCGCCAACCTCTCCGCCCTCGACAATCTCGAGAGCCTCTCCCACGGTGAAAGTTCGAGTGGTTGGACCGTTTATGTCTTGTCCCAGCCCTCTTAGATTGACTGGCAGAGCTATGAGGAGCAGCTTGAGTCTGAGTTGGGGAGCGCTGGTTCCTTTGGTGTGAGACAGGGGGCCCGTTGGTGAGCCGTCTATCATTACCAAATGATAGGGATGGTGAGGTTGTTAGGTTATCGATAGACGTATCCGTGAGAGATTGATAGCGTGTAGTTAAGTTCCCGAAGTTGGACATCAATGTAGGGTACGGCATATTGAAGGTTGTTTGAACCACCCAGGGGAAGCTAGCTTGAGATACACCATTGGATGATCTGTTATTTGGATCGGTTGGAACGATATCAGATGGGTGGCTATCATACTCCGAGTTTTCTGATCTTCGTCGTTTTCTCGGGGTAGAAGCGCTTCGAAAGCAGAGATGCTCAAGCTCGGTGGTAAGGGCTTCGTTTTTGCTATCATGGCGTAACAGCTCAATGATACTGTTGACTATTTCGACCAGCTTTATTGTCCGATGCGGAGACCGCAGGTGTGGATCGTGGATGAGATTCCATGAGTCTGCTGCTGAGCAAAGGTACACTCTGAGTAGCTCCGCAATCTCAATGATGTTCTGATTGCCCTTTCCCTCTAGAAGATCGGTGAGAAGATAGAGTGCATATGACCATACAGTGCGTAATTCGATGATCGTCTCTGGGCTTGCAGCATGTTCAAGAAGATACGCCAGGGTGGCCGATCGATCCTCAAGCGAGGGAACCAATACTTTCCTCCCCTGACCAACGCCTCCAATTGGACCATCTAGATCAGCATTTGCACTATCATGAGCTGACGAATAGCGTGTATGGTCCAGCCAGCTATCTTGGGCATGCAAAACCATAGCGCATCTGTGATCACTGTCGAAACGATGGAAGGAGGTACCATTGAGATATCGTAGGAGACCATGGCGAGCTGCAAATGTCTGAATACTTGCGATCTGTCGTAGCTGCTTGGAGACACGTTCGTCACGTTGTGCTACGTCGTAAGGTCTTTTTGACCAGTGATGATCGCTGACAGGGTCGTTGCTGGTCTTCGCGGTATCCGGCTTGGCCCAATGAATGTTCATCGTTCGATCAGCTTCTTCAATATAGCGTCTGACGAGACGATCGCTCATACTATCTCTGCGACAAGCCCTTACCATAATGTTAAGGTAGTTATGCAAAGCTACATCTTTGAAGTACCGTGCAGTTTTCATCATCGAGAGACACGCAGATGCAACATTGAGAACCGGTTGCAAACCGGACTCATTTGTAGACTCACAAATGTCTTTCCAAACATCGTCGGAAGCTATGAATTCTGCGACAGTCTTGTGAAGATACGCAACTCTTGAACCTTCGAGGAATCCCATTTCTCCATAGAACATACCGCGGCTGTCTACTACGGGCCGATGGTTCTTTCTACGCACTTCCAGCAGCCCGCAACATCGGCTTCTTATCCGTGCCGCAATATTTTGTACGGCCATGTCGAAGTATTCGTACTCTAGTAAGGTGACGGTAGAGTCGAAGACTTCATCATAAGGTCTGACCGCGTGCGAAAATGCTATTGCACTTAACGGGCTGCCGTTCGTGGTCTCATTCCATTCGGAGAATATGCGAAACATCTCGTTGGCTTGCACACGGTATTCGTGTGGCCGTTGGCAGAACATCGCTCGGTAGAGGTCTTTGAGATCTGATGGAATGGTGTTCAGTTTATGTTGGAGATCTTCAATGTCATCACCGGCCTCTAAGCCGTCTAGAAGAATCTTGACGACCAACTTGACCCATAAAAAGACGCCTTCAGCTTTTTCCTCGATGTCTTTGACAAGTTTGCGGGCCGAAGACGATGTGGTTCTGAAGCCTAATCGTTGGACCATAAGGGGATGGGAAGACAGTTCGCCCTGGATGAAGATGCTCATATCATTTCTTGTTAGATCTTGTAATCGTGCGGTAGGGCATCCTTTGAATGCATTTATGCAGGCATTGATGGGCCGGCTGGATACCACGAGCTTGATATTCGGTGATGATAGGCTCCGAAGAAACCGTGATAGATCCCTATGATCTCCTTCGACTCATCGATACCGTCAACAAGTATGCAAAGTTTCAGAAACCCCGCTGACTTCTGTACGAGTAGTTCGAATGCAGCCTTGAGCTCGACGTAGTAAGGCTCCTGATCATCCTCCGCAGTTTGCCAACCAAGGTATAACACTGGGAAGACAGCCGGTATCAGTTCTGGGTATCTGCGGAGAACACCGTGGAGTAAGGCGCGTAGTAGTCCAACGTGGCTTTTCTGTAAAGGTGTACCAACGTTCCAGAAGAAGAAGGTTAATATCATGTACTCGCCGGTCCCAGCCCAGGACCTGACAGCGTCCACCGTTCTTGGGTGTCGGGCAATAAAATTCATCAAAGTGGATTTACCACTCCCAGCTTTTCCGTCGACAAAATATACCGAAGCAAAGTCGTCTTTCGTCAAATAGGCTGTAAGGTCGTCCCAAGTTGGCTCCTGTCCAGGCTCGCGGAAGATCCACTCGAATGTTGCGCGATATGCTGGGTCAATCTCCTCATACCTCAAGTCCTTTTGGCGGAAGTTTAGCCCTTGTAGGAACTCGTTTTCGCGTGACATCCCTGCTACAAATCTAAGTCCAGAGATTTGTTTGACGCAATACAGGATTTGGCCTTGCAGTTCGTCGAGCCTTGGACCTGACTGATCTTGCACGAGGTCGACAAGACATTGTAGTGTGCTGAGAATACTGGAGTTGTCTGCGAGGAGAGTCTGACCACCATCCTGCAAACCTTTCAGATGCCCTAGCACTTCTTCGTGAACTCCTGCCGAACTCGAACGGAGTGCGAGTACTGTTGCGAGTGTCAAAGAGTTCCGAAACCGATCGAGCTTGTGAACAAAGTCTTCAATCTTATCATGGGCCCATCGAAAACGGATGCTAGCTTGCGCGTGACGCAAAGGATTAGATGAGGTTGTCTGAGGTCCTACGCTGTTAAGATAGGCAAGAAAATCTATTCCAGCATTCTCACAATCTGCGGCAATATCTAGAAGATTCTGGGTCGAGTCAGTAATGGCATGCGTAAGTTTCCCCCGAACTGATACACTGACCTGATCCTCATATTGTAGAGTCTCATTGGAAGCTTTCAGACGCGTCGTGATCACCTTTGCTTGTTTTTGTAATGCCTCAGTGAGTTTTATCAGAGCAGGAAGCGACGAAGGACGCCCTTTCTTCCTGATTTCTTCCGCTTCAAGGACTAGGCTGGACGCAAATTGCACGAACTGTACAACGTTCCCGGCAAGGCCAACAGCAACCAGAGCCTCGAGCATCGTGGCATCGGGGGTGAAGTCTGGATCTGAGAGAGTCGTCGCTGTTGGAGCTTTGTAACATCTTCGCTCATCAGGCTCCGAAGGCGCATATCACGAGGTGTGATGTTGTGCGGCTGAGTTGAGCTGCGTGTCTGATTGGCGATCCAGCAGTAGCATTGTGGCAGTGCTCGCAGCAGCGAGGCGCATTTTTCGCCCACTGTAGAGGCGCACCGACAATGAGCCATCTTCACCTGTTGAAAGCTTCCAGGATGTAGTTGTGCTGTGAGGTGTCTTTGAAACTCCGATACGAGTAACTGATGAGAGGCGTGAATCTACAATCACGACGTGTCGTGGAATTCTGGTCCAAAATTCACAGCGGCAAGGTTGAGAGGGGCGTGAGAAAGACCTAAGGATCCTCGTGGAAATCTAATCGAGAAGACGAAAATTGTGATCAGCCTTCCAGACTCCATCTAGGCTTTACCTGAGTAGGGCCTAGTTGAAGGCACGTGCACGATGCCAACGGTGCCTTCAAACGATCTGGCCATTATGCCGTCGAGAGACCTCTCCATATATGCACTAACAATACAAGGTTACCCATCTTAGGATGGTCCATGTAGCGCTGATTGTTCCTTTAATGTATATATAGTCGGCAATGATCTGATGTTAGTATGACCATGATGAGGTACACTGGTCATCGTGACCTCAACGTGCGGACTTTCGACTATACTAGAGGTAGCCTCGCTTTAATTTGCGCCGGTTGGAAGTGGCATTTACAAACTCCTCAGAGGGTCAGACACAACACACCAATCGCATTCGGGGAATTCTAGGCCCGGTTCATCCTCAGCCAGCAGTACAAACGATGTCTCTGCGAACAAGCTATCCAGTCCTTTTGCGAACATACCAGGCCACGCATCGCTCGCTCACTTCCTCTGCACGCCTGTTAGATGACAAGATGATGGGCGACAATCCGAAAGCGAACCAGCCTGACTCCGGTCCCAACAAAAAGGTCCGCGACGATACCCCAAACACGGATTCTCAATCGAATGCATCCCAGCAAGAACAGCAAAGCGGCGACGACCATCCGGCGAAGCAACCAGATCCCCAGTCAGAGCCGACTCGTTCGACAGGTATTGGAGGCCAGAACGAAGTGAAAGGAGGTAAAGAAGGAATGGGTGCTCCGACAGATGGGTAGCGGCAGAGGCGATCGACTTGATTGAGGAACACAATCGTACCACTATCACGACACATCGTTCGTTTCCAACAACTACCTTCATCACGGGACTAGGGGTACAAATAGCGTATTACTATTCCTAAAGTGCTGCGATCAGATAAGCAAGATCCCACTTGAGTAGTGTTTAGAAGACGAAGCGCTTCTACGGAGTAATACTATATAGTATCTATGCCCCTACTCTGGGTTTCGAGGACATCATGTTGTAGTGAATTTTTACCGCCCCCGCTCTGAGGTGGAGGAGAGCGGAAATCGGAACAGACTTAGATGGGACCTGCCCTTTCAAAAAATCGCGCAGTTTGGCCGTAGTCGACTCCAAGCCGTGAATATGGGTGCCAATACATGCATGAGCTCTCGAAATTTCATTTCGCTCGCCCAGTATCACTCATACATGAATTGAGTCGAAAGTTTCATCCCCTCGCGCAGACTTCCAAAGTTCCAAGGTTGTTGTGACATGTCACGTGGCAGGGTCGACCTCGGCAGACATGACGTGAGGCATCAGCGCGTTGGGCACAACTTCAACCGTTCCGCCGATGGTATATGCCTCCACTCCACCATTCCTATTCTTCTCCACATAGATAAAGCTGGAGAAACCCCATGCGTGACCATACAAGCAGCGCATTCACAGGATTGCTGCGAACCGCAACAGACGGTCGCTGATTCAACAAAGGCATTGTTCGTTCGCCTTGCGTTGTGCGCCTTCACCATCACCGTCACCTACAACGCCTATAAAGCAAACATGTCTGCCAAGCACAGAGTTTGTCTCGGGCAGGAACGAATTCTTTTGCGCAACAACAGTCACCCACACACGGCTGTCTACTTTCGCGACGCTGCAAGCACGCGCGCAGGCGCATAAAGCGAACATCTCTTGAATCCTTTGCCGACCCATCCGGACGCGTATCAAAGAACCTCACGACATCATCGGGCAACAGACTCACATAAGTAACGCAACATTGCTTCGAAAATGGCGCGCAGTAGCTCCCTGACCGCGTCACTAGTCCTGTCAACCAAAGAGCTAAAGCACTTTCACCGGTTTCAGCGCCAAGAACTCCATTTGAATGCCTGCGATGTTGGAAAACTTCCCTCAATCATGGAATACACAGATTTTCTCGCCTGGAGAGAAGCACGACGCACGAATCGCACGCAATCCGATTTCGATCCGTTCGCGCTTGCCGATGAGCTATCTGCGCATCTGAACAGCCCCACCATCGAAAAGCAAAACTGCGGCTTCCTTCAACCGCTTGCAGAGATTTGCAAACACCGGCTCCATCCAGGCACATCTATACAGGCTACCAGATGTCCTGTGTGCACTGTTAATGATTATGTGGCGTATCTGGAAGCTATCGAGGCAGAGCTTGAGACAGCCGGCGAAGCACAAAGGAAGTCCCCAAAGAATGGTGGTTATTACGATGAAATCTTGTTGGCATGGTCTGCTGCAAAATTGTGCTGCGTGAAGCTCCTTTTTCAGGTGGAAGAAAGTGCTGCGGCAGAGCTTCGGTGGACACTGCAGCACCCAGATTTTGTTCTCGCGGACGGAACCATGTCAGCAAAGATGGCACTGGAAGAGTACTGGGAGCAGTTTGATCACGCCTCCGACGCAGACTTAATCGGTATAGAGGAGCACGAATGCGCGAGGAACGTGCATTTTGCAGAAGAGACGAACTTTGACTCCGGAAGGGGAGAGTGTTACTTCTGGCAAAAGTCGCCTCGGTATGAACCTGGAAGATACGCCGTGGGACCCGCAGATATCGACAAGGATGTTGAAGAAGACGACGTTGACATACCGTTCGTGTTGCCCGGGGTAGAGGATTTCGAAGAAGAGGCCGAGGAAGCAAGCTCCTCAGGGGAAAGCACTTCAGGCGGATATGACGACACAGATCAAACGTCTTGGGACGAAGAAGACACTGAAAAGTGCGATGCAGATACTCTTTTTGGTACTGGCTTCATTGTTTTTGGGGAGGACTAGTCCTTCACACTTAGTAAATAAATCCTTTCACAATTTTTTACAATTTTGGCGCGGGTGCCTAACAAAATACTGTCTACAGTGATAACCCAAAAGAGACATCTTGGAGCTTCATCCCCGAACTTTCACTTTCTGGTTGTAGACGCACCCAAATGAGAAATAGGCATAGCAAGAGCATGTTCCTAAGCTTCTTGGGTGTTCATAAGTCCACATCCTACAACATACCAACGACTTGCAGTCGTCTGATCCGGCGTCTGCACCTGAGCTTCAACACCACGACCGTAACCACCGCAACAGCCTTTGCATAGCGACGCTCAACTCTTGTCACGGTCACCCAGGCAGCAGGTACGTCAATCACCACTCTCAACACCACAACAACATGGCTTCAGACATGCTCGCCTCCATTCTCTTCGGCGATAGAGAGCTACAAATCTACCTCCGCTGGCAGACCAACAACTCAGTGCCTATCGCGAGGTACAACGCCCTTCCAACAGCGTTCGAGTACGCGGAATTTCAGAGCTGGCGCAATCGCGCTACAGATTTGCGTCCACCTTCCCGCGTCCTTCTTTATCACAACACCACAACATTCCGCCAAACACACGACGACATGGAGGAGCAGGTCCGCTTGCAAGCCGACGGCTGGGTGCTCGCCACCATATGCCATCACCCGCTTCACCCTTCACACCCTGACCTACCCTCCGCTATGGACTTGGAGGACGAAGACGGCGAACTCGACTCCATACCTGTGCGCTGCCCGGTTTGCACGATCCGCGTCTTCCTCGACTTTCAGGCCGCGCTATACATGAAGTGGGAGGATATCGGTGGCCCTTGGCGCCTGGGGGAGTCTGACAGACCTAGTAAGTATTCACAAGCCATGAAAGCCTTCTATGCCCGCAAAGTATGTATGATCAACACGGTCATGGATTTTGAGGAGTGCAAGGATATGGAGGAGGCGTGGGAGAGGGAGAACGCGGGCGTGGATATGGGACCGGTGGCAGAGTACAGTGCGAAGGCGGCTGTGGAGATGTTCTGGAGGGAGAACAGCTATCCGGTGATGAAAGGTGTGGACGCGACTGCGATGACTGAGGGTGGGGATGGTGGTATGGTGACGGAAGACCAGACAGGTGAGGAAGAGGAAAAGCACCAAGGTATGCCAGAGAGCACTGATATCGGAACAGGGCCTGTCCACGACATCATCGCCATGGTTGAAGACGCCATACAGGAGTTCCAAACCACCTCGCAAAACCCAAACTCCATTCTGGTCAAGACACCCTCCCCCAAGAAGTCAACGAAGAAAGTCGACTGGACGCCCGACACCCCCGAGGATACCGCTCACCGCCCGCAGGTATTCTATTACAGAGACACCACAGCATACGACCTCAACAGCAAGTTTGCCTGTCCTAAGGAAGAGGGCTGGGAGGATACCTCGATGCTCCACGATTACGAGTACAACATCTCGCAATGCCGAATCCTGCTATGCTTCAAGTCTATCGACAGGGTCCTCTATCGCGAGCTCAACTTCTTCCGAGAGCACGACAACCCGCACGTCGAGCGCCTGGTCTACCTAGTCAACGACTGGCTGAGCGAGCAACCTTTAGCGGACCGACGATTCTGGATCCGTGCTCTAGAGGATACGAGCGACATATTCCTTGTTTGGAAGGCCGGAAGCTGGGCGGACGACGAGAAATTTGATGCGTTCGAGAAGAGGAAGTCGTTGAAAGGCACCGAGGTGGAGCAGTATGCGCGAAGCATGGGGGATTGGGACGAGGAACGCGATGGGCCGGCTAACGTTATTGGACTCGTGCCTAATCTCGTCGATGGGGAAGGGGTGATGAGTGATGAGTGCGAAGATGACCTCACCAACGATCCGGCTATCAGGGTCGTGGGTAGGCAAGTATGCGAGGAGGTTGAGGAGTGGTTGCCACACTTGGTGGACGATTACGACGGCGATGACGAGATGGACATCACCGTCTTAGATCTCTAAAAGAACAGTAAGCCTGACGATGGAGGTCATGCAATTGGCGTCGTCGGTGAAAATCGCATGGGAGGGGCAACGGAGTGAGCTGCGCCTCGCTCATGTCGTCCGCGAATGGGGAGTACGAAGCCGCGACCGAGTGATGTTATGTCTCACCGCATCGGCGTTTGTGATTCTTCCTAATCATCCAGGTCTCTCAGCTGTACGTAGTGATGTTTGAAACGAGGCGTTTAACTGCTAGCGGCGTCGTCTGCTGCTCGATAGCAAGTCCACCAATACCAAAAGGGTGTTGATACCTACCACAATGCGCATGTGCGAGAAGAGAACGAAAAGACAGCGCGAAGGGAATGCCAAGGTTGAATCGAATTCAAGGTGACTAAATGGAAAGAGATGGAGCTCCGCCTTCGATTGGTGACTGGGATATTGAGGATGAGGGACACGAGGTTCAAAACATAAATTGCTTTGGTCCCTCCTAGGAACTTAACGAGAAGAACGCTATGAAGAGGGCTATCTGGATACATTCTTCCGGGCATGCAAAATAAGGGCCATGTCCTGTACTATCATCAAATGTGTAGCCAAACGCTGGAAAGGCACGCGAGTGATGCAGAAACGTGTTCACATGACAACGCAGCAGGAATTCTGCTTCTTGGCCTGTTTCCAGTGGGTCAGCGCAAACCTCGATTGGACTGAAAAAGGCACTAACTTGCGTATAGAACATCTTGCTCGACGCACTCAAGTTCTCACTCTTCGCGACCATGTCCTCGAACTTCTGCCCTCGCTCGAGAGCGGCCTGAATTGACCCGTGGAGATTGATCTTGGTTTCGTCAAGTTCGCGTTGAATCTTGGTGATGTTGTCTGCCTGTGCCGGGTCCTGCCACTTCTGAAGATCGCCCTTCAGATCTGGAAGCTGCAGCGAGTTGGGAGCAGCGCTCTGGAAGGCGGGACGATTGTAGCGGGTAAGGAAGTCGTCGACGACTTTGTTGAGCAGTCCGTGGGCCACTCGGGCATCGTACTCGCGGTCTGTGATACAAATGCCGCAGAAGCCCTCGGTCCGGCCGTAGGAGACCAATGTGTTATTCTCTTCGATTTGTGTGTCAGATTGATCTCATGTGGAGAAGATAACAAAACGCACCGCCCTCCTCTCCTGGCTTGGGCATGACCGTGTTCCGCTGTCCTGGGAGCGTCTGTCCTGCGAACGACGCTGCAGCAGCTTGTAGCTATATGCAACTATCAGCGGGGTCCTTGCCTCGTTTTCGGCCAGCCTCTGCAACGAGAAGCATGCTGTCCTTCCAGGGTAGGCTGAGACCTACGAATTCGAGGACCGGGGGCTTTTGGAAAAAGTTTAACCCGGCGAGATTGGCTTCGTGCACCAGCTCCACGGCTGGCTTGCTCTCGTTCCTCCATATCTGGCCATCGTCAGCGGGCGGGTTCGAGGGGTCGGGCGGTGAGGTAACTGACGCCGACGTAGACGATCTTCATGGTTGCGGCAGCGCAGTCTATAGGCTTCTTGAATCGAATGCTAGGGAACGGAGGAAGACGGGGAAGAGTCGCGGGTGTAGGTAGCAAGATCTGGACGTCGCGTGGCGCCTAAATCGCTCTGAATCTGATGTACAGCTGTTGTACTTTCAGGCCAGACGGAGCGCCTGCCTGCGCCACGGTCATCTGACTAAGCCATGCGCCCAACGCCTCATCGCGGGGTGAACTTTCCCAATTTGTCGACGAGTCATACACGGTTTGCACGGAAAGTGAAAGTGAAAGTGAAAGTGAAACGTTGAAGGTGCTCAAAGAAGGCCCCGAATATCTCTCCAGACTGTGTTGTCCAATTCGAGAACCCGAAGACAGCCACTGAGCAAGGACCAACCTTCCCAACCATGACATCTTCGCTGGATGATGCGCAGGCCCGTTGGCTGGAGCAGCTTGCGGCCATGCGGAAGGCCATCGAAGAGCTCAACCTTCCTCCAGACTCTGATCAGACGCCAGCGTATGGAGATGACCTCGATCTCGACGATGACGACCTTTCAGCAGCGGCGAGCGGCGAAGATATCTGGGATGTCATCAGTGACGAGTACGAGGATGAGTATAGCAGCGACCAGATCGAGATCTATGGGAATAGGGACAGCGCCTCCAGCAAAGAGGCCTACTCCCAAGCATGGCTCGAGGACCGATGTGCAGCTATAGCCCGCCGGGGTTCCGGTTTAGATGCCGGTGCTCTGAAAGACCAGCTCGCAGCAATACTTGCAAGTGACAGTAACAGTACGTTCAATCTGATTTATCTTTGAGGAGAAATCGCTAACTATACATCAGACGAAGAACTACAGATGATGTTGATAGAAGTTGTGGGCTATGAAGAGTTAGATTTGGTGGCAGACTTGATCGCTCATCGGCGCAGCATCACCCAATCGTTCCATGAGCCTGCCCCCGGTCCTGGAACTGTTGGGCGTCTGCAGACCAGGGCAGAAAGGGAAGAAGCCCTTCGGAGGCAAGATTTTGAGCACAAACATGCAACTCTCGCACCAGCCCTCAACCGCAAAGGCCCCGAATATCCACACGTCTATCGGACTTTCGAAGCCGGCAATAAGCTTTCTGCTTACGGCAAGAAGTACGCTTTGCCACCCAATCACAAGCATTATGATGATAATGTGTACGAAGAATATACCATCCCCGCTGCGGCAGTGGGCACTCTTGGTGTAGGCCGCAAGCTGGTACAGATCAAAGACATGGATGGACTATGCCAGCGTACTTTCAAGGGCTACAAAGCCCTGAACAGGATGCAAAGTCTCGTCTATCCCGTTGCGTACAATACGAATGAGAACATGCTCATCTGCGCACCTACTGGTGCGGGTAAAACAGACGCGGCAATGCTCACTATCTTGAACACAATCGCAAAATACACTGTTCCCAATCCGATCGAGAACCAAGATGCCACGGATTTCACAGTCCTTACCGAGGATTTCAAGATCATCTATGTCGCCCCAATGAAGGCACTTGCGGCTGAAGTTACAGAGAAGCTAGGCAAGCGTCTCGCATGGCTGGGCATCCAGGCTCGCGAACTGACTGGGGACATGCACCTCACCAAGGCCGAAATTTTGCAGACCCAGATCATCGTTACCACTCCAGAGAAGTGGGATGTTGTCACCAGAAAGAGTACAGGAGACACTGAACTTGTGCAAAAGGTTCGATTGCTCATAATCGATGAGGTACACATGCTTCACGATGAGCGAGGTGCGGTTCTCGAGAGCCTAGTTGCCAGGACCGAGAGGCAGGTCGAGAGCACACAGTCATTGATTAGGATTGTCGGCCTCTCGGCCACACTACCGAACTATGTAGATGTAGCAGACTTCCTGAAGGTCAACAAGATGGCAGGATTGTTCTATTTCGATGCATCATTCCGTCCGGTGCCCCTTGAGCAACATTTTATTGGCGCCAAAGGAAAAGCTGGATCGATCAAATCACGGGAGAACCTTGAAAAGGTTGCATTCAACAAAGTGACCGATATGTTGCGGTTGGGACACCAGGTCATGGTGTTCGTTCATTCTCGCAAGGACACATCCAAGACCGCTAGAACCCTCTACGATAAAGCTATTGACGAAATATGCACCGACCTCTTCGACCCAATGGGCCATCCACGATACGATCAAGCGGTCCGAGATATGAAACAGTCCAAGGCAAAAGACATTCGTGAGTTGCTAAACAAAGGCATGAGTACACATCATGCAGGTATGCCTCGTTCTGATCGGAATCTGGTCGAGCGTCTCTTTGCCGAAGGCGTCATCAAGGTTCTCTGCTGCACAGCGACCTTAGCGTGGGGTGTGAATCTGCCCGCAGCGGCAGTTATCATCAAAGGCACACAGGTATACAATGCTCAAGAAGGTCGCTTCACCGACCTCGGTATCTTGGACGTCTTGCAGATCTTTGGTCGTGCCGGTCGCCCCCAATTTCAAGATACTGGTATTGGTTTCATCTGTACAACGCATGATAGACTCGACCACTATCTGCGAGCTGTCACAGAGCAGCAGCCGATCGAGTCGAAGTTCTCGGCCAAGCTAGTAGACAATCTGAATGCTGAGATTGCGCTAGGAACTGTCACAACGGTGCAAGAAGGTGTTCAATGGCTCGGATACTCCTACCTGTTTGTTCGCATGCAGAAGAGCCCATTAATGTACGGCATTGAATGGGCCGAGATCCGAGACGATCCACAACTTGTCCAGCGACGGCGGAAACTGATCATCGAGGCAGCCCGCGTCTTGCAGAAAAGTCAGATGATCATTTTCAATGAGGTTACAGAAGACTTGCGATCGAAAGACGTTGGTCGAATTGCGAGTCAGTTTTACGTTCAGCAATCTAGCATTGAAATCTTCAATACGATGATGCGACCCCGAGCATCAGACGCCGATGCCCTTGCCATGGTGAGCATGAGCGGCGAATTCGACCAGATACAGGCTCGTGATGATGAAGAGAAAGAGCTCTCGAAGCTGCAGGAAGATGGCGCCGTGATCACAGAGGTCAAAGGGGGTGTTGGAACACCTCACGGCAAGACGAACGTCCTCCTACAAGCTCACATTTCAAGAGCTCGATTGGATAATTTCACCCTTGTGTCGGACACAAATTATGTGACACAGAACGCGCAGCGTATCGCTCGCGCATTGTTCATGATAGCGCTCAACCGACATTGGGGATACCAGTGTCTTGTTTTACTCAGTCTTTGCCAGTCAATTGAGCGTCAGGTCTGGGCCATTGAACACCCACTGCACCAGTTCGACCTCCCGCAACCGGTTCTTCGTCAACTTGACGAAAAGTACTCAATGTCGTCGATCGAATCATTACGCGACATGGAACCTGCTGAAATCGGGCAGTTGGTGCATAACCACAAAATGGGTGGGATCATCTCCAAGTTGCTCAACAACTTCCCTACCTTGAGTATTGATGCTGAAATAGCGCCTCTGAACCGAGACGTCCTTCGCATCAAGCTGTGGCTTACGCCTGACTTCAAATGGAATGACCGTCACCATGGAACCTCCGAATCGTACTGGATTTGGGTTGAGAACTCAGAGACTTCAGAGATATTTCACTACGAATTCTTCATACTGTCGCGGAAGAAGCTCTACGATGATCACGAACTCAACTTTACCATCCCGCTAACAGATCCACTACCGTCACAGATCTATGTTCGCGCTGTCTCTGATCGATGGTTAGGTGCAGAAACTGTTCATCCTATATCCTTCCAACACCTCATCCGTCCTGATACTGAGAGTGTGTATACCGACTTGCTCAATCTACAGCCGCTTCCAGTTGGTGCTTTGAAAAATCCGTTGCTAGAAGAGCTGTACGCTCAGCGCTTCCAGTACTTCAATCCGATGCAAACCCAGATTTTCCATTGCTTGTACAACACGCCGGCAAACGTGCTACTTGGGTCGCCGACTGGAAGTGGCAAGACAGTTGCAGCAGAGCTTGCTATGTGGTGGGCCTTCCGTGAGAAGCCCGGGTCCAAGGTTGTCTACATCGCGCCGATGAAAGCTCTCGTGAGAGAACGAGTTCAAGACTGGGGAAAGCGACTTGCAGGACCGATAGGATTGAAGCTGGTCGAATTGACTGGTGACAATACTCCAGACACTCGTACCATCCGGGACGCAGATATCATTGTCACCACACCCGAGAAATGGGACGGTATCAGCCGTAGCTGGCAGACTCGTGGATATGTTCAGCAAGTCAGCCTCGTCATCATCGATGAGATCCATCTGCTGGGCGGGGGCCGGGGGCCTATCCTAGAGATTATTGTCTCTCGCATGAACTACATTGCATCGCAAAAGAAGGGCTCTGTGCGCCTCCTCGGCATGTCAACCGCTGCTGCAAATGCTTCAGACCTGGGTAACTGGCTAGGCGTCAAGGAAGGTCTGTTCAACTTTCGCCATTCCGTTCGCCCAGTTCCTCTCGAGATCTTCATCGATGGCTTCCCGGAACAGCGAGGGTTCTGCCCGCTGATGCAGTCGATGAACCGCCCTACGTTCTTGGCCATAAAGCAGCACTCTCCTGACAAACCAGTCATTGTCTTCGTAGCTTCCCGTCGGCAAACAAGACTTACTGCCCGAGATCTCATCAACTTCTGCGGCATGGAAGATAACCCGCGACGCTTCCTCCACATGTCGGAGGATGATCTCTCGGCCAACTTGACTCGCGTCAAAGACGATGCGCTGCGGGAGGCTCTCAGCTTCGGCATTGGTCTGCATCATGCCGGTCTCGTGGAGACAGATCGCCAATTATCGGAGGAACTGTTTGCGAACAACAAGATTCAGATCCTGGTCGCTACCAGCACATTAGCTTGGGGCGTTAACTTGCCAGCTCACCTGGTGGTAGTCAAGGGAACCCAGTTCTTCGACGCTAAGACCGAAGGCTACAAAGACATGGATCTGACTGATGTGCTACAGATGCTGGGACGTGCAGGTCGACCACAGTTTGACACTACGGGCATCGCACGAATCTTCACACAGGATGCGAAAAAGGAGTTTTACAAACACTTCCTGCATACCGGCTTCCCAGTCGAGTCATCTCTGCATAGAGTCTTGGACAACCATCTTGGCGCTGAGATCTCTGCAGGAACGATCACGACCAAGCAGGATGTGCTTGACTATCTGACGTGGACATTTTTCTTCCGAAGGCTGCATAAAAATCCCTCATACTACGGCCTTGAGATTTCTGCCGAGGAACATAACACTATTGCAGCTCAGACTTTGGTGAACGATTACATGGTAGATATCGTCGAAACATCATTGAAAGAGCTCGAGGAGTCTTCTTGTATTGCAACGTCTGGTACCGGCAACATCGATGCAACTCCTTTAGGCAAGATCATGAGTTATTACTACCTCTCACACAAAACGATTCGCTATCTCGCCAAGAACGCAAAGCGCAACGCTTCATTCTCAGATGTTCTCACTTGGATCTCGCACGCAACTGAGTACGACGAACTACCGGTGCGCCACAATGAGGATCTCATCAATGCGGAGCTATCTGCAGCGTTGCCAATAAAAGCCGACTCTTTTGGTCTACCTATGTGGGATCCTCACGTCAAAGCCTTCCTACTGTTACAAGCACACTTCTCGCGCATCGATCTGCCAATCTCCGATTACGTTGGCGACCTCAATAGCGTGCTAGACCAAAGCATTCGTATCGTCCAGGCAAGCATCGATGTACTAACCGAATTTGGGTACCTGTCCAGCTGCGAGGCAATGATCACGCTGCTTGAGTGTATCAAGTGTGCTCGTTGGCCGACTGATGGACCTCTCTCGATGTTCCCAGGTATAGATGTGGGAGCAGAGAAGAAGCGCATCGAACACTCAAAGGCAACCCCGAAGACGCTTGTTGACGCTGCCACAGCCCCAGACGGAGTGCTCGAGAAGGCTGCTCGATTTGCAGGTTGTCCATCAGGCCAAGCAAAGAGGTTCTTAGAATCTGTCGCACGACTACCGAATTTGAAAGTCAGCGTTGGCAGTCTGAATGCAGTCAATGTAGCCATCAGCCTACAACGCCTCAATCGTGCAAAGAGTGGACCGGGCGGCATTTGTATATTCGCTCCACGGTACCCAAAGCCACAGACGGAAGGCTACTTTGTCATTCTATCCTATTCTGGCACCGATGAGATCGTAGCACTGAAACGAGTAGGCTGGAACAACACCAGCCGGGCAGTTGGCGACTCTAAGTTGCAAACTGCCGCAAAGATTGCTCTGCCGCAAGAGGTACAAGGAAAGAATCTTGATGTTTTGGTGTACAGCGACGCATACACTGGTATGGTATGGAAGATTAGAAGCATCGAAATTCCTGAGGCACCCGTCGTTGAAGATGGGAAAGGAAAGGAGAAGGAACAGGCAAATTGAAGGCTAGTATGATCACTGTCATCTTCTCCACAGAAAGTATATTAGGCAATCCGGTGAGCAGGCAGCACCGCAAGCATCCGTTTGGGCGAACATGTTCCTCCACTTAGCTTTCGCAAACACATGCACAATGTAACGATTGGTGTCAATCTCATTGCTTTTGAGCACAGCCGCTGAGGCTTCGCCCCCACGTTTCACCTTCCTGTCTCAAAGCTGTGCCGCAAGCATGCTGATTATTTAGCCGCCCGTCGAGCGCTAACACACCCACCATGTTATTCCCGCCTCATCTCAAACCTCGCAATGTTCACACTAACATAGTGCCCATCGGCTCCTTTGCGGCCCGTTCCGAACCAAATTTGTGAAGTCTTCGACGATGGCAGAGGCCTTGGCTACGGCGTCGATCATCGCCACGACTATCCAAATCTTTGATTTCAGTACGAAGGTATTAAGTAGAATAGAGGTACGTCCACTGCGAAACCACAATAGAAGCGCTTCAGCACATTCGCTCAATGTTTACCATCCCATCCCAGCTAACGATTCTGCAACCATCTAGAGCTACGCGTCCAATACCAAGTCCCTCCCTAAAGTCTTCCAAAACATTCATACCCGACTCCCAGTCCTCGAACATGCATTACGGCAGACGAAAGGAGCCTCAGATGAGGGCCTCATCCCTCGCAATACGGAGGAGAAGATCATGCCGTTGGTCAACGCGTGTTTAGAGCGGTTGAAGCAGTTAGATGCTGTGGTTACAAAAGTCCTGCCACAGAAAGATGACGGGACTGTTAAAAGAGGATTGAGGGCCGTTGGCAGCTTGAGATACGATAGCAAAGTGGTCAATCTATATACTGAGATTGGAAAGGATATTGCTGCGCTTCAAAGCCATATGACAACCGTATCGGGGGCGGGGAGTTTAGCTGGTATGTTTGGAGACCTTTAGCTCTCACGGAGTATAGCTCTTGTAATTATAAGACTGACTTCGTGTCCATCTTAGCCCAACCGAAAGCACCTCCTATCCCGTCCTCGAATGTACCATTCCGCCGAGAGCCTCACTTCATACATCGTCCGATCTTTGATCAGATAGAAGCTGCATGTCAACAGCCAGCCTCTCGTACTGCTTTGGTCGGGCTTGGGGGTGTTGGGAAGTCTCAGCTAGCGATCGAATACACCTACCGAGTTCATGAAAGAAGTCCTGAGATATGGGTGTTCTGGGTTCATGCCGATACAAAAGCTAACTTCAATCTCCACTATCGAAAGATAGCCGAGAAGGTCGGAATAGCAGGGTATGGCACCAGCGACGAGGAAATCCTGAAGCGTGTTTACGAGTGGCTCTCGAATGAGCAGAACGGACAATGGCTGATCGTCATTGATAATGCGGATGAGAGAGACATCTTCGAGACCCCCGAGTCCAGCGACCAGCAAGACTCAAAGAAACAAAAGAGGAGGAAAGGCGATGGAGATATTCCCGCAGCATCCGTCCTGAGACTCACAGACTACCTTCCTCAATCCCAGCACGGACACTATGTCATCACGTCACGCGACCGCGAAACTGCCTTTAGACTGACAGGCTCTTACACAGACATTATTCCTGTTTCCGCCATGGATGAAACGGAAGCTGTTGCACTTCTCAACACACGCTTCCCTTCATCTTCGCAGCCTCCTATCGCCGACAGCAAAGAGCTCGTCCGAGAACTCGACTACATGCCTCTTGCCATTACCCAAGCAGCATCTTATGTCAACAAGCGCAGTCCAAGAACAACGGTGAGGAAGTACATCGAGGAGCTGAGGAGAGGTGAGGTCGAGGCCGGGTTGCTACTTGGTGTGGAGCATTTTGACTTGGCTAGGGGCTCATCAAAGCGGGCCAACAGTATCGCTTCCACCTGGCATATAAGCTACACTTATATACAACGAACGAGACCAACTGCGGCGCGACTATTGGCTCATATGAGCTTATTTGAGAGATCAGGGATCCCAGAAGATCTGTGTAAAGGACGATATGAAGGGAATCCCGAATGGCTTCCGCCTATGCCCGTCAAACCGATATGGAAAAGAAGACCAAAGCGCCACAGAAGGAAAAAGAGTGAGCAGATATGCGTAAACGAAGAGTTTGAAGAGGACTTGCTGATCCTAACCTCATTCTTCCTCATCCAAACCTCAGCCTCCGGCGACAAGTTCTCAATGCACAGTCTTGTGCGGACCACAACACGAACCTGGCTCCTAGCTGCAGGTCAATTCAAATGGTGGCAGTATCAGTATATCACTTTGATCGGTGACAAGTTTCCTTGGCCGGATTCGAACAACCTTGAGCAATGTGATAAGTTGTTGCCGCATTTGAGTACGGCGATGAGGTACGAGCCCAGTGATGAGCAACCCCTGCGGGCTTGGAGTGGTCTGATGTTCTTCTTTGTCGAGTATCTTAGATTAAGAGGGATGTATACCTCAGCAGAATCAGTAGGTCGAAAGACCCTAGAGATTATCAAGAATTCGAGTGGACAAGAGCACTCACGGACTTTGTCGTGTATGCACCAACTGGCCTCCACGCTGAGGCACCTGAAACAGTACGAAGCATCAGAGGACCTCGCTCGTCAGGTGTATGAAGCCAGGAAAACAACGCTTGGGCCCGAGCACGCGGACACCATCACATCTCTCGCCCTTCTGGAATCAGCTCTATGGTCACAAGGAAAACTTGAAGCATCAGAAGACCTCGCTCGTCAGGTGTATGAAGCCAGGAAAACAACGCTTGGGCCCGAGCACGCGGACACCATCACATCTCTCGACATTCTGGCATCAGCTCTACGGTCACAAGGAAAACCTGAAGCGGTAGAACTTTGGCAGCAAAGTCTTGACCTCAAAGAAACAGCCTTTGGTACGGATGCTCTGCCAACGATGCTGCACTTCTTGTCCGCTAGCTTGACTGCCACAGAACTCAAAGACTACGCACGCGAAGAAGCCCAAGTACGTTATGCTGTCGAAAAGCGCAAGAAATGGCACGGCGTTGATAGTGCGCAAGTACAGTTCAGTATGAGATTGCTTGGCATTTTACTGCATGTGCAGAAGAAATATGAAGAAGCCGAAGTTGTACAAAGAGCACTTCTTGCGTCGAAGGAGAAGGTCTACGGGAAGGACAGCGTGGAGGCTTTCGAGAGCATGACATATGTTGCTGATGTGCTCGCTGATCGAAAGAAGCTCCAAGAAGCCGAGGAATTATATCGCAAGTGTTTTGAGTTCTTTGAGAGAACGCCCGGGCTCGATCATGAGGAGTCATTACGGCTTACGAATAAGCTTGCTGATGTGCTTTGCTGCTCTAACCAGCTTGAGGAAGCCGAAGCTTTGAACAACAAAGTCATCGAACAATGTCTGAAGGCTGAAAGAACAGGCATGTTAGCTATCGAGGCTTGGCCTACACTCGCGCATATTCGCGAGCGACAAGGGCGGCTTGAAGAAGCATTTTGGATATATGATAAAGCTGTTGTAATAGCAAAAGAGAAGGGGTTTCCGGATACGCCAGAGTTGTTGAGTGATTACGATGGTTTCCAAGAGCGAAAAGAAAGGTTTGAGAATGAGCTTCTTGATGCACTTGCCGTCCCTTTAGAGACAAGAGAGGAGGATGTCCCAAGCGACGGACTTTCAAGGGGCAAGATGACACTTGTGTCGGACGTCCACGGATCCGAGCCATCGCAAACCCAAAGCGAAGACTCTCGGGCAAGTACCAAGGCAAACCCCGTTTCCGCGGGCGCTGTGGAACCCACTGTTCTCGATATGATGGAACAGTTGGCGAAGCTCGATGTGCCGATTCAGGAACCTTCCGTGCTACATCTCGTAGAAGCAGAGCGTGAGAGACCAACGCACTTAGCTACGGTGTCAATTGAAGAATAAGAAAATCTGGGGCTATGTTCCAAGCTTCTTCGAACACAATAACTTCGACTCGTTTCGACATTTCTGCGGCGTCGTAAAGTTTAGGATAGCACCAGAAGCTCGCTCTATGCGGTTCGATAACTTACGTTAGGACCCCAAGTATGGGCGAGAGTATAGGTATCGAGTCTTCCCAAGCCGAGTGTAACAATACTACGGTAGATGCCAGCAGCCACCGAGACCCTCCTTTCCCAGACGAGAATCCAGATGCGTAAATAGCAAGATTGAGACACATACTCCACTCAGTTTAGCCTACCAGTTGTATAGCTTGGGCTTCACAGCAGCTGGACTGTATCGTAGTCATGTAAGGATTACGGCTGTGAAACTGTTCGGCGCATTGGGTCGCACTTTCCCCAAGCAAAATTGCATATGGAAGTAGCAAGGGGAAACGCACCGGAGGGTAACATCAGGAATCGAGTTGATAACTTGGGTATCAGATGTGCGTAGAAGAGGAGAGTGCGAAACGGAATGAGCGTTGTTACATTGGGGGTTGCGCCTTCCGTAAATTGTCGTGACTTCCACAACAGCAAGCGCGAGCCGACTGCGCCTGCCTTCCCAAACTTAGTCACTTAAATAAGTTATCGTCACTTCCTTCGATCATACTGCAAAGCAAACCTTCACTTCTCTCAGCTTTCTTTCAATCACCGATCTCACGACAGACCAACGTTGCCTTTTGCCACCCACTACATCGCTCACCGTGTCAAGAGCTCACTTGAACGAAGAGGTGAGACTAAGTCTTCCTTCAGACTGGCATATTCTAATACGCTTTGTCTGCATAGTCTGTTTTACCCTCAGCGCACAATGTCGTCCGACAGAGTTCCGGTACACAAGACGGATCCAGAGTCCACTGTGGGACTAGAGCTTCCTCCACCGTATTCAACGAGCGATGAACTGGTACTCGACCACAGCCAACGCAGCGGAATGGAGCGCATGATCCAGCAGCAATGCCTAGAAGCCCTCCGAGAGCATCAACGAGACCGGGACCGCACAATGAAGGCAAGGAAGACGAAGATCATCACAGGTCTCGCGCTATTCATCTTGGTCTGGATCCTGTTTATGATGCTCTTGTAGCTCATGACGGAAGTACACCGCGAATAGTCAAAGCAGACGGTGCAGCGTATCGAAATGCTTATGACAGAAGGGAGGGCAATGGGAAGACTCATGGTGCTTGCGAGCCATTCTTCGCTCGGAGCGGAATTCGATCGAAGGAACATGGTGGTATTACATTCTCAAGAAACCGTCAGCTAAAGAAAAGCCTCCAGTATAGTGTGGCACCTGTCTAGTTCAGGGTCGGAAAACCAGAACAGCAACATTAGCCTGGACGTTCCGTCATCTACTACCCAAATTCTGTACCCTAGACTAATCGTCAACTTTAAATAACCCACAATATGGCTATGGAAGTATATCTCACGCGCTGTTTCCGCTTCCTATTTTAGCTTACACCTATTCCACCTTCTCGCAATCAAGGATGTCTTTAGTACCTCACAGAAGTCCGATCTGCCCCAACGTGTCGTACACGCTCCAAACAATTATGAATCAAGAAGAAAAACCTCTCATTGCAGCACTCGCCAGCCGACCTACCATCAAACCCACTGCGTGGTCATTCGAAACCCTTGTACTCCCTGAGGGTGACCAAAAACCCACAACCGACATGATTCAAACGTCGAATATTGCGTTAGACAACGAATTTACTATTTGCACCACTACAAACAATTTCGGTAGAAACCAGACCAAAACTGCTCGTTTGCTGGACAATGGAGTCGAAGAGCATTTACGAAGTGCGAGGAGCCAAATGCAAGAATATCGAAAGGCTCAGCATCATCGATGGACACAGCGGAGTGCAGACGGAGATGGTGAGGTGGTAGCCCTTTTCATGGCAGGCGTATGGTTTGCTTGCTCGTTGGTTGTCGTTTTCATCTGGTGGAATGGCTCCTGGTGAATACGATGTCGCGCGACGATCAAATTTCTAGGGAGCTGGATGTTATTGCGTGGCCGTGTGAGCGTTCAATCGATCTGCGGCGTTCTGAGCTCCTATGGAAGGCTTTTCTTTCCAGAACTTCCCTCTCATCTTTGCGTCTACACGGAGCCTCAAGCGTACAGTGGGCACAATTTTGCGAGCAATACCAGCAGCTTCGATACACTCCACTCAATGTAAGATGGCCAATGGCTTCTCGGAAAGTACTACCACGGTTGCCTTGCGCGAGTGTGGCGCATGACACGTTTGTAAATTATGGTCACAGAGATCAAGCCCCTTGGTTTTCCTCGACCAACTCAAGACTGGCTTTCATGCCATTTTTCTTTTAGAGTAACCTCCTACCAACTGCAACACCAATTATACCTGTCCTATGAGACCTTTCAGATGACGGACGTGCATTCCTGGTAACTGGCTCCTCTGATACAACATGCAACTCTTATTATCGCCAGAGCTCGAAACGCATTCCTTCCCTAGTCGTCTTCTTGTAACTCTTTAACGGACGGAGGTCGATTGCAGAAGGATCATGCTTATTCGTCTTGTTACTTGTAGTATCTCGCGCGGCGCTTGTAAGACTACCGTACCCTGAAAGAAATCGAACTGGTGTGTAGAGAAATCGCGCGTTCTATTCTTAGCGAACTTGTTGTACATGGATGAGAACTTGTCGTGGTCGAAGATGCGTTGTAACGGCCCAAATGCGGGGCTATCTGTGTGGAACTTCGGGGTCAGCGTGCTATGGCTCAACACCAATCCCACTTTGCAACTCTCGCCAACCTCTTCTGTATTCTCATCTTTCAGAAACCTACTTTCTCCACATACAAAACAAGTGTATGCAGCAAAGCGCTAGGAGCCATTCTCATATTTGCAGGAGCATACTACCCTCTCGATTTCATTGAACCAAACACTCGCAACGCCACCCCCGCCTTTACCGGTCAATTCAAGCTCATCTCCTACCAAGCGAGCAGCAGTATCTGAGCAGCCAGCCTGATGGACAAACATATCATACATAGCCTGGCTTAGTGTCAACGATTGCGGCGACGTTTCTTCAATATGCGGCTGCTTCATACGCGAACGCTCGAAATGCATGAGTTTCATGGATCCAACATGCCGCCTCATGCCATCCTGTCCCACCGATGGAGCTCCGAGGAAATCCAATTTGAGGATCGTGCATTGTTACGCCAGAAGGTCCGAACCCAGACGAAGGCTAAGATCCTGGACTTCTGCAAGAAAGCTGCAGAGCGGAATTTGGACTACGCATGGGTCGACACTTGCTGCATCGCCAAATCGAGCAGCGCAGAGCTGACGGAATCTATTAACTCCATGTTTGATTGGTACAGAGATGCAAAGGTTTGCTTTGTGTATCTCGCCGACGTTGCCCTCCCACTTCTGTCAAAGAGAGGCAAACGTGACAAACAGGACTTGCCTCTATCACTAGGTGCGTACTTGTCGAGAAGCGATTGGTTTAAACGCGGATGGACTCTCCAGGAGCTTGTGGCACCGCGTGAGTTGGAGTTCTACTCCTTCGACTGGCAGTTGTTAGGCACAAAGTTTGAATTGAAAGACACGCTTAGTTCAATTACTGGTATCGACGAAGACATTCTACTAGGTGCGGATATTGCAAGAGCGAGCGTCGCCAAACGTATGTTCTGGGCGTCTCACCGAGTGACCACGAGACTTGAGGACATCGCATACAGTCTTCTTGGTATTTGGTGTCAATATGCCGCTTTTGTATGGTGAGGGCGAGCGAGCTTTCGTCAGATTGCAGGAAGAAATCATGAAGATATCAGACGACTAGTCGTTGTTCGCTTGGACGGACGATATCCTCAACAACGACAGCCCACACATCATCAGACATAACTTTGACCTCTATCGTAGCCCGTTGGCGTCTTCGCCTGCTGAGTTTGCTCTTTCTGGGGACATTGTACCCTACCGGTCCTATTACAATAGCCAGCCTTATGGGATGACCAACCTCGGTCTACGCATAGAACTCCCGCTTCATACCGTACGCTATCTTGGTGGCATTTATCTTGCCGAGCTAGCATTCCATCATAAACACGACTATACCGGTTCTTTAGGAATTCACGTCCGAGCTATGAAGAACAACCATTTCGGGCGAGTGCACGCACGCGACTTTCGCAGCCCCGTACTCGTCGAACCCCAGTCAATATATCAGACTAGCCACGCGGCCATATTTCTACGGAAGGACAGCATTGTTCATGGTGCAGAAGAGATAGATCGCCGCCACGGCATTCTAGTTCGGGTCCATGAACCCTTCGTCGACGGATACCAGATTGCGAAGGTATCTCCTCAAGATCACTGGAAGAAGACAAAGGGCAATTCAGCCGTCATGTTGTACCCAACGCAATACAATGTCGTTTTCTTTAAAGATAGTCTGGAACGGGAGTTCGCCTTGCTTCTGAACCATGAGTCTGTACGGTCCCCGGACAAAGGGGCTATCTACGATACCTGGGAACCAGGACGCGGTCGTTGCAGATTCGTCCAGTATAGTTCCAGTTGGGGATGGGAATTCTTTGATGAACCCTCTAATACATTTGTGTGGAAATTTCTCGAGGACAATGTGCGAGCAAGTAAGCGCGAGAGTTTTATAGCCAGGACACTTCGTTTCAGCAGCAGCAAGACATTCATAGATCTGCCTGATAACCGAAGAGTCGTTGCAGGGATGAAGAAGAACACGATCATGGGCGAACGTATGATTGCTGTCGACATCAATTTCTACGACGACTCAGAAGGTCTCTACGAACTGCACGGGGAATACATACCCAGAATACCACCTACTGATCAGGATTTGACATCCTTAGCTCAAGATGGCTTGCCTCCATCAACTATGCAGCAGAGTGAGACGGCTAGCGACGAATCCATCGACACGCTTCCGGCCCTCCTGCCACGGAGCACCATGGCGCCATCACCTTCCTCCTCTATTGTCTCTACGAACAACAAAGCTTTCGATACGGGCGATGTGAACGTGTCAATCGGCTAAAAAGATGCGCATTGCAAGTTACAATAGCGCTCCAGCAAATATGTATTATGTGGTATGGCCTGCTGCGTACTGCTATAGGTTATTTTCAGCCAGACGAGCTATGGGTCACTGGAAGCAATGATACACAGGGCGAAAAGCATTCCCAGCAGTAAATGTACAGAGACCATCTATTCCTTCTCGATGCACCCTCACTCTGGACAACTCTCGCCCTTAACGTCCCAATGCTTCTTCACCCACTTCGTGATAATCTCCGTGAAGCTGATACCCCCAAGATACGGCTCAGAGTCCTCTGCATTGTACTTCTCACCCAGATAATCTAACGCTAGGAGAACCCATTTCTCGATAAACTCGTTGTACATGAGATCGACAGATTCCGGCTCATCGCCTTCGTCTGGACTGAAGTTGACAGGCGCCTGGATACAATTGGGAACCTGGTAGAACTTGACAGGGGAGTGAAGCGTGTCGTCTCCGTCTTCGCCGGCATCGTCTTTAGTCGTATAACCAGGGATCAAAAGCTCATTTACAGCATCAAGAATTGGAGCTTGGGCACCAGGCTTTTGTTTGGGATGAGTGAAAAGCTCCCAGTACTCGGAAGAGTATTCAGCGGTCAATCGGAGATCGCCGCCTACGTTATCAGGTGGTTGCAAAAATATTTTGCTCTGTGCCATCAAGTCTAGGATCGGACCTTCGTTGTTGAGTAGCTTGAGGACGCGACTTGCGGACTTGTAGGGCACATCTTTGAGGTACCGCAGGCCACTCGTGAAGGGCGAGACAAGGTACGTCGTATCTTTGGTGAATGGGCCTTGAAAGATGTCGAATCGAACACCGCCCGTATTAGTGATGACGAGTGCCTTGCTTCCGTTTTTGACACGGGCAGATTGGTACACCTGGTCTGGCAGAACCTCCTTCTCAAGCCAGGTGAAGATGCTTTCTTTGTGAGGATATGGCCTTCTATTGACCCACAAGTCTCGTGGTGCGCAGCCATATCGTTCGGTTAGGCCAAGTGAAATCCTGGCCTCGTCAATGTGCTTGGAAACGTTTTGACCACGTTCTGTGGGGAATGTAGTATCGTTCTTCCCACTATGGTGATGCAGAGAGAAGAGGTTGTTATCCAAATACAGGCGTGAGAATTTAAGCTTGGATTTTTGAGGTTTAGGAGCCTGCTCCTTGGTACCGCCTGCGCGAAGCCCTTCGATGGACATGAAACCCAGCGTTTCCATATATCTGCCGCTTTCAAGTGCAACAGACTTGGCATCGAACTTTTTGTAGTCTCGGATATGTGTATGACCTCCAAAGAACTGGATCGGAGTGTCCCATTGCGCAGACCGTATAGTGGAGAACAGAGTGGCGTACTCATGTGATCGAATATCAACATGGCCAAAGACGATAATGAGGTCGAGCTCAGTGTCCTGGATTGCTTCCTTGAACCAATCCTCCTTCACTGTGTCATCAACGGTGTGAATGACTGTGTTGTTCGCATTTCCTGTGAAGTCGAAGATGAACCCAAAAGCAAGGATCCTGATCCCTTGATTCTTCGTCTTGAACTTCTTATACCGCCGCGCAAGCGGCTCTAACTTTCCAGTCTTGGGGCTGTAGATGTCAAGATTTGACGCCAAGTAGTTGCCCTTGAAGTTCGGCACAGTATGATAGAACTCTCCTTCAGACGAGTTCTGTTTGTACAACTCATGATTACCCGAACATATCAGGTCGATCCGCTGCTCCTTAGCGATATCATAAGTGAACTTGCCCTTGGGATCTGAACCGTCATAAATTGCGTTGCCTTCCACGCGGTCACCTGTGTCGATGAGAAGCAAATCCGACCCGTCTGCATCAGCTCTTGCCTGCAGATGTTCTGCAAATGAGATGTAATCTCCCCAGTCTGCAGAATACGAAGGTCTGAAGACTTGTTAGTGATCTGAAATCACGTGTCCCATTCACGGCCTCTCTAGCGGCAAGCGACATACTCTTGAAGATGGCCACCCCACCAACCGTGCACGTCAGTAGTGTGCAGGAAGTTCAACTGTGCCCATGGGAGTTCTCGTAACGGCGCAGCTATTGGCGATGGGGCAGATGGTTGGGCGCATAAAGCGTACCCCGATAACGAGAGAAGAGCGAGTAAAGTGGCTGGCATATTGGCATAACAAACAATCTACTTCGTATAACGAACGGATCCGACAATAGGTAGGCCACCGCCTCCCAGTGTTGATGTCGCTGTTGCCTGATTTGCAGTACTGCCTCGAAAAGATCGCGAAATAGAGGCTTCAGGCCTTCGTGTAACAGGAACGTGAAAACAGACTATCTTCAAGGGCTATTAATGGGGTATGAACGCGTCGCTATTGGCCGCGACTATCGACGTGCAGAGTGTACAGGTGAAGGCGTAGCTCACCTGCGAGCTACGAACGTTCTGGGCCGGCTATTAATAAGCTAGGCTCCCCTTGCTAGCGCCTCTGGGGTCCTTTGTAAATCCGCATTCCTGGGCGCTTTTTTGTCAAACCACAGCCACAACACTGTAAAGCTCAACAGCTTCAATCAACTCAGCGACGCGAGCAAATTCCATCTGTTGCTTCATCTGCAATGGCCCCCCGCCGAACTGCACGTGCTGCGAGCACCAAGCTCGCCGAAGCTCCTGCTAAGGCGCCAGCTGTCAACGGGGCTGGTAAGTCGAGCGCGTTCCTTCCACATTCATGGCCTTAATGTCTTCAGGCACAGGCCGAACCCGCGGTCTTCCGAAGACATCCAGTACGACTGTTGCAACCATTTCGAAGCGCGCCACTGGTATTTGAGCGCGTCGCGTTGACGATCTTCGCTAACTATTCACAGTGCGAGGCCGCGCCAAGAAGGTCGACGAACCCGTCGAGGCCGAACCACCAACCGCCAAGCGCAAGAAGGACGCCGACGAGAGCGATGGCGATGCGGTCCCCGAACAGAAGCGAGCGAAGCGTGTGACTCCCCAACCTAAGAAGCCGAAGATCAAGGGTCCCCTCCGCCGTGGAGGCAAGAAGACGATTGTCAACCAACTCCGGTACACGAGGCCGTTCAAAGCCTTCGTCTTTGGCGAGGGCAGCTCTGGCGAGCTTGGCTTGGGCTCCTCCAGCAAGGCTATCGACGTGAAGCGGCCCCGTCTCAACCCGAACCTGGCAGATGCCGACGTCGTTCAGGTCTCTTGTGGCGGCATGCATGTCGTTGCGCTCACCAAAGACAACAGGATTCTCACCTGGGGCGTCAACGACAATGGTGCTCTTGGCCGCGACACATCCAACGCGCCTGTCAAGATGATTGACATCGACGACGCTGACTCCGACGCCAGCTCTGATTCGGACCCTGGCTTGAACGAATTAGAAGCCACCCCGATCGCCATTCCAGCCGAATACTTTCCCGAGGATACTGAATTCGTCGACGTTGCCGCTGGGGACAGCTGCTCCTTCTTCCTTACCACTGAGGGCGCCGTCTACGGCTGCGGTACTTTCCGAAAGAACGAAGGAGTGCTTGGTTTCGCCCGCGGTGTCGATACTGCCCGTAGGCCCATGTACATCTCAGAACTGAAGAAGATCACTCAAATCGCCTGCGGAACCAACCACGTCCTGGCCCTCGATGCCGACGGCCACATGTGGGCTTGGGGCAACGGTCAACAATGCCAACTCGGCCGCCGCATCACCGAGCGTGGCATCATCGAATCACTCGTACCCACTCGTCTCGGCTTTAACGACAGCACAGTCCGACGACCGAGCAAGCAGATTGTCAAGATCATATGCGGCGACTACCACGCCTTTGCGATCGCTAAAGATGGTCACGTCTGGTCGTGGGGCGCGAACAACTACGCCGAGGCGGCGCAACCTGACAACGCTGGTGAAGATAATGCTAGCGTCTCCACGCCGACGGTAGTTCACGCTCTTGAGGGCTGCAAGGTCGTTGACATCTCAGGTGGACTTCACCACAACATTGCGCTCACCTCGGATGGCGACTGCCTGATTTGGGGACGTTGTGATGGCTCACAGACTGGTATTCCTCTCGACGAGCTCAGCAAGATCGACGATGACGCCGTCGTTCTCAAGACCGAGACGACCAACAAACCTAAGATCCTGATTCGACCTACCGTCATCCCAGGCTTGCGAGACATCGCGTTCGTCGCCGCCGGACCTGAGCACACCATTGTCCTCAACAAGGCAGGTCGAGCCTATTCTTGGGGGTTCTCAGCGAATTATCAGACGGGCCAGGGCTCTTACGCGGACGTTGATACTCCTACGCTCATCGATAACACAGCAACTCGCGAGGAGAAGCTCGTTTTCGCCGGTGCTGGCGGCCAGTACTCAATCGTGGCTAGCTACAAATAAGCTGTATGTGGGCCTGCCCTTGTATGGCTTCAACACACGTTCTACTTTAGATCTATCTTCAAACCCTCTTATCAAGGGCATTTCACGGCGTTCATAGGTGGCTCGTGGGATGGCGGCCTCAGTTTTCTTTCATGGGTGCATAGCGTGGGACACGCTGGGTCCTACTTACTTTGAATCGGACACAGGGCTGGTAGTTTGGTGGAAAGCTACACAGCTGGCGAGGTTTTTCACACTTGTAATATATGGTTTTCAAAATTGAGCAGACTGTTCTCATGCTTCCACATCATTGTGCCACTCTTTCCCTCATCTACAAATGGATTCTACATATCTCAGTGAGACGCTAATTTCCAGCTATGGTCACGAGCCGATACAATGCCTAGTATATTGGCAGATCATGGATTATTTGACAAGTACGTTCCTTATAACAAAGAAGATCCGTGTAGACGCTGACCTTCTCGAAATACTATACTAGGGTAACATTATGAAGCCTTGCCTAGCACGAACTTGCGAAAGGATAATCACTTCGAACACAGCCTTCGTTTGTCCCTCATATTTCTCAGACTTTTACCCCCAGGGCGAGCCAGCCAATGAAGATTTAAGCGTGCATGACTTCGCCGGGCAAGTGATGTGAACAGGGCAAGAGAGCCAATTGAATTGCACCGCGTAGCTGATATGCCGCCAAGTGTGAGATGCAGAACATGCACTATGCACATAGCCTCACTTTCTGCCTACTGCTCAGCCCCACAGCGTATGCATCTGGTCCCTCAACTGGCGTTCATCCCAAGATGCGCAACGTAAAGCATGCCCTTCAGCCGGTTTTCATGCTAGTTTTGGCACTTTCTGCAACTCGATTCCTGTGTGTCTGCGTTTGCTCAAGGTACTCCGCATATGTCTTTCGTGTTCCAGCCTTACGTTGAGTACTGTACTCGAAAATTCTCGTCATGGCATTCATCTCAAAGTTTGAGGGATCATTGTTCTCTGCTAAAAATGATAACACGCTTGCCTTCGCTACCGCTAATGTCGATTTCTCACTTATCAAGGTAGAGGTGCCCAAAAACTACGAAGGTCTGGGACTGGTCCTATCCAGACAGCGGATCAACAATGCAGAAAACGGTCCGCTGCATCGAACAGCTAGGAGACTTGGCGCACTCTTCGAGCAAATCATTCCCAACATAGATGCGCTCGCCGCCGCATACGGAGAGCGAGTCTCGGAGATCGCAACCTCTTCCAAACTGAAATCGAAGGTAAGAGGCCCACAGCTCTGGAATACGCATGCTAATGAGTTGACTGTCCAGACAAAAGAGTATGGCCCGTTTTCTGAGCATGTAGGTGTTGACGGCACCTCAATATACGCAGCAGCATCCTCGGGAAGCAATGTCATTGCTCTGCATCTATTAGCATGCATGCTCGCACGGATGTTTTCGAATGCTGAGGCTACAGCAATATGGACTCAGATCGTGGAGTGTCGAATTCGAGACATTGAAACAAATTCAGACGCTACTCAATTACAAGGCCTCGCAGCGCGATGCGCGGCGGACCACGGTCGCCAAATGACAAGAGATGATCTAGCTGCATGGGATGCCAGCGCGCGGGCATGGCTTGACGTAGCTAATCAAGTCAAGCGGCAAGAAGATACTCAACTGAAGCTGATCATTAAGAACATTCCATCGGTTACGAAGGCAGACACGTACGCCAATGTGGTGGAGAATTGGGTCGTCGCGCTCACGACGGTTCAGAAAATCATCCAAGGCGTTCCGCAGGATATTTCCAACGGCTCCGTTCTTCTCGGGTTGATGTCCTGGCATATATACCCAGACCTGAATGTTTTTTGTCCAGTTCGTTACGTCCGGTTCGGTGACCCCCTTGTAAAGCCAGGAGGTATCATTACTCTTGGCCTGGAATATCAAGGTCGCGAGGGCGTTGGCGTCAGCTGGTCGCTTTCCCTCTCGCACTTACGTTTTTACGGAGCCCCTGTCGTGCTTCAGAAGTCATCTCGAGAAGACAGCGACCGGTTGACGGTACAAGAACTTCGTTTCGTTGCGTTTGGGTGCATCTTATCAACATGGGCCAGCCCTGCATCTATCATCGTCAACGACGCTGCCACGTGCTTTGTTGCCCTTGGAAAATGCCTCAACCTTGACACAACCTCGTCTAGATCGTCCCACGACGCTCCTTTGGGTTGGTTGGTACCTCTCGTTGAAGCAGCAAAAGACTACCTCTCTGCAGCCGACGAGGAGCGAAACAGTGCTCGCTACTTCGTTGAGTTTGGTAGGCGATGCGGCTCGAAGCTCTTAGATGACAACTCTGCGGACAGGTTGCCAATGTTCGGTTTGGTCAATCCTTTACTACTCCAGAGGTTCTCTGGTAGTTTGACGAATGCAACGGACAACGAAGCCTCGATTACTATCCTTCGCGAACTTGCAAAAGATTGTGGATTTCACCGAGGGGATACTGTTATCGTTAGCCGTCCCTCTAGCTCAAAGCATCTTTTGGCGCATCACGATTCGGCTAGATACTTACGCAACGTGGAGCTCGCTTCGGCTATAGAGTTTCCCATTCCTACAGGAAAACGCCTTTTGAACGGGGAGGCACGAACAACAAGTAGACATAAACGATGGATTCATATCGATCGCACCGAGGACCCGGCTTTGCAGCGTTATTTAGACTGTATGGAGAGCGGGAACCCGATTCCCATATTTCATTCCGGCGTGCATGGATGGCTGCCAGAAGGCCACATGGCATCGTCAGTGGAATGCGATTGTTCTCGAAACAATCGACGATGCGACGAGAACTGCTCTTGCCGGATGCGAGGATTCAAATGCACTTCGATATGCCCATGTGTCTCGGAATTTACAGGATTCGCCTCAAGCCGAAGTTGCTCAAATATCAGGGTTTGCAGACCGGAAGTAGGAGAAGTTGATGAGGATTGCTCTTGGCTCTCTGTAAGAAGTACAAAAGACATGACTAGCGTCGGGAGGAGCATGCTTCGATGGCATGAGCCTCCGGTTTCCTTTGTTGAGCGATACGAAGAGCTTCGCAGCAAGTCCTTGGGAGATCCGGCCATATCACACGGACTTTCGAACGAAGTAGTGGATCCGTTCGATATCATGAACTTCCAAAATGGGTATATTGACGCAGATTCGGACTCGGACAATGGATACGATCCTGATCGTGTCAACTCCATCGGCTTGTGTATCAGATTTCAGCCTGTAGTTACTGGAAACAGCACGGGGCTTTATTTGAGCGATCGCTCCGAAGTAAACATACCCGAACTCACCTTGCGTAGGGTCACATCTGAGCTGCAATCTGGGACACTAGTTGGCGAGGCATTGTCCACATATCTGGCCGAAATTCCTTTTCACGGCGTCACGGATTGCTCAACGTCCTTAGAAGGCAAGCCTCAATATGACCAGATGCTGTTTACTTCACTGAAGGCATTAGCTGTCATATCTGAGCTTTATTGCGATTGGCCTGAAGCTACTATACCCATCAGTATTACGAAACAACCACTTGGTCGAGCATATTGGACCACACTGCTCGGCAAGGAAAACCAAAACTCGGCAGCGAGTCCCCATGTCCTGCGCTCTATCAAGTTCTCATGTCTCGCCATGCTCGAGTCTGGCGGTCATGACATACACCCCTCCCAATTGGAACAGGTGATGGCATTGGCAGCAGGAAATTCCATCTTTGCTGCAGAAGCACTTCTTCAGGATCCATTGCAGGAGGATAGATCAGGTCAGCCAGGATTTCGAGGTATACAACGAGTGGTTGGTAGTCTTGGGTACCCCGGTGTTGTCATGCTTGTTCCACCTCCATCGCCTATGGTCTACTCGGTCGACTCTTGCACAAGGGGACTTCTTCAAGCGGAAAACTTCGATGGGAAATCGCGCGACTTCTTTGGGAACACCTCGCTCCATCTTAGGTTCACGAAGCTAGCGATTCCGTTGGCTAGCGCCAAGGGCGCTATAGATGCCGACGTCGTCATGCGCGAGGCCCTCATACAAGTATATGATGGAGGGAGATGGATCGCAGACCTTGACGTTCTCAGAACGCTTGCAAGTCCAAACCTAGTCCGTCTGCAAGGCTGCGAATGTGAGAAGAATGAGGATACCGGGAATTTGGGGCAAAGCTTGGTTGGCCAATTTGCGGACCAAATCAAATCGATTGAGAAATGGGAGGAGTTGTTGATTTCTGATAAGAATCTAATAGTGGGTGAGATTGGAGCAGTACGTACATATGGTAATTGGTACGCTCGATTGGGCGCAACGGCGCTGGCTACAGGGATGGATTGTCCGACCGTGATATTACCCTCACATTGTATCTGCTCTGAATGCAGTGAGCGGCTTGTGAAAGGAAGGCCTTGGGTCAGACTGCAAAAGAATAGATACCCAGAGCTTCTTGTTATATAGGGGAATGAAATGGTAATTAATGCACCCACTTTTGCAGGGGTCAACACAGATTGAGGGAATGTACAAGATATCAAATGATTTAGCTGTACAAAGGTAGGAGCATGTCTTTCAGCTGTAAAGATTACAGCCAGTGTAGTGTTCCATGGCAAACATCGTGAACTCATCGCGCTAATGAGCGATCTGCCCGAGACTTACTAAGCTGCTCATCTCCGGCCAATCATTGTTCCCTCCGCTCCGCTCTGATATCCCTGCCAAAAGATTCTTGAGCCTTCATCATCCCCAAAGCGCAACGTCAACGACTGTCATACTGTTGGATCATCACACAGAAGGTATGTGAACTACCTTCTGCTACTCCGACATCAAAGCGCTAAAGTACTTACGCAGGGAAACCTCTCAAATCGTCGCATCGAACCTCAATCGCAAACCGCAAACATGCCTCCTAAAGCCGTCAAGTCCCGCGCTCCTGCCGCCGAACCCAGCTATGCAAAGGAGACGCTGAATGCGTTCACGAGCCAAGAGAACAGGGGCATCGTTACCGCTATCGGCTTGTTCGCTGTAAGCTGCCCCCAAGCACGTCGAAAATGATGAAGAGAACAGAAAGCCCAATCGTGATATTGAACATGCAGGCTAACGGACTTCAATAGCTTGGTGTAACTTTCTTGCATAGCAGCTGGGCCGAGGCGTTCCTACTACCACCGATGTAGATTGCTAAGATCTGGAGCGACGAGCTGGAGACTAGCCGAGACAGGGCGGAAGAAGAGGCGTAGACGGACATCAGGAACTGCTATGCGACGGCAGAGGACTTCATTTCGAAGCGAACGTAACTCTCACGGGATATATCTCCGTACCAGCTTTTGGGATGGTAGAGCATGCGAATAGGCGTTCTGGAAGACTTCACGACCCTGACACACAGCAGTGTTCAGGCTGTAACAACACTGTACAACCAGACCAAACTCACCAGCACACCAGATTTTCCTCGCTTCTCATTCTTCAATGCCATCACGTCATCGTACATCCCCCAAACCCGCTCTCACGCCCTGAAACATTGCGACCTCCAAACCACACCCCTGCCCAGCCTCACCACACATTACCCAAGCCACAAGTCCTCTTGACAAGAGCTTCTATTCAAACGTCACGCTACAAGTTGCCATTCATGCCCATTTACCCCTTCTTGGCCAAGCTGTCGCCAATCCACCAAGCCAAGGCCGGGTCTCATGTCCCTATTCAGTCGGCTTTACATCACGCCAGCATCAGTCGTCCACGCACATGTAGCTCGCTTTACTTTAACGACTCTCAAACACGTTTGAGTATGGAGAGCAGAAGACATTCGATGCGAGGGTCATAGGTCGTGGATTTTGTACCCCGAAACAATGATGCAAGATCCTCGAACACGTGTTGTATGCCCGTTTGTGCGTCCAAGTCCCGGATGCTAGTGTTGCCGGACGATTACCTTCCCGACTGACAGCGGCTACGCGAGGTGCGGAAACACTGAGTGAGGCTCAAGATGAAGAGATCCTAGTTCACCGGCTCCACTTGCAGATCGGGAGCGGTTTAGGACCGATGAAGAGGGTTGGCGAATCACCCAAGATGTCAATTGATGCACAAGATAGAATGGTACGGAACACATTGACAGACAATATCTTTCAGTTGTAGACATTCATAGTATACTCCGTACCACATGATTACATACGCTCGCTCAACGCACCAGGGGATATAACCAATATGATATGCAACCGCCCAACCACCCCGTCTATCGGACACTCAACAGTCCGGCTGTTCAAAGAGTAAGTAACAGATATGCTCGCTCATACAATAGGAAAATGCATTACACCAAGCGTAGCGGCGACATGTGTGCGTCGGTATATCCAAATAGGTAGCTGTAGAAGAGGAAGAACAGGAAAGGCGTCCTCGTGGGAGTGGCGCTACTGGGTATCTCTAATCTATACTTCTTTTATCCAAACCTAGATTAGACAATAAGAATTAGCTCCCGGCCTCATACACTAATACTCTGAGATCTGGATGCTTGGGGTGAGAGGGGGAGGGAGATAGGAGTTTGGGGTTGATTCAAGGCTTGGGTTAAGGTTCAGCCATACCTCCATCTTCGCCATATCTGCATTCTCCTTTCTGGCCATGCTCTTCGCTGTTTGGATGGCCATGTCGAGGTCATCCTGGTCGGCCATGGTGATCATGTCGTCATCGTCTCGAATTTCGACCTTGAAGTTCTGGCGGATACCGAACTTGTCGCGGATGGACTGGACGAACTCGCGCATGAGAGTATCCGGCGTTATAAATACGTAGCGAGTATCGCCAGCATGCACCTTGACGCGAACCTTGCTGACTCCACCGCCGCCACCACGTTCCCGTTCGCTTCGGCGAGAAGTATTTGAACGAACAGGTGATCTCCTTCGGCTCTTTGCGCGGGATATCATCTCAAAGTCAGCGTCGTCGACGTCGCTTCCGTCATAGTCTTCCTCTTCTTCCTCATCAATGTATGCCGGTCTCGAGTTCTTTCCTGAGCGAGATCCTCGTCCACCGTAAGAGGGCTGTCTGTTGCTGCGAGACTGATACAAGTCGTAAACATCGTCGTAGTCGTCGATATCCTCGTCGCTTCCCCCACGGCGTCGTGGCGGCTCACGTCGACCAATATCGCGGCTGCGCATAGTATCTGAGCGAGAAGGTCGAGGTCGTTCCGACATGGATCGTTGTGGTCCAAGACGACGAGGCTCGTCCCCACGCTGGCTTGTCTGGTCGAAAGCAGCGCGGCCGAGGTCGAGCGGGCGTGGCTTGGGACCGCCTCCACGCACTGACTGAGCTCTTGACATTGCACCACTGTCAGCAGCCTCCTTCGATCTCCTCTGATCAGCTTCAGGCGGTGGAGTTGGAGGGAACATGTTGCGGCTCATCGGAGGCTCAGACTGCTGTCGACCTCGGCTCTGGAGGTTGGGCTTGACGAGGTTCGTGGCAGCATATGATAGCTTGTCTTCGGTTCGGTCGTCCTTGGCTTCGCCGTTCAACTTCTTGATCTCGGATCCGGCGAATCCAGTGAAGGCGTTGGCACGATCAGAAGCAGCGACCAGCTTGGCCTTGCCGAGATAGTCCTTCGTCTTCAGGTTCTTGACCTTCGCATCGTTCGGGCGGTAGACGATGCCAACGGGAATGGAGAAGACCGTGTAGCCCTCTGCCTCCTCTCTGATGGCCTCGTCGATCACGTCGTGGTCCGGGACAACCTTCTCTTTCGCAGCAAACGACAGGTCCTGCATACCAGCATCCTTCTGCTGCAGATAGATGTAGCACAAACCTCGGTTGAAGAGGACTTCACACGAGTATAGCTTAAACTTCAGACCCAATTGCTCGTAGTCGATGTTGTTGTTTCCGCGCAGATAGAGGAGCGTATCGTTGAAGTTGGCGAGGGCCTCCTCGAAGTCGCCCATGAGAAAGTTCGAGACACCCTGCTGGAAGTAGGCGACGGCGAGATACTGGTCCAGCCGCACAGCGCGCTGGTAGCAGTCGACCTAGCGTATTCATAAGCACTGGTCGCTCCTTCTCTAGTAGGTCAACACTTACCGCCTTCTCATGCTCGCCGAGCGTCGCATGGATCACACCGCAGTTGAACAGGATCTTCGAGGTATCGCTAATGTTCTCGAAGACCTTCAGCGCCTCGTCGAACTCGTTGTTGTCGTAGCTGGCAAGGGCTGCCACCCAGGTCTCGATTTCCTGCCCCGCACTTAGCAATTGCACGCGCAATCAGATGATCAGATTTGGAGGAAGGCGCGACGGTCGTACCTGCTTCAGAGACATGACGGAGATTCAATTCAATCACAGATACCCGGCAGTATGGTGTCGTCAGTCTCTCAGTATCCCATCCACCTCAGCTACGAGCGCTGGAGATGGTGGCTTTCCGTCTGAAGTGCGCCCGGCTGAATTGTGCCTTCCAGCTTCGTCCTCCCAAATTAAGACGCGGCCGTCGTTGCTCCTGAGCGTGCGCGGCCCGCGGTATTAGCAGTCGTATGTGTGTGTGCTGTCCTCAGCGATTGCAGATTAGTGGCGTACGTCTCGTGAGGGCCTGGCGGGCAGAAACGAGGGACGGTAAGGAGGGTAACTCTTAAGGACAGTACACGAAGTCGGAGAGGAGGGAGGAGGCTTCGAGGGCAGCACAGAGGGCACGGAAGGGATTTGGCGGGCGGTTGGAGGCTGGCACTGGTGGGGAGAGGCCAAATCTGAGTCCCATCGCGTTGCAGGACGGGGCTTGGCCATCTCCGCATGTCGCGTGCTGATTGGCCCATGCACCGTGCCGTCGACATCCACAGGCGCCAACTACTCCCTCTCGCAGCCGCCGAGACCATCCAGACACTTCGTCCCAACCCATTTCTGGCCATGTTACCACCGCCATTCGATACTCGCAAGGCATATCGCGGATTCGAGCCTTTCCCACTGCTCTGAGGCTTCCAGCGCTCTCAGGAAACTTTCGAGCTGCTGGCCATCTGATATCGGCCCCTTCCCATTTCGGTCGACAACTCACGGCGTTTGAGGTCTGTTACATGGCAATCTTGGTCTTGAGACATCCACGTGCTGGCCCGTACGTGTCCAGTCAAGGTGCGAGAGCTGTGCGAAGGCATGAAAACGCATAATCTCAGGCTTCGAATGCCACTTCCATCAGTTCTGTTGCAGCAAGAGCCGTTTCGGCCTGAATTCAAGTTGCACGCCTCAAGATTAGACTACCACATTGGGCTGCCAAAAAGAAACTTCCCAGGTTCATTCGGCTTTCAGCCTCACGCGTAGCATTTCATGTTCCCACAGAATGCACGGTAATGCTACACTAGGCTTTGCAAAAGCCTTGAAGCGGGTGTCACGGTGTTTCCCTACCCTTGGACTCTCGGCACTTCATGAGGACTCACAGCATGCCCCTGGAGGTTTGTTCCTCTCTCTCTTGCCAAACCGTCTTTCCTGAGCAGCTGCATACGGTCTTATCGTTTTCTACTAGGGTCAGTATCTCGCTTGCGCGTAGTAGTAGCTGTGTACGTACCCCAAACGCCAGCACTCCTGGCTATCACACCCACTAGCGTATCTGGATCATTCTTATCAAATTTTCCGACCGGCTGTCTCGCTACCACAATGCTGCGGCCGATCATCTCCCAGATCTGAATGGGCTTGTCCAAGAATACGGTTCCAACTCCTCCCTTTCCTACTTCGACAGTCCCGAACACGCCGCGGCACGGGGTGCGTTCCTTCTTGGCTTTGAGAGCCTCCCAGATGCCGCCCGTGGACTCAGGTCCCTCCGATATGTCTCCCGTCTCTCGGACTGTCGCGTGGTAGGTTCCAGGTGACAGTCCTCTAATACTTAGGTCGATGATGGTTAGGTTGGGTGCTACCTGGACCATGCGCGCCAGTCCCCGCACCTTGTCACCCACGTGAGGTGAGTGCGATTCCAGGATGCACACCGCAGCGCCTGCAGATCAACTAATCAATATCATTCGACGAGAGAGAGCTTGTCGTCACTTCACAGTTCCATTAAGAGGTAGACTTACTGTTAGACTTTCCACTGCCTCGTAGGATTGCATCTCGACCCGTGGCTTCTATGGCTGATACTATCGCCGAGGGCGCTGCTGTCCCTTCTATTGACACTAACTGATCTTGAAGGTTGGCTGTGATCTTTTCGATTCCTGTCACCGTATTAGATTTGTGCTACTTAATTTTCACAGCATGTCTCACCACTCAATTGAGAAAGAGAGCCCTTGATGTCTTTGATGCACGCCTCACAGGTCATTGGCACCGCGAAGGTGGTCTCGAATGATGGTATGGACGTCATGATCGATAGTGACAGTACGAGGTCAATTCAAATGAAATTGTGTTGGAGACGAAGAACTGCTCCAATCTCGAATTCATCACTCGATCGCTTTGAAATCCGGTCCCGCTTACGGGCCGAGGCACGTGATGCCGCTCTCGCAAGGCTGAACGGAACCCTGGCTCGAAATCTACGCCAAGCATCTAGGATTTGACCTCACGACAGCTTCCATCCAGCAATCGACTCGCGCGCATCCAATTCTTCTCTCAAACGTCTCCAGCGCGCCGAGGCAGTGCATGCTGCCATTGTAACCTCCCATCGCCGCCCGCTCGGCCATCAGCCTGTGCCAACATGTCACAAACGATTGGCAAAGTCCGTCTCCCTGCATCAACCTCAGCTTCAAGGCCTCTCTAACACCCTCCAGACGCGCCTCGCCTATGCCCGATCATGGCACCTCATAGATATCTCGTCGGACCCTCGAGCGCTCGGCCGCGTCGCATCTAGCATAGCCCTCACCCTAATGGGGAAACACAAGCCTATCTTCGACCCCTCGACTGACTGCGGAGACTACGTTGTCGCGACAAATTGCGCGGATATTCACACCACGGGGCGTAAGAGATTCCAGAAATTGTATCGGACGCATACAACAAGGCCGGGTAGCCTGAAGGAGTTGAGTATGGATAAGATGATCAAGAAATGGGGTGGAGGGGAGATTTTGAGGAAAGCGGTGTCGGGGATGCTTCCTAAGAATCGGCTACGGAAGGAGAGGTTAGCAAGGTTGAAGACGTTTGAAGGGGCAGGTCATCCATATGGTGAGAATCTGATTAGGGTGAGGTTAGGTGGTGGTGCGAGTATTGTGGAGCATCCGGCTGTGCAGAGTACATTAGCAGAGAGTAGGGGTGTGGAAGAGGTTGCTACTTTGTCATGAGGGGGAAGGTGAAGATTGGTGGTGCGATGGGGAGGTAGTTTCAGATGTATCATCGAACAGTGTGTACGAGGATATGTACCATAGCAGGGCATTTGCATGGCATACGGAGTCAGGGCCATTTCACAGATTTCAATGTAGTATATCGACCTTCGAAATCTGAGCATCACGGAAAGCGTCTCGTCAAAGTTCTCTGCAGTAGTAGTTTCCATGCGTAACGACTATACTCTCGCCCCTACGATCCGATTCAGCTGTTTCTAGAGCTTCATGTGCGAGTGTGAAGACAGCCATCCGTGTTGTGCTCACACAAAATTCCAGAGGTCAGGTCAGATAGCCAACCTCCTCTAACACCCATCCTGTATAGGCTTGCTTGAAGAGCTTTGGTGCGTGTTCAGTAGGCCTAGCTCGCTACACATTACCCTTTGAAGTGCTCCCGAGGTCTAACATGACTGAGGAGCGGGAAGGGCGACGATTTTGTCTTGGTAGCTCAATGCTTTGATCCATTATAAACTCGATGAAGAAATATCCTCAGTTCGCGCAAGCAGGCTAAAGAACGGATCAAATAGCGCAAGACGCTACACATCTTTCCGAGATTTCCAATGGAGAAGAACTCCGATAAGCTCTTCATGTGTCGACAAGGTAATCTGTGGTGTAAAGATTGTCTGTGTATCTGATCTCGATGATCTGGATCTAGCTCTATCGATCTGCATCCTAGCAGAAGAAGCAAAAGCACGCTCATGCACACCAGCGTCACTAGCAGATGAGGGGAATCTCAGATAATGTTCGAATCGCTACTCTCGCATTTATTCTCCCCTTAGGTTAGTTCTACTATTCGCTACTCTCAGTTCCTTATCTACCCCGCAAGCAATGTGGTATCTTAGTTGGCTACTCCCTCACCCTGCTATCTCCCCCGTGCAGAGTGTCAAGAAATGACAATTTAAGAATAATGTACATCCAAAAAAGACTGACAGACGCGTATGGTATTGTACATGTCATCGAGATCGTGAAGTAAATGCAAATGCTCAAGACTTTGCTGGAACGTGGCGTTTACAACTTGGCCTTGGGGCCCTTGCGAGTTACTGTGCACTGGATGAGGCCGTTGGGGTTCGATTGCGGGGCGTATACGGTGGCGTCCTTGCCGGTGTTCTTGAGGCCCTTGTGCCAGCTGAGATCGATCTCAAAGTAGTGCTTGTTGGGCAGTGAGTAGTCCACTGCTTCGACCGTGGGGACGGCAGCAAGGATCTGGTCACACATCTTGTACATGGTGTTTTGGACACTGGCGCTGTTGTCGATAGCGAATGTCTTCAGGGTGATGTCCCTTGCGGCCTTCCACGCTCCGTTAAAGTCGGTCGACTTGACTTCAGAGAGCGATTTGAAAGTGTTCCATTTCCAGCCAGCCTCTACTTCTGTGCTGAGGATGCGGTCCCAGGTCTCAGGGAGTTGGGTGAACTCGTCGCGGTGGAAGCCGTAGAAGGCAGAGCCGGTGCTCTTCAGCACGAGGAGCTTCTCAATCTTTGACTTGATGTCGATGCCCTTGCCCTCGCGAGTGACAGACTCTACAACGCGAATCTCCTCGCCGTCGCGGAAGAAGGAGTGTGGGTGTGGCTTGCCGTCGACCTCCATGCGGGTCCATCGGTGCTGGATGATCTTGACGTGTGCGGCATGGATGTGAGGGTACTTGGTGGTGAAGTGGGTACCAAGAGTGGCGGCAAACTGCTCTGGAGGGTTTATGGGGTTCTGCTTTGCGAGAATGTAGACGGTCTGCTTCTGGGTGTCGGTTGCGACGATTACGGAGTTGTCTGCTTCGGTGTAGCTGCTTTGTGTTAGCACCGAGTATAGTGTAAGAGATAGATGTTCCTTACGAGGTCTCGATGTCGCCCTCGAGGAGAACGCAGACGGTCTGCTCTACAACAGACTGGATGCCGCTCTTCTCATCGCGCTCGACCTTGTACAGGCGGACGTTGTCCTTGCCGTAGCGGGCATAGCTGAGCTGAGACATTTTTAATGAATTATGGCAAAGGCGATACGAGAGGTAGTGTGATGTTGATATTGGTTATGCAAAAGGCGCTGTAGATGATATGAAGCAGGGTAGCAATGGCAGGTTTGAAGGCTGAAGAGTGGGCAGAGTGGTGGTGGGATGGATGGATGCTGAGGGAGATAGTAGAGGGCGCCGATGGTCCAAGATATATACTCTTCCAAGCGGGACCTTATCAAGATCAACCTGTACGGAGGCGGCCGAGACGCAAGCGCGTTGCTTTTCACGATTGGATCAGCAACGATCTTTGGAGGCGCGACAGATGGCTGGAGGAAGCTCTCGAGCATTGGTGGGCCTGGTCGTCGGCGGCTTCCGATGCGCATGTGCGTTCAGACGAGCTGCAGCCAATCGCAGCATTCCAGCTCAACACAGCTCCCCTCGCGGGGCTCAGCGACGACAAAATGGGATTCTGGCAGCACGGATAGTCGGGGCAAACTCTGCTCGACAGCAGGAGAGGCTTGACGATGCCGAAATGCCGTGCAAGCTGTGGTCGCGGACGCATGCAGGCGCAATAACTCACAACGGCCAGCCGGCCAGCACGGACCCACCATGGACAACCTTGGAGTTGGCGTCCCAGATGGCCTGGGCTCGAGCAGCCTCCGCGACGTCGACGTCGTTCGTCTCCCTGTCCTAGCATTACCTGCGCACGACTCTTGCCTCAACCACAAACCACACTCACTCGCTGACGGCCGCTGTTCATTCCGCACGCTCTCTAGGTACGCACCTACTGCGCCCCGCTGGCGGCAGCCCACCCACCCACTCTCCTTGGCCCTCGACCGCCGCAACAACCCCGCGCTGCACCAGCCACTGCACGTCTGCATGCAACACCCATTCGGTATTCCCTGGCAGCAATCCATGAGGAAGGAGGCCGACGCCGATCGAGTCACTCGGAAATGCGGTGCGGCTGGCGGACACATGGTTAAGGCACTCTCATGACGCCACCAGCGCGCTCCGTGAACACTCAGGGCGACGCGCCACCTACCGACCAAGTCTCGCTGCTTGCCCCCTCGCGCGGCAGAGATGGCCGCTCACTGTCCTCCGCCGCGACCAGCGTCATGGCCGGCTCGCGGGGAGGCGCCTCGTACGCGACGACGAATGCGCCGCCCGGCAGCTTCAGCTCCGAACTGAGGCCCATCATGTCCCGCGATGGCAGGCTGCGACCCGAGTTCGACATGCACGCCATCACCGTCGGGGACGACAGCACGACGACCACAGAGCAGAGGCAGGCCGACCTGCAGGACCAGATTGACAAGGAGACCAAGATCAAGATTGGATCAGAGAACCTGTTGGAGGCATTGAACGCCAAAAACGCGAAGAACATCAAGGACCAGCGGCAGAAGGTGGAAGAGGAGCTGAGCGCCTCGAACAGAAAGCTGGCACAGTTGAAGTTGGGCTTGGCTGCAGAGGTACAGAGAGCAAAAGAGATCAAGTCTCCGCCAGCGGATCCCCAGAGTCGACTATCATACCTGTTTCGAAGGAACATCTCGCGATCTCCTTCGCGCCATGTGGCCAAGAAAGAGGACGACGAAGATGAAGAGTCTGAGTCGCCGACGCTGGTGCTTTCCGACATACTGCAGGCATTGGAAGCAGATGGCATGCAGCCAGAGTACTACGTGGAGCGGGCCAATTCGCTCGTCGAGCTCCTGAAGCGTCATCCAACCCTGAAGTATGACTTGGCGTGGTCAATCTTTGGACTTCGAATGCAGACAATGCTCCTGAGTGACAGTCGCGAAGTGGTTGCTGCCGCCTATCGAGTCATGAGGTATGCGATTACCGACCGCAAATCGCTTCAGATTATCCGTGGGCTACACACTGACTATCTGGTCATCTTGTCCCTAGTCAAGGAGAGCAAAGCTAGTGTGGAGCGGGAGCAAGCCCTCAAATTCGTGCGAGCATTTCTTGATGTCAAGGACGGCGTGCAGGAACTATCCCGCGCGGTTGTTCGAATAGTTGTGGCCGTAGCGGAGCATTCAGACGACCGACTGCGCAATATTGCCATTCTCACTTTGACAGAGATCCTTGTCAAGAGACCTCCACTTTTGGTCGCTGCTGGCGGCATGGGCACCTTGACCGATGCACTTGGCGAAGGTAGTTATTATGCCGCCGAGAGTATCGGTACTTCTTTTTCATTTTTACTCGACACACCCCGGCGTCGCGGATTCCTAAGATCCGGGCATGAGTTAGAAGCCCCATTTGCAATGTTCACAGACGGAGGGGGGACTCATGGGCACTTGCACGAAGAGAAGCTCAAAGCGAACGCAAAGGTCATCGCGACCTTGATCAGGAGCTGGCCTGGCTTCCTTGCGCTTTGCATGAACGACTTCTTAGCGATCCGATCCTTGCTCCTATCACTGCAGATCCCAACCCCGCATGTGCGCATGGTCATTCTGGAACTACTTTACGACGTTCTCCGAATCAAGCCCCCATCATGGTCGTCTTCCTTCCTTGCTGGCAGGAGGCTTACTACATATGGCCGAGTTACGAATCTCAAAAACGAGAATACCAAGGACTCAGCCAAAGGAGGTGCCGCGGCTCAGACTGAAAACGAAACGGATCCTAGGAGCAAGTGGAATCTTCTCGAGCATTACGTCTCCGTTGTTCTAGCTGTATTTCTACACGCTGGTCTCGTACCTGCCTTACTCCAAGCTGAAGAGGACCCTTTGTCACTGACCCTCAAACGCAAAACCACGCTTCTGCTAGGGGAAGTTTTGAAGATGGCCAATGAGCTTCTGCCACCGTCATGGAGCGCCTCATTACAAGTATTACCGCAACTGTTGCAGACCGCCGCGAAATTCCACGATGAAGAAAGATTCGTCGCTATTGGCACGATATATCAAGTGGACAGCGTCAATAGAACCCTCTATCGCTCGGGTCATTCGTCCCACAGCACTGGCAAAACGACTGTAGGAAACGATAATACCGCGTCTAATCGACAGACGGATCAATCGAAGGCTCAAGCTGCGATGCAGATGGAGGAAGGCCAGTTCCGCAGTCTCATGTTTGACACACAAGTTGCGAACACTGCGAATTACACAAAGTGGAGATGGGATCTCGTTCAGAATCTCATCGAGGGGCCGCTTCTGAATGCGAAACGCTTAGAAGAAGGCATAAAGACCACAAAATTCGTACATCGCCTTCTTGGGTTCTATCGACCGTTCAAATACCGCTTCTCAGAGATTAGGAACACCAAGCCTAATCAACGTTACGTGCGAGCCGGCTGCGCTTTGATGCACACTCTTTTGCAGAACCCGGAAGGTGTGAGATATCTGAGCGATAGCAAGTTCATTCGCCAACTGGCTGAGTGCCTGGCTCATTTCGATCGAATGAGTGGACTTACATCAGAGTCTCCCATCTTCCAAGCGGATCGGATGGAGAATACGCTGACTGGTGGTTATTTCGCCCTCCTTGGTGCACTCACTAAGGACCCAAAAGGTATCCAAATTCTGGAGCGATGGCGCGTCTTGAACATGTTCTATCACATCATAGAGCTCAACGATCGGGATGATCTGATCAAGACATTACTCAGCAACATGGACTATAGCCTCGACGGACATCTTCGCATCATCATCTCTAAAGCGATGACGTCTTGCTCTAAAGACATCCGGATCTTTGCAACAAGGCTGTTGCGCAGATATGCCACAAAGTCGATGCAGAATGCAGACTGCAGTATTGCTGAATGGGCTATCAAACTATTGGTGACGCAGCTATACGACCCAGAAGTGGAAGTCTGCGAAGTTGCCATCAAGATCCTCGAAGAAGCCTGCAACCAGACCCAGTCGCTAGAGTTTGTGGTCAAATGCCGTCCTGCGCTTGACCACCTGGGTGAGATCGGTGCTCCCCTCTTGCTCCGGTTCTTATCAACCTCGGTCGGCTACCACTATCTGGATGGATTGGATTACATCACGAGGGAAATGGACGACTGGTTCTTGGGAAGGAATGACACCTATGTTTCGCTCATCGAAGCATCAATGGCTCGAGCTCTTGCCGAGGGTGACGAGAAGAGAGAAATCACTCAGGCGCAAGCGTCTTACGATGATGTACCGGACGTGCCCGAATATGGAGTCGTGCCACCTCACTTCTACCGCGAGCTTACCCGGACAAAGGAGGGATGCAAGCTTCTTGAACAAAAGGGCCATTTTGACGAATTCGTCGCCACGATCCGCGACTTTGCCATGGAACAAGAGGACGCCGAGATCATACTGAAAGTAAAGGGGTGCCTCTGGGCCATTGGCAATGTTGGATCAATGGAGCTTGGCGCACCGTTCCTTGAGAGCTCCGACGTTGTTAAATGGATTGTCAAGATTGCTGAGACATCCGAAGTCATGTCGCTCAGGGGCACAGCCTTTTACGTCCTCGGTCTGATTTCAAGAAGCCTCCATGGGCAGGAGATCTTGCTGGAGTGTGGATGGGATGGCGTAGCCAACGATTCCGGTGAAGCGCTTGGTTTCTGCTTGCCTGTAGATTTCAAGAAGCTGTTCTCGGTTTGTTTCACTGTCCTCCAATCTTGGTTACTCCTACTCACTATGTGCAGATCGCGCCATGGGCAAGCAAGTCAGACGATATCAGTTGGAGGCGCAAGGCAGATGTGAAAGTCGCGGTTACTGATGCCGATCCTGTCAACGCTCGCATTTTAAAGCTTGCGACAGACCTTGGTAACACGGTCTTAGCCAAGAAGGCAGCTAACGACCTCCAAGCGTGAGTACTACCTTGATCAGTAAACCAGAGTCTTACACTGACGAACACGTATCAGGATCAAAGCCAAGAAAGCACCAGGGTTCACCAAACCGGCGATATTCCACAAAGTAATGCAAGTTCTGGAAGCACACCACTTCCGGCTTCCGGCGTGCCGGTTCGTTCTCGATCTCTTCGACAAGCGGGTGCTACGGCAGATAGTATTAGAGGAAGAAGAGGAAGAGGACGATGATAGCGATGACTCTGGGTCTGAGTCTGACCAGGCGGGCACAAATGGTGTGCCGAGACCTATTTGATTCCATCACGAGTTTCCAAAAGGGGTGCTTGGCGTTCGACTTTGGCGTACCTGGACTGTAACAAGAGCGCTTTTGTACAATTAGATACACATGTGGCTTTGAGGAGCCAAGGTTGGGATCGTGGGACTGATTTTGCATATGGAGTTGTCCGGCTACGACCATGGGCTCGACGCGCATACCTACTGCTGCTTTCGGCTCAATTAAGCGAGAAACTGTGCACCCTGCATAGCGTTTGTCAGTTAAGGGTGGAGCACGTGCTGTTGGTTCTTGACCTGAAGGGGACGGGCCACTGCCGGCGGGCTGCTTCGGCAGAGCGACGGCGGTAGATCAGGGTCTATACATAGACGAATGCCGTATCGAAGGGTTAGCCTTCTCGCACGCACGCTGGCGCTCCACGGCACTCCACGGCGGGTCTCGTGTCTCGTTGAGCCTCAATATGGGACCTGGGCGACAGGGAGCGTTGTACCCCAGTTGCTGGCGGGGTCTTTCGCTAGAGCGCGGCTGGCATTGGGCCCTAACATCGATGACGCTTGCACCTCCTGCATGAACGACTTCGCGGACCTCACCACTGCAAGTCAGATGGCTGCGGTGGACGACTCGCTCTGGATGCCAGAAATGGAACTACTGCTCATCATCGACTACCGCGTGCGAATCTGCGTGCAGCATCCCAGGTGTCGAGACTAAAACAGACCACTCGAGTGCGCTTGGCGCTATAGCAGCGCCGGCGTTGAGCACTGTCTGTTGCAAGGCATCTGACCATTGCCCCGGCATTGAGAACAACGTCCGCTCGGGCGGGGAGCGGAGCTGCGTCCGCGGCATTCGCGGGCCTCGGAGGGGCGTAGAGCCTTCGCTGGAAATCAGCCTTCTATCAGTACATTCGTCTCGAAGTCGTGGAGGGCCGTGCAGTGTTTTATACTGACCATGTCCACGAAGGGCTTAGCTGGGAGAGCCGATGACTAGCTGATTCTCGATACGCAGGCCGTGATGTGGCGCTCAGATCGAATGGGCAAGGGTCTTTTGTCTTTCGCCTTCGACCACACCATCGCCGATGTGAACCCCGGCTACGTCTTGCATTCTTGCTCGTGCGAAATCATGACTTCCAGTCCCGCAGACCCGTCTATGTCGTCGTCGATTGTCGCCCTAGGCGTGCACGACATACACCCACCCTTTCCTCACCTGCTAGCTCAGCAACGATAGCCTCAGCAACTACTTCCGCCGGTGCCCGTGTAGCAACCTCGCCCTATATCTACCGTGAGCGTGCTGCTCGACTCTATTCTAGCCCTCGTTCCTGCGTCTGCCCGCCGCGCCTTCCTCCCACGCCTCGGTTCGCCAGTCGACCCTGCCCTCCAGCACACCCACGAAAAGCACGACTCTGCTTCAGTGGCGCCCAGAGACTGCACCACGCGCTGCCGCTCTCGTGCTGTGCCTGAAACCTGCAGCAACGCGCGTACGCAGCTCCACACCTCGATACTGCGCAGTGGAGGCTCATCCTTTGATTTCCAATATCGACCGAGCCCGCCCACCGAAGCTACTGCAGTATATGGAGGCGACGCCTTTAGGCTGTCAAGGACCTCTGTATGAATCTGCTGCAGAACAGTAAAGGGTGCTTCATCGCCACCAGTGAAGAGCAGCCCTTTGACTCGCCTGTCCCACCGTCTGTCTTGATGAAAGCAGATGAGGCTTCTGCGGAGCCACCACAACCCGTCCCCCCGACCGCCCACCACGACGCCCGACGACTCGTCCGCTTCATCCAGTGTCCGCAGTGCTCGAAACCCTTCATGGCCCCCGTCACACTACCATGTGGTAATACTATCTGCAAGGCGTGTCTACCCCCGCCTCAGCAACGCGCCAACATATCCTATCCGAATACTTTGGATCGACAGGCTGGCTACGCTTGTCCCTTCCCAGCGTGTGGGACACTACATCCCACTGTCGAGTGTAGCCAAGATGTCACGTTGACCAAAGTGATGGACATTATCCGGATCGAGATAGGGAAACATACCGGATTGGCTGGTGGTAAGCTGATACAGTTGGAAGAGATTCCTTGCGTTGACGAGGATCTAATGGTCGTTGAGGAAGAGAAGCGGCAACCTGGCCATCAGAGAGCGCTGCCTGCTGGACGCCTGGTAGCAGCGTTCATGATGGCCGAGATGGGAGAGCTTCACTACACGTCTGAACTTATCTACCATTCCTCGTCGACCGCTGGAGACGATCACCAAGATCTGGACCTCCAGTTATTGGAACGCGCTAGGGACGTCACGCAGAAAGAGGTGGACTGCCTCGTATGCTACAACATGATGTTGGACCCAACAACGACCCCATGCGGTCATACGTTCTGCCGGCGGTGCCTAACGCGAGTCCTCGACCATGCCAACATTTGCCCGATTTGTCGGAGGAATCTTCCCATCCCACCCTCGCTCCAAAACCATCCCAGCAACACTACTCTTGTGGCCATTTTGGACGGACTATGTCCCGATTTAGTAGCGGCCCGCTCTCAAGCCCTCAACCTAGAGGAACAAGCTGGCGAGGCTACCCTTGATACCCCACTCTTCGTTTGTACACTGGCGCTCCCGACTATGCCCACATTTCTACATATCTTCGAACCTCGGTATCGATTGATGATGCGGCGCTGCGTGGAGGGCAATCGACAATTTGGTATGATCATGTACAATCGTGCATGCGAACCACAAGGCGATCTCGGTGCCACAACATTCTTGGAATATGGAACGCTTCTTGAGATAATCAACTTCGAACTCCTACGCGACGGACGGAGCTTCGTCGAATGCAGAGGTATTGGTCGCTTTAAAGTTCGCGATCACGGAATGTTGGACGGCTATTACGTTGGCCGCGTCGAGCGAGTCGAAGATGTTTCCTTGACCGAAGAGGAACACTTAGAGGCCGAGGAGACGCGCGCTGCTTTAGTCGTGGTAGAGGAGCACAATCGTCAGAACCCGCCAACCCCCCTGGACCCAGAAGTTGCTCTCAGCACGATGTCGACGCAAGAGCTGTTGACTCGTTGCATAAGCTTTATAGAGCGTATGAGAGCCCATAGCGCACCATGGCTGAGCGCGAGGATCATTTCTGTATACGGAGGCCCGCCGAATGACCCAGCTACGTTTCCCTATTGGTTTGCAAGCGTGCTACCGATTGCCGAGGAAGAGAAGTATATCCTACTACGGACCACTAGAGTTCGCGAGAGGCTCAAGTTGGTGAATAGTTGGATCAGAAGAATTGAGGGGCAGAGATGGTAAGTCAATCTTTTAAGATGTTCTTTCCGGGGCCTTTCTCCGGAGGCGGTCAGCCTATGGTACCCTGCCATCTCCGAACCATTCCCACAGGAGTGGCTCACTGTTTTTATGTTTTTGCTTATGTCAGCATGAGATATGGAACTCGGTGGTACTGTAGACTGACTCTGTTGAAGATCTTCAAAGTCGAAGTCGCCTATTCTGAGGCTACAAACGCTAACTCGATCTCCAGGCCACAAGGCAGCGCTTGTAGCATATTGTGACTCTCTACCCTCGTCTTACTTCTTGGTATTTCAATCGTTTGCTTCACGACTGCATGATACCACGGACGCACAGGAGCCCTCATTCGCCGTGGTTCCAGCCACGGGCCGAATGACTCGTCCGTCTTTCCTTCCGTTCCCTTCGGCCGAAAACTGTCCATTTTTTCTGTCATATCAGCGGATGCATGTTGCATTGGGGGAGTTCTCATTGTTTTTCCATTCCATTGTCCATGTTTAGATTACCCTCCAGTTGACGCTACTAGGCGTCAAATCTTTTGATATCCCATTTCATCATGTCGAGCTTCTAGGCTGGCAGGTCTTTCTTGTACTTATGTAGGGAGGTTGGACCGGAGGTTACTGCACGGCAGTCAAATGATCTTGCATTTCATGAATGAGGATGGTGTTGATAGATCAAGATTGGACGAATGTATGAGGTCTACTACTTCACATATTATGGTCATGTTGTTGGGTGCCATTGTGCTGTGGGTGAGGAAGAGGGGAGGTTCTCATGCTCCCCTTACGACTCTACTACTTAAGACGTATAATGTACAAAGGCCCAGCGTTGAGATATTGTACTTCAACCCGGAAGGCTTAAATCTGAGGGGGATTTTCAAGGTCGTTGAGTTGTATTGGTCTTGTCAAACGCTACATCGTCTTTTACATCTCCCTCCCATTGAATCAAGCGCAGACTGTCATTCAATACATACCGAGCTCCGGTCTGGTCTTCGCTTTACTGCCTTGTCGTACACATGGGGCGGCAGAGCGCAGTTCTAGGATCGAGCCATCGATAGACGTGTAATAAGAGTGCCGCGAAGCCTGCGCAAAGCACTACAGGCCATGCGACACGAAACTCGGCGGCGTGTGATTTGGGCTGACGCTAATTGTATAAACCTAGCCGACTCCAAGGAACGGAGTGCGCAAGTCCTGCGAATGGGTGATATTTTTAAGATGGCTAAGGCTGTGGAAATTTGGCTCGGGCATAGATGGTACAGGGATATGGATGATTGGCACGGGGAAGGGGACGGCGACGGCGACGGCGACGAGGACAAGGATGAGGAGGGTTTGAGCGACCCGGTGCGATGAGCCTGGTACGGAGCCTAGGATTCCATAATTGGGGACCCGGAGGAAGCTCTTGCTGGAGAATTCGAGACAATCCACTTACAGGGTTTCGACGGCGTCTTCAAAGGCTACGAAAAGACCGATGTGCAAGCAACAGCAGCGTTGTAGAGACTGTTCGAAAAGTACTGGTGGAGCCGCGTGTGGGTGGTTCAGGAGGCATTGCTTTTTCTATACTGCTTAGAACAGATGGTGTTGCACTAATACTAATAGAACTAATGTTGGTATGAAGATACAGTGTAATAGTGTCAAATGAGATGTTATAGAGTACCTTGCTAATATTCAGCGTCTGTAGGCACGAGCCGCTGTGAGCGTCCCAGATCTTGACGGTGCGGTCCCTTGACGCCGACGCCAGCTAGGTCGAGTCGTGAGAGAAGGCCGCTGACAAGACAGAGCTACGATGGCCCTTAAGAGTCTAGATACTGGGCGTCCCAGATCTTAACGGTATTGTCGTCCGACGCGGACACTAGCCGCATCGAGTCATAAGAGAAGGTCACCGACCTAACCCACTCGCTATGGCCCTCGAGCTTCTGGAGGCACGCGCCGCTACGAGCGTCCCAGATCCTGACGGTGCCATCGTGTGAAGCCGATGCCAGCCGGGTTGAGTCGTGAGAGAAGGCCACCGAGTGGACGCTGTCGCTATGGCCTTCGAGCGTCTGGAGGCATGCGCCGCTGTAGTGGACAGAATACGCCTGAGAAACCAGTGCATGGAACTGTCCGAAATTTTGAAGCGGTCTTGGAATCGGCACTTGGGCAATCTGATATGACCAGGAGTTGGATGGAACGTCATGATAGAATAATTCTTGAGCGGCTTCAGCCTTCATAGGACGAAGTGCCTATTGCAGGTCTTTCTTCTTTTTGCCGAAGACTTATTCTAGAGTCGATTAACGTGATGGTGCACCCTGATGCTATGTTGGTGGGCGTCCACTAGCATCGCTGAGCGAAAGACAAGCCAATGGGTCAAACTAAAAAGACCCTTGCCCTTGTTCGATGGCCTTCAGCATCCTTGGAGTCGTGTCCTCGTCAAGAAGCTTGAGGTAACGCTCTTTACAAACTTCGGTCAGCTTAAACAGCTTTCGGGACGTCCTGTTCAACTTACCACAGCTTAACCACCTCTTTGCCACGATCCCCAAGAACTTCCTCAGAGTCCTCAACCTTGCCAATTCGTCATTTGTATCGAGCTTCATTGATAGCCTTTCCGTTGTAATCATTGCCGCTTTGTACACCAAGAAGGTGACGAGCGGCGGAAAGTAGTTAAAATCAATGGACCGTGTTCCCATCGTGAAGACTTCGACTGTACTGGTTATGGTGGAGAGGATGCAGATGAGAGACGTTGTGGCAAGTGAATTCCAATTCTCAGTTGCATTTGCTGAGCAGGATACTTTGGTGCCGTTCTCGAATGCCAGGAGGAGGGCGCTGTCCAAACATCAGCATCGACGCGCCCCACAAAAGGCCCAATCTGCGAGGGCTGGCAGCTTACGTATGACATAGACCCAACCCACCGGAGTAGAGGTGGTCCTCGGCCAGGATCTCCTCGGTCAGAAGTGTCTGGAGGGATATTGACGTTTTGACAGTCAACATCACCTCTTCCATGTTGAATGTCTGCTCTGACGTGGGGCTGTTTATGGTGCTGTGAATCTTATCCAGCATAGCGGAGGCTTCCACCAGGCGAGCAAAGCGGGAAACAGGGCTATTTTTATCCTGATTGGGCTCATGTGTTGGGCAAAGGGCGGGCTTCAAAAGGTTATGTAGCCATGCGGTTCGAGAGCGAGTTAGAGAAGAACGTGGGCCAGATTCGGTGGCGATGTATCTAGAAGCAATAATGAGACGAAACCTCCACCTTGGCTTCATTTCTGGAAATTGTGTGAAGGAACAGCTCACCTATCCAGGACCAGAATCCCACACCAAATCAAAATTGACTCCTCATCACTGACTGCTCCATCTAAACAGTGAGGTTGCAAAGCGTCCCCCGTGGGATGAACTTCAAGTGCATCTACAGCTCCCAACGTGGCTCCAATAGAGATGAAAGCAGCTGGATAGAAGCCATGGCTGACTTCGAAAAGAGTTATCAAAATCCTTGATTGAACGAGCGGAAAAGAATTGAATCCAAGTCCTTCAGCTAAGGCGAGGCTACTCTTGGTATGAAGATAAAGGGTTTCGAGTTCGGAGGTGTTACCGTCACTTTTTGCAGTCGAAGAGGGGCAGGTGGTGAGAAGTAAAATGGATAGGCAGAGTAATGCAACATCCAGAGAAGTCTCGTCCCATGTCGGTCGGACTCGGCCCTGTAGTTTGGATGCAATCGGAAACCACGGCTCAATTGCCTGGTGATACGCTGAAACGGCACTTTCTGGTGTAAAGGGCTCGAGTTTATGGATGACCGCGTTCTTGAGGTGGCTTGGTGCAATTGGCTCCGAGGCAAGAAATGTCTCTGATCCTGGGGATTGCGAAGGGGTTGGGCCCAAGCACGGTGCCTTGGAGACCTCATACTCGCATCTTCGGCCAAATCTGCAAGCCGTCTCGGTCAGCAGCATTGTACACAACGAGTTCAACTCAATATTCGTCCGAATACCTTGTACAGAGTCCACAATCTGGGATTGCGCGGTCGCATCGCTTTTTCGATTTACTACATCGAGTACAAGCTTTCTTGGCGATCATCGCACGGCCCTCGATGCTCATGTCAGTGATCGGGTGAGGAAGAATCTTTGTTACAGAAAGTGTCTCTCAAAGTTGACGTTGGAAGGAGTGTGCGGTGCCGTTCGGAATTTGAGGCGGGAAAGGCTTTGTAAGGGCGGGTGGATCCCCGCAAAACAGCGGTCTGCAGGTGCGGGATATTCGGACACGGATCGGGACGGCGTGCGGACGTACAAACGTCTTGGTTTATCAGGCCGGAGCGGTGGAATTAATGGATCAATCTCATTACAACTCGGAAAGAAGTATAAAGGACATCTACTCGCTCCAACAATGACAGTTCATCAGCATTTCTCATTAGCAAAACCATCAAGGCCAACATCAATTTGGGTAGAACAACTGCAATACCCCTGTCGCGATCTTCATTATGTCAGAGATCAAATCGGTTGCAATCGCCGGTGTATGAGTTCCAACAAGGAAAAGTTCAAGGAGAATGACTGACAACTTAACCAGGCCTCTGGCACGCTTGGGCCTCATGTCCTCAAAGCACTCATCGACGCAAAATTCCAAGTCAAGATCCTCACCAGGTCCAAGAAGCCCGGAGAATTCGATGCAGGCGTTGATGTAGTTGAAGTGGACTTCACATCCGTGGAGTCATTGACTGCTGCACTCAAGGGCATCGACGCAGTCGTGTCTACCGTGGCCGGTATGGCCATCAAGACCCAGACCGTGTTAATTGATGCCGCTACCGTTGCTGGAGTGAAGCGTTTCATTCCTTCCGAGTACGGCTCTGTTACCACCAACCCCAAAGTAGAAGCGTTTCCACTCTACGAGAATGTGTTCCAGATCAAGCATCACCTTCAAGAAAAAGCAAATTCAGGACAGCTGACCTGGACGGTGCTCGCATGTGGGGCCTTCCTGGAATTCCTGTTTGCGGCGGGCGCGGCGGGCCTGTTAGATTTTGCAGATCGGAAAGCTACCTTGTTCGACGAGGGTGACAACAGGCTTAGTTCTACTTCACTCGCGACTGCCGGGAAGGCCATCGCCGGAATTTTGAAGAACTCAGAGGCCACCAAAAACAGGGTCGTGAAAGTTTCGGAGGTGATCTTGACGCAGAATCAGCTGTTGAAAATTGCAGAAGGACTGAGGCCGGAGGACAAATGGGAGATCAGCAAGGTTGCTGCAAGTGCGGTCTTGAAAGAGGGTCTGGTTGAATTCAGCGCTGGCGACTTCAGCTTTCCGGTCATTTCTAAGATCATCAAAGGTACGGGATTTGCCGGCGAAACATACGGCAGTGCTTATGATGAGACGGACAACGAGCTTCTTGAAGTCAAGGAGTTGACGGAGGAAGATTTGAAAAAGATCGTGGCTGAGAAGCTCGCATAGAGTTGGACGGTCAGGAAAAGGAAACGGCCGCACACTTGGAGTGGCAAGAATGTGAAGATCTCTACTCTCTTTAGCCATAGAGTTCTCATAGTAGCTGTTAGATGATTGATCATAAACAAAGGAATTCTAGAAAGATACTAGAATGGGATGTCAAGTGGTGGGTGTTTCAGATCGGAAGAACCCAATTTGAGTGCCAAGCTGTTTTCAGTTGCTGGGACCTACCGGACGAGATGAGGTTTGCGGATATGACAATCCCACATTTTCCGGTACCCCAGCACGTCCAGCTGTGTACGCAAAGCTTTACCAGAAACTGGGAAGGCGATTATTGTAACCAGAGGAGAGAAAGGAGTCACTGCAGTATATCGAGAGGGACATGCCATCGAGACGATCATCATCCCAGGAATATCAGTTCAGGCGAAGGATGCAACAGGTTGCGGAGACGTTTTCAGTTCGGCCTTTCTAACATCCTACCTTCAAGATGGTCGAATCAAGCCGGCTCACCTCACTGCAACCCCAACAACCTCTTAACCTTCACACTCTCTTGCCCCCCTCCACCCCTCCCGCATCCCCATCCCCCATCTTGCTCCCGAGCGTACTCTGTGCCGTCCCGCTATGCCCTATAAATGCCCCGTTGACATGCACAAAGCTCCCCGGCACCGGCGTAGAAATCGCACCCTTGTCAAACACCCGCGAGTTACTCGTACTCGCACTGAATTGTCGAGACAGCGACTCTGCAATCGACATTTTCGTAGTCAATGCCTTCGACGCGCGGGACAGTGAGCGCTGAGGTGGTGTAGGAACGTCGCGGGTGGGTAGGAACGTTGACGTGCGAGATGCTACGTGGAGCGGACTTGTCGTGCCAAGGGGGCTTGTCGTGGTGACTGAATTCTGGTTTTGAGGCGGGGAGGGGAGCGGTGTGCTGGTGCGGGAAAGGTCGGGCGTGGACACGTTGTCGAAGAAGGAGTGGAAGGGGTTTGGAGCCAGGAGCGCGGTTTCGCTTGTCAGTCTCTCGAGAACGGGGCGAGGTGGCGGAGGAATGGGCGAGATTTCGTCGGCTTCGCCGTGTATGATGGTGGAGGTTCGAACGTCGGAGGTGTAGCTTTCTGAAGGGGTGTTGCTGAATACGGAGACGAGGGGCGGTCTCTTGAGTTTGGGCGAGGACGAACCGGTGGTAGTGCTGGCTAGGTACTTGTCTGGATTCTCGAAAGTGGTGAGCTCGGGTGTTGGTGGACGACTGCCTCGAGCGCGGCGGAGGAGGTTGTAGAGAAGGTCGCGCCATGCGTAGAAGATTGAACGGCGGAAGAGAAGGATGAAGATTTCGATGCCGATGAGCTATCCTACCTGTTAGTCCTTGATTGTGGGGGTAGGGACGGCGTTTATACTTACTGAAGCAAGAACAAGCGAAATCAGGATGGTGGCCAAAGGCACAGTGAAGTTCTTGACATACTTTCTGCACTCTTTCTTATCTCCCCGACTCAGCGTTTGACAGATAATCCACGTCTTGACAGGCTTGATATTTTCAGGGTCATTGAAGACATGTCCAATCTTGCTGTCCTGGGTCCAGAAGACAATGAAGAAGCTGATACTGCCGAGGATGGTGAAAATACTGACGAGGATATTGCGCCACTGGAGTAGGAACAGCTTTCGGACGTTCCTCCAGGTCTCGAACCGGGACCTCTGCTGCTCATTTTCAAAGGAATTCAGACTGCGTTCGCGACGCTGTTTCTTCCATGTACGGATGTAGACGTAGAAGCAGTACCCAGTAGTGACGGCTTGGAGCAGGAAGGCTGCAATGGCGAAAATGACCAACCAGATCCAGAAGGTGACGATGGCATGCTCGTGGTTTGGGAGACATGTTCGTCCCATGCGGTAACTGAAGCCTGTGGCTGCCAATATAGCGATGAGAAAGATCAGAGGTACCAGTGTACCAACGATGATAGAAGCCCACTTAAACCTCCATCCAGGATCACGATCCCAGAAAATGCGAATGTGGAGCCATAAACTTCGGAGAAAGACCCAGACAACGCACCCTAAACCGCCAAGGGTGACAAGTGAGCCCGTCCATGCGCAGGACATGCTACCTCGCATGTCGTTTGGCGTGATAGCATCATAACAGATCTCAGGCTCAATGCCGACCGGAATGACGAACGATAGTGAGATGAAGAGAACGGGAAATAAAAGGCCGACACTCAGATAATGCCGATGCGTCTTCTCGGGAGGAAGAATGGCGAAGGAGAGGAGAAGGAAGAGGCAAAGTATCACGGAGAGGATGCTCAGGTAGTTCGGCACGCGCAATTGATCATCCCAATCGGGTGGGTAGACCCAATCTTGTATTGGGCAAGGGAAGCAACATGTTGTGCCATCTTCGAAAGATCCGAGCCCGCAATACCGACCAGGTTGATCTGTGAGAAGTCAGTACCGCTTGCTCGTTCTAGTTGGGTAAGGAGCTTACAGCCTCCCGTGGAGCCAAAGAGCGACCGATCTAGCAATGGAGCTGTGCACGACGCATTCGCGATCGTATCGTTAAGGAATCTTCCGAGCGGCATGGTAGCAAGTTCCGATGCTCACAAACCAAAAAGTGACTGGATAGATCGCAGCGATAACTGGATCATACGCCAACTCATAAGGCTGGCTGGAAACTCTTTGGTATTTCTAAATGTCTGTTTCTCGATGCTCTTTGTTGGCAGTGGCGTATGTGGTTGACTCCTGAGACCCTGGGCACAAGCCCTATCGGTATCGGTTGTCCTCCTTTTCTTTGTCTCTGGATAATTTGGCGTCGAGAAGATCTGCAGCCACATGGCCGGATCTTATTCAAAAAAGCTTCGAGAACGACCATGGAATAAAGACGAAGGGTGGATTGCGGCGGGGATAAGAAAATGCATGATGAAAGGCGTAGATCTCGGCCTTTCCGAGACGTCGGCTTGGAGACGAGAGAGCACAAGCAGGGAGCCATGTTTACAAGCATCTGGGGAAAATGATTTTTATAGTAAAAATTGGGCCATTAGAGGCGAGACTGATCCGTGAACAGCCGTGTGAAAACCTCTCAGAGCTGTCCCCACCCATAGAGGCAACCTCAGGGCCAAGGTGCCGTTTCTTTTCACCAGTGCTCGCTCACCGTGGAACGTATCTCTTGCTGACATCGTACTCGCTGTTCCTCGGATATGGGTTACATAAAGCAGAGAACATTTGCTATGGTTCGCACATTAGTATAATATAGTTACCCAAGTTGTACGATCAAACCGGAACGCCTGTAAACCCAATCTTGAGCTTTGCTCTCGAACCATCAGCTGCTTCAGACGTCCACTGATTTTTCCAGTCCTGCTCTTCGCGTTTCGCTTGGAGAAACGCTTCCCTCAACTCTGGCGTCATCTTTTCAAGGTCCTCCTCGTCTACCTCTGGGAGTCCGTTCGGTCCGATGTCTATGAAAGCGCCATCTGGTCCTGGTATACCCAAGCCCGCGAATGGAGGCGATTGCCAAAATGTGTCGACAGTAATGTACTTCCTGCGAATGGCCTCGGGAAGATCTGATTCTTCTGCAGGAACTTGTTCCCATCGAGCGTGAGTTGGCTGCATGATTTTCGGATAGGTTATTTGATTTGTGTGCGGGTCGTAGATGCCGTTCAGGTTTGCCTTTCGCAGCGCCGAAAGAGATGCGTTAAAGCGACTAAAGCTCGTTAGCTTCTCGGTTAAACCAATGCTCAGGTTAAGTTTTTGGTAACTATACCTAGCCGCACGACCATGCTCGAATTGCCAATTGGCGGACGTGATATTGACCTTCCTCTTCCCAGGGAGAGGTTTTCCTGCTGCTGTGGGAACACTCGGAACACCTGTATGGTAGACGCTACTTGCACCGTGCCAAGCAACATACTGGTTCTTGTTGTAGGGCTCGCCTGGTGGTGGTAGTTTGTCGTTGGGATCTGCGATCTCGCCTTCAACATCACCACGCTCCTTGGCTGCTGCGACATAGTAGTCGTCGATGACCCGCTTTCCACCGATAATGATACGAGCGCCGAACTCTCTGAAAACCGATCGAGCAGTAACAACACCAATAGCACGGCCTTTGTACGAATGCGGGATTATGTCGCGATCGATCAGATCCCTCTTCTCAGTATCGTCGATGATGATCTTATGGAGCTGCATGTGTTTCGTGAAGAACAGGTAACTGTCCCTGAAGCCCGTACAACGGGCAGGCTCTGTAGACAACATATAAAGCCTATCCCCTCTGCCGCCAATCGTGAACACACGGACACGGTAGTCGCGGCCGCCCTGGAGGTTGCCAAGCTTGTCGACCTTCTCTTCGCCCTCTGCGTCTTCGGGCAGATCAACTTCATCGTTGATCACATCCATCATGTTGCCCTCCTTGTCGATGGGCACGCGCGTGACATGCGACGGGCCGCCAGGGCGTCGGCCGCGAAAGCCTCCGCCAGCGGGTCGTCCACGTTTGCGCTTGATGGGAGTGCCTCCTTCCGAGGTATTGTCCGGCTCGATGACATTCCAGTCGGGCGGTCGGTTCTTCGGCGGGCGACCGAGACGCTTCTTGCGAGGGAATGTCTGCACGACTGGAGGTGACGAGGGCTCGGAGGGCGCCTTTTCCTCCTCTTCCTCCTCCTCAGATTCTTGCGCTGGAGTGCCGGCATCCTCGTCTTCCGCGGGAGTCTCTGCGCGCGACTCTGGTGCGTCCGCCATCTCCTCGTCGCTGTCGATTTGCGGCGTCTCTGGTCTGGCGGGTGTGCTGCGACGAGCAGCTGCACGCGAAGGGCGTCCGCGCGCCATTGTGCTTCGATCAAGGCCTGGCCAAGGTGCACTCAAGTCTGTCGCGCAGAGTCGATGCGATACCTGCAAGAAGCGGCTGTGTCAACGAGATGGAGGGCGGGCCAGCAGCGATGGGGAATGTTATAAGGTGCAAGTGCTGTGTCGAAAGGGACCGCGACTTTCTGGACGGGACGGGCAGGGGTGGCACGGCCCATGCGAATCACGTGCAAAATTGCCGTCCCAACCTTCACCAGATAGCTTCCTCCAGAGCCATCGCCTCGATTACTTCACTCCATCCCTATGAAGTGCGTGATGCAAGACATACTGACCTCTAGCGATTGAGCATTCAGAACGCTCCTCCGTCGCAGACATCTATCGACGATTCTCTTGTGTCTAGTCATATTGTGTGTCTACAACAACTCCCAATTTCTGGGTCTCCCATCGTATATTGGCGCAATGAAAATCCTCAAATCGCTCTCCTGCATGACGCTCCCTACTGCCTTCGTGACGAAGACTGCTAGCAACAGGAGAGCTCCTTCTCTTTTCCGTTTCGTCGACCGTCCCTGTCTGTTTGCTATGCCACAAAGTCCTTGCAAGGTCAGGAGCACTCGACCGAGTGACAAACAATGCATCTCCCATATTGGTGCTTTTCTTGCTCATCCTTCCATCCACCAACTCTCTGCTGAGGCCTCTTCCCAACACTGCCTCAGGGCACATAGCAGCAACCATGAGCATCAAACGCCTAGCTCTCCGGACGAAGAAGAGTCTTTCCGGGCTGTATTCTTTCAGCAATGCTAACGAGTCCTCATCGTTGAGTGCCACAGCGTCGTTTCCATCCACATTAGCTGACTCGTCACAGGCCTGAGTCGCCTGGTAAGTCATCACTTCGCGTCAACGAGAACGTCGACCCTACCTTCGATGAGTTCGGTCTGAGCCATGGGGGACCTTCTTCACCACCGACCCCTGGCAAGAACAGCCTATCTCCCTCCAGACGCAAGAGGTTCTTCGGATCGTTTCGCAAGATGAGGTCGAGCAACAGCAGTCCGGTCATTCAGCCCAAGGATGAGCCAGCTGCAGTACCAGAGGCAAGTATACTCAGCCTGACCTGCTCCCTTTTATTGAGCCCTACCCGACTCGTGGTGGCACCGCAGACTCTACTCTTGTCTCCTTGACTATGCTTCATGCAACATGTTTTCCCTGCTGGAAACTGGCGTCATGCAGAGTGGTCTATGGCATGTATTGCATCTCGCTGACCAACTCAAACAGACACCAACGAGACACGCAAGGCCATCGCTTGCACTCAACTTCGAAATATCGCCGCCAGATCAACCAATGTTTGATCCGACCCGCAAAGCGTCGAGCTCCTCAAGCATCGAGGTACAACACTCCTCGCCCATCACCGTGCCAAATTCAGCAAGGCAAGATCTCCCGCGAACCGAAACGCCGCCGCTGGCAGAGTTTGAGGTCGGATCGGTTCCAGATACGCCGGCGCCGCTCAATCGACAGTCGGTGCAGGAGTGTATCCTCAGCCATTCGATCTCAGCTACTCAGCGCTCGCCTAAGCACGAAGCTCTGGAAGCCAAACTAGGCGCAGACCCTAATCCGACACCCATGCCCGGAACCCATCTACCACTAGAAGAGCTTAAGACCCCAGACATAGTCGTCACCTCTCCTCAACCGGCCGTCCGTGAGGTAGACGAAGGGTATTTCGATCTCCCTCTGACGAAGATCGAAGAGCAGAGCGATCACACCAGCAGTATCGTTGCTTCTACCATAGCGACATCTTTGAGCGATGCGGAGCCAACAGTCAATCTAAACCCCGACAAAGATCCAAAGCCAGATCCATCGCTTTCCCCAGAACCGGTACCAGTGCCCTGTCCAGAGCCTGATCCCTCGCCACCAAACTCGCCAGTGCCAGGCAGTCATGCGAAGTCTGACGACACGGTCAGCAAGCCAACAGCAATTTCCCCTAAGGAGTGTCGGATGCCGAAACTCGAGAGTGATCCGTACATGCTAGATGCAGAGGCGCGGCAGTCTTTGGAAAACAAGACTAAGTTGAGCTATGCATATCTCGCCAAGTACGCAGACGCTGGCTGGGAGCAGATCTGCGATCTGCAGCGTCGTCCAAGCACGTGGAGCCGACACACTGGACTGTACGATGGTACAGGCTATGGAGAAGAGCCGCCCGCCAACCTTCATGACTTGCTCACCACTGCTTGTAAGCGTGCGAACAACGCCAGCGATACCACTCACGAGACTCTTGTAGAGAGTGTGAGCACCTTTCCGGACACCATCGAGGGGGAGGAAGACACCAAGAGCCGCCCGCAAAGTCCTGCCGTAACAGAGGAGCAACCTCCAATCGATGAGGGCGAGGCCTTGCAGGAGATTATCCGAGCATATGCCCAGCCAATGCTCGATCAGCCTATGCTCGATTTGGAGGAGGCTAGGGAAGAGCAGGCCTCGATCCATCTGCTTAAGAGAACAGCTGAAGAGGACACCATCGCCTACGAGGAGAAGATGAAGAACGAAATGAAGATGTCCGCCAGGGTCATCAACAGATCGCTGGGAGGTTGACATGGCCTGACGAGGTCTAGTTTGTGCAAGTTCATTGGCTATCGTTGGATTGGCGGGAACAGTTTCTTAGCGAGCATAGGATCGGAACGTCCCACGGTTTTGTTTGTTTCGATTCCATTCATAGTGTTGGTTTCCCAGGCGTCACAGCACATACATAGCAAACATGCAGTATTACTAAAGGCTGAATCATAGTTGCATGCTCCCGCAATCATCATGCCATTTGTGATCTGATTCTAGTCACGCGTGCAGGGGTCAGAATCTCAACATCAAACCACGTCGGGTCAAGAATCGTACGATCTTCCCCGACGCAGAGGGCCCCGCAATAACGCATGTTCTGCACTCGCCACAACCAGCACAGGTGAGGCTACTGGGGGAAGGAACGATGGCCATCTCCGCCTCCACGCGAGTTCTTGCCTGTGGTATAATACGTCGTCGCAGCGGGCTGCCAGAAGGCTGATCGGCGATATCTCGACTTCAACCCCTCCTCTGCCCCGCACTCACGATGAGCACTGTGATCCTGGGAAGCGGCATCGTCGGTCTCTCTACCGCCTACTACCTATCGCAAAGCGGAAACACCAAGCCTCAGGATATTCACTTGGTCGACAACACTACAAAGCTCTTCCAGTGCGCGTCCGGCTTGGCTGGTGGCTATCTGGCTGCAGATTGTACGTTCGCCGTCGCAACACATGTTGCCCAAGGCTTGTGACAGCACACTGATTGGGTTGCAGGGTTCGCGCCTTCTGTCGCATCGCTCGGCGCCCTCTCATTCAAGCTCCATACGAAGCTCGCCGAAAAGCACAACGGAAGGAAGACCTGGGGCTATAGCCAGAGCACGGGCATATCCCTAAGCCAGGACAGCGAGACTGCGATTGGCGGGAGCGGCGAGGACTGGCTACAAGATGGGACGAGTCGCGGACAAGCAGCGGGCGCGAAGCCGAACATAGGAGCCGATGGCCCAGTCTGGCTCAAGAAGTCCGAGGGAGGAAGTATGGAGATCATAAGTCGGGATGGTAGCACGGCCCAGATGTAAAGTTGCCGGTTCTGCCCTTGAAGGAGTACAAGCTCACAGGAACGCAGTGATCCCTTGCGCTTTTGCCAGTTCCTGCTCGAAGAATGCACGAAGCGCGGTGTGCAGCTACATCAACCAGCACGAGCGGTGTCGGTTTCGAGGGATGAGAGCGGCCAGTTGAACGGTATACGCATCAGCAAGGATGGCACAGAGACCGAGAGTAAGGTGCATTCCCTTTGCTAAGGACGATTGCTAAGACTGGTAGTACCATGTTCAAGGCTAGCCATTACAGCGGGAGCGTGGTCACCGAAGATCTTCTCGACTCTCTTTCCCAACTCAAAGACACGAATACCCATTGCCCCGCTAGCTGGCCACTCGGTCCTCATCAAGAACCCCTTTTTCAAAGAGGAGGATGTGGATGAAACCTGCCATGCCGTTTTCGCTACCGATACCCTGGGTTTCTCTCCTGAGCTGTTCTCTCGTATTGGCGGAGAGGTGTTCCTCGCGGGTCTCAACAGCACCATGCTACCGCTCCCCGACAATGCGACTGATGCTGTACCCCGTCCAGAAGCTATCAAGCAGCTGAAAGATTGTGCAGCCGCAATGCTGGGTGGTGTTGAGGGCAAGGAGTTGGAGATCACTAGAGAAGCTTTGGTAAGTCTGTCATTATCTATACTATTGACATGCGCTGATCCGATGATAGTGCTTCCGCCCAGTAACGTCAAGTGGACGTCCCGTCGTCTCTAGAATATCCGACGACAGGCTCGGCCCCGGCTTCAAGACTAAAGGTGGTGCTGGAGGAGGGGTCTTCCTAGCGGCGGGACATGGGGCATGGGGCATATCCCAAGCTCCAGGAACAGGACTGTGCCTGGCGGAACTCGTCGAGGGAAGGGAACCATCAGCGAACATCAAAGCGCTAGCTCTTCCATGAGGATTATGGGGAAATGAAATGTTCTACTATCCTTGCATACACATCGACATCCTTCTGGAGAGGAAGACGACATGCGAGGCTGGCCTCGAAGGAGCATTATACATCGGCGGGATCCGCCAACTTGAGTTGTTGAAGGGAGACGAAATCCTTCGAGCAACTAGCATAGAGCGTGCAAGTGAACAGCACAATGGGTGCAGTAAGTGAGAACTAAAGTTTTGACGATCAACTTCAATCATATCAGCTACTGTGACCCCTGCCTGCTTTCGCTACAACATATAGGAGTGCTTCAAGAGCTCAAGTTTGAGCGGTCCAGAGCGCATACATTTGCTTCAAAGCTGCAAGTGAAGTAGTAAATGATAGAAGCCCGAGCGAACACAATTTCGATCAAAGGTTCCGTGCAATTCAGCCGTCAGCGCAACGGGTGCAACACGAGATGCTGTGGTCAGGAAAGGTTCCCGTGATGATGAACTCCTGAGATAAACGAACACACAATTACAATTATAAAGTGACAACTTCCTTGAAAACCTAGTCTTCAGCTGGGCCATCTACTTCGATCTCGAGGCCTCTAGGAAAGATCACACCAGGGTAGGCTCGTCCGAAAAGGCAAATGCGCGCTCTGACTTCTTTACGAACATTGCAGAATGTCTTCACCGCAACTGATGCCAGTCCGTTAACGCCGCTGATGAAGAAAGGCTAGTTACTTTCTGGTAGATCATTCAGCGCAGGCTGCTCAGTAAGAGCAAGAATCTAAGAACACTCGCGAGAAAGAGTGGCGCGGAATTTGTGCCTTAGCCGTCGGCATAACACCACCGTCCTAGAAAAGATCAAAGGCAAAAGCAGCACAGTAGACACCGTAGTCACCGAGATTGTTTTGCTGTGGGCAATGAATAGCGATGAGCATAGCTCAGGTAGACCTTCGGTTCCAGAGTGAAGCATGGAAAACCACCGCGAAGGCGCCGTCAGCAATACGAGTACCGTCGCGTCTCGCTTCTTATTTCCCAGAAGGGAAGTACGATTTATATAGCTAGATACGTTGTGATGGCGGGGCAAATGCGAGCGTAACCTAGTGGTCACTTTCTACGCAAATGATCAGACTCGTAAGCTCCGCATCCTGGAGATGTCCAAGGCGCTCTTAGATCCAGGAAGTCTTGTGCGCTTCGGATCTTCAAGGAGACTTCGAAACAGCGGCTGTTGAAGCGCTTCTGCGTACGGATAGAACTCGAGCTCCCAAGTAGGGAGTAGACGAGGTTCGAAGCTTCAAAGATAGCAATCAACGGTAGTGTGGACGAAAAAGGAACAAGAGCAGTGTGGACGAAAGAGACCAAAAGAGTTTACGTGCTTTTGAACTTGAGGGTTCCATTTCCATCCGCTCAGGCGTTGTGATGGCCGGCAAAACTAACCGCTGAAACTAAGGGAGAAGCGGAAAGTGTCTATGAAGAAAGGCAGGCGAAATAGGGTCTATGGAAAGAGCTTGCAATTTACAACGGTAGGCGCTATAGAGGATAACCAGAACTCGCTTTTGAGTCAATCTTATTCAACATGAAGTTGCAGATGAGAGGGCAAGGCTACGTAAACTGAGGAAAGTGTGAGAGCGAAAGCAAAGCAACGGGTCAATGCAATTGCTATATGAATACAAGAACGCAGCGTGCATTCTTCTACAGTAGACTCGTCCAGATACACAACATCTTTCGCCTTTCAGGACGCGCTGTATAGTGGTAGAAGTGTCTCGATTGGCCGTGAGTTACGAGTTGCGCCGATTATCGTACGTCCAAGACGAGTGTTTGGACGAGTTCCCACGTGCCACGGTTCTAGAGACTGTTGAATCTCGCCTAGTGTGCCCAACTGTTAGCCTTGTTTCTCTGTGCGAACAAATCGCTGAGTACAGTAGTGATCGTGATGGGATTTCCCATTTCAGTCACGGAAACCCTCAAAGGCTTCTGTGTGGGCCTGCAAGGGCGTAGCATCAGCCTGACGTCACGCTCGAAACACCAAGTAGAGCTCTCAAAACGACTATTTCAGCGCCGCAAGTCGTTTCTTCCTTCAGAACCAGACTCAACTCCGCCGACTTCTGCAAGCTTTGTCCTACCTCAAATCCTTCCCAAACATCTAATTACCGAATACCATGCCTCGTCAAGGTGACGGAAGCGCAGACAATGGCCCTATTGAGACGGGCGAGAACCTCATTCACGGCGCTGGGGGCGATGTAAGTCAGGCTTTCCTCTAGTCAAGTTTCGTCTTGTACCACCATTAGGCTACGCATTTCCCAATCTTGTCGTATCTCTGGGTTGGTCTTTCGCACGGAGGCTTCATTCGGTAAATGTATCGAACACCTGGTCGCATAGAGGGGTACTGCGCCCCGCATCAAGGCCGCCCTGCGCCATCTTCACTCTAAGACGAGGATCCTACCTAAAGTAGCCTTGTTTGAGATTGATGAACATGCGAACCTGATCCGAACGTCGGCGATCGATTGTTTGGAAACAAGGATTCGCGTCGCGTCTCGAGCGAGAAGGCCGGTGAATGGACCACAGAGCCTCCTTCAGGTGTCCTCTACCCCGCGATGAGAGCTATATCTGTTCACAACGTCGATCCTACGTAGGAGGCTGGACTGAGATCTCGGTCGGCTGCGGCATCCCTCAGCCAGATTCGCGGGATGTAGTGGGTTTCAAGGCAGAGGCGTTGGTCTGGCTATGGGATTTGGATGCACGTGGAGCAATTGACGCCATCCAGCATCCTCATTCCAAACCCACGTTCTTGCCATGTATCCTCCCGGATGCCTCGCCTCAACCTCGAATTTCCCTTGCTTTGCCTTGATTCCGAAAGGATCTAGAGCTACGTCAATATGAGAGAAGCTTGTTTCGGATGGCTTGCTAACCACAAGGTACAGGACACTCTGTCGAGAACGAAGAAGGTTGCCGACCCTCCAGAGCCCGAGAAGGGTGCCGGTACGTCCCTTCACTCGTTCGCTCCTGTTCCTTCTCGTACTTCGAGAGCAATTGAGTTAGCCGTACAGGAATACAGGAATAGGACTAACAAAGGTGCAGCACTCGAAGGCATGAACGCCAGCGGCGGCGGATCAGCTGGTGTGGGCAACACGGGCCAGGGCCGCCATGCAAACGACTCCAACAAGCCTCCGGCTGTCGATCAGGTTACAAAGTAGGCCGCTCGCGGAATTTGTGGGTGCTTCGGGCTTCAAATTCGACTTTGCGATGGCTGAGATGGCTTGATGGTGTTATTATGACTCACAATGGCATGATTGATTCCGTCAAATATTGAGGATGCGATTGGGTAGTCTAAGGGAAGAATTGAACATCTGATACCAAAAGATGTTTCTTATGGCAAAGTATGCCGCATGCGGAGGGTTTCTTCTGAAAAGGTGGGTAGTATTGGTGAGTGCCTAGACTCTATAAGTCGAGGAGGTTACTATCAACTCGTGCTGTTGAAGTTGCTATGGAAAGGTCTCTACTAGCTGCATACGATGGCCGAAGCTCGAAAAACAATAGTAAATCCGTTTGACGAAATTTATTGCACGCGAGCATCAAAGTATTGCTATCACAAAGTCGAGCCAGCTTCGTCGAAGCATTGTGAAGTCAGAGTGGGGCAAGTGCGGGTATGGCTTCGAAGGCCCATGGAATCTGCCCGAACCCTAGGCTGTTGAAGTAGTCAACCATGGTAGCGAACGGGAGCGGGGCACGACCACAAAGTCAAGTTGAAGAACAGTGAAGTGAAGTAATGATGATGGATTTGGTTATATAGAGAACAGTCCGATGGATGGCCGTCAAGCTTGTCCTCCAAAACCTCATCATCCAAGGCCAAAAATGCTAACATGCTCATCGCTCATGACGCCATCCAACTCCCTTTAAAATTGTCACGTTTTCCCGACATGCCCCTATATGATTCCAGTGACCGTAAGATCTCCTGTTGCAATGATGATGAACCCTTGCGCCAACCAGTTGTCCGTCTAAGCCTGTATGATCGTGATCGTCGTCTGCGCTCGGCGTTACCATCTCTCTCGACCCTCCATGCTAACCCGGAAGGCCGAGCGACAGCCTTAGCGCTAGACCTCCGCTGCGAGAGCCTCGTCGCTAGCATTGTATGCTGCGCCTGAGTCTGTCTGCAAATCGAAGTGTCTTGCGCCAAAGTTGTCAGAAAGGCCGTAAGGGTTTGCGTGAGTGTCGTGGAAGATGTGGCCAGCGAAGAAGTCGTTGTGATCCACCAGGCCGCTAACAGACTCGACGTGGTTCTCTGGGAACTGGTCAAAGTCGAAAAGAGAGTCAAGAGGCTTCTCATCGACGGCGTGTTGAGTGTGAGATTGAAGAGTATAAGGAAAGCTAATGTCGCTGGGAAGGGTGGTTGCTGGCTTGACGAGGAGGTCGCCTCCGAATTCGACTGACACTGCAGGTCGCACAATATCGCAGCAGGATATCGTGTCTGATCGAAGTCGGTGGCGACGCTCTCCGTGTAGGCCGGGGTGTCGGGCGCGCAAGAGTCATCGCGCGGGCTGTCCATGCTGTCCATTGAGACTGGGCTGGGGAAGGCGTGGGTCTGGCGTGGGCAGATAGTGTGGCTGTCTGACTGGCGGATGATGGAGTCGTAGTCATCGATTGACGATGAGTTGCTGGATGCGACGCCGGTGAAGGACTCGCTGGGGTACTTTTGGCGGAAGGCCTTCAGCTCGGCGGCCATTCGGGCCATAGCCCGCTGGGCCTCGTGGAGGTCGAGCTCGAGCTGGTCCTTTTCATTCTGGAGGATCTCGTACTCTTGCCTCTTGCGCTCGCGGGAGTTGTGGGCGGCGAGGCGATTGCGCTTCACTCGCTCGATGCGGCGCTGCTCTTTCTCATCTTCGGTCTTGGCGCGCTTACGGGGAGGCAAATTGGTCTTTGGCTCCGGGAGCACCTGGCCCCAAGACTTCCGCTTCTTTGGGTGCCTTGAGTCTGAGGGCGGCGGCGTTGATTCAGATGGGTGAGATGTAGGTGGGAGCTGCGAGGGAGTGCCGTATGGTACGGCGAGGTCCTCCATCTTGATGGTGGTAGTGTTGGAGGGGTCGACGGTAGGAGGTGGCGTAAGCTGGTGGGCCGAGATCATGGTGGGTGTCAAAGCTTGAGCGAAGTGGTGAGCTGTATAGAAGTGTTCCGACCCCATAATGTTGTTTGTTGTCTGCACTGGTGCTGCATTGGGCTGGGGGAGGGAATGGGGTGCTAATATTCTGTGGGAGGGAAGAGGACACGGTGTTCACTTTTATGTTAGGCAGGCGAATGTAGGGGCTGAGCTTAGCATTCCCGAAGCGACCTAGCGTCCCAATCATTCTTAATTTAGGGGACACAGGTGAATAACGCAACCCCGGCCCTAGCTTCGATTCGCATCCCTGGCTCGTCAAAGGCTGACCTCTGACGGCTGGCCCACTCACAGCCAGAGCGGCCCGCATCTGCGTTTCACACCCAACTCCGTGCGTGCCAGTGCTGCTCCTTCAGGATAATCCAGGGGCGCGCGCCCAACTTTCGCTATGCTGCGTGCCTTGCATCCTCCCTTCCTCCAGCGAGGGAAGCAGGCTTTGGCATCCTCGCCGCTTTGTTTCGACTATTCGTGCCACCCATGGCTGAGATGCTCTAGGCAAAGGCCTTCGCGGTCGCTCGTATCACCGAAGGCCACAGTAGTACTGTGTACGGGTACTGCTGACTGCCTTCGCTCAGCCGGTGGCACTCGAGTGTCGTGAGATCAGCGCCCAATTAGGCATGCCAACTGCTCGTGTATCATGCTCAATAATGGCTCGTTTCCAGCAGCAGTCACGCTTCCTCAGAAATTTCCACTTTAATATCGGCGCTCGCATAACGCCCAAATCGACAATGCGGGAGAACTTCTCGAACCATCTGCACCCCATAGTCTTCATATAATTTTCCTGGCCCTCAAAGGTCTTTGCATGTTCGCTGCAATATCCCCGCACGCTTTTAATCTGCGTTCGGGTACGTAAATGAAGGTACTACCGGGAGATTCGCACATCTGGGGAAAAAGCCTGCATCGAAGCACGAGAGAAGCGCAAAGGGCCGTTTAGCCTCCGTGCCGCAGACCGTGCAGTCTCTCACATGTGTTCCATGGGTGTATGGGTACTTCGGAGGCTGTGGAAAAATGAACCTTTGGAGCTTGCCGTGAGATTCAAGCAGTGTCAATTGTTGCCGCCTTCATGTTGCCCGGCTGCGGACATGTGAGCACCCGAAAAATGACGATTCTGGAACCAATCTAGGCAGCTATCCTTGTATGGATGAGGGAGGCTGGTCGGAATCACATGTTTCTCTGGTAGTTTCGAGCCGCATCTCGCGCGCGGTAGAATTCATTCCAAGCTCCTCATCTGATTTCGAGCCGCTTTTCGATTTGCTCGAATACAGTTGCCTGCTCCATAGCTCGTTGCCACTAGCAGATTTCAGCGTTGATGATGCAGCTCCGCGTAATCGTCTATTGTTTCGTGCCTGTCTGGACCTGACGAGTCAGTGGGTCGCTATCGTTTTAGTACCCTCAAGTTCATGAGCTTCGTCAACACTCAAGGCAACAGAATTTCGGCACTGTAACAGGTTGAACAACCGTAATTTGCACACGTAGACGCCCACGAGCCACAGAAATTTAACAAGAATCGAGAATGATTTCACCCTGTCGCATTGCGTCATCGACCACCAGTTGCCAGTTACCTAAACAAGCAGTGATGCGAATCCGTTGCGGGCGCTCGGTGTTTGAAGCATGAGAACCTTCAGCTCCCAGCTTACGAGATACCAAGAATCGAATATTATTCGACTTTTCCTCGCAATTTGCATTTGAGATGATTTTCCTCGCCACTGCTAAAGCATTGGAATTTCAATGCTGATACGCAACCTGTTGTGGCAGCTCGCTTCGGTCTCCCCGCGTTTCACGATATTATCCTTCCACAAATCGGCCGCTCGTGGCTACTGCGGCTCCAATCTCGCAGACTCCCGAATATCTTCACTTTATTAGACAGATGAACATTCGATCCTGTCCCCCTCACCAATACTTGAGCATCGAAGACATTAATGCGTTGGTTCCAACAAGGTCGATGCTTATATGATGATGCTCCATTACTGATCTGTGCCTGCTTACCTCGCCTTCTTCCCTATTTCTCTTATACTACCGCTTGTCTCTTTTGTGCATATTTCCTACTCCGGCACGAGAACTCGTGGGAATAGACGGAGCTATGCATGGAGTGCAAAGACAAAAATTTACAACCTGAGTAAGACGTTCTTTGTTCACGTTCAATTTTATCAATGTTATCGCATGTCGAACTCGGTGAGAGAGCTGTCGATTTACAATGGTCTAGATCTGCACGATCTTGCGATTTTTTGTGCCTTCTAGTCTATCTCCAATGGTTTCTAGCTCTTTCTTTCGCCCGGAGGTTGAAAGCATCGCGCTCAACCAATTCATCCGAAGTCCGCATCCATCACAATCACGACATCCAATTCTGTTATTATCAATCAATTAAGAGAGTGTCTCGGCTTCGGCAGGTGGCATCCAATGAGATGGTCATATCATGCATTGTGCAAGTCGAAGAGCTTCACCCCGAGCTTCTACTCTAAACAGTCTGCATTGTTAGTAAATGAACAGGAGATCTAGCTCCAGGCTACTTAAAGTCCTACAATTCCTCTACTATTCCTCTCGTTCCTGCCTCGAACACAATCACAATCCAAAGAAGTTGAGCTTTATATTGGGCCATCTTGCCCCCGGAAAACTTCGCTAAAGCAAAGATAACATCAACAAGAAACATGAACAACAACATCTCGTCTGACAAGATTCGTTCCATGGCAAACCAGCGCTTCTCCTGGGCTCCTGGCGATGAACAGCAACCGCTTGAGGTCGCTCCACGTAGGCAGCAGATGCTAATCGATAACGAAACTTCGCAACAGATCGGTTATCAATGGAATGACGACACTTCATCTTCTTCTTCGTTTGATATGAAAGGCCCATTCCAGCCGGCGGCATGGTTCTGCAAGCAGCCAGCTCATACCCGGTCCAACAACCAATCTCTGGGTCGATATGAGCGGACTGGGTATTCTGACCAGAACGCAACTTCGAATACATCCCTCAAGCACGGTGTAGCTACAAATGTATCTGTGAGTTATGAGGGACACGAAGAGGTCAATCGATATGAGCAAATTGGTCTCGCATATGGAGACAATGAGATCGCTGCGGGCCACTTTCAAGCCGGTACCCCTTGCTACTCACTGCACACTCCAGTCTCGACAGAGAATTTATGTGACATATTCATCCATAATGGTAGGTCATATGGTGATGTAGTTCCTCGTCAACAGGCTCATCGAAAATTTGATCCTCAAACTCGATCAAGCCGGGTTCAGCCGAACGAGCGGCCTTGGATTCAATTCTACACTCAAGGCGTAAGTCCACCTCTACCAACTTCACTCGTCGCAGGGATAGCTCTAATACAAGAACAGCGTGGCAAAGACATACAGGATCTGCAACTACATGTTCAGCCTCGGCGCAAGTCCCAAACAGATGATACTACCCAGGGTGCCAATTCGCGTTGCTACACTGGCACAGAAGCCGAGTCGCTGACAGGAGTTGCTGCTTTAGACATAGGGACATCAATCCCAGAGCATAATATTCATTTCCTCTCCTCTCAATCTCGACCAGAACTTCATATTGAAACTCCTACTTAAGAGCACACATCAATCTCGTTACCACCCACCACAATTCCAACTTCTGAAGGACCAGAAATCTGCCCACAACCTCTCCCACATCATGTACGCTCCGTTTACACCCTTGGAGGTGGCTACCAGATTCGCGCACACCCAGACAGCCGTCCTCGTGTAGGTTCACGGGTAGAGGTAGAGGCCCTATATTCAGCAGATGACAACGATATGACTCGTCATAGTCTTACCCCTTCACTCGCTCACACTCACCCGGAAGAGCACCAAGTACCAAAGCTGAAAAGCTCCCGCCGCGAGCATATCAAAAGGGGGCTGAGGAGCATTATTAAATACGGTGCCTTTGCCAATAGGGAGCGCGAAGGAGAACTGTAAGAAGACTTGGCCCCACTAAGGAGTACTGAGGTGTTCTTATTTGCACCCAGAAGGGCTTCGATACACCGTAAGTACTATTGGAAAGACGCCTATTGATCACCCACATTGAATACAGAATTCTCCATTTGAGTACTACGTTCGAACAGTCCATATGCGTAAGGCTTAGAAAGAGCAAAATACACATATAGAATATACATTTCGACGTCAAATTAGAATCCACAATATCCTAGTGACTAATCAGTATTGGGGGCCGCTTCCAAGCGGGCGGGAAACTCTAAGTCCTGAAGAACCAACATCACGGCGCCCTGCGTCCAGAACCTCGGTCAAGCTAAGAGACAACAGCAACTAACGTGTATGAGAGGAACGGTAGGAGTGCATTAGTTATTCCTTCGGATATACTATCATATTAGCGCAGTTTGAGCGTTGGAGGTGGTCGCAACTGCGTGAGGAATCCGCTGAGTACAGGCCAGCACGGACCTTAGGAATCATATCCCGTAAGCTTCCATTTAAGGTTATCTCCCGAGGACTGCAACGTGAACTCCAACATCGGAGTTGCTGACCGTCAGTTGCAAGAATAGATGGGAGACGACACATGGATACGGAAAGGAAAAACAATTCGCATCTCGAACATTTCATCATAACCATTTTACACTATTCGAACAATGATCCGATACGAAGCTTGTAACGCTCACAAATGGTCGATCGGTGCATGTATACTTCTCAAATCATCGTGATGGTGGCGGTGGGCGCAGCGACGGTTTGAACTAACTGTTCCCTTACGAGCGTCAGCAGCTCTCACTACACTCGTATAGAGATCCTGCTGCTGTTGTGATCATATCTAGTCCGCTGCGCCTACCCAAATCCTCCTCATCCGTGACAGAGGGCCGAAACAGAGTTGTAAGCAGAAAGTTGTTCTCAAGATGAATATTCTCTAGGGGAAAAAATGACCCTCCCCTTATTTCCTTGTTCTCCTTGTCTCTTGAAGTCCGTAGCCTCTCATTTCTTCTCATTTCATCACTGTCATTCCTTAGACTCCTGTCAGGAGCTAGATATCCGTTATGAATTACTCTCCTTTGCTTCGACCCAAGTCTTTTCAGTTTGCACTTTACCCTTCTTCAAATACCATGCTGTCTCGATTCCTTACATTCAAAGCGTTCTGCGCTGGCGCGGGCGTCTTATACCTCTTAGTTGTCTTTTTCTATCTGACCCGCCAGGGCAGTACGAGTACTATCAGTCGAGTAATGCGGGCTCCCAAACCTGCTAACGAAACACTCGACTTCCAAGAGATTTTGTACATCAGCATGCCATACCGGACAGACAGACAGGACGCTCTGGCTCTGCTAGCTGCGGAGACAGGATTGAGGCTGACTATGATTCCTGGCATTTCGACCGATGACATGAGTGAGAAGGGACTGCCCGTAACGAACAACCCGACGCATGATCCACATTGGCCCTGGGTTGGCATATGGCGCGCACACGCGAACGCGTGGCGTTATATCATCGATAATGACTTGGGTAGTACCTTAATCCTTGAGGACGATGTCGATTGGGATGTGTATATCAAGGACGTTATGGGTCTGCTTAATTGGCAGATGCGGTACAACAATACCATTCCAAGACATGGCAGAAGAGGCGAGAAAGAAAGCAGAGTCTCAGACTGCGCATACGGTACGTGTTCTCCTTCTCACCCTACATTACGTCTCGTACGAAGCAAGCAGAACTAACAAATAGCGTCGCAGGTTGTGACTACTGGGACACCATGTTCGTAGGCCAATGTCAAAACAGCGCCCACCCCGACGACCTTCGGCACATGACATACCACGACCCCTACTCTCCCGCCGTCAAAGACACAGGCTTCGTCGGCGAACTGAAAGACCACTGGAACCTCACCGAAGAAGATGCCAGCGTGCGCGTCCTCGCGCCCACTTTTAACCCACTCTGCCTGCAAGCCTATGCCCTCTCTAACCTTGGTGCCCGCCGTGCGCTCTACCAAATCGGCGGCTTCCATTCCATTCACACAGCCGTCGATGTTGAGATGATTGAGCACTTGGAGTCCGGGCAACTGGCTGGGTATACGGTCACGCCGCCGCCGTTCGTGAAGTGGGGTGTGCACGGCAGGGGTGAGACGGACAATTTCTATCAGCATTTCGAGGATCAGTTGGAGGAGGAGAAGGACAAGGATCTGGATCGGAGTATGGCAGGTGGATGGAGTAGTGGGTTGATGACGAGTGCGCGCAAGGCTTTGGGCGTGTTGGGAGCCCCGGCGAGGGAGTGGGAAGGGGTTACTTCGAGATGATGTTGTAGATATACTGATTCAAGGACCCAGTGTCTTTGCGATACGGCACATGAAGTTCGATGGGATGGGTTTGTCGTTCGAGGTTGCCTTATCTGATGTGTTGACATTCGCTTTCAAGAATTTCCAAAGATACCCTTTTCATAGAGCTCTCTTCAGATTTCAGAAACAACTATTGTACATTGACTTTGATACACGGTCCCAAGATTGAGTGTCCGTAAGTCACTTTGATCGAGATAGCCGTATGGCAATGTTCCATCTAGCTGAATACATGGAGACCTTCGAACTCTTCGAACGAGTCTTTGTGCCGAAATACAACGGTGGTAATCGCAACGAGAGTTCATAGTGCGGCTATACGGAAAGACACTGCTACGTGGACAGTCCGATTGTTGCCAAAAGTGTAGCTATCAGCAGATTGGACATCTTTCGACCCACAAAATCGTCTAGTAGCCTTTTCTTGTCGTGTGCTGTCGTAAGAACACCTCATACACGCAAGGATTATCCCATCTATCTAGCATTCCATGAAGAGAGTAATCTTAGAGGCTCGTTTATATAAGTCGCCTTCCCTCTTCAGAAATCTTACTGTGGTGCCACGTTTGTCCATCATATAACTTTTTACTGACGAAGGTGTTTCTACATGGGTCTCTCAGCACCATACACTGCGCAACAAATCATTGTAGACGAGTCGCACCACGCTGAAACTATAGATATATAAGCTATTGAGGACAAGCAGCCGTTGTCTAGCTTGCCAGCGAGGACAGCTTCCGGTATTTAGTTGCTGGGTAACTTTGGCCCGACTTCACCATGGTCCACTGATCTAAGTCTCTATCTTCGTTTCCTAATCGATACAGTATCCGTATCTGGATCCGACTAGAAGAAAACACAATCCTAGCGACTCCTTTTAGAATATATTAGGGACTAAATTTAACATGCGCTCTTTTGCTTCATCTGCTGCTTCTTCCTCGCCACTCTCTTCGCCCACAATTACAACCTAAATCACTTCCGTCGAGCAATTGGCAAGGTCCAAGTATGCTGACATGCTACGATCGCAGAACAGTGAAGAGCAGATACATCGACCAAGACACCGCTATCGATACATGAAGTGTTTCCTGTGCGGTGAAGGCACGCCAACGACAGCTTGACGACAACTCGGAGGTATCGCTAGAACGTACAACAAAGCGACCTTCAAAAATACCTTTATCCACATCGTCTACAACCCCGAACTCGGCGAGGCAGCGACCGAAGACGGATGCGCGGAGCAGGTGAATCACAACTACGACACGGACACTACTACTCAGAAGGCTGGCGGGAAGCTGTTAATTCCCGATGGCATAAACGCGTGGGCTACGTGAATAGACAGAGGTAGTTGTGGACTGTCATACGAAAGATTAGACTAGTGATGGTCATGAATTTCTGCTTCATGGACCTATTTGCAATGGAAGTTGATAACAATAACACACCGACCAACCCAGCCACTGATGCCCATCTATATCATTACTCGGTCATCCTCGTGAACTACGACTGAGTATCTATACGTCTAACGATAGCGCCGAGAATGCAAGCAAACTACACTACACCACCCATATCAACCACAAATCCTACATAAGACGTCTACCCATCAAGAGCTGGAGGCGGCAGCTTGTTCCCCGACATATCCTTGAACTCGACTGGTGGAGATTGGAGTTCATCCTTCTTGATCTCCTCATTTTCTTTCCCTTTGCTCTTGCTGCGGTCGAAAGCGTCAGGAATCTTCTCGGAGATGTTGATTGCGACGAAGGATTTTGGTAGCTTGACACTGAGAGGAAGTCAGTCAGTATAGGTGTTACAGTGTGGAAGGAAGGGGAGCTGGAATGCTTACGTATGGAACTTCGCCCTCAGCGTCTCCAGACACTCTCTCCAGTCCAGATGGGCCGTCAAACTCCTGCGCGGCGAGAAGCCAATCATATGCCTACTATCTAACTGCACATCCAGTGGCGCAAAGGCGTGACAGCCCGGAGACAAAGTAATCTTGATGCTGTAGTTGAACGTATTAGGTTGATCGCCTGGCTCGACGTTCTCCGATTCGTAGAGTTCGAAGCCGATCTGTGAGAGGTAGTCGAGTTCCGGGATCTTAGCGCGAGATATCTTGGTCTCGATACCGCCTTCGATGATGCAGTTCAGGAGGGTGTAAATATGCGACTCCTTCGTGAAGTAGAAGAACGACTTCGGTGCATCGCTCGCCTGCAACTCTTCCAGATCTTCCACGATCTCCCTCAGCAGGGGAAGACTCGTCAGTAGCCCAATCTCAAGCTTCTCTTCGTTATCGATGCCATATTCCTGTGGACCAATGTAGTCGAACAGAACTTTGCAGAGCTTATACATCTCTCGAAGCTTGGAAAGGCGAGCGTCAGTCAGGGCTTTCGATGCAGAATTGCCCAAGCCAGTGTAGAGCTTGAAGTACGAATCCTGCGGTTGCTGTGCAACTGGAGCAGGCTTGGTAATGATCTCTGATCGGCGCCGGAAACCCATTCGCTGTGCGACACTTGCACGCTCCGGGGGTCTCTCTGCAGTGTTGCTCTGTTCTGACTTCGCTTGCGCCTCGCTCGGCCCTGGCTGAGGCTTGCTTTGGCTGTCTGAAGACCTCTTGGAGCTGCTATCCGAGATCGGATCTTCCTCCAGAAACCTTGGGTCAGGCGTGAAGACCCACTCGAGGAACTGGCGATTGTGCAGCGCGTCGAACTTCATGGAGTCGTATAGCTCAGAGATCTTGCTCGGGTCCACCTTATCTGCGTCGCCGAACTCCTTGAAGAGCTTCTCCCAGCGCTCCTTGAAAAGCTCCGGTCCTAGAAAGGGATGAACGGTTAGCAAATTTTCATGATGTATTGTTGGTTAGAAGCGCCCTGGCATGTGAAGCGAGGCTCTACTAAGGTAGTTATTGGATGCGGCAGCGCTCTAGAAGCACAAAGCAGGGTCGCATCTTCTACTTGGGCAGACGTACCTTCGTTACAACACCACCTAGACTGTATGTTATTAACATTCGTAACCTGCGACAATGCATTGCTAATTTGCCCAGTCGAGTTGTCACCAGGTGCACCAGCAATAGCACTGAGAGACGAGACAGCTCCCGATTCAATCTTCTTGAAGTTATAGTTCATCACCCGCTGGTGGAACTTCATAAGATCCACAACCTGTCGCACAACGATATACGGCTCCTCTGCATCGTCAGGCCAAGCGAACTGTGGGGGTGCTTTGTCGCCCGCTCGAAGAAGGGTCTTAAGCTTCTTCTTGACCTAGTCATGGTTTCTATTAGTGGTGTCCAACGTTGCAATGAGTCTCAGGAGCCCGCCAGCTAGTGGGGTGAAGATCCACCGAAGTGGACCTTCAAGGTTGAAGCGCTCCTGAATTGTAGAACGCACCTTGTCCATAACATCCTTTGCTGCGTTCGAGTCGTCTAGAAGATCTTTCCGAATATCGATTGATTCAGAAGGATACTTCTCCTTCTCCAAAAATGAGGCTCCGAAAATCTGTGCGCTAGTTGTTGAACGCCTCTCAGAGCTACTAAAGATAGCCATGTCATCGAGGACCTCTCGGTTCATCAATAGCAAATCGTTTCTGAAGTTCGCACCCATATCTTGGGCTTGATGGCGCGCAGAATGCGTTGGCTCTCCGCCCCATTTGATCACCAATTGCAGTTTGTCAAGAACGAGATTGTTCTCCGCAGCAGATATCCGCGAAAATGTGACTCCGGACATCGAATCGGTACGCTTCTGTGCCGCCTCTAGAGGGTTGTCTGTAGGATGATGATCTGCCGAGCTGGAGCCCGCCCTGTGTCGCTCTGGCGAGTCTTCAGCGTGCTCGCCCGGGGGAAGCTCTTCCTTCCGCCTCTTACGGAACATTGGTTTGATCTGGACCTTGGTGCCTGGCCAAGCTCCCTTTTTGTTAAGGTAGATCTGCAACTCCCGTAGCTTTTTCATATCCTCGACGCCTTCTTTTAACGCTAGCTTGACAGCGTCGCTAACGCTTCGCAGCGCTGCTTCGCCGATGAGTAGTACTTCTTCTTGATGACCTTTGAGAAGGCCAACAAAAGGTTTGGTGTGGAAAGTATACTTGAATTTCTGCTTAGGCGTGCGGTCTGCGTGCCGAACAACCGAAACGACTCCTTTAAGTTTCCATTGTGCTTTGGACGCCGGTGCTGGAACGTTGACGTTGGCGTTGACTTGGTCGTCCGATAAGGAGCCTCCTTGGACCGCGAGCTCGAGTTCTTTGTCGCGGGCTGACGGGGGCAGCAGAAGATCCGTCTCTGACTTTGGAACGCTCGGGAAGCCCGACATGGCCGAGCCGTACGGTTTCTCGAAACTGGGGGAAGCTGTTATAGGAGTGGTACTTAGCGAAGCTTCAGGAGAAGAAGGCACAGGACCTGAGTTGTGTCCACCAAGTATATGGGGTATATGGGGGTGGTGGCTACTCAATTTGGTCATACTTGGAGACTTAAATATGCCCTTAAGTGCCTGGCGATGATTGCTGGTATTCTTGCGTGAGTTGGTGGGTGGCTTCTCTGTACCTTCGATGCCTTCTGGGGGAACCGAATGTTCCTTTCGCTCCTTTCGCTGGACCTCCTTAAGGAACATGTCTTTGAGAATATCGGCTGCTCTGTCATAGTAATCCCTATTGTCTTTGACGAAGCTCCACCCATTGACATCGATGACATAGCTGCGCTCACCAGTACGAAGGAGGTCGAAACCACAGACTCTCTGCCCGAAGCCTTCTGCAATCTTAGCAGCTATCGTCGCCTCTACATCGCTGAGCTTGGTCACATAGCGGACCTCCTTGCCGCTGGGGTTGCGCTTAACGAGCCCGTCCACAACAGGAGACTTCCTCGTCTCTGCATGACAAAACTTGGGACCAACAGTGTATGCCTTGACATCCTCCGCGTTTTGGACCTGTAGGAACTGCTCGTATATGTAGCTGCTTGACGGATCGGTAATAGAGCGCGGGACATCCAGTGTGTCATCCTTTTCAGAGCTTTTGTTGTTCACTTTCCTGAAAAGGCGCCGGCCGCCACCACCATCCTTCTTGTGGAAATAGATGTGAATGTTGTGGTCCTCTCCGCTTGTGGGCTTCTCAACAAAAGGCTTAGTGAGTGTCGCACCGTCAACTCGAATAGTGTTTCCGTCGTCAGTGATTTCGACTTTTTGCGGTGGGGCAAGACCTCCCCCAGTGCCATCGCTAGGTCCAGGCAGGCTAACTCCAGTGCGGTCGTAGAGAGCTTTGGCGAACTCAGGCGACTTAAGCTTCGGGCCGCCGTCTCGACTCACCTCGACACGCTTTGGAGTGGGAACGTTGAGCTTGTCCAGGATCTGGAGGCACAGCCGGCGATCCCAGAGGACCTGCTGCATAGGGAGATCGTTGACGCAGAACGGTTTGCGAAGTCGTACATAAGCGATTGCTTTGTCTAAGGGGAAGCCATCTGAAAAGAATGAAATGAGAAAGTCGCAGACGGGCCAGTTCTCGACCTCTTCATCCAGAATGATCTTATCGCCGAAGATCTTGACCTCAAAGTCTTCTACGAGCTTTCCAAAGATGTTGCGCGCTGGCTTGCTCCTAGCCTTCGACTCCAGAGCGCAGACACCGATTATGCCCTTTGTGGGCTTCCTCTCGGCCATGCCTCTGCTGCCCGGGCTGCTGCTTGGAGCAGTGCTTCCGCTGATTCTGCGCTGGGCAGTTGTTCGACTTCGAGAGCGACGGGCGGTGTCTTGCGGATTGGACGTCGGGGGCTGGCTTTGGGCGAGTTGTGGAGAGGTGGAAATGGGCATGGGTGCGGTTTGGGGAGCAGGAGGCAATCCGCTCGGCGTCGTTTGGTCGTGAGGAAACAGCAATTGGGTGGGCGAGACCTTCGGGCCCAGACTGCCGTTCTGGCTGCTCGTAGTGATGGAGAGCGAAGACGTGGCAGTCGTGGTGCCCTGCGTTGCGGCTTCTATCCGCGCTAGAGCATCAATTAGTGACTGTAGACGGCGGGTGCTGAATTACATACCCTCCGGTTCTGACCCCGCTGAAATGGAGCTCGGCCCACTCAGTCCGCGCGCGTTGTTGTATATGGTCGAGCCAATTGAGTACAGGGACGAAAAGGACATGCGATGGGAATCTGCATCCGTGTCTGACCGCGGCGGGCGGTATGCAGAGTCCGGTAGAGGGGTGAGAGTTTGGGACGACGAGGCCAGGCTTCCGCGGGCAGCCTCTAGGGTCGGCGTTGTGTCGACCTCGTCGATGGCAGAGCCGCTCTTCGCAAAGGAGACATGGTCGAAAGAATCGGATGCCTTCGAGGGCCGTCTGGAGGGGAAGGCCCTAGCGATGGACTTTGAAGCCGGCGGCGGCATCGACACGCTCGCGCGATTTCCATCGCTACGATCTATTTCCGGGACCGATTCTCTAGCTTTGCGACTTGCAGGGGAAGAGCTGCTGGAGGCCAAGAGCTGCGGCGTCGTCCATGATCGCGAGCTCTCCGTGCTGACAGACCGCGAGAGCTGCTCCATGAAGCCGATGTCTGACGCGCACTGGCGTCCGAGAGATGGCGCGTGGGAGAGCAGCTTGATTTGTTTTCCCTTAGCGACAACGGTTGTGAGCTGCGAACATGACGTAGCGAGGCTTCACGTTCACGCAAGGAAAGTTGAAGGCAATTGCGGAGCGAAGAGTCTTGCGACACTGGGAAAGGGAAGTCCTCGAGGTGCGTGGCTCAATGTGCTACCCCCGTCAACCACATGGTCATGGCTCAGCTTCCGAGTGGGCGAGATGCTGTGCCTGCGTAACCCACAGGCCTTGCCCATAGCTGCGATGCAAGGAACAGCCAGACAGACGTATCTGCTTCGTCACACGAACATTGTTTGTGAGCGATGTGCTTCATCAATTCCTCGACATGGTCGCAAGCCACCTCTCGCGGTAAGCTTCTCCAAAGGACACAATTTGCTATCAATTTTACAGCGAAGGTGAATCTGGTCTAGGTCTTGAGCTATCTACTCGCGGTCAAACGACTTCAGACAAGCCTTGTCGTTCACGTGCAAGTCGAGGTCTCGGTCTCCATGTCCATCACCACATCCCTGCGCAGATCTCTTAGCGCGGGGCTGCTGGGATCGGATCTAATCTAATCAATCTACATCAACGCCAAAACTTTTTTTGTGCATCAGAGCTCCAACGGCCATTCTGCGAGCGCTCTACCTCCTCGACGCGACCAGCACAGCGATCTGTGTTTCTTCCGGAGATGCCAGCTCCGATCATCCCCCACAATGCGACCAATGGTCCGATAGTGAAGCGCCAGAAGCGCGAGACAGCCCTCGAGAAAAGCTCTACGCCGCTTGTGCACCGTTCGAAGATATTTGCGCCGTTTCGAGTTCGTCGGACCATATTCTTTGCAGCTGCAAGATCATTCTCTAATTGCTATCATAGACGGTCGGCCTCGTATCGCCCACAGATGTCCCGTTCACGTCGCTACCGCTCGGCAAAACCACCTTCCAGATCAGCACTTCTGCGGGGAAATCACTGCAGACGTACGATCTGAAGAGAGGTCTCAATCTTGTCTTCATCACGCGACCGCAAACGCCCGAGAACATCACCGCGACTCTAGCCTGGAAAAAGTACGTCTTTGCAGCATGGGGCGGTCAAGATGCAAGCAGTTTAAGAGGCGCGTGGCTGTTTCAGCGAGGCAAGAAAGCTGCTGAGCTAGAACTGCCGCGAGGCTTGAATGAGAACATAATACAGTTGCAAGTGTTGGGCGAATGGGTCATGGGATGCTGCGCTACAAGAATTGAAGTCTGGAAATCTGCGACACTGGAGCACTATACCACTCTGCAAGGCGCGTCGGCGAGTGGTTTGTCGGGATGTATCTGCACCATGCCTACATATCTAAACAAGATCTTCGTAGGAAGGCGCGACGGCTCTGTGGAGATCTGGAACTTGAACACGGGGAAACTTCTCTACACCCTCCTGCCACCCGCATCCGACTATGGAGCTGTCACAGCTCTACAGCCGTCCACCGTGATCTCTGTCCTCGCTATCGCATACGAGTCGGGTCCGGTATTACTTCACGACGTTCGGAAAGATAAGGAAGTCATTCGGCTGAATGTTGGAGGAGCGGTGAAGGCTGCAGTCACTTCCATGTCGTTCAGAACAGATGGATTGGGGGCAGGCGAAGATGGCCGTAAGGACGGTGTAATGGCTACTGCTAGCCGAGAGAACGGGGACGTCACATTCTGGGATCTGAACCAAGGTGGTCGCAAGATGGGTGTACTGCGTGGCGCACACAACCCACCACCTTCAGCAAGCGGAGGACTTGGAGGCGGGATCAGCAAGATTGAGTTCTTGGCTGGCCAATCAGTCCTTGTTTCTAGCGGCTTGGACAACTCTTTAAAGACTTGGATCTTTGACGAAACTCCATTCTCACCAATTCCTCGTATACTGCATGCTCGGGGAGGCCATTCAGCGCCCGTTTCTACACTTCGGTTCCTTCCCTCCAGCTCAGACGGTACAGACGATACAGGCAAGTGGCTCCTCAGTGGAAGTCGAGACCGTAGTCTCTGGAGTTGGAGCTTGCGAAGGGACGGCCAAAGCACTGAGCTGAGCCAGGGTGCGATTCAGAACAAAGCCAAGAAGATGGGGTTGCTTAACGGCAGTGCATCGGACTCGAAGGTTCACTCGAAGCTAGAAGATCTCAAGGCGCCGGCCATCACATGCATTGCTTGCTCACTCAACCGGGACGGTGGCATGGGCGCGATGGCTGGTAAGACTGGCATATGGAACAATGAAGCGCATGCCAAGGGCAGCAAGAAAGGAGTAGAAGTAAATATGACTGGGTGGGAGAGTGTTGTCACTGGGCACGCTGGCGACAACAGAGCGAGGACGTGGTTCTGGGGAAGGAAAAGAGCCGGAAGATGGGCTTTTGAAACTGGTGACGGCACCGAGGTCAGAAGTGTGGCCGTTTCGCCTTGTGGTACTTTCGCCCTGGTGGGATCCGCTGGCGGTGCTCTCGACATGTACAACCTCCAATCCGGCATCCATCGACGCAGATTTCCTGCACGTCTCACACCAGCAGAAGCAAAGAAGTTGAGGCTGCAAGAGCTGTCTGCAGATGGAAACACGCTAGATCTGGCAGTATCTGGACCACAGAACTTTGGCAAAGGGCAGGGGAAACACAAAGGCGCCATCACTGGAATTGCTGTCGACAGTCTCAATCGTGTCGTTATCAGCTGTGGAGAAGATGGCAAAGTGAAGGTATGTGTACCTCGACGTCGTTCAGATCTAAGGGCTAATATTCCATATAGTTCTGGGACTTCACTTCAGGTCTTCTTCTACATGAGATCGACTGGTACCCGATGACAAAGATTCTCGGGCTACGATATCACCGTGGCAGTGACCTCATTGCTCTGAGCTGCGACGATGGCTCAATTCGAGTAGTTGACATCAAGACGAAGAAGTTGATCCGAGAAATGTGGACGTCATCATCGAGCGTCCAACCCCAAGTCATAGACTACACATTCTCCAACGATGGTCGCTGGATCATCTCAGCAGCCTCGGACTCCATAATACGCGTCTGGGACCTTCCAACGGGCCACCTTATCGACGCAATGAAGCTCCCCCAACCATGCACCACAATCTCAATATCACCAACCGGCGAGTACCTCGCTACAGCACAGGAAGGCGAGGTTGGCGTAAGCATCTGGACGAACCGGACATTATTCACACATGTCTCTACCCGCCATATTTCAGAATCGGAGATCGCTGTGATCACGAACCCGACCGTCTCCGGGGAGGGCGGCGAGACCCTGATCGAAGCCGCCGCTGAAGAAGAGGTGCTGGACGAAGCTGGCATAGAAGAAACCGCAGTACCAGTCATGGACCAACTCTCCGCCGGCATCACAACTCTAAGTCTCGTGCCCAAAGCCCGCTGGCAGACACTTCTGCACCTCGATATCATACGCACTCGAAACAAGCCTAAGGAAGCTCCCAAACCGCCCGAAAAGGCACCTTTCTTTCTGCCATCAACGACATCATCCGCAGCAACAAACCAGGTCCAGAACACTCCTGCGATGTCAGGTTCGGCGGATACTGAGGCTCTTACTAGCATATCCGTGGTCGCAGAATCTCAGAACCAGGCAACCAGGATCTCGAGCGCTAGCGCCAGACTCGCTTCCAGATCTTCCGCTGCAGCGTCGACGAGCGAGTTCACTCGCCTCCTCGCACAAGCCCAGAATACGAATACGGAGGACTATGCACCCTTGCTGTCGCATTTGGGGTCCTTGCCGCCGTCTGCGGCTGATGTAGCGATCAGGACCCTGGACACTTTCCCTCCGTTTGCGGAGCTGTTTACTTTTATCCGCGCGCTTACGTGGAGATTGAGGGAGAGGAGGGATTATGAGCTTGTGCAGGCGTGGATGAGTGTTTTTCTTAAGATACATGGTGATGTTATCGTCAAGGATGAGGGTCTGATACGCGAGTTGAGGAAGTGGCAGGAGGAAGCGAAGAGGGAACGGGAACGCGTTGGAGGATTGGTCGGGTATAGTGTTGGTGTTGTTGGATGGGTGAGGAGTGCTAGGTAGTGTAGAAAGAGATATGACTCGTTCATGCATCCATTGAGCTCCAGGAAGGGAGGTAGAGATACTGTGTTGCGTCTGAAGTGCGTCCCTGTGCTCCGTACAGAATAGCAGTTCGTTATCGACCAGTGACAGCGACGGCGCAAGTGGACAGTCGAGGCTATTCGGTACAAAGGGGCCCATCTACTGAACTATTGTCGGTGGGCTCTATCCACTTGATCCCACGATTAGAGCGCGTCAACTCAAAGTCGTCCAGAACTAGCGGGATAAATGGCTTTACCATCGCGCCCGTTCGAAGCTTGACGTCCATATCGGCACACCTGACAATTCGCTTCGCCAAAACGTTGATCGTCCGGTAAAGCTTCCAAAGACTGACATCGAGACAACATGGCTGTGCGAGGATGTTTGAACAGGCACACAGATAGATCGTTGTAATCTGAAATGGGCAGCCGTACACTCTTGACTCGGTCTCAAGCTTCCCCTCGATTTAGTACCTGTTGAAAGGTCGGCCTCGAGACGGGGTGGTTGTCAGGATGTCTGGTTGTAGTGCGGCTGTAAACAGCCAGGTTTGGGTGTAGCAGCGCTCAGCCCCATCTTTGAAACCGAGACTACACAAAACCAAAACACGTATGTAGTCTCAATACATCGAACGTCCTTTTCTTAATAGCAAACCTTACTTATGTTGCTATTGTTGGCCCATACCTGCCTGTCTCGATTGAGAAAGGTAGAGAGGAATTCGCAGACCCGCTGCACTCCATACAGGCGACTTGACAGACAATCTGGATTTTGTGATGTTTGGGCAATTGGGGTCGAAATAAAGTTACACGCTAAGCATGTGAGAGTTGGCAAAGGAGGAAGTCGCGAGACTCGCCACTGCGCTCTCCTGTCTGGACGTCGCCTTGAACATGTATTCAAAGAAGGGGTCAATAACAGACCGGGTCCCATGGTAGTGTTGGCCGTCGCATTGAGAAATAGAACGCCGTTCGATCCACATCGTACTGCATTTGTTCCTGCTGGGTAGAACTCAATGGCAAACGTGCAGGAGGGGGTTTTGCAGATTGCAGAATCTCGACCGAACCTTGTAGACGCGACGCTTGAAGTCGAGAAATCTGATGCTGTCTTTGATATTTGATAGTCCAAGTCGAAAACGTTCGCTGATACGGATGATGCGGATACAGCGGATGCGAGGAAAGAGAATTTGAACGCAGTCACTTCGGTGAAAGAAAGCCAACCACGATCATGATGAATGAATCACGTGTAGAAGGGATTTGATAAAAAATCCGAGCTAGGCAGAGCGTCCCGTACCCACTTGTTCTGTTCGTGCATGATATCTACCTACCGTTACTATGCATGCGAGTACCATTCCACTTCTCTAACAACGAACCCCGTCTTTCCCTTTTCGGACGTTGATAATCCTTAAGATAATGATGTCGTAGCTTCGCAGAATACTGCAGTGTCCGTGCTAGCTCCTTACGTCTCGAAAACCTAGGGTTCTAGAAACCATCGAATGGTAAGTGGCATTTAGTGCATCTGCCCGCTCGGGGATCTACTGCCACATCGCAAATCGAACGATCCCCACGTGGAGATACGCGAGAGAGTCGTCTCTGGCAGCGGTTGAAGTCTTGCTCTTCGCGACGACGTGTTTAATATGGGGATCTAGTCGCTGCGGCGCTTGTTTGAGATTCACATATGGTGATATAGGCCGCGCTCCTGCTTGCCGTCTCAAGTGATTTGAGAATCTGGGGAAATGAAGCCATTCGTGCATCTCGTCTAAGCGTTTGTAACGCTCATCCCGGCCTCATTACAATCAAGGTTTCGCACGGTTGGGTCCAGACTTCAGATCTTGCATCTCCACGGTCGGCAGCATTGGAAGTCGCACCGTGATGCCGTCCGACATCGTGGCTTGCCATTTCAGGACAAGTATGGCGTACGCAATGTTCGTGGTGTTGAGTTCTTCCGCTTAGTGATCGCAGACATTCCTCGGCTATCTGATTACCAAGACCAGGGTATTTTCGATTCGTGTAGCCGTACTTCGGCGCGCACTGCGGCAGTAGATAACGAGAGGGATGAGATTGGTGGATATTCAATGTTAAAACGCAATACGACGGTGACGTATAGGGTTGTTGTTTCGCTGTAGTCTTCTGAATCTGTCAGTGAGGTGCATGACAGAATAACTGCAACAATACTCCACCCAAGCATCCACGCTCAACTGCTACTTCCTGTGACTGCCGACGATAGCCATAGACGGGACGCTTGAACGTGAACCCAGATTTCGGTTTTGCATGATGACCAAGTCAACAGTGAAGTTGAGGTTGAAGCGGACAAGTTCTGACGACGAGATGAACAATCACGGGATATGTAGCCAATCAACCGACACATCCCTGCCCACCATCAGTATTTTCAAGGCGCTTCTCCGAGGGCAGCAGGCCTTTCGATGACTGCAAATGAGGAATTAGATGTGGCTGTTAAGGTCGGAGTCATAGTGGGGTAGGCCATGATTTTCATGTAGCGAACGGCGAGAGCGAACTCGTCTCCCAAAGCGCAGCGCAATTATTGTAGTACTGTGGTACTCGTTCGCATATATGTGGATCGCGTTCCTCAAGGCCGGCGGTGAGGCTGAATGCCTTCGCACAAGGTCGGCGGTGAGAAGAGGGAAGTGAGTACCAAATCTAGCGTCGTGTCATACGCTTGCAGGGGAGAGCACCTTAACGCAGTGATGGAACCGTAGGGCTGTGTGCATTGTTAGCGAAGCTCGAAGCTGAGTGGATGCAATGTGAGTCACAACGCAGTGAGATTAAACTTGCTTGATTCGGAAGTTTCAGCCCTTGACAAGTTGATGGAGTTGCCAAGGACGCCTGGGGAGTGGAGAGTTGGCGGGGAGATGGAGTACAGATCTCGCTTCGATAATTCACGATTTGGAGCAGTGGAACGAGGTCCATAGAGTCTTAAGCTACCAGAGTGTCTGTTCCACTCGCTCCTGTGGTCATACTGTGACTCTTTCGTCGCATCGTCCACGCGATTCAATGCAGTCTGCGAGAGGCTTGAAGCCTAACATCTAGGGATGACAATTCAATCCTATCCGTCATCAAATAACGTTAGGCTTGACTCCGTTTCTGTAGGGGACGGTTGGATGGGCAGCGTGCTTTGTTAAGGATGCTTAAGAATCGCATCTGACAAATGCGCCCTTGTCGTTAAACTAGCCAATGAACAACTATCACGCAGCTAGGAGTTAGTAATCTTGGCTTGCGCGACGGGAATTTGTGACATATCCCCATGACGAGACCCCGCGTTCGCTCAACTTGGGCTGATCATGCTGCTTGTGGTCTCGACCTCCCGCAACCGCTCGGTCCTCGCGGGCAGAAAGCGGAGGGATGTCTAATCACCGAGCACCCGTACCTGTAGAAACTGTACTTTGGTCGTGACAGCATCATCTACCGCTGGCAGCGCCACAGTCATGTTCCCAGGGTTCCAAGGATGCTACGTTTCGTCCGAGTCCGAGAGTAGAGTCATCATCTCCGCAAAGCCTTCGACCATGGATGGAGTCAATCGACGACAGCGTTAGCCTGCAGCCGCAGCACAATGTTGTTGTCGCAAGCAGTACGAGGAACGCGCAACTCTGGTGCCAAATTGCAGTGATGAACGCGTACGGTAGCGAGGCAGAACTGCACTGGACTCGCGCGCTGCCACCTCGAAAAAGGTGAGAGAAGCGAGACGCCGAGCGCGGGCTCAAAGGGACGGAGCATCCGCTGGCCGGCGGGCGGTCAATCGGTTTGTGGCTGTCTGCTGCGATCAGCTTGGGACAAGCCTCTGGTCCTGATTCGAAGCACTGGACTCGGAGGCTGAGACGCACCGACACTCCTCGCTCCCAGTGCGCACGTAACTTGCAAGGCATCATCGTTTAACCCAGGCTGCCAGATCCACCCGCGTCGCTGGCGAAGCTAATTTCGCAGACGTAGCAAGCAGACCCACGCCGCCCTTGCGAAAGGAGGGATTGCTCGAAAAGCGAATGCGCGCCCTCTTGCATGCATCGTGCTGCCAGACGTGCAGTCAGTTGTGACTCAAGCCGACGAGAGCGGCAGACTGCAGCAATCGGCATTGATTCATAATGTACTCATCATGGCTCGAGGTTCATCACCCAGGAACCCAAACAGGGAATCGCTGGGCTGGCGTCTTCGGCCGACTTCTGTGCGCCGCGTCCGTTAATAATGCGAGTGCGCATGGACGAAAAGTGCGAGGTGCTTTGTGTCCGGCGGTAGGCGGAGGAAACGTCGTACCCCGGTCCCGCATCCCTGTCACAGCGGTGAAGGAGTTTAGACGGGGCTCGGAGGCCTCGGGTTTTTAGGTTGGCGGTCTGATGGGCATGCAGGTGCCTGTGTCATCCTACCATTGTCGGAACATAAGAAAGACCATGCCCACGCCGTTGTAGGCCTCATCTCACCAGCTATACAACAATACAACAAAGAAGTCAAAAGGAATTCCTCATTTGACATCTTTGCTACGTCGACCGTCAATCAACACGACATCACGACTAAAAGACCCTTGCTCGCATCGCCTTCCGCCTATTGGCCCACTATTTCGTGGAAGCCTCGCTCCAGTCATAACCTTTGAGTCACCTCAGGCAATAAATTTTCTGCCTACATATCACAAGATGCCTTCCTCATCGCACCTTCGTCTACAGACCTCTTTCGAGCCCTTCACAGCCGAAACAACTCGCAGCCACTTCGTCTCTTCACCACCACAGAAGAAGCAAAACAAGATGTCGCTTACCAGTGTATATTACATCGCTGCCTCCGCCCGCTCAAAGCTGGGCAAGGAGGCCTGCAAGCCCGACCACAATCTCAATCGCCTTGTGCTACATGCCAACTTTCTCGATTCCCTGATGCTTGAGCTTGCCGACGCCGAGAAGAAGCAGGAGGAGTGGTTCAACAACACGGTTCGCAAGGCCTCGAAGCCAGAAGAGCCACGACACATCCAATGGGCAGACTCAATTGCAGAGGAGCCCGAAGAGGAGGACGAATCCGACTCCGACTCCGAATCAGACTACGACGAGGACTTCGACATGGTTGCTCCCCCGCGACGAATTGTTCAGGCTCCAGTCCAGATCACCACTACAGAGATTGAGGAGGAGGACGACGAGGACTATTACGATGATATGGAGGACGATGCCGACCTCGCTCTTACTCGCGTCCCATCACAATCACCACCTGAGCTCGTCATGGACGAGGACTCAGACGACGAGTCGCCGCCTCAATCGCCTCCACAGCCAACTCTCGAGTTCTCACAAAAGGAAGCGATGCTCACCACATCCTTCTACGACACAAAAGAACAATCGATGTTCGACTTCTCGATACCTGAATCGACCGCTCCACTCATCACAAGTTACTAAGCCAACAATCGTCTTGACTTTCTAATTTGATTTTTTGATGAGCACTCTTAGCGAGCGAGTCTTTTCAGCATGGCGCACCGGAGCATTATATCACACATTTTGGGACTTGGAATTGGCATTGGAACTATTGCAACGGGAAGTTGCAAAGAGAACTACTCTACTCTTGGATGTTGGAATGAGTCGGAATGGATTGGATCACTGGTTGAGATCTCCCACTCGCAAGACGAGAATGGTTGAGACTGCTAGCTAGAAGAGAATCAAACATGATCATTCAACCAAACAACTACTGCTTTTCCTTGCACTGTGCACATGTGATGCTTAACTCAATATTTGCTTATCTTGACAACACTGCCCGCATGAATATTGCACGCTTCTCTAACTTCTCAGCTGACCGCCTTTTTCGTGAGCGCCAGGGCACATGGCTGCCTCGACCCCTGTCACCCCATCTGAGATCCGGCGACTTGCTGCAAGGCTGAGTGCCCCCCTCACCGGCCAGATCTGCTGAAAATCGAAACAAGAGTGCCCCGCGCCCCCTCCTACGAGTCCTCCTTCGCAGTAATCCTCGTACAGAGCGCGCGTTCCATCTGCGCATGCAATTGACGTACTCTTCGCATTCGCAATCGCAATCCGCGGCAGCCTAGCTAGCATGGCAGAAAATGCACTGTACGACGCAATCGCCGCGTGCGTCCGGTCAGGCTCGGCAGGCTTGTGATGCGATGCGAGCGCGTTTGGTGCGGGCCCGGGGACTCACTTCGCTCCGCCATCCGTTACTCGGGCAAAGGAAGGGCTCGGCTACCCGTCGCACGAAAACGCAATGTCAGCATTAAAGAGGAGAGCGTTCGGCCAGTCACGGTTGCCGATCAGATCAGATAGACGTGTTTGACATCCCTGGAGGGATGTTGGACTTGCTGCATCCTGGTGATCACAAACTGATTTGATTGCGATACCGGAACTCCACTGAAGCCCTGCAAAAAGTACAATGCAATTCCGAGGACGTCGCTATTCCGCTATACGGAATGAGAGGGTTGCTTAGAGGAGGATCGTCCCATGCGACTGCACTGAGATTACGGAGTTCCAGCCGAAATGTTTTGCTTCATGCCCGGCTGCTGTTGGCAGAAGTTACTGCAAACAACCGCAGGTTTCAGGCCGTTTCGTTTACCCATCCTGCCTAGAGGATCAAATGCATCTCGCTGGCCGAATGTTTGAATGAAACAGGTCCGCCCCCAGTAGGTTTGCGCCCCAATATGTTGGCGGCGTAGACACGTCTTCCTTCTAGTCAAGGGGCACAGTTATTTGCATTCGCTATGCTAGCTGTCTTCAACTGTTATTTGAGTTCGGGTCCGACTTGCTTTCATCAGCCTCCTATCTGAATGTAGACAATGCGGTGCAGGCGCAGTGATAGGCCTACCGTCTCGTCGCTTGGCTTGCCCTGTCGAGCATTAGCAGGCGTTAGTATACTACGCCTGACGTGGTACCAACGAAGATCTCCAACACAGAATCTCCTCGTTGTGGCTGTCTCTTGCTGCGGAAAGGGCGGAAGTAGGCGTTTTTGGCGGATACGCTGTTCTTCCAGTGGATGGATGAATATGCCTACAAAGCTGAGTAAGGCCCAGTCCCAATTTCGGTATGTTGCTTCTCTATCACAACGGCTTCACGTTAGGTCGCCTAGGAAGTAGTTTGCGCTCGAATCATATCATCTGCACCCCGCGCATATCAGATGGTGTTCGTCCGACTTCACATTAGGCAACCTTTTGCGCGCAAGACTCATCAAATGAACAGCTTTGAAATCCCATCCCCGCATTTATGCACACCATCGGTGATAAGGTCTTAGGCCGTGTCAGCAGCCGTAGTTCGAATCCTCTCGTCACAGCACATAACACTGCTGCATTTCACTAGCAGTAACCTATCTTCATGTGCTTTCAAAGCTTTGAAAGTGCGCTTTGAGTAATCATCTCACCTTGGGAACTAGGGCTCGCGCATCTAACTGCAAGCTTCGTCTTGTAGATCAGTTTGGCTATCGATAAACTTACTTGCGTTAGATCCCGCGACATGCGACACTCCAAGGTTGAAGATCGCACGTTACTGCAAGAGGAAAGCGTTCGCTAGCGTCAGCCTCCCTTGAATGTGTTCACTCGGTCTACTCGGGTACTTTTCCGCCGGGCATCGTCCTGTTCCCGCGGATGAAGCGCGGGCCCGAGGCGCGATGTTGATCATAAACCCCACCGGATCAGAAAAGTCACGATGTACGGTTCAAGTACGATGCCTGTGCGAAATGCCTCATCCGTGGATTCCAGACACGGGAACGCGGAATGATCAGAAAACAACTCGGGTGACAGAGAGTCACGATGGACGGTTGCATGTCCGACCTATCCGAACGTTATCCAAGGTGGAGTTCCTCCCGGGACGCGCCGAGGTCAAGTCAACTGGACATCAAGGTTCAGGCAGTTGGAGATTGTCTGCGGCTTTAAGTGGAGAGGTGTGGCTAGTGCAGATAAGAGAAAAATGTTGATGGCGTGATAGACAGACATTTGAGCAGTCATGAGACAAGAGATTTTTGTTGAAGCCGAACATCGGCATCGTGATTTTCTGCATGGATGGTGCGGCACGCGGCTCGAAGTTGAGGAAAGATTCTCAACGGCTCCGCTTTTACGGGCGAGACCTTCAGACACGTTGGGGAACGAATATTTTATTTAGCTGGCAACTTCTCAAAAAGGTCAGTGTTGGAGTCGTCGCTGTCGTGAGCAGGTGTTGTGGCTGTCTGAGTGCTGATCCGCTCGTGCTCATGTCTCTCATGCTGCCCCGTATACACCGCTCAGCTGGGACTGTCCGAGGGAGTGGAGACAGGGTCCGTCAGCCCTATACCGGGATTACCTCCAATGCTCATTTCTGATCACAGCTGTGGCTTGAGAGCCTTAGGACGAGCTAGTGCTGATGTCTGACAGTGGAAGTGGCTTGTAGGTCAAAGATGGATATTTGGATATTTATGATGGCAGTGGATGACCAACAACTGTGGTAATCGCTCGCTGTCAACCGTCGAAGGCTTTTTGTATTGTCCAGTTACCCAGACCTGTATAGCAATAACTTTCATCAAGCCAATTCGGTTCTAGGCGTTTCACCGACCTCTGTCGAATAGCTCCTTAGACATCTCCGGTTATAGTACAGATTCACCATCTCATTTCTGTGCATGAACACTCTTGGAGCTCTTAGATCTTGACTCCGTAACCACACCTGAAGCGGTTCAGCGGCCTGTACAGAGCTCGTAGCACGCACATGATGGTTGTTGTTGTTATGCTTTCCGTATTGATCCCAACCCCGTATAAGCGCTCACTTGTTGTTCGTGAAGAAGCGTGTTGATGTAAGTAGTCCGACCACATCGTCCTCTTTCAGATCCGGACTCAGCAAACCACCTTCTTGCACCTCGTATGCTTTTTTCTCTCCTCCCTTCGCAAGACCTATTTGGATCCATAGTTTCTTTACATCTTCGTCAAATAACAAGGGTATCCATAGGCATTTCTTCATCCGTTTCAGTAGCTCGTCCACGCTAGTGGTACTGTCCAACCCTGCGTCTGCGAAAGCCACAGAGCAGTATTGGGTAAAGAAACCGGCTTCCGATGTGCCTTGTGCGGCCAATGCTCCCATCGTCAACGTCCAGAGGAGGAGGTCAGGTGAGTTGGCCCATCCGAAGATACTACCTTTTGATAATGCTCCTCTTAGCTTCTTGACTGTAAGTAGGATAATAGCCTTATACGACGGGTCGTAGCCATTACCGGCTCGGACTAAGAATACGAGAAGCCCAAGACAGATACTCTGATCCAGCGGTGTTCTCTCTGCTTCACCCTGGCTGTACCAATGGAAAAGTCTGTATATGAGGAGGTATACATGCTTTTGTAGCTCCAAAGGATCGAGAGGACACTTCCGATCCTCGTACCAAGCGCTCAAATCGCCGACAAAAACGACAATGTTGTCAATAATGTCCAGGAGATCGGAATCGGGTTTCATGTCTCGGAACAGACGAAGTACCCGCGATGATGACGGCCGTGATCGGAATGATGGTAGGTCATACTTCTGAGGAAAACCGGTGCTATCAAGCAAGGTGGTATATGGCTGTTGGAACGATGCAATCGAATGCGCGATGCTATGCCTGTACGTCTGTTAGCTACACCGATCTGATAGTGATTTACTCAGGTCCGCGGAGAGGCTGCAGGTAGACAGAAAGAAACATTGCACCAGGAATAGTTTAACCCTTCTTGCCTTCTTCGTACATCGCTCAGAAAAAGACAAGAGGCTAAGCCCGAAAGCAGAATGAAGCTTCGCATGATTGGAATCCGCCTAATGTGATATGCAAGAACGGGAAATGGCCGGTGCAACTGATACGATTCGGGAGGGTAATGGTGGGGTATTAATATGCAGACGCAGAAAATCGGTGTAGCTCACATTAACAAGAAGACCTGCAAACACTTGTTGAGACCCGATAGACCGCCTCGCTGTTGGATCATCGTTCGGAGACCGTTTAGGTGTATTGCTCGCTGCATCTCGCTCCACTCAGTGTCGTCGTGTGATTTGTTCCCAGGCGCAATTTGACTCTCTTCGAGGCAGAGGAGCATGAATACAGCAGCGATGTTGTTATCGTCGACCATGGTGATTGGGTCTGACAGGAGCTTATTGACTTCTGATATTGCTTGTGCCTTGTAGAACAATGGGTTTTCGACATTGGTCGCTCCAACGCCCTGCAGATGCAGCGCACTAGATGTCAACAGAGTATAGGCGAAAGGAGCACTCGTTCGATCCCCTAACGAGCGGGCGACCCATCCTGTCGTTGCTGCTGTGGATACCTGGTACAGATCGACAGGTATTAGGCGGGGGCTTATGATGCTCACGACTGTGATGTTGCATTCAATACTATTTTTTGAGACGGTTAAGATAGTCTGGCTTACAGTGATCGATGAGCGAAGATGTCTTTGCGTCTGTCTTCACCGCCAAACAATCAAAGGGATCCAGCACCCCGAGTGCAAAGCCATCACGACGTGTCAATGCCTGTGTCTGGTGGCTGCATGTGTCTCCATGGCAATTTGGAACGTCGCACACGCTGCCGTGACTGGATGGAGGAGTGCTGTACGGCTGGCTAGCGCTTCTGCTTGTCGTGCTGTCGCCGCCGACAGAGCTGACGGGAGATCCAAGTGGCTGAACCTGGACCTGATTCCACGTGGTTGGGCTCGGGTCGAGGTCATTCAGCCAGGACGGACCAACAGGCGAATTTCTCCCCTCAGCCCTATCAAGCGTTGGAGATGGACGTTGCGCCCTGGGCGTAGGGGCACGAGCAGTATCCGTATTAGGGCTCTGGGCGTTCCTCTGTCTAGTACTCCATGGCTTGTTCCGTCGGGCCTGATGCATAACAAATGATCGGACGGCCTTATCAGGTTTGGCGTTTTGTCCCTTAGTGGAGGAGTCAATGAACATAAACTTCATAGCCGCCGGCCTTTTTCCTGATCTCCGGCTCCCACCGCGGCCATTGTTGTCTTGGCCATCTTCTGATTCCATCCTGCGGCATCGTCCGCGGGGACGCGGAGTCGTTGGCCCTTGGCGACGTGGAGGACTCCAGCCTCAGTGGTCCAAACGAGAAGGATGCAATAATGCGAAGAGAAGACGTGGCGCGAGTGCGAGCAGGAGTAGTGTGAAAGTGAGGCCAGTCCAGGCCGGCGTACTTATCGACTTCTCGTGCTGGTTTAGCACGAGACCGTGCATCCGATACCTCGTATTGAGCTTGTCTTTGACAAGCTTTCTATTAATAGACTGTCATCAACGTTTCCTCAATGTTACTAAGCTCTAACTACAGCAGCCTTTTTCTACAAGTACGCCCTTATCCTAGAAGATTCTTATACCAGTGACGCGTCTTCTAGGCGAGTTGAAATCTATTGAGGAGATGATGATGACCATCAGCAGACAGGAGGCAGAGTACAAGTGAGACGCGGAAGCCCCGCAACTCGTCCGTTCTTCGACCGAGATTGTAACCACAATCCCCAAAATCGGGTACCCCTGCGACACTGAGAGCAGTACGAGGCTGGGACATTAAGAGATATTCGGAAGCACGAGATCAACACAAGCTGTGCGTAACCGTGGTTGTGTATTCGTGGACCAGGTCCATTTTGGCGATTTAACAACTCAATGTCACCCTGCAGTCGTCGATATTCCATGATTCTCAAGTGGAATAAGATAGACATTAATCAGTGATGATGGAAGCTACTTAATAGACCTTTCCGGGTGTTTACTACGGTGTAAAAGCTTCCAGGGAGGCTGTTTCAACGATCGTCGAGTGGATGAGCTTCGCGTAAACGTTGCTGGGTAACTTGTTGAAATGGGCACCACTACGGTACCAGGTGATTTAACTCCCAACACGATAGCATCTCGAATCTCGAATCTTGAACCTCAAACAATGAGCTCGCTGTTAGCCTTCAATCTCGAAATTGGAGGCGTAATGCAGACATGTTCTCAACATCGGCGGGCCTTATGGGCGGAGATCTGCTTATTAGCAGTTGATGTTTTGTATGTGCAACTTGCCTCATGAGAGAATTATGACCAAGGCCTGACTTCGTCGACGCTCAGAAGACCACGACTGACGGCACAGAGTCCCTTTTAGTGTTATCTGCTCAATACCAGATTTTTGCGTGGCTTTGTATTTACTTGAAAGCATCTAGTCGGTCGAACGACGACCATGAGCATACGGTTCGAGCATCTATCTCAATCCTGACCAGGAGCCTAGAACGTCACTTGAAAGGCTGAGGAAGTAGCAATCGATTTCTGCTGCAAGTAATCGTATTGATCGACCAAGAAGAAAGTAATCTGTGCTTCACCAATTTCCCGATGCCCAAGTATCGAGCAGTCGAGAAGGATTCCGTCTCTGAGAATCTGTCAATGCAAGCGCACTCTGCACGCTCGGGTTTATAGGTACATATGATGATCTACTGTTCGCTAGACCTCCTTGATTGGTGGACAGACCCGTGTACGGGGACAAGTGCACAATAGCCACGTGGTTCATGCATGCAAGCAAGATACCGCATGCGCTTATAGGCTCTTGACCATGTCGGTGCTCGAAGATATATAATTGAACGGTCTTCACTTGTAACAAGAGTACCGGATCACGTTTGTGCAGCTGGGCCACAAGTGGATGTAGAGAGAAGGCCAGAAGCACATGATCGTGCGTTCTGGATCTATTTATTCCGTCATATCCAACATTCGCTCCATTACAATACACGCCACTCGTTGACGGTCGAAGGAGCATCATGATAACAAGTTCCAGATCACTAGTCATCATCGTCCTCGTCAATGACAGGAACGGCCTCATCTGCGGCAGTGGTTTTCACCTTTCTGTCCTTCTCGGCACCAGGAGCCTTCTTGGTAGAGCCGTTGGCGTCTTCGTTAACGTCGTCATCTTCACCCTCGACTTCAGGTTCTTCGTCATCCTCTTCCTCCTCGACTTCGGGCTCTTCCTCTTCTTCCTCTTCGTCGTCCTTGGCCTTGGTGACCCTCGTCTTCTTCTTTGGTGCTGTTCGAGGCATGAGATCGCGCGCAATCAGGCACAGTACAGGGTCACTTACGAGGAGCCTCTACCTCAGAGTCATCTTCCTCATCGTCGAACGAAGCTTCAGACCCGGACTCCTCATATCTAAGCGGTATATTTGTCAGCCTTGCGACACTTCAGATGCGCGAACGCAACTCAAAGAAAGCAGAGCGTGAAACAGCATCAATGGAAGCGAGATCACCATAGTTCCAAGGATACAGCCGATACAAGAGAAGCACGGAGACAGAGAGCCCAAAGACAAAGCAGCTGCGAGGCTTCAAGCAGGCTGACAGCCCGGAAAGAGCATGTTGCGCTGCCTCGACGAAGCTCCAGAGCGAAAAAAGGACACATCAATCCGAAAGAGTAGTGCAATGCGACCACAATTGACATAAAACCGCACGCTCGCGACGTGGAAAGGTGCAATAGGATGACGTCAAGGAGGCTGGCTCGACTTACTCCTCTTCCTCGTCGCTCTCCGAGGGCAGAGCGACGAGCTCTTCTTCGGCGTCCTGCTTCCTCTTGCGGGTAGACATGATGTGTGGGGAGATGGGAGACGAATGGGCGAAGTGTTTAGGGGATGAAGGGAGGTTGAGCTGAGGGAGTCCGGGAGGAGGTGAGGTGGGGGACTACGCACATTTGGTCGGAGGGCTGGGAAGCGACCGACCAGGCAAGGGACCACCAAGACAGACCCGTGTGCTAAGATTGGAGTGCCATTGGCAGCCAATGGACGGACGGATGGGACAGAACGCAAGAGGCTGCATACATCACTCGCAGGTGTCGCGCCGCCAGGTACGGGCACAGCACCGCGACGGCCGCCCTTTAGCCAGCGACTTTTGGCTGTGGGCAGTGGGCAGTGGGCAGTGGGCAGTGGACAGGGCGGGAAGCGCAGCGACGCTGACGGCAGGCGGCGGGATGAGGCACACGCGGGCGGATCGCTCCCGACAGCTGTCCTCGGCCAGGGCGAGCATGCCGTGGCTCTTCGTTCACACGATGGAACGACTCGAGCCTTGTTGCGTGGGCGCGGCGCGGCCTCGAGCTGTCACCTTCACCTTCACCTTCACCTTCACCATCGCCTTCGCCCCGGGCTCACGTGCGAGAGCTCAGAGCTCGCTCGCTAGCGGCTGGCTTGTGCTTGCCCCGCCGCTAGTGGCTCCCCGCCAAACTACTGGCCTCTGGCCTGCTGCGGCTCTTAAACTTTTGACTCGAACGCGACTTCCCAATTGCACGCGCTCTCCCACCTACTACCTTCCACCTTCCGCACCGCACACTCGATTCCTTTGCTGCACATGCACATTCGCTTACCATGTCTGTAGCAACTGCCCGCGGCGCTCCGCCGGGCCGGCTGCTTTCGATCAACAACAGTGCGCCTGGCCGCGGTCCACGACGCAATGCCTTCCAGCCAACCCCCCCTCCGGCTGCACCGCCGCAAGCTCGAGCGAGGCCGACGTGTTGTGAGACACCTGAGGTTGGATTCGACGCTCAGGACAGGAGAGTCTGCATCAGCTGCGGAGAGCTGCTTTCCAACGAGAGCGAGATCGTTGCCGAGATCACCTTCGGCGAGACGGCGGCTGGAGCTGCCATCGTCCAGGGTGGCTTTGTCGGAGACGGCCAGCGCCATGCAAACACCTTGGGCGGGACAGTCACCGGCATCAGCGAGACGCAGGTGCGGCAGCAGGCCGAGCAGAACGGACGCGATGCCATCAGGAAGCTCTGCGGCATCCTGCACCAGCCGGATATCGTCACTGAGCGCGCACATCGTATCTACACACTCGCTTTGGGACTAGGCTTCATCCGAGGCCGCACTATCAACCTCGTAGCCGCCGCTTCGATCTACTACGTCTGCCGCCAGAATCCCCGAAACGATGTCCTGCTCATAGACCTAGCCGAGAAGATTGAGGATAATGTTTGGAAACTGGGCGACGTGCACAAGGCACTTATAAAAGAGCTAGTTCTGCACCAGCAAACCCCGGATAGAGCCCATTCGCAGCAAGAAATTGAGCCCCTCATGCTGAAGTACTGCCGGAAACTGGAATTCGGCGAATATTCGTACAGAATCGCCGAGGATGCCTGCAAGGTTCTGAATAGAATGCAGAGGGACTGGATGATACAGGGCCGTCAACCAGCAGGCTTATGTGGGGCCTGCATCATCCTGGCTGCACGCATGAACAACTTCCGCCGCACTGTGCGAGAGGTCGTCTATGTTGTCAAAGTGGCGGACACGACCATCAACCAGCGTCTGCATGAGTTCCGCCGGACCAGGGCCTCAGATCTGACTGTCAAGCAATTTCACGAGATCGGACACCGCCTCAAAGTCACAGCTGTCCCGCCAGCCATCTACAAGCGCACTGAGCGAGAAGAGCGAAAGCGCAAGGGGGCCGAGGAAGATTCAGGTGTACCAAATGAAGAGGAGCTACAAGCAGCGGAGGCTCCACGACTAGTCCAACCACCGTCGGACCGAGCAGCGAAGAAGCCTACTCGCACTGTGAAGAAACGCAAGACCGCCAACGGCCAGGCACAATCAACCGCAGTAGACAATGGATCTGCTGTTGATGCAGCCAATGCAGGCTCCCCAGCTGGGCCACGACGAGACACAGATGGATTCGCCATTCCCGATGTGCCGACGAGGCCATCATTTGAGGATGTTGACACTGGAGAGGATCTAGATCAGTTGGCCGAGAACGTGGAACCGCGAGACGAGGATTTTGTGCCTGTACCGAAGAAACGAGGTCGTCCTAAGAAGAAGAAGAAGGCGGTCATCGAAGTCGCACCGGAGGAGCTTGAGATAGAAGCCGATCTCGAGAATGAGATCAACGCAACGATTCATGACTACGAGAAGACATTCAAGTCGTTCGACCACGACCCGAACCATCCTCTGCTACAGTCCGTCACTGCGCGATCGCAGGCCTTGATGCGAGAGCACATGACCAACAACATCCCAGACCACAACATTGCAATCACAGAAGATGAATTCCAGGACGATCCTGACGTCATGGATTGTCTCTTGTCTGACGACGAGATTGCGCAGAAAGAGCGCGTCTGGATCACCGAAAACGCAGATTGGCTTCGCGAACAACAAAAGAAGGTGCTCGCCAAAGCACTAGAGGAAGCTAGCGGCAAGGAGCCAAAACCGAAGCAGAAGCGCAAAATCTCACTTCTAGGCGACGGTTCCGTCCTTGAAGGAGAGAGACCAACGAGTACTAGGGCCTCAGTCGAGAAAATGCAGGCCAAGCGCAACTCTAAACAGACCAAGTTCAGCAGGGCCATCAACTATGAAATGCTCAACAGTGCCTATGCCGAGGAGGACGGATTGCCAAGCGAGGGCTCGACGCCTGGCGATGGTACACCGAGTGCTGTGGGTACGCCTGCCCGTCCTCAGACCCAGGTTGAGGCTGCGGAGGAGCTCGGGGTTGAATATGAGGGAGAAGTTCAAGTTGAAGAGGAGGGTTACAACACCTACCTGCACCAATACGACGAGGAGGGCAACTACATCGAGCCCGTGCAAGAGGAGGAAGAGGAGGAGTACAACTACGATGATTATTGAGCCTATTTGCACTTGGACAATTGGGTACATCTGCATATTTGATTTCTATGGCGTTCAAGGTGGAAGGGGCCTACTTGCATACCATCTTCCTGCATCACATACCCGCATTATACGGCGCTACTTCTATGGGACATTTCCGAATCCATTTTCGGAATTTGTCGAAGCTTGCTCAAAACAATTGGCATTAAAGGCGCTTTTCGTATTCAGATACCCTTTTCATAGCTGGTATTTAGGATAGCTCAAGAAACTTTTTCTCTCTCGTCAAATTGTCGTCTTCACAGAACCTCCTGCAGCTTCACCACCAAGAGCTGAGTTAGTGGAGCTGTCATGATGTTGGAAGAAGCCGAATGTCCTCATACAGCATCGTTTCGTATGCATGTCGCCTAATGCATAGTACGTCCTATGGTATATCCCTTCCATGCATCCAGAACCAGTACAAGCCCTGACCCTACGTACTCACTCCTCGCACACGCCTTCTCCTCTACTGAGCGACGGAGTCTCGCATTCAGCAGTATCCATACACTCCACTAAATTTTCCTCAATTCAATCCGTTCAGCCCATCCGCCCCAAGCCCGCTCCCATCTCCTTTCCACCCATGACTAAACACCTCGAAATTGTCGTCAACCAACCACTGCAGATCCTCGCTCTCCGGCCTCAGCGTTCTCGCCAACCCGTTCCCGGCTTTCGGGTAGTGCGCTGGCGGATCGGTATCATACCCATCATCGTACTCGTCCAATTGCGGATTGTCAATGGGGGGCACAGGCGGCGGGCCAGCTGGGGGTTTCGAAAGCGGGTGCTGCGCGAGTTCAGCGTTCACGTTAGCGGGCGTGGGGTTCTGGGAGCGGGAGATTTCGCCTAGGAGTTGGGCTTCTGCGGGGTCCATGTCTGAGGAGTCTGTGCCGCCGTGGTGGTGCGAGTGGGGTGTGTTTCCGGTTGAGGTGATGCCGTTTGCGGGAGGGGTGATGTAGGTTGGGGGTAGTGCTTGCACGTTGGATGATGTTGCAGCTGGTTTCGACGGCGCTGCTGTGCTATTCGATATCGCATTCTCTGGTATGAGGTCCTGAACGTTTGGGGGGAACACTGGGAGTTCGGGATGCCGTACTATGGCGTGCAGAAGAAGGGTTACTAGACGTGCGTGAGGGACGGTCGAGAGGTATGCTCGTTTCTAATCGCGAGTTAGCATCTGTATAGAAAGAATGGCGTAATGAGTAGCATCTCACCTCATCGATCGTCAAGCCTCCACCAGATATCAAGCCCTCTGTGCCCTCTACGACAGTCTGCTTCGCCCGCTGGCATGGTCCACACAACCACTCTTTCTCCAGCACATTGACCACGTCGTTGTCGATTGGTGGATCATGGCAGTATTGATGATATGCTGTATTGCACCCATCACAGAAGACTATGCGATTGTTGACTGGATCTGTACTCCTGTGACATGTCTTGCACTGTGCAGCCGCGATTTGCTTTGCGGATTTCCTCCTCTTGACCGTTGGTGTCGGTTCTGGGAGGGTTGGTATGAAGGCGACTGGCTTGTTCACGTTGCGGCCTGACTTTGTCCGCGTTGGAAGTGGCGTATATGAGGTAGAGATGTCAGAGTCGTCCTATGTAGCATTAGCAAAGTGTGGTACGTATTGCCAGGGTTACATTGTTCCCACTTACATCGCTGTCGATACTCTCAGCTCTCTTCCTTTTCCCACCCCTTCCACCTCGCCCTCCTCTTCCACGACCTCGACCCGAACCCCGCGCAGATGTGGGCGTGGCGCCAGAACCTGGAGTCGCATTTGCCCCAACTTCAGTCTTTAGCATACTGGGCGTACCCCGTGACCCGCCGCGTCCTCCTCTTCGTCCCGAGTTCGCAACTGGTGGCGGTGTGGGCAGCTTGTCGCTCGTCAAGTAGCTTTGCATGACCTCTGCTTTCTTGGCCTCGAAAGCAGCGGTTCCTGCTGCATTTCCAGGATTAGCTTTCAATCTTTCCAAGATCTCTGCAGTCGAGGCTGAGTATGAACTGAAGCCAGCGGCACCAGAGCCATTTTGCGATATGGAAAAGGCTGGTGCTTGTGAAGACCAACTTGGAGGGGTCGGTGACGGCTTAGACATGGTGGAGAGGTTCGGCGCAGTAGTCGGGGGAAAAGAGGGACCATTAGGCTCTTCTGAGGTGTCAGCCGACGGTTTTACCGAAGCCATTCCAGAGAGCGGATACTCGCGACTTGTGTGATTATGAATGGAGGGCGGGACTGTGCTCAATGAGCGGTGCACACTGACGACGAGTGGTTGATTGTCGATGTCGAGCTGCCCTCGCTTCGGCTGGCAGCTCTGAAGGCCCGTGCATACGAACAACTAGACCCACATGGAAGTAGCGGAGGACTACACGGACGAAAGAGGATTTGGGGCAGAGCTTGAAGATGACGCCGAGATCAAGAAATGCGTCTCGCTATGCATCATCTCCAGAAGCGGGATTTCAAAAGGCTACAAAGCATCTAACGTCTTCTGACTTTCCATTCTAAGTCTATGCTACGACACCTTCGCTCCTAAGATCATTGATATCTCCCGAACTCAAGCCTAGTGTTTCTTGCAGTATCTCATCGGTGTGCTGTCCAAGTGTAGGAGGTGGCGTACGTATGCCAGGCGTTGAGTAGGAGTATTTTACAGGAGTGTTTACAAGCTTCATTGGACCGCATGTGGGATGCTCGACCTCTTCGACCATGTTCCTTGCAAGCACTTTGATTTCATATCAGTGTAGTTTCGAGAGAAGCAGTAGAGATGCATACCATGTTCGTGATTGAGAGTCCTTTGGACATCATTGATCGCGGCATATGCTGCAACAATGTCAGTGAGAGGTCATCACGATCAAGCGGGATCACGTACGCATGCCGCAGCCTTCCAGAATGTCAAGCCATTCCCGCGTCGTCTTCTTTTTCGTTTCTGTCTCAATAAGTTCTTCCAGCATGTCTCGATTCTTGACCCTCAAAGCGTTCGACTTGAAGCGCTCGTCATAAATCCATTCTGGCTTCCCAACGCTCTTACACAGGATACCATAGAGTCGATCGTTGCCTCCCCCAAGGAGAATGTCGCCGTCAGATGTCTTGAAAGCTTTGTAGGGTACGATTGATGGATGTGAAGTACCCCATCGACCCGAATCCTTCTTGCCGCTTATGAGAGCTGAAGACGCGATGTTGGCTAGAGTAGCTACTTGACAGTCGGAAAGCGCCACATCGATATGTTGGCCTTTGCCGGACTTTATACGGCCGAGTAGGGCAGCTATGATGGCGTTGGAAGTGTACAGTCCAGTTGTGAGGTCCGTTACCGCGACACCGACCTTGACAGGTGGTCCATCTCTGGCCCCAGTAATGTGCATGAGGCCCATTTCGCTACTAGACGTCAGCACACCGTCCACAGAAAGGGTCGAGGCACCTACGCCTCTACCATCACATCGTATCCTGCTCTGTCGCGATACGGTCCAGTTTGGCCGTACCCAGTAATGCTTGCATATACAAGAGACGGGTTGATCTTCGAGACGGTCGCGTAGTCCATGGCGTACTTCCCTAACGAGCCAGGCAGATAGTTCTCTACGAGGACATCACACTCCTTTACCAGCCGATGCAGGATGTCGACCCCAGCGGGGTGAGCGAACGATAGGCCCATGGATTTCTTGTTCCGATTTACTGCAAGGTAGTATGCACTTTCACCGGGTCCGTCGATATGCGCTCCTCGTACATGTTTGGCATATGGCGGTCCCCAAGCGCGAGTATCGTCTGTGTCAAGGCTGTTGTCAGCTCATGGATCTCATCACACCCTTGCATTATGCCCACCTCCTCTAGTCGGATGCTCTATCTTGATGACTTCGGCACTGTCCATGTATCAACATCCTGTGTCCAAACTGCCAACCTCGGAGGAGGTTCGTACAAGGGCCGTCCTTCGCATACCCAAGGTCACCTAGTATTTGTGTGCAGTACGGCTTTTGTCTTGGTCAGAGATTGTGTCTAACGTTTCTTTCGAGCACCTACGCCAGCAAGGACTCGCGTCATGTCGAGCACCTTGATGCCTGCCAAAGGTAAAGTCGCTGCATCTCCGCCTGCTGCTGCCGTCGCAAACTGCCGGGCTGCGGTGTGATTGAGCCAATTGGGATTACATGAGCGCGTATAAGCTTGCAAAAGTTGCCGCGACGGTCTCAAGAAGGTTCTCGTCATCATTGATGCAAAGAACGCGAGAGGTCATGGATGATGTCGTGTGTATAAGGGAACGGAACTGCCCCGCGATTTTAACGCGAGCTCTCCTAGACCGAGGCATCTATCCTACTTAGCAATCTTCCACTCCGAACTTTCCCAATCCAATCATGTTCACCGGCCTTGTTGAGATTATCGGGAGTAAGGCTCCTTCTCAAAGCACTCTTGTTTGTCTCGTTGACCATGGCTAGCCGTCTCTGCCCTTGAGGACCTCGACCAGAGTGTGTCCGGAGGCGGGGGCACTTCGTTGACCATCTCTGAGGCGGAAGATATCTTGGGCGACGCGCATTTGGGTGACAGCATTAGTGTCAACGGTACACATCATACTGACTGAGTGTTGCAAGGCCATGCTAACACCTACTCAGGAACATGTCTTACAATAACCGAATTTGACACGACGTCATTCAAAGTCGGCGTCGCTCCCGAGACACTTCGACGCACAAACCTGGGCTCTCTCAAGAAAGGGTCGAGGGTCAACCTTGAACGCGCTGTTTCCGCTACGACACGCATGGGTGGCCACAATGTCCAGGGCCATGTCGACACCATCGCCTCAATCGCCTCCGCAACCCCCGACGGCAACGCTTTAACGTTCCGATTTAAACCTCGGGACCCCTCTGTACTGAGATACATCGTCGAGAAGGGCTACGTCACGATAGATGGCGCGAGTCTGACTGTCACAAATGTGGAGGACGGGAAAGATGGGTGGTGGGAGGTGATGCTCATTGCCTATACACAAGAGAAGGTGGTCACGGCAAGCAAGAAACCTGGCGAAGACGTCAATGTGGAGGTTGACCAAGTCGGAAAGTACGTCGAGAAGAGCGTCGTGGGCTACTTCGAGAGCAAGTCGAACGGCGAATTTGCTATTCTAGAGAAGATGGTCTCTAAGCTTGTAGAAGAGAAGCTTCAGGCGCTGGGCAAGTAGGGCCAAAAGAATCCTTATCAGAGGAGAACGCAAAAGAGAAGGGTTGTCTTCAGGAGACAGTGAATAGACAAAAGGTTACACATAGACCGCGACGACTCGAGAAGGCAGGCTAGCGGTTAGTGGCCCTACTTTTTGGCCGCATAGGCAGACGTCTAGAATCCTATTGTAGTGCTGGTATGACATGAGACACCCAAAAGGGACCGAAGCTCAACTGTTCCGTCTGATTTGATGCCTTGCGATTAACAGGGAGGTTGGGCGACTAGCCCAGTGGCGCGACAGAGTGAGGCGCAGCCTTCCTTCTTTCTCAACTCAATATATATTTGTGCAAGTTTCCGCTGCTGATGTCGAAATGCTTTTTGAAGCTCTCCTGAACGTGGTTTTCGTACGATAGCCTTGTCAAAATGTCCGTCGAGAACCGGAAGTTGCTGCCTGGCGAAGTGCATATACAGCAATGCACCTCGTCCTCATCCTCTCAACATCAACGAATCGTCGGTCTGCAGAGCCGAACTCGCTTGATGCCTCTCAAATCATGTTCTCGCCCTGCTCCATCTTTCCGATGAGTTGTCCATCAAATGCTTACCATCCAGCAATTGACATTAAGAACCAGTGGCTTGGGTTTAGGCAGAAACTCCACATGAGCATTGAATGCTCGGAGGTACAGATGCAGCTAAATTTTACGATAGAGCCGAGTGAATCGATCACGCATCCGAACAGATCCTCGAGACAGGTATGATGCAACGGCACATGGTGACAGCCATTCCGTGGACTGTGCCGCATGTCTAAAGCGCTACCAGGCCTGCTAAAATGCTCTCTTTCGAGCCTTGCAGCCGTCTTTGCATATATCGTTTCGAATTACGACCGCGCGACAAGAGGAAGGCGTCCAGAGCAGGAATAGGTCCACAATTTTGGGGGCCAAGTTGAAGATTGCGAGCGAGGAAGAGAGGGAAGCAACGGCTACGGCTAAGCTGCATTTATAAGTGGTTTTCGTCGGCATAATCTATTGGCTTCCTGCTCGTCCGCCTGCTGGAACACGTCAATCCACCGGAGGCACTTCAGGGCACACGGTGCACAGGCTCAGCATCAGACGCTCGTTATCCAGCCTTGCCGCCCATCATCTTTCCTTCCACCTCAGACGCGTTGAGCGCTCTCATCTCTTGAAGTATGCGTAAGGCGTAGCGCAGCTCGGCCGACGATCCCAAAGTCACGCGATTCACGATGGACTGGCGACTGCTCGACTACGCCAAAGAGGCTGAAGACACAGCTTCAGGTCTCCATATCTTCCTGGGCGAGATCCCGCGATTCGCAAAGGATATTACTGGAGATATAGCCGAATTGTTCGCCATCAGCAACGCTCTCCACCAGTTGAATGAGGGCCTCGAGCTGTCCCGCTATGGTAGGTATTCTGCACGCATTTTACGGGACCTCGAGGTCGTTCTTCCGAGCTTGGGCTTTACTTTAGACGATGTGCGCGGCATGTTCAGCAAGTCTAAGAAGAAGCGAGAAGCCCCTGGCGCCTTTCCGGGTACCCCACCGTACGATGAGATCTGGGAGGACTGCGGCGCGGATATGAAGGCCCAAGGGATCAGCTTACCTATACGTCTTGAGCTATACCGTACATATCTACAAGGACTGTTAGATAATCTCAAAGGGTAGGCAATTGAGCATTTGAGTGGAGTCATGTCTCTTACCTCGACTTAGCGATCCTGTTGACGAGGAAATTGACCATATTCGAACGCGTCTATCAAGGCTGCTCAAGAAGCAAGAGCCGGTAGAGTCGTATTTCAACAGGCTCCATGTTGACCCATATCATGGCACGCATAACAACGCTTTCGGGTTTCATCCCCATGGTAAGCCGTCTATGACAGAGCCTATTTTGAGAGTACAAAGCATTGAGTGAGTCTTCAGGGTCTCGGACACCAAAGCCACCTTCGCCTCAAGCTGCAAGACCGAAGATGCCTCATTTTCCCCAAACGTTTGGAGGATTTGGCTATGCGCCCCCTCCGGTACGTTAACCTTACTTAGCGTTGGAAACAATGTTGATGATTTGGCAGCCTCCTCCACCTCCACCTCCTCCGCCGCCGCCACCTCCTCGCAGTCCAGCAGCGTATGGAATAGGGGACATACCTGGGATTCCGCCTCCCGTGCCCGAAATTCCCCATTCGCCGACGTACTCCACTGCTTCTTCGCAAGCATACTCTACTCATTCAAATGACTCGGGAGGTCCCGTGCCGCACTGGGCCATGAAAGTGGGTGGATTTAGCATTCAGTCAGCATCCTACTGATCCGTGCAGATCTTCGACGGCCGACACTCCTCAACACCATTCAAAACCGTCGGGCAGACCCAACTGAAGACAAAGTGTTTGGGCAGAGACGAGCCACAGGCGATTGAGCTGCTTGACAAGGATGGCTTCATCAAGGTTCTTGAATTGTGGGTGCAGCCTTCGCTGCTCACTTAACCTGGCTGACCGGTTGCAGACCATTTGAAGCGACCAATGTCTGGGTCAGGCTTTACTGGAGAGCGACGGATCAACGGTCCCGGATCTTGTTCTTGACCCTGGATCCAACAGGGAAAAGAATGAGATACTGCATTCCTCTGACTGGTGTGAAGGTACTGCGAACGGAGAACTGCCTCCAATTGTGCCGGGTTAATCGACAAGATGGCCAACTTGATCTCTGGGCGAACCTGAGGTTCACTCTCTACGAGCGTATGCCCCCCCATATCAATTCTTGTTACTAATCGCTAACAAATTCAAAGGAATGGTACTGTTTTACTGCACCATTGTTGCTATGAAGCGCCAAGATCGCGTGCCCATCGCAGACGGACTGGACGACTTCTTCCAGCCTGGCGAGAAGCAGGAGTTTGGAGGGTATGCCATGAAGAGATGTTGACTAAAGTGGGCCTGAGCTGACACGTCACAGCGAGATCGAGGACAGTACTTACTTGCATGCATTCCGCATATTCCGCGACCGAGACTCGGGAGGCGTTCGGTTCGAGGTCACAGCACGACGTGGACCTCTGAAGACCATCCCAATATGGACTGCCTTTGTTGGTCAGTACACCGGCCACAGGAGCTGGATGAAACGAGTTGGAGCCTCGACGGTCCAGTTCCGGGAGTTCCACCCTTACGTCTTTTGCGAAGGGTATACGCCGCCTCGAGGACCTTCCGGGAAGTACCAGTTGACTTTCACGTCGCAAGAAGGTAAGTGATTAGAGCGTTTGGTTCAAGACATACACTGAACCTTTTCATAGACGTGAGAGCGTTCATGGAGACTTTCCATCGTATTCGTACCTCATGAATTCCTACGAGACTCGACGATAATGACGTGATGAGATCAATGTTACCGTAACGAACGATTATGAATCAAAGACGGAGGGCGATCTGTATTGCAAAGATACCCCTCTCATCAGTATGATATTACGCGCTCTTTGCACAGATTGACTCCTTCTTTCTTTTCTGGTAGCTCTTTCCTTTGTCAGTGGCTAAAAGTGCTGGGAGCGTGTTACCTGTGCGAGTCTCGGATTTGATAGCATGTCTATATAGCACAATTAAGGACTGTTCCTGGGTATACCATAATGTCACGCCCCTTTCGAGCATAGCGCCAACCAACCTGTGAGTTCTATTAGCGGGGTGAAAGTCCGCGAGGCCCGTGCGCTTACGCCATAAAAAAAGTCGAGGCAGCTGCGACAGCCTTGATACTCCAATTCGCTCGTCCCATTCTCTTCTACCTTTCCACTTCCTCTTGCCAACATGGCGAACAACGCCGTGTCCTCGCAGCCCGCGCTCAAACCCGACGATGCGCTCGCAACCATGGCGCATTCGGAGGCGCATTACTTCAACAGGTCCGCAGCCCAAGGCAAACGTAGTGGAAGTGACCTCTGCTGACATGCAGCACACAGCTACAACCATCATGGTCGGTCGAAGTGGCATCCACTGTTGAGAAACCTACTAATGCGCGCTTAAGGTATCCACGAAGAAATGCTGGTGCGTACCACCCTGCCGTGACCGCTAAACGAGCGCCTCAACTAACCAGCGCCTCCTCCGCACAGAAAGATGAAGTCCGGACGAAGAGCTACCGAGACGCCATATACCAGAACAGGCACCTGTTCAAGGACAAGGTGGTTCTCGATGTCGGATGCGGTACATCCATCCTCAGCATGTTTGCGACCCCTCCACACTGTCCTGCTTCCGTGTGCAAAGTGGTGCTGATAGTCTGAAAACAGGTTCGCTGTGAAGGCCGGCGCGAAGCATGTCATTGGCGTCGACATGTCCACCATCATCGAGAAGGCGAAGGAGATTGTCGAGCGCAACGGCATGACGTCCAAGATCACCCTGCTGCAGGGCAAGATGGAGGAGGTGAAGCTGCCCTTCGACAAGGTCGACATCATAATATCGGAGTGGATGGGCTACTTCTTACTCTACGAGAGCATGCTGGACACCGTTCTCTTCGCGAGGGACAAGTACCTGAACAAGGACGGCTTGATCTTCCCGGACAAGGCTACCATCTTCCTGGCAGGCATCGAGGACGGCGAGTACAAGGAGGAGAAAATCGGCTGTGAGTTGGCCTTGTGCTCCGCTCTCAGTGCATGCTAATACGTCGCATAGTCTGGGATAACGTCTGGGGCTTCGACTACACTCCCCTCAAGGAGACGGCCATGACTGAGCCCCTCGTCGACACCGTCGACATCAAAGCCGTCGTAACCGACCCCGCGGCCGTTATCACGCTCGACCTCTACACCGTACAGCCCAAAGACCTCGCTTTCGAACTGCCCTACAGCATCCCTGTGCGCCGCAACGACTTCGTACACGCCCTCATCGCGTGGTTCGACATAGAGTTCAGCGCCTGCCACAAGCCCATACGGTTCTCAACCGGTCCACACACAAAGTACACTCACTGGAAGCAGACCGTCTTCTACCTCCAGGACGTGCTTACCGTGGAAGAGGGTGAGAAGATCACCGGCGTATTAACGAACAAGCCGAGCGAGAAGAACCACCGCGATCTGGACATCAAGATCACGTACAAGCTAGAGACGGAAGAGATGGGTAGACAAGCTGCTGGGCAGGGCGTATATAAGATGTGCTAGGCGTATGTCGAAATTCTTGAGAAGGTCGAGCCTACCTATTCTTCTTGATAGACCAACTTGAAAAAGGCGTTAGTATGGGATCGGGCTACCGTGAATAGCTCGCATGAAAAATACCTCGGGTAGTATTTGGTATGACTTATGAAAGTCAAAATGACATAGAGACATGGTCAATAATGTTCATATTCTGCACAAGTGAGCACGTGAGCTATGAAGGGCGGCTGAGAGATTAAGTCTTCATGGCTCGAGTAGAAACATCGCTCACTATACAAAAGGAATCGTAATCCCCAAGCTGATCGAACACAGAACGCCAAACCGTGCTTCATCCAAGCATGACTCCTGAACATGCCATCAAAAGATCATCCTTACTGCCCTCAGTAATCATCAATCCTCAACGTCGTCTCAGGGTCCTCCCACTTCTTCGCTTTCAACGCCCTCATCTTCTTGACCGGACTAGCACTCTTAGCCTGACTTTCCCGCTCCAGCGCCTCCAGCTTCGTCCTCAAAACCTCATTCTCCAACTCCAACTCCTCCGCACGGTCCTTCAGCCCCGGCTCCGGATCCTCATGGATCCTAAACTTTGTAGGTTTCTTCTCCGACATGCACTGCGCCCTCGTCGCCTTGATCACAACGTCAATCTTCTTGTCTAGATGCGTCTCGTTGTTATCTGCTTCGGCGTCCCACGCTGCCTGCCATCGTCGGCGTTCGGCGTCAACGGCTGCTTCTAGCTCGAGGAAGCATTCATCGCGGATCTCTTGCTCGATGTCTTGCATGTGGTCTTCTGCTGCGCGCCAGGACATCTCTGCTGCTTTCCTGCGCGCGGTTTCTTCGGTCAAGCGGAGGGCGAAGACTTCGATTTCAGACGTCAGGCGCGAGTTCTCGGCGTTTGCGGCTTCGAGCTCCTCGATGATATGGGAGGGTGTTGAGCGGCCTGAAGAGGTTGTGGAGTGGTATTTTGAGGATGTGGAAGAGGCGGTGCCGCAGAGGATTGTGCTTGTCGTCGAGGGGATACGGGGGACTGTCACTTCGCGCGCAAGGGCTGAATAGCGCAAGATCTGTGATGTGGCGTTGAAGTCACCCTTGGGATCTGCGGTGACGATCATGATCGACTTCTGAGGATGGTGGTAGTGCGCGTGTTGGCGGGTAGTGGAAGGAAATGAGTTTGAGAAAAGCAGTTCTGTGAGCTTGCACTGGCGGAAGGGGACGATGTTCTACACGTAAGGTTAGAAAGCTGGATAGAGGAAGATGGGAAGGGAACTGCAACGCACCTTTGAGCCGTCCTGGTTATCGGACTGCATTTGCATGCACTGGCCGAGATACATCAGGGACTCGTTAATCTTGCCGGCCTCCGCAAGTGTTGCACCTGCAGTCTTTGCATTACGGGCGCGCTCTGATCCAGCCAGATCGACAATAGTGAGGGTACTGCTGGACCAAGGACCCTTCCGCTTTGCATCACGCTTCTTGACTTCAACGCAGAAGAAGCCATGACTCCTCGAGCTAACAGCATTGCTGCCAGTGCCAGCGACCTTCCTCTCCATGAGCCCCGTCTCTAGGACCATCATGGCCTCTTCGAAGCTCCCGCAGATGAGCTTGGTTAGACCAGCAACCACCTTCTTATCTGGACTCTGTTCGGTGCTCTTAAACAGCAGAGCGCGTCGCTTCAGGTTGGGGTTCTTATTTTTAGTAGCAGCGCCTGTCAACAGATCAAAGATCCGGTCGTTGTAGACCTCATACATGGAAATGACGATCGCATATTCGCAAGTTGGGTCGGCTGGTATCTCAATGTCATGAACGCTAGGATTCTGAGGCAAAGCAGAGGGTCGCGGGATGTTCTTCGATCTAGTGGTTGCACTCGATATGAACGAGCTGCAATCCTTTTTGGCGGGTAAGCTGGCATTCGGATTCGATCGAGAGATAGAGGAAAGCGTGCCCGTGACGGGACGTATCGAATGGATACCGGCACTCGGACGACTGAACGAACTTTGCAGAATCGGATAGAGATTCTCGGAGGCGATTGGATGACGGGAGGGAGATGACTTTGTAGGAGATATCGAACCGTCACTTACGGGCATAGGTGTCTGCGCGCGCGATGGGAAGCGTTCTGACTGGTTGTCTGCGTACATGGAGTCGAGGAACGCTGTGGCAGTAAACATGCGTGCTTCGGATACGTCTACTGCGGCAAGAGACGAGAACGCTGGGGCGCCATAGAAGGATTGCACAAGCTGGTCGCCGGTGCTTTGGAAGAGGACATCAAGTGACATCTGCGTGAGGCCTCGTTGCGCCTTGGTTCCGAGAATAGTATGACTCTGGAGACTTATCAGCTCGCCCATCCTCTCATCCTGAGGAGTTGCTCTCCTACCTTGCCAGACCCAGTCACCCCCAGTGTAGCAAGCAGACCATCCCGTCCATCTCTTCCCTTCGCGCCAAGCACTCCCTCGATCAAAGGTACGACGCCAGCTCCTGTGAACAGCTCCAGCTGCTGCGCTTCTTCTTCGAAGACCCTGGTAAAGGCAAATTTTTCGACTGCGCGCTTGCGAACTCGGTCATCGGTGGTCGGCGGCCTGATGGTGATATGTGTCGGGCTCGCAGCTTGCGTCTCTTCGACATTGAGGAAGCGCACGTTCGTAGAATTCGAAGGCCGCAGGCGCAGAAAGACGTCGAAGAGCGAGCTCGACGGACGGGGAGGTGGTTCCATTGCCATGTTTTCTGTATATGGTAGAGGTTCGCGTGGGCTCGTAGTCGGCGATGGTGTACCAGTGTTGGCGGGTGTGCATTTGGCAGGTTACTAACAAACGCCAAGCTGTGGTTGACCCGGTAACGACATCCCACCTCTCGCCTCGACCGACACCAGCTTTCATCGTCATTTCATCATCAGCGCCACGTTCGAACCTGACTTTGGTGTAGGCCTTTTGGGTTTTTTATGCTAGGGTCTGAGACTCTTGTACGAGGACCAGCGACAAGCGTCAGTACTGCAGAGCGCGGCTGCTCGTTTTCGCGTTTTGGTACTCCCTAGAGCGACAGCCGGTTCCGTTACTGAACAACCCAGCTTCTCTTAACTTGTACCAGGTACGGCACCATTCATTGTGGGCATTTAACATGCTATAGCGCGCGCAGACGTACCTTCTCCCCTCATGTGCAAGCACGTGTGTTAGAGTGCAAGAGGTCGGTCCAGTAACCCTTATCTTAGTGACGCGCAACTTCGTGCTTAAACCGATACCCGGTACCATCACAGTGTCGTAGCAAGTTGCCAGAAATCATTGGCTGCTAACCTTGCTTCAACAGCCGGTGCTCAGACGTAGATTATCGATCAAAAGAGCAGGCATGCTATTGGCTGAACAGCATATTGACCATTTGCATACCCTTTCCAAGCCTTCCCCACATAACCGACACGGCGAGATAGTATCTGTAACGATCGACATGTGGGGATCATTCACCAAAGGCTGGACTTCCAGAATTCATGTCCAGCCTTGAATTCCACGTACCTCCCCTCCGTCACATCTAGGATTGAAAGCAAGCGAAACAGAATGCACTTACAGTCGATACTAAAGTATGGCGGTCCCATGATACTCATGGCATCACGGTGTATGGGACAAAATGGAAGTGTTCCAGGAGGACCAACATTCAACGACTTCCTGCGATTCTCCTGCTCTGAACTCAACATTCAGCGCATCGATCCGTGAGTCCACAACACCGACCATAACAGAAATGTGAGCAGATCCTGATATTTCCATAGGCTTGTCACACCAGGCATAGTTCCGTCCCCTCACTTGCACCAGTTTGTTGGCGGAAATGCGCTCGCGTCTAACATGGACCCGTCGATGAACATATCCTCGGTCGCAACATGCACGACATGCACCTTTAGCGAGGACTTCTCGAATTATTGGACTGCAGTTCTTTTCTTCCGTGCCCGCAATGGATCGTTCCACCGCGTGCCGTTGATGGCGAACCTGGGTCTCGAAAATCAGCGGGGAGGGATGACTGTATACTACACTGCTCCGTACGATAAGAAGACTAAGGTGACTGCTTTCAAACCTGTAAGTATCTCTATTCCCCTATTCCTTTGCATCATTGGTTGAACGTGTGGTGCCTTCACTGTGGTTCGTCATTTTCATCCGATCAAGAGTTCCGGATAGTTGAAAAATAAATAACACAGCCAACAGGGCTTCCGCATGCTCATAGGCGACCCAGCATACCGCCAGCCTAGCCCCAATGCCGAAGAGTTTCAAAGCATAGCTTTCCGCTGCTTCACAACGCCATGGGGTCCCGCGCCTGCAAACTCAGAGATTGGCGGTTCCTGGGACACGCGGAACTTCCCCACAGAGCCATGTCCATACGGTCTTCGAGTCAACAATTTCTTTCCAACGTGCTGGGATGGAGTAAATACCGACAGCCCAAACCATAAGGATCATGTTGCGTACCCGTCCAAGGGAACTTTTGCGACCGAGTGGGAGTGTCCGTCTACGTAAGTACTATTCGTCCCCTAGTTCAAGCTGTTGAGCTGATTTTGTCGGTATTCTTCCTCTCCATCCCCTGATCGTTTTGATTACTAACGCATAATGTGAAAGTCATCCCGTAAAGCTTCCTCAGATCCTATACGAGACGATATGGAACACCTCCGCCTACGACAAATCTATGTGGCCAACAGATGGCAGTCAGCCCTTCGTCTTCAGCATGGGCGATCCCACCGGATATGGCTGGCATGGAGACTATCTGTTCGGATGGAAAGGTGACGCGCTTCAAAGAGCGATGGACAATTTCTGTGGTGTTGACTGTCCCGTGTTGGAGAAGCAAACCGTAGAGAAGGCGAATGAGTGTTCCAAGGCTCCTGTTGTCAACGAAGATGTTGATGGGTGGATTGAATCTTTGCCTGGAGGTGCACCTGTCACCTATTAGGGTACCGTCGGATGTTCGCTCGAGAAACAAGTAATTCCATCACCACGAATAAGAAGTTCAGTTTTTGCGAGAGATTAGCAATCCACCTCTTTCTTCCTATCTCGTTGCCTTGTGTGACACCTTGTGAAAGTCCTATACCGAGCATCTCCTCGTGGTGATCGCGGTACTTACATCTCGCCGTGAAATTCCCTTCTCAAGGATGGATGATTTACGGAGCTCGAGGCTGCGGATGCTAGCTAAAGACGCAATACTGGAGAGTTTGGTGCTCGAGACCGCGGGAAGCCCTGGTTGTGATTCGCTTGCTCCATCAATCGATAACTAGTTTTGTATCGCAGTGTGATGATTCCGCGCAGGATCTGAAAGATGCTAACGAATGCTAGCGAAAAGAGAAGCAGAGGCGTCGGATCTCCCCGTGCTCAGTGAACAAGATATTGTTGAGAATATAATATTTATTTAGCCAAAGAATTGCATCTTGACCATACCAAGCCCAATCAAATGGGTTCAAGGTTCTTCGGCCTCCGCTTGGTGTAGTTGGTTTATCACGTTCGGCTGTGATATTTTATGTAACCGAAAGGTCCCTACACGGAGCGGAGACAATTCTTTTTGTAGTTTTGGTCAAATGTGTTCGAGGAGCACGATTGTCTTTTTGTCAATCACTTACTTTTTGAAAGTCTTATAGTCCGAGCTCTTCTCCAACATGGCTCTATGATTGAGATTATACCTTCCAAGGTCTTGTTCGCGATCTAACAGCTGAACCAATTGTCTGCTGTTACACATATTTGTAGTATCATGGATGGAAGACGACCCTCCCAAAGTGTGAACGGACGTAGAAGTGTTAAATTGTCATACTCCTTCCTACCCTTTTGATAAATACGTCTACCATGTCCAATGGGAAGTGTGGAACCAAAGGATTTTCAAGGTAATGAAAGACAATGCTCGTTGAAATATCTGATGCATCAAATTTGTTGGAGTATTGCTGCCGAGATCTAGATGTGATTTTCTGTTCTCAAACCGCTATTCAAGTCCATTTATTGGTGCCGCCCCGGAAGCTTGGTCTCCTGACTTCTCGGGTGATTCGGCGATTGACTCCATGCATAAAGCCACAGTGAACCGGATGAGGTATTTGAATTGCTATATGGCTGTGCCAAAAGAGATCCTTCAAGAATCGCTTTCGTTCATCATTCATGTCTATCGAATCAAGAGGGACCCCATGTTATCCCATCGCTTTCTGACCACGCCACCGCCCCCGTGAGGAGGATGCATTAAAGTACAAACAATATCCACGTCCTCGCCTCAGCCGGATACGATCAGTATCCGACGCCCTTTAGGTAGTCGGCGAGCGCTTCGACGGTGTTGTTCGCGGCCTGCGTCAGGACGGTGTCGGGGTGGTGACCGATGATGACGGCCTTGCTGGTCTTCGCGAAAATGAGCCCCTCTTTGCCCTAAATCATTTGGTTAGAATTTGTTCCTGCTCGAGATCGATATAATGGATAGGCGCCAAGGTTGACAATCGCACCTTCTTCGTTAACAACGTATCCTCACTTAATGTGATGACCGTGTATTTCTCGCCATTCACTTGTATGCCCGTGCCATAGATGGGTGAGCTGCTTCCCTCTTTAAACGCATTGTAGACCACTTGGAGCTCCTTGTCTGGAATCTAGTTGCCTGTCAGCACTCTGCAATCACCCCTCGCACTTCACTACACGAATTGCTCCGATAACCTATATGTGCCGAACTTTCTATGAGGCGAATAACGAGCAGAGGGGGCTGACGTACGGAGAAACCAGGCGTTGCGGCCCAAACGGTCTTGTCGTTCACATCGCAGATAATGGCTTTGTCGATGTTGCCGGTGCCAACGAGGCTGGTGGTGAGGTCAGATATGTTCCGTGGGAGTCATGTGAACGTTCTTTACCTAGTATCGATGTACGCTGGTGGTAACGTTAGCGCTTGTACTCAAGGACTGTGCCTGATACGCACCTTGCCAGGACATGTCGAAAGTGAGCAGCTGCGAGAGTTGCTAGAGTTCGCGGAAAAGGCTGTTATAGGTATGTGCTAGAATGAGAAGGGGTACAGGCGGCCGGCGCAAAGTCTGAAGCTTGACTAAGCAGGTGTGAATGTATTGCGGTGAGGAGTTGTTGGGCAGGAAGGAGTTACAGTCAACAAGGTCGGCCTAGGAGATGGACTGAGAGAGTGGGGCTATTTCTCATTTTAACCCCGCAGCACCGCGCCGTTGCTGTGAGACACGAGGCGCTCGCCCAAGAGGAACGCTCGACGTAACGGCCAATCTTCTGGTCACTTTCTATTTCTGCGCTTCCGCTGCTTGCGCCATTCCACAGCTCTGTGTCGTGTGGGGGTTCTGTCTCACTCAACATCGATATACAAACCTGCTTACCGTCGCGCCGCAGCCGTCCAGATTAAAGCCAGGTGCGGGCAGGGCCGCAATATGACGCCTTTTACACTGCAATGCGCTTGGCCCTTTCATGCATATGCGCCGATCTGCCGAGTCAATCCGTCCATTACGGTCTCACGATAGCTGCAGCTGTAGTGCATCCGGAGGCAGTCATGGCTGAGCTGTGGTAAAGATTGCCAGAACTTGATTCGCTAGGAACTCTAGAGACCTTTGAAAGAAAACTAGTAACATCACAAGAGCTTAAAAGTATGAAGCTTCCTTTGTATGTAAGTTGCCGAATCTTAATTCGTCGTTGAGTACGGTGCCTGCCTGCTCGTCGGGCAAGGAGCAACAAAGCTGTGATGATGTATTCCTTACCTGCGCTCTCTTTGACCCATATCAAGCTTCCAAATCGTTTTGCATATAGTATTAAGAGTGCTTTAGTGCACGATCTTTGTCTGAGTAACGAGACTTCCGTTTGCGGTAGCAACTGCCCAGGTAGTATAGCCTGGAGCACGTGATATAAGTGGTCCAAGCTCTTGGAACTTTTGGACGCGTTCGGCACCGTGCTAGAGCTCCATGAACGCGGCCTCAACTTGTACCACACATTCGTTCAATCCGGTGCAACTCTCTCTACTGTCGCAACTGTTCAATCATTGGTATCGCTTGGTGGCTTCTCAGCTTGCGACTGCCAATCGCCTTTCTCGTTCCTCCGTTGTCTCTTAAGACAGCCTTGCATCGAAACAGCTCTTCCTGGAAGACCTACCCTAACGCGATAGCTCTTCGAGTCGCGAGCGGTTCGTTTCATCATGCCGTCCGAATCACGTTCTCCCTCGCAGGGATCGCGCTCCCGCAGCGAGTCTCGAGGACGCTCTCGAACTGGATCCCCAACGAGGTCACGACGGTCGTACTCAGGCAATTCAAGGTCTCCACGACGTTCCATTACGCCTCGTTCGGCTACTCGCTCACACACACGAAGCCCACGCCAATCACCGTCACCGGCCGGGAGACGCAATGGCAGGAGGAGCCATAGTCCAGACAGCAGGTCTAGGTCACGCTCACGCTCCTACAGCAGAGGACGAAGCTACACTCGTAGTCCGAGCAGGAGGAGCAGTCCGCCGGCTCCACGAAGCGCTAAAATCGTAGTCGAGCAACTCACTAAGAATGTCAAAGAGGAACATTTGCGCGAGATCTTTGGCAAGTATGGAGCGATTCGCGACATCAAGGTGCCTTTACATCCAATCTGTAAGTTTCGTGAACCCTTCCGGCTCTACATTATCTAACAACTTTGCAGTTCAAGTGAATCGCGGAACAGCCTATATACTCTACGAAGAGATCAACGATGCCGATAATGCGGTCGCAAAGATGCACGAAGCACAACTAGATGGTACCAAGATCAGCGTATCAATAGTAGTCGCACGTCGTCGCTTCTCACGCTCACCACCACGAGTACGAGGCGGAGGACGAGGTGGCCGTGGCGGCAGAGGAGGAGGCCGAGATTTCTACGATGACCGTCCACCACACGTGGGCGGCCCGCCAGGCGAATACAGACCTCCGCCCATGGGAGGCCCAGGAGGGCGTTTCAGATCGCCCCCACGCTATCGTTCGCGTTCACCAGGCGGCTTTGGAGGAAGAGGAGGCCGAGGTGGCCGCGGTGTAAGGGGAGGATTCCAGGGCGGGAGAGGAGGAGGTCGTTCCAGGTCGAGGTCGAGGTCGCCCGTACGTAGTCGCTCTAGGTCGTACTCTTATTCTCGCTCTCCGTCTCGAAGCCCGCCTCGACGAGGACGGGGTGGCGGTGGTGGTTATGGAAGACGCGACTCCCCACCAAGGAGAGGGAGAGGCGGAGGCGGAGGAGGTGGCGGCAGAGGACGAAGGAGCCCAAGCTACAGTTCATATGACAGCTACAGCGATCGAAGCCGAAGCAGAGGTCCGCGTGGCGGCCGCGATAGAGGAAGATAAGATCAGGTATTGCGGGATTATTAGTCAAACCGCTTGGTTGAGAGACGGAACTACGTCTTGCTCCACCATCTTGGGAAGGAGCTCACTTGGACACCGATGCAAAGTCAGATACCCTGTCATTCATAAAATTTCGTTTGGAACTGCACACATATGGCTACATAATTTTACATCTCGTGATACACATACTGCTCTTAACCAACAACATCTCCACCAAATCCTACAGGCCTTCGGACTACTTTCTCATTGTACGGCACAATAGCCATAGCCTTATATATCCTTCCCATTCCCGTCGGGCCCCGATCAACTAACCTCTTCCACCCCGTCTCTAGCCTCTTAATCGTCTCCTCAGCCACTTTCTCATTGCCGTTAGCAGCCTTGGCCGACCGTATCAACTTCTCTGCTCTCTCTTTGATACCCATGGTGGAGAGGAAGAACGCTTGTTCGACGGGTCCATGTACTTCGACGCCTGGCGACACATTTAGAGCAGTCTCTGCCAAAGCGAGGAAGTCTACGTCTGCGGAAAGGTCGACGAGGCCCGGGGAGGCGAAAGGGGATATGGGTCGGTGGGAGCGTATGCCTCGCAGGGTGTTTGCAGGGATAGTTTGGAGGGGCCCGTAGTCGAGGATCAGGGCTGCGCCTGAGGGTTGTGATTTTGAGAAGTGAGCAATATCCTGGCTGGTTGATAACGCAGCGGATGAAGGGGGGGGCTTGGGCATTGAGGATGGTGGATTGGAACCCCCTATCCGTACGGCGAAATCGGATATGTACTTCAGCGACTCCGGCGAGACTTCGATGATGGCGTCTGGAGTCTTCTCGAGCGCCTTGTAGCGTGGCGATGTCTGTGGAAGGTAGAGTGAATGAGGTGTTGGGGATTTGGAGACTGTCAACTGAAACTCAACATCCTCCTCTTTCGATTTCGATATATTTGTCTTCGTGGCGTACTTCGACACTGGCGAGACGACTAGCTCATGCCACTGGTTCTTCGGGGCTTGTGGTCCATGTTTCGGCGTTATAGGCCCAGTGGGCGTGAGGATGGTGGAGGAAGCCGGTATACTTGATGATGCTTTATTTTGGAAGACATGAACAGGAAGGGCGTCGAAGAATTCATGAGCTATGATGAACGGGGTGGTATCATCAGTCCTAGGGACAGCCTTCATATCCTCGCAGTACACTACGTTGACTTCGGGCAGGAATTGGCATGGAGCGGTCCAGTCAGACGGGCGGAAGTCGTTATGCAGCTCTTGAAGCTCAACGTCGCCAGAGAGAAGTTTGGCCTGCTTCTCTCGAAGATTTGGAGATGCCTCAATGAGATAGACGCTCTCTACACTGCTTGCGAACTCTTTGAAGGTTGCAACGGTTCTCAGAATATCGGCCATCAGCGTTCCTCTCCCGGGACCGACCTCGATGACATCGACCTCCTTCCTCTTTCCCTGCGCAAGCCACTCCGTATATAGCCATATTCCTATCAGTTCTCCGAATATCTGGCTGATCTCTGGCGAAGTGACGAAGTCGCCTTTCGAGCCGAATTGGTCGTGATCTTCAGTCTGTCGAGTATAGTAACCACCGTCGGGCGAGGTGAGGCATTGGCGCATGTACGATGCTACAGATATCGGTCCAGTAGTCTAGGATACTGTTAAAGATTGCACAGAAGCCCATAGCAGCGGTAATACTTGCTGTGATAGCTTCGGAGAGCGCCTTCGCAAGTGGGGTGGACCATTGTCGCTCGCTACTTGATGACCAGCGGAGGCCATATCGTGCAGTTCTACAGCTCACTAAGCGTGAGCGATTACATCGCGCCGCACTCCTGAGTAAGTTGAGAGAGCTGCTTCTCATGACTGTTGCTGTTATCGAAGCTCCATGACGTCTGCAATCGCGTCGCGAAAAAGTTCGAGACATCGTCGGAACTCGGAAAGGAGGAGCTATGACCACTTCTTAATTCACCAGCCCACGTGCATGCTTAGCTGTATCTAAACACAGTTTACAACACAGTTTACAACACATCGATTGGGCAGAAGAACGAGCTAGAGGAAGGGAGCAAACATGGCATCACGCTGGGCGGACACCGAGGCCGATAGAGCAGAGGCCGACCGCCGCAAGAAAGAGAAGGAAGAGAAGAAACGCGCCAAACTCGCGAAGCAGCAAGCAGAGCAAGAAGCGGCAGCACGTACGCAACAAGAGGCTCAAGAGGCCGCTGACGATCGGCCAGCGAAAAGGAGAAGACTATCTCCTTCTCCAGAGAGAGAAGCTCCTGTGCCGGAAGAGAGAAAGCTGTTGCGCTTTGAGGCTGGAGGATGGGGACCTTGCCGACATGTTTCGAACTTCGAGACTTTGAATCATATTGAAGAGGGCTCATATGGCTGGGTATCAAGAGCAAAAGAGACAGCAACAGGAGAGGTCGTGGCGCTCAAGAAAGTGAAGATGGACTACCTCGGCGATGGTTTTCCAATCACTGCATTACGAGAGATCTCAGTGCTACAGAAAGCGAGGCACAAGAACGTCGTGGATCTCAAAGAGGTGGTCATGGGCGATGGACTAGACGAAGTGGTGTTGGTCATGGAGTTCCTTGAGCACGATCTCAAGACATTGCAAGAAGACATGCCGGAGCCATTCCTGGCGTCTGAAGTCAAGACCTTGCTTCGTCAGCTAGCATCGGCGGTCGACTTCTTGCACGAGAATCACATCATGCATCGAGATCTCAAGACATCAAACATACTCCTCAACAACCGTGGTGCTCTCAAGCTCGCCGACTTTGGCATGGCGCGCATTATCCCACCACCAAATGCCCCCTTGACTCAACTCGTCGTAACACTTTGGTATCGCGCACCTGAACTCCTCCTGGGTACGACATCCTACGGCACAGAAGTCGACATGTGGAGCATTGGCTGTATATTCGGTGAACTTCTCGCCAAAGAGCCCATCCTCCAAGGCAAGAACGAAGTCGATGAGCTATCTAGAATCTTCGAGCTCTGCGGTCTGCCAAATGACAAAACATGGCCCGAATTCTACCGTCTTCCAAATGCGAAAAGTCTTAAGCTACCACGGGATCCAAAGAACCCAGGCTCAGCAATCCGTCTTAAATTTCCATTCTTGACGAATGCCGGCACCGAGCTCCTTACAACTCTCCTATCACTGAATCCAGATCATAGACCTACGGCCAAGGAGATGCTGGCACATCCGTACTTCTCCGAGAACCCGAAACCGAAGCCAGCAGAAATGTTCCCTACGTTTCCGAGCAAAGCAGGGCAGGAGAAGAGGAGAAAAAGAAGCCCGAATGCACCGAAGAGAGGCGACGCACCGGGTATGGGAGCTGGTGAGATTGATTTTAGCAGTATATTCTCAGGACGGGAAGAGGAGCAGAAGGGTGCTGGGTTCAGTCTGCGTATGGGTTAATACGGCCCCTAGTAGCATATCATTCATGCACCAGACAATTTCAAAATCCTTCTAGTTGTCACAGCTACTTCAAAGTGATTTATTTTGATGTCCAGTTCGCCGCCTCTAACAGCGTCCTTCTACCATATCCAATAATGCCACAATCGCCCATTACCCTTGCGGTATGTATTTCACCCCTTTTTCATTTTCGTTCCCTCCCGTCTTCTCCAAAATCGTCTTGATCATCTCATTACCCAGCTTCGTAGCCTCCGGGAATCGCGGTGCGAAGTACGTCTGAATCTCCTCAAACTTCTCTCGGTAGCCGTCGAAATTACCTAGGGACACGCGGGCGCTCCAGTCCTGGATCGCTATTAGCTTTGCCGATTGAGAGTGAACATTTAGATGAGAGGAGACGAACCCGAGCAGCGAAGGTGAACTCCAGATCGTCTTTGCGGAAAGTGTTGTCCTCAATAGCGGTGTCGATGCACTCTTCAAGCAGTGTCGTGTTGCGGAACAGGTACTCTGTGATACCGAGCCACATACGGAAGAGCTATACGCAATCAATTAAGTAGCACGAGTATCTTCCAATAAACCTTACCGGTGTAGAGCAGATCATATGATCATATGGTACAATTCCCAGTTTCCACCAACAATCCACAATAGCCAGCAGACTCAAATGGTTGTTTTTCAACCTCTTCTCCGGAATCTCGCCGAGGCTGAATTGGTCGAGAAGTTCGTCTCTCAGCAGTAGCTCTTTCTTCTCACCCCTTTCGCCGTTGTGGCCGAAGACGGCTGCTCTTGCAGCATAGACACGGTCGCGCAGCTCCTCGCGGTGCCCAGCAAGCATGAGCTTGAACAGCTCAGTGACAGACTCAGCATACTGTTTAATTTGCTTCTTGGCGTCAGGATTGAGGATCGCGAGACCAGCGTAGACGTGCCATTTGGCAGCATAGATGCGAAGGGTGATGTTGATCTTTACGTTCTCTATGCCACCAATGTAGCGAGGGTACTCCCATGGAAACTGGTTGTTCGCTTTCCAGGCTGCACCCATCGATAGGAAGGCAGCATGAGTGACGGCTTGCGTGTCAGCAGTGATGCGGTCGTGTTGTTCGCGGGTGAGGTAGACGTGCTTTGAACCTAGGCAGGAGAGGGCTTTCTCGACGAAAGCGAAGTCGTCGTCAGATGCTCGATGCTTGATCAATACGAGGGGTTGTCCTTTCGGGTCGACACCAGGCCCATGGAGGGAGTGGCATGACACGATGCTGACGTCTTTGGGGAGGTGTCGCTGGAAGGCTTCGATTTCCGGCGCTTTGCACGAGGTTTGGCCACCTACGATGGCTCCAAGTTTGGTCGCTGATCATCACGCTGTGTTAGTATATGGATGGAGGGAAGGAGGTTGGAGCGCGAAGAAGTCATACAAGGCCCAAAATTTCTCACAACGGCATCAATGTTCTTAGCTTCGACGCTGTAGATGATGTAGTCGCTGGCTCGAGAGACGAGGTGACCATTGCGCATGATCTCAACCTTCGGCTGTCGAAGCTCAGCATATGCTATTCAATAGTACATAAGATGCTAGCCTACTCTGGCCTCGAACTCCTTTACAAGTCCCTCATACTTATCTGGAAGGTCGCACGCATTGACCCTAGTAAGTCACTAAGTTAGTCCTCAAACATTCCCGCTTGGTCAATCTGTAGATGTCTCGGTCAGCTTGAGTCAATTCCAAACTGTAAGTGAGAGATGGTTGTATAGAAGAGCTCAGACAAAAGAAAAGTAAGGTAGCGAGTAAGTTACATCAGTGACAGCACATGCCTACTACCTGGAACCAAGACGGCGACAAGATAGACACATACTATACTCGAGCCAAATGCACTCAAGGTCATCATTGCAAGAAATAGAGAGACTGAGAGGTCAAGACTTACCATAAGAGAGCGAAGGAAGCTCCAGTCAGCTGTTATAAAGTGAAAGCCATACTTCCAACCCGCATCGCTCAACCTTCTCGCATACATCTTCCCCATATCTCCCATCCCGATGAAACCAATGCTCTTGCCCTCGTCCATCTTGCGCAGCTGGCTGGTTGGTGAGGGAGTTGAAGAGTCAGGGCATGGCGACGGGTGTGTGGTTAAAAGCTGCAGCAGTCGAAAAGTTCAGGCTACCGAAGCTCGCTAGTGGAACAACGTATGACCTAGCGCCGGGCACAACGCTGATTTCGACTCTGCGAACTTCAACCAAAGTGAGCCCCACGACTTCACGAATCGACTCAAAACACTCGAATTCAGCCAACATGCCTCCCAAGAAGAAGGTCGAGCGCGCCACCACCGAGAACATCCAACTCGGACCTCAAGTTCGCGAGGTCAGTGTTTCTCCAAACAGCAACCCTCAGTTCACGAACTGACAATGATTCTAGGGCGAGCTTGTCTTCGGCGTTGCCCGCATATTCGCTTCCTTCAATGACACCTTCGTCCACATAACCGATCTGTCCGGCCGCGAAACCATTGGTATATCGAACCTCACCCAGATGAAGCCGTGAATGGATGTTAACATTAGACAGCCCGTGTCACTGGTGGAATGAAGGTCAAGGCCGACCGCGATGAGTCGTCTCCCTACGCCGCCATGTTGGCAGCTCAGGATGTTGGTGCGTAACACTGGACACATACAACAAAGCTTAGATTCAAGACTGACACTTGGTAGCTGCCCGCTGCAAGGAGCTAGGAATTTCTGCCCTCCATGTCAAGATCCGAGCCACTGGTGGTAACGGGACTAAGACCCCCGGCCCTGGTGCTCAGTCCGCCCTTCGCGCTCTTGCCCGTGCTGGTATGCGCATCGGACGTATCGAGGACGTCACCCCCACTCCATCTGACTCCACAAGGAGGAAGGGCGGTCGCCGTGGTCGCCGTCTCTGAGCATACTCGCTCCATTGGGTCCAGTGGTACATGGCATGGTATATGTGGTCGTGATCACGACCATATCAAAAATTACGCGGGGAACGGCGCTTGCCTGGTCTCCATGTTGAACTGGGTTTTCTGGCTCCAGTCAAGATAGTTCAACAGAATCCTTTCTGCATGAAGAGACTTTTCCGAACCATTGGATTTGCCTTCTATGTGATGTGACTGCTTCTGGCGCTTAGTAGCTGCATCTTCACCAATTCTGTGTGCATCTTTACAAGCGCTTGACTTTGGGAAGTTTTACCCGACAGTCAAGTTGGGCCAATCACATGCGGTGCGACAGACCCTCGATGCAGCCGCGGGCCATCCCGCATCATCACTCATCAACACCAACATTGCTCTCTGTTTCACGAACCGCCTGCTCACCCACCGGTGATGGTCTTCGAGACCTTGCTAGCATGGCGGAAAACTAAGCCACAGGACCCATTCGAGCCCGCATCGTTCCCTCGCCTCGTCTTCCAAGCGCCCGTCAAGCTCCTCCTCTTCAACGTCTTCCATCTCTTCAACTACCTCCGCTCGCCGCCGACACCTGCAGACCCGCCAATAAGGGTCGTGTGCATAAGCGATACCCATGACAGCTTTCCAGAAGAAGTGCCTGAGGGAGATATCTTGATCCACGCAGGCGATCTGACCAACGATGGCAGCGTGAGCGCTATACAGAAGCAGATCGATTGGCTGGCTAGCCTGCCGCATAAAGAGATCATTGTGATATCGGGGAATCATGATACGTATCTTGACCCGCGGACGCGGCCGTCTTTAAGCGAAGAACAGAGAGAAGGCGAGATTGATTGGAAGAGGATACATTACTTGCAGCACCGTAGGCTGAGTCTCACGCTCACCATCGATCCTGCAAGCTCCGACTCAGAACGAGCAAGATTGCTGAATGGTCCGAAACATAGGCGGATAAGGATATACGGCGCGCCGCAGATCCCGGCTTGTGGACCTATGAGCGTGCATGCGTTCCAGTATGAAAGAGGGCGAGATGCATGGTCAGAGACCGTACCAGAAGACACCGATATCCTAATCACACATACGCCGCCGAAATACCACCTTGATCTCTCCCTGCCCAATGGCATGGGCTGCGAGCACCTCCTCTCAGAGGTGAAGCGCGTCAAACCTCTCCTCCACGTCTTCGGCCATGTACACTGGGGCGCGGGACAGATGGTCGTTTGGTGGGATGGGTGCCATGATGCGTATGTCAAGGGCATGTCGACCCAGTCAAGATATACTGGTGGACTACTGAATCCACTACTGTGGTGGAACGTTGTAAGAGTAGCATATCGAGGGTTTAAAGGCCTGATCTGGGACAAAGTTTGGGGCGGGCAAGGCCCTAGGACGATATTGGTGAATGCGGCGCAGATGCGTGGGAATACGGGGAAGTTGGGTAACAGAGTGCAAGTCGTCGAGATTTGAGAAATGACTACATGACCTTAGTTGATAAAAGTATATATTGTTGTAATGTGTAAATGTTCACCCCTTCACTACGAATCGAACCGTTTTGGCGGGTGCGTAAGAGCTATTAAAGATCTCTCATCTAACAAGGATACATATGAGAATCGCAGTGAAAGAATTGATTAAACAGATGAGATCGAGGTAGACCGCCGTCCCTCTCTCCCACAATATGTTACAGAGCGCCATGCTCAGTCTGCAAAAGGAGTATCTCCCAGGTATACAACGTGCAAAGCAAGAAATCACAAGGCGAACGAGATCCCGGAGCGATCTTACGCCGACTCAAACTCCCTACTCTCCCCGATATCACAAACATCAAAGACGCCCTTCTCATCAATATTCTTCTCCCGCAACGCCTCCACAAGCTTCCTCGGCGGCTCCATGACATCCTCCTCCGTCAGCACCCACGTGCCCCAATGCATACCCAGCGCTGTCTTACACCTCGTATCCATGAAGATATTCACCGAGTCCTTCGGATTGGCGTGCATAGGCGACATGACGAAGCGGGGCTCGTAGGCGCCGATGGGTATCATTCCGAAATCGAAAGGACCGCGGAGTTTTCCGATTTCAGCGAAGGCGGGGCAGTGTGGGAGGTGTGCGTACTTGGGACCGTAGTCGTCTTCGCCGGGGGCCACTTTGGGGACGGAGCGATAGCCGGTATCGCTGTAAATTTGTTAATATATTGGGGTCATAAGTGAAGGATAAAGGGTGAGAGTGGGGGATGGCGTACCCTGCGAAGTAGACTTTAGATCCGCCGCTTTCTACACTCCAGGATGCCCAGAGGGTCTTGCACTTGTCGAATGGTCCTCTTGCGCTAACGTGCTGGCATGGAAGAGCGCCTATCGTGGCAGTGATGACTTCGGGATTTGTCTTCTGCTCTCCAGTTGTAGACACTGAGACTTCGCTCGTTTGCCTGCCGTCCTTTACATTCTTGACTAGTTCAAGCTTGACATCTTTTTGCTCCCACCAGTCTAGTTCCGTGACATTCTGGACTCCGCTGTCTAAGAACCACTTTTTGTTTCCTAATGGTGCGAAGAAGTGTGCATTCGGGAAATGCTTCTTTATCCTCTGTATCGACGGGTAGCTCAAGTGATCGTAGTGATTGTGGGAGATAACCACAGCGTCAATGTGAGGAAGGTCCTCGATCTCGCACGGGGGATCCGTGTACCTCTTTAGAGCTTTTAGGTTGATAGGCGCACAGCAGGGCTCGAAGACCGGGTCGAAAAGGACTCTGAAGCCGCCTGGAAACTCAACGTAGTAGCATGCGTGGCCGAGCCAGGTTGCGCGGAGCTTGGTGGTGTGTCTTGTGGGTAGGAACTCGGGAGTGCGGATGGGGACGGTTGGTGGTGTCGTATCTGGGACGTTTATTTCGCCTCTTATCTTTCTCCTAGGATCGCATTAGCACAATTTTCGACGTAATAGTGCACTCGAGCTGGGGAGTGAGTTTGAAGCGAAGTGTAGAAGTTACACATACATCAGCATACTAAGAAGAAGATGAAAGGGATTGAAGTCTCTGAATGAGGGCCAGGGATTCGTAAAACCCTTCCCGTTCTTCAAATGATGGCTCAAATGTTCCGCCTCCTCAGGCTTTGCACCTAAGACTTGGGAAGGACTTGTAGTGATGGCATAGAGCGAAGCGCTGCCGACTCCCATACCAGCACCTACGGCGCTCATCTTCGCTGTAGTAGAGAAAGTGGGCTTAGACCAGAACCTCTGCCTTTCAATCCGTCTCCTCGAAGTCTCAGGACCCTTCGTTGCTGAGTGAACCGGGGTATACAGTCGCCGATTGAATAGTCGCCAAAAGCGTGCCGATGAAGACATCGAAAAGAGTTCTTTCAAAGAGCGCAAAGCCACAGGTTCATATACCTGCCTCCGCATTCTGCGCCCTGCAAAGGCCTGCAAGCCTTCTTCAATTACGCCCAGCGCAGAAAGGACAAAATGTCAACGCCATTCTAGGTAATCCATCGCTTCGCATTCGTTATTGGTCCATGACGCACTCCAAAATCCATCGGCCGCCGTCTTGCCCCGATCCCGTTGCTCTTAAGTCCGCCCTCCAATCTAGCTCGAGATGCGCTCGGCTACAGGGCCAATCTTTCCGTTGGCATTCGGACGAAAGTTGAGAGGAAGTGCCCTAGGCCGGAGCCCTCGCGGAGCGAAGAGCGAAAGTAATCATCCTGCATGGTATTGTGCTTGTAGGAAGGAATTAGGCGACCGCTGATGGAGGGAGCTATACTACACGTATTACTTGCTGACATCGCAGTATCCACCGAGTAAGGAGTGTTGGATACGCATTCGAAGCAGGAAATGATGGGTTTGGGTAGACGTGCGAGAGATGGTGCTACGAGAATAGCCGCGTATTGCTTGTGGAAGGTGCGTGGGGCGACTAGAGCGAGCGATGGGAAAGATTCTAGAAAGCAGATTAAAGTAAAGAGTTACAGGGACAGCTCTCCTTTTGAGGTCTTGGGTCGACGCGAAGACGTCCAAGGAATTTGGATCCACCATCTTTTCCGCTGTAGGCGCAGTCTGCGAGCTCACCTCACGTGTACGAAAATCGTTTGCATTGAACCAGTCACCATAATCCGTGCATTGCAAGCATCACCAAAACGGTACGGAAATAGTTCATCTAGAGCAGCTCAAGCCACCCGCTGAAGTCTTTTGACATTTTTTGCTATTACTAGAATGCCTTTCGGCTCTTTTGCAGGTATATCAAACCCGATAATCAAGTCCATTCTTGTGTATCCCTATACTGATCCTCTGGTATCAGAATCGTGAAGAAAAGCGGAGAAAGGTAACAGGTTTCGAATTTTTCCGCCCAAAAAAGAATGCCGTCGTGATGATGCCATTAATTACAATCCGACTACAGCGTAGGGATAGGACGGTCGAAGGAGAAAGTCGTGATCAGAAAACGAAAAATACTTTCGTAAGCGCCGTTCAGTCTCTTGCGTGAGTACGAGGTCAGGATGTGTCGAGGCCAGAGCACATCCGACTTGAGTCGAGAGCCATACCAGTGTCGCAGGAGATGTTCGGTCACCTGATGCTTCGTCCCCATGAAGAAACCATTAACCAGTACATTGCACCCCACCAACCGTTCTTGGTATTGCAGAAGTGGAAAAAGAAAGGTAATCGTAAAGTGCAAACCACGGAGCGCGACCCATAACGCGTTACTGCAATGAGAAGAAACAAAGAACAACGCCTTGTCATAGTGACACGACCGGCCATACAAAAGCAAGAACGCCATGACCCGCAAGTTCGCTTCGAGTGACCCCAGAACCCATGGTAGACCTTTGTCTAAACAGACTAACAACAAAAAACCATAAAAGACAGGTGCCGCAAATGGTTGGTAAGGAAATCTATAATGCAATATGGCCGCAAGACTGTCGCTTTTCGTGAGATCCGGGGCGCCAATATGCGTTCGAAATAGTCACATGAAAGAGAATGGATGCGCCTTGAGTGATGCCGCTTCGCATCACTGTAAGAAATATTCCAGTCTAGGCGGGCGACCGATGGTAGTAGTAGCGCGGTTATCGGCTCGATGAACCCGGGCTGAAGAAAGATGAACAGTAACTTTTAGACAGATGAGTCGCTCAATATGGGACCGAGGATGTAATATGTATCGTGTGAATGGAGAAAAAGCGGTCCTGTGGTCGAGCGTTGACGCAGAAGTCGCCTTAGACGGCAACTGGCTGTGGACCATATCCAGGAGCCATGAAATAGGGTGGGTGCCTTTGAGCACAGTAGACGCACTGGCAGTTGACTCCGTGATTGTTCCAAGCAGAGGCAGTATACCCAGTGTTGTAGGCGGGCGGACCATAGTTGGTCGGCTGCTGAGGTTGCGGCTGGTTGTGACCGGGCTGGGACAGGGGTGGGAAGCCGAACATGGTGCGACGTGAGTAACCCTCAGCGGGAGCCCAAGTTCCCGATGCACCATAATATTCTGGGGTAGTCGGTCCCGTAGTAGGAGCAGATGCTGGCGAATTTTCATGGGTAGATCTCCAGGGATCGTACATGGTGTAGCTTGAGGCACTGCTGAAGGACGTCTGCGCCGATTTTGGTGTGTACTCATAGGGTGGCGGCTGATTGTAGTTTTGCTGCATCGGCAATGGTGGGAGCGGCTTGTTCTGATTGACCGAGCGCCGCTGGACCGATGTGTCGATTGGGCTAAGCTTGTTGGATCGTGCATTGCGAGAAGCATGTTGGATCTGGTAGTCCTTCCAGTGCTCGGACCAAGATTGCCAGCCTTGCTGCTCGTAGGGATCACGATGGAGCTTGAAGTCGATAGCCACGAGCCATTCGGTCTCGAGAAGGTTCAGATCTGAGACTGGGATTCCACTAACCTCGGACCATGAGCGGTTGATGAAGGTGTTGTCATCCAAGAACTTGCTGCCAAGCAGTAAGGCAATGGTCAATAGTCGAAACAGGTGACTGTCGGTCTTCGGCTGAGCTGCCATCATGGGCATGCGGTTCGAGAGGTAGAACATGCTAAGCAGTATCGTTGCCGATGGCAATCGAGTCGCGCACAAGACTTGATGAACCCACTTGCGGAAAGATGGAGGCATGAGACGACCGGGAGTAATGACCTGAACGGCCATCTCACACACGAAGTCGGTCATCACGTCCATATCGTAGTCAAGTTTAGCTGACACGCCTCCAACAGGCTTCTCATCCTTGGGCGGCTGGATCGCGCGTTGGTTCATCTCTTGCACGCGCTGCTGCTGCATGGCGGAGTCGGCGATGGATGGACCATTCTGCATACGCATAGGCGGGAGAATGTTGGTTCCAGCTGACTCGTAGAAGGTGCTTGGGGGTGGCAGACTCGGGGCCGGATTGCTCAAGTAGGTACCGGCTTGCGGATACATAGGAGGCATCGCGATGGAGAGCTGGCCGTAGCGATCTGCGAAATCATAACCATCTTCTTGTTGTCGTACACCCGGCTGACCTGAGTACGCGGTCTGTTGATAGGGCATTCCTCCACACCCAGTTTGGTAGCTTGGCACAAAGTCTGGGGGCGTGAGAGGCAGCTGCCGGGGCAGATTGTGTCTTGGGTAGAAGGACGGCATGTTTGAGTGCGGTCGCAGATGGAAGGAAGAAATCAGTGGCGGACACTCTGCGACATCGTTAGCCATGTTACTTTGATAGGGGAGGCGGTGTCTAGGGGACCGCGACGAGTTGCCAAACGTACAATTTCTTCAATCCTCAGCCGTGAGTGATGAGCCTACGCTCTGGGGGGGCCGACAAGCGCTCTAATACGTGTCGCTCATGCACAAAGGGACCTTTGTTGGGCGGTGTTGTTGGTCTGGTAGGTGGCAATGGAGAGACGCGGCGAGAGGTCGTAAGAATGTTTCCTCAGATGAGCACCGCCGCTGGGTCGGTGATAGAAGAGCACGTTTCCGGAGGCGAGGCCGCGAGAAGGAGTGTCGCGGTGATCAGAAAATTAATAGACGCGGGTGCGTGCGTCACAGATTAGATGGTCGAAGAGTCGCTCGGTGAAATGGTGCCAGTGAAACGCGAACCTGGACGAGGTCTAAGTGAATAGATCGCCCGTGGTAGATGGTTGATGGTTACACGTTGAGCGTGTCGCGGTTGATGGAGTCGGGAGGTGTGGTGAAGGGAGGAACCGGGTGCCGACGCTGCAAAGGGCAGGAACGCTTCAAATCGAAACCCACAGGTCGCAAATTCAGACTCCAAAGAGTGCAACTCCGAAAATATGCCAGAAGGAAAGCTGGGGGGAGCGAGTCGAGCCGTGCAGCAGGAGGAGGTGAGGCGGTTGACGTTTTTCTCAGCGACGCAGGCCGTTAGAGTCAAACCTTGCCCGACACAGCGGAGCGTAGGGACGCGACCCTGGCTTCACAGCGCGCCGGATGACGACTCACAGTGTGCCGCGAGGAAAGCACTGCCGCGAGCGTTTGCAAAGCGGGTGCCTGGAGCAGCACGCGTGCGAGGGCTGGCGAAGGCGAGTGCGTGAGCTGGAGCCGCGAAGCCGAACGTCTTAAGAGATGGTTGCCCGAGGAAGCGCAGGAGCCACCAGTCTCAGCCCGGCTGTGGAGGCACACCCAACAGAGACTCTTCGAGGAGGCGAACTGCACGCAGGCCGCCGTCGAGGGGGTTGCGAGCGGGCGAGGGGGAGCGGTAAGGAGGAGAGGAGGAGGAGGAGGAGAGAGAATGGGAGAGGGTGCAGGGCGGCAGGAAGTAGTGGTGGCAGCCAGCGGCGGTGATGATGGAGTGGCCGACCCGTTTGAAGCGAGCGAGGCCTGGCAACCAGCAGGCGAGCAGCACCAGCACCAGCACCAGCGTCGAGCACCAGCGTCGAGCACCAACGCTCCCCGGCTCGTCAGAGTGCGTAATTTTATTAGGCTCGTGCCCACAGCCGTCCACCGGTATTGTGTCTGCACACCTGAAATTCCTGCCTGCCCTCCTTGGGCCTAGTCTTACATACGAGCTCTGCCCAAGCCCGCAATAACGCGGCCTGCCCACTCACAGCGCCCTCCATGACCGTGCTGAATTTTATGACTGCTGCAGCCAGGCACAACTCTCTTGCAAAGTGCTCGAGCACGGGGGTCGCCCGTGTCTCCGCTGCACACGTTCTCCAATCGAACCGCCTCAGGGACCGCTCCACAGAGGCACACGCAGGCTGCCGCCCAAGCTTACCACAGTAGAGCCTGCGCTGCATCCGCGAGAGCCACGCTGGCAGTTGTCTCCACGGCCGTCTGCCTCTCGCTGTGGAGACCGGCTGCCGTCTGAAATCCTTCTGCTGCTAGACACTGCCGCTCGCGCCAAGGGTTGGGCGTGGACTGTCCCCTTTTGGCCGGGGGGTGTGCGTCGCTAGGAGCTGACCTGCGTCTGGCGCTCGAGAAGAGGGAAACTCCGCCTCGACCTCCCCTACAGTAAATCATCTGTGCAGACCCTTTCCGAGTCACGATGACAGTGCTGCTGCTGCTGCTGCTCGAGCGCGCCGTAAATTTAGAATATAGACTCGGTCCGCGTAGACGAGAGACAGATTGCAATAAGCACATGCGAACGTGGACGCCCTCGAGGCTCGCTATTTCTTCTGGCGGCGACGTCGGCCCCGTGCCTTGAGTGAAAATTGTGCAGCTAATCGTCCGCATGAGCAGCGAGGTCCCGTCACTGCCCGTAGTCCGCGGTCCAGGTTGTTGTCGGGTTTAGGACGATGTTGGCTGGCCCTCCTGCACGCATGCGGAGCAGATGATGGACGCATGGCTGCCCGCGATCAGACTCCCCTCCGCAAATCGCATATCTCGACGCCCCATCGTGGACGACGAGACCGTCCGTCGGCGGCAAAGCAAGCCAACGTTGCGTCAGAAGTCTCCCTGGGCGTCATCTTCGCGCATGACTTCCGCAGGCTTCCACAACCTGTTCGTCGCCCATCTCTGCCACAAGAGACTTCGTCTTCCTGTGAGTGGTGTGGCGAACCAAGCCCCTCGGCAGCGCTCGCTGTTTCTGGGCCCGTACCGCACCGTAATCAAGCGCTAGAATGTCCCAGAGAGGGGGCACAGATGCCAATGTGCAGAATCGTTCAGGAGCACTTCAACCTCCGAATACCACATATGTGGGATTTTGTTTGGACTAGCACAGCGTCGTAATGCGATATCTGTCCCCCATTGCGGGTGGCCACCTGGAGCAAATTCAACCTTTGAGCGAGCAGGTTCCAGCTTACGGTAGCCCCTAAAACACGAACCAAGCGCCTCTGTTCGTCAGCCTAGTGGCAATTGGTGAGTGTTGTGGCAGTAAGGTGGTCTCAACGTAAACCCCTCTGGCACATCTCGCTTCAGATCGACGGCCAGGCAACAGAACCAACGCGAATACGTCGGTGCACAGCGTGATCTACCGTCCCAACTGTCATAATTTGAAAATCAATATTGTCGCCTATGGATCAATGTGCAGTTTACGTATACAGTGTCACACGGTGCAGGCGGAGTCTGTGAGCGAAATGCAATCAATTCATCATCCCTCAATCAAGATAGAGCCCGCACGTGAACGCGCTACTGCCCGTTTCATTTTGTACTCCAGACACCATGCCTATGCAGATCCCATGGGTGGTCCCATATTTATGCCCATGCATTTAGGGCCTATGTCATGATACCGTTTTTTCGTTGCCTTCCTTCTGGAACCTAGTTCATCGTTCGGATGAGTTTGTTGATATGGTCGTCTCGGTTACCCAGGTCACCTCCCTCAACGAAGTGCTTGAACTTCCTAGTCCGGAACCCGCCCGTGGGGTTACTGAGCTTAAACGGCCACAGGAAGTTGGAAGCCTGCTTGAAGTTGGGACCGACGGTGTAGACTGAACTAGTTAGCAACAGACTGCACAGGTTTACATGGCACTCAACTCACTCTCATGGATCAGATCCTCCATACAGATAATGCTAGATTAGGTCAGCAAACGGATTTAAGCGTAACAGCGAGAGTGGCACCCACCCATATTTCCCGAGGTTCTGCTCAATGATCTCGTTATCCGTGAGGGGGATGCGCTGCTTGTCGACCTTGCCGTAGCCTCGCTCTGCCATCATAATCAGCGTTGGTCTAGCACGACGCTTTGCAAGCTTACTGTAAATGAGTTCGCGAACAGACTTCTGGTTCGGGTAGCCGTACGCAACGAATGGCTCGACGACTGCATTTTAATTTAGCAATGTGAACGCTGACTGATCGCATGGGAGCACACTTTTGAGCATTTCAGAGGTAGCCTTAGTCAACCTGATGAACACGCCATTGTTGATCTGTAGTAGGCGAAGGAGCTGAAGGGTCTTGCGCTTCTTGGGATCAATCTTGTTGATACTGCTGTTGTTAGCCGGTGGCAGCTCTTTTGTGGCTACCGTGCACTCACCCCTTGATGCGAACCACGAAGGCAAGCTTGGGCTCCGCAGGAACGTAGAGGCTGTCGCTTCTCTTGGCCTCTCGCGACAACCTTATCTTTTCTCTCTGCTACGAGTGAGCCAACAACTCGACTTGCTATATACAGCTTGCCTACCTCGGTGTCTCGGTATTCCTTAATGTACTTCTCTGCGCGAGTGAAGATGACCTTCCTCTTCTTCCTGCTCTTCTCTGCCCAGCAATTAGCTCGCGCCTATGATATCGCTGTGTGCCACAAGCTTGTAGGAGGGCGATCGTATCAGTCCCGAAAGATGGTTAACAATTCGACAACATTGACGCTGAGGTCTAGTCGATAGTGTGGGTTGGTATCATCACTACGATCGCCCCCCTCTATTCCGTGCTGAGTGTTCTGCATACCTCGCTTCTCCTTGAGAGCTACCGCGCGATCCTCTCGAGCTTTCTCCTGTGATTTTCTCTTCTTCAACAGCGTTTCGGGCACGAGGATGTCATCCTTGGTCGGCACGGTCCTGGAATGGCAACAATTAGCTTCACGACGGTTGAGACGAGGCTATGATACCCCAAGTTGTATGCTTGGGGCGTGGAAATAGTACGGAGAAGGTACATACGACTTGGACGACATTTCGGAGACTGCTGCTTGGCCGTTGGCGCTGGATGTTGTTTGATCAAAATCTCAAAATTCGTGAAAAAGGCGGACCCTGCAGAGTGCCGCTACCGTGGCGCTAAGCTCATTGCAGCTGGCTGGCTGCGCACAGACCTCGCAACTCGCAACCCCAGGTAATTTCCAGCCAACATCTCCCACCATCACCAAGGTATTTCGCATCATCACATGCGCTTGACCTAGATGCAATTCGAAACCAAGTCGTCGCAAGCTCCAAAAATGTCAACTCCAGCTATCACTACGCCTCGATCCCCTTACGCACTCACCAATCTCCGCTCAGCGCCTGAAACGATATGCAGACAGAAAGCCTGTGGATAGTCACAATTGGGTCCAGAGACAGTGTTCTTTCTCACAATACGTGTCCAGGAGAATCACCCCATATCGTGACATGGCCGACCGCCTGTAGGCTTCGCTTTGTTTGGTTCCTTGCGTTGAGTACTGCCTCATGACCCCAAGAGCGTTCTGAGTTTCTTTGTCTCCCAGGATCTGATTATGTCCTTTGAATCCATTACTCTCACAGATAATCCGCATTTGGGCTCTTCGAGACTGGGACCCTGCATCCCACCTATCCAAGAATGGCTGCCCTTCCTCCTATCTCTAAAGACCAATACGTACTCGCATATAGGTACAACCAGTACATGGAATTGAAGCCTGTGTGCCGGCTGCGATCTGAAAGAAAGAATAACTACTTTGAATCACTTCTAGCTAATCAACCCGATCCTCATCCGGAAGCTACAGACAGCAGGTCCCGCGCGATTCGATATGCGAAGGAACACTACGAGTGCTACTATGAGTATAGGCACATCATGCTCATCATTGACTTCCTCGAAAAAGGACCGTCTCGACATTGGGGAGTCGCGATATTACCTTGACATTAAAGCCATGTCTACTAAAGAGAGAGAGATTCAGGAGATTCACTTTGCGTGCCATGCTAGGTCAGCAATTCATTATTCAAGACACATATGCATGTCGTAGAGACTTTCTAAATCCGTTAGTCCGAGGTACAACAGTCCGTGACGGTTTTGGGGATCACATTCCAGAGGCCACGACCGGATGCGGAAGCGAAAAGCATCTTGCACCACACGACACTTTCTACCTAAAAACCAACACACAAACAAAGACAACATCCGGTTGCGGTCATCTTCTATTTTTGCTTCTATTGCCCAAGGGTCTTTCAAGATGCGACCATTGCGGTCGCAAACGGGCAGTCTTCCGCAGGACACAGTACTTAAAACCTGCCCATTGGAAACCAAATTACTGACTTCCTTCGCTCACTCTAAAACATTCATATTGTTCTTCCGTATGTTCTATATGGAATTCACTCGCTAAGTCTTGAAATGTACTTGTACCAGTGGACCTTATTGGCTTTTACTGCTGTTATTCCTCGCGCTATTGCACAAGGAGCACTCGGCTACGACGACGACTACGACACGGACTATCCGTACGATTACAGTCCCCCAGAGCATCATCACACCTCCTCGACTAGCTCTACGAAGTGGCACTACTCAAGCACTAGCTCGAGCCCGTCTTCTTCAAGCTCGCCTTCTTCCAGCTCGACTACTCCAAGCTGGTCTTCTTCCTACTCGACTACTTCCAGTATCAGCAGCACCGCCAAGCCTACCAAATCTACTCGATCCTCTTCCCACTCCTGGGCTTCATCGATCCCAAGCACCAAGATGACTACCACATCCACTATCACGTCCTTGTTGACGAAGACCGCGTTCGTCACCCATTCCTCTGCCTCCCCGCAAGCCGATATCTTGGGTCCCATCCGCGGTCTCCCGCAACACGCCCAGGACGTCGTCTTCGAATGCCTCTCCGCGAGCCCATGCAATCCCGCCAACTTCCCCTGCATATGCAACGAGCTCGCCGAGCTTGGTGTCCGAGCCAAAGTCGTGGCCGTTGCTGGTCCTCCAGAAATAGCTCAGTACGATGCCTTTGTTGCTGAAATCTGTCCTAACAATCGTCGTCCTGACGGGAACATCACCATTACCACTACTCCAACGTTCACGGCTCTGCCGGTCCCCACGGGATTCTCGAACGTCACCGAAACCGCCAAAGGGCCCTTCGGCAATGGCACCAATACTATCGTAGTTGGTCCCGCCGGTACCGGCCTTCCCATCCCCCCCATCTCGTTCACCACTTCTGAGATCCTCATCCCGACCACCGACAGCAACGGCAACCCAACAACGCTCACTTCGGCGACCGTCTTCACCGTTGCTCCTACGCAACCCGGTACTCCTGGTCCTACAGGTCCTCCAGGTCCCGAGTTCACCGGCGCTGCTGCCGCTGTCGAGGCCCCGAAATTCTTTGGTACTCTCCGTGCCGCTGCTGTCGGAGGAGTCATCGGCCTTATGGGTCTCGTCTTCGCCGAGCTATGATGCGAGACAGCAATAGTGTATTTGTTTAGACTTGGATTATTTCCTTTCCGGTTGTTGTTGTTCATGAGCGGGGAGATGTATTAGGGTGGAAGACGGGACGGTGTAATCAGTAATAGTAATGTTTAATTAGAAGAATGCGAAGACTTGTAGACGAAAATCTTCATATCTTGCTCAACAAAGCTGTGATGCATTTGCGTCTCATCTTCATAAAGATCGATCTTTAGCTTGAGTGCCATTCCTCCTCTTATTGCCTTGCACCGTTTTAGTCTAGCTGTTGAAGTGATCTTGAATCGCAGCGCAGTCGTAACATTTCGAATATTCCTCTTTATATCATAGGCAAAAACCTTTCGTCCTCAACTCTGTCAAAAAATCAAGCGCTAAACAGGCAAGCTTTAATCGTTAGTATTCTACGTGCCAGAGCGTAGAAGAACTGAGAAATCGCTGGGTAAGCTACGCAAGGGATACAGACACCGAAGTCCTGGTGAATTGCGGGCCGGTGTTGGGTAAAGGGACAGCTCTTCAAATTAAGTCACCTGGGTATGGAAGCCATGATGCATTCCAAGTTTGTAGCCAGATGAGCATGCCCGGCGAGTACTACCAACGAGAAATGATCCATTGGTCAGTCTCGTCGCTATATTAATAGTGACTGACATAAATCCTAGTATTTTACATGTGAGGCTCGAGGATGGAATTCGAAATATATTCCCAAACGGAGCCGATGTTGAGCATCCACACCAGCCACACGTTTCATCTGGAAATCAACGGCATGGTGCAAATGTTGCTGCCCACGTTAGGCGAACGCCTGACCGGAACGCCTGACCATGACGTCCAAATCCCAATCATAGTATCGCCACGGTAGTGGCTGTACGAGTCTCCAATTCCCTCTTGATGTAGTATACACTTCGATATTCTGTCTTTGTGTTTTCTCAACAATTTTGGACACTGCCGCTCGTTATACAGGCAGATCTGCGTTTCTCCTCGCGCCACTGATTTTCTCCAACGCTTGCGCAATGTAAGGTCCGACTACAGGCACATTGCCTACGAAGCCCGCAATTGTCGCAAAGAAGTCTCCAAACAGCACCAATATGCCGTATAGCTCGATCAGAAAACCGAAGAAGGGCCATCGGAGGAGAATGAGGGCTATACCAGCGCAAAAGGCAGCGGTGCCTTTCCATTTCTGGCGTCGTGCGAAGAAAGCCGCGGTTTTCTGGACGCCGATTATGAGGGTGAGGCCGATGAGAAAGAGGATCTAGTGCGGTCGTTAGGTTGGAGGAAGGGCCGGAGAAGGGGACAAATACGTTGCCCATTGCTAACCTACGAGCTGAGTGAGTAAGTAGCTTACATATGGCTGTCGCGAAGTACTTACATTGCGCGATCAAAGAACATCATCACTCCACCCAGCAGAAAGAAGCCACCTGTGTCGTAATCAATGGCCGTTCGTAATTTACTTGTCGCAAGTGTACTGTGCATACCTACCTCCTGAGCAGAAGGCGACCCCAATCTCTAAGACAGACAGCCATTAGTATTCTGTCGTTGTGCGCTTTCGATTCAACATTGTGCTTACTTTGGGAATCTGATAACCACATTGTCGGCATCTTGAATGGCTGTGCGAAGCTGTATGAGAATGAAAGCAGAAGCAAGAAGTCTGAAAACCGAGCTCAAGAACGTGTGGTTGCCTAGAGTTTTCGTGTAGCTGTCATGAACGAATTGCTTGTTGCTGGGTGACTTTTGTCTCGTGTCCAGAGGCTGAGAACCAATCTGCAGGAGACGTGGGTCGGCGCGGGCGCTCAGACCACCGATTGCCGTGCCGTGCCTGTCTGTCTGCTGCACCTTCCCGCGTGAGGAATTTTGAACGCCCTCGATAACCTTCACGAAAACGATGAAAGACCTGAACGCAGGCACAAATTACGCGATGGAGCACCGTCTGATTGACTGATCTGAGTTGTTCAATCGACAAAAGGAGCCCTGTCTGAGCTCAATAGCTTACATGTAGAACCGCCTCGACCACGGTGTGTTCGCACGCTGTAACTAGGAAACTCCCCTCGAGCTCCTGGTATCCAGTCCTACAGGCGAAGAACAATCGATGACGATTAAGCCGGAGCGCCTTCTTGAGCCTCATTTCGAAAGGATTGAGGTGGGTGGATTGAGCTTGACTTTGTTCCTCGAACATGTCCCTGCGCACGCTTCTCCCTCTGCACGATCCCTTTCAAACTTCGAGAGAAGCATCAGGTCTCAATCTTCCCTTCGATGCTCTCACTACTAGCTCACAATCACCCGACAATATCCACAGTGTGCTCTGTATCTCTCGTACGCTCTTCATTTCAAGACGGTGTGCGCGCCTCGTGCCGCAAGATAGCCCTCAGTTACATTCTGCGGCATAGTCCTGATACTGCCGAAGGTTTCCTTATTGTGATACCTCAACCGCGACTTCGGATCGGTGTACGGCGCCGGCAGCCCTGTGATATCGCAGTATCTCCGCTGGCTGCTCGGGTGGAAGCTTGGTGCAGACTCGATGTTTGTGTATGTGGCTGCTGGTCCGTTAACCGCGCCCAAGCCCATTGCTGCTCTGCTGTTCTTCTCAAGTACAAGCGTACTCAAGTTTCTAGCAGCCTGCGCAATGTTTGGCGGCTGGTGATGACCAATGGGCGTCGATGCACCGCCTGTCAAGGCTTCGGAGTGCGGGAGGACGGGCGTAGAGACGCCGCTGTTGTTCTGCGTTGCCATGACTGAAGCTTCCTTGCGCGATGCATCCGCGATGATTTGCTTGACGTTCTTGTTGCGGCGCTGAGGCGGCTTCCAGTGCGGGTTACGGAATGGCTTGGGAATCGCGTAGATGTCAAGCTTATCAAGGAGAGCCTGATGCGTCTTGTCGTCGGAGGCAGTGGTCAAGGGGGCCATCTTGAGCGATTGGGAGGGTGCTGTTGTTGAAGCTTGTATAATCGATAGGGCGAGCTGGACCTTGAGAGGACTTTGATGTGAGCTCTGGTGGTGATTTGGTCGAAATACTGATACGAAATTGCAAGGCTTATTGCGCGTTGCAGCTGTGATGGTGAGGGATGTTCGTTCCTGCAGTCGATGTTCGCCATACAACTGATCAGCCCTACTCCTTGGCACACTCTTGCCTGTTTCGGCCCCCGCCTCGACAACACAAACGCGTGCCAAACAAACCACACAAACGAGACTCGCAGACATGGTATGTTGTAAAAGAACGATTGTATCAAATGACACGAGGTTCTCACAAGTGAAAAGGAAAGCCCTCACGAGCATCAACAGAGCCTTTTGCTCTCCCGCATCATAGTCAATGTGGTTAGTGATCCGGCTCCTATGAAGCTACCACACATACTAACAGCGTATGCAGGAGAAGCTCAATGAAGCAATCATGATGCTGAACAAGAACCTGCAAGAGATCAACATCTCGAACATGGACGTGGAGCTCGTGGCTCAGATGTTCAAGAACTATCAGTCCAATGTCCTCTTTCATCTTGAAGGTACGTTAAGCACTAGTATCACAACGCTGCTCTCTCTTACCTTTATATAGCTACCAACGGTCTGAAAGATCCGTCGTAAGCTAGGGGCAATCTGGAATGACTATGAGTGCTATGGTTGCAAGATGCAGTGGAGTTCACCTAAGAGTTGGGATTTATATGTTTTAGGATACCCCTACGAAGAAATGAATACTTAAAGACTTTATTTCAATTGCCTCTTTCAGCTTACTTTTCGATGCGGACAATCAATAGGCCACTTTCACTTGGATGTGCTCGCCCTTTGCGGAGGCGGAGGTGTGTGCTCGGACCACGCGCTGCTCGATGCCAGAGCCTCACGAACAATAAAACAAGACACGCTCGCAGTATCCTGCCTGCCATCCGCCCGTGTCGCCACTCAACCGTCTTGCAGTATGAGCTAAACATTTCTCTACAGCTTCTCTACCGCGCTTCAGCCTCAACGTCCAATATGGCGCCAGGCGCGATAACGGAGGTGGAACAGTCTGGCCGCAACTCTCCCAAGCTTGCGCCAGCGAAGATATGGAGCGTCAACGATCCGCCGTTTGAGGGCTTTAGGCCCATAGATACCGAAGGCTATTCCCGGAGTAGTCGAGATACAGCCATTGTCATTGATAATGGTAATTGCTCTTATATCCTTTCCCAGTCTGCGCCATGCTGAACACCTTTACAGGCTCCTCTGCCGTCCGCGCAGGATGGTCCTTCGACTCGAAGCCACGAATATCCCTGCCCCCGCTGATGGCGAGATACCGCGACCGAAAGCTTGGGCGTACCTTCACCTTCGTTGGTTCGGATGTCTACTCAGATGGCACTGCGCGCGGTCAAGCGAAGAATATCTACGAGCCAGGGAGCAACATTGTGAATAACTGGGACTGTCTTGAGGGAGTTTTGGATTATGTCTTCATTAAGCTTGGGGTGGACGGCCAGAGTGGTAGCTTGGACAGACCGATTGTCATGACGGAGCCCGTCGCAAACCTGAACTATGCGCGAAAGCGTACGTACAAGTGGAGATCATAGAATACTTGCTATGGTGATTGGCACTGACTCTGTGACCAGATATGTCAGAAATTCTCTTCGAAGCCTACGGTGCCCCCTCGGTCGCATACGGAATCGATTCGCTCCACTCCTACGCCTACAATGGTGGTCGTAGTGGCCTCGTCGTCTCTTCGTCATACTCGTCAACCCACGTTATACCTGTCGTTCAATCAAAGGCGCTTCTCTCACAGGCTACGAGATTGAATTGGGGCCGATGTCAATCTGCAGAATATCTTCTCAAGCTTCTTAAGTTGAAGTACCCTTCATTTCCTGGAAAGATCAGCGATCCGCAAGCAGAAGACCTTGTCCGCGAACACTGCTACATAAGCCAGGATTACGAACAGGATCTTACCCACTATCTTGATTGGACAGGCCTCGAGGATCGTGATCATGTCATACAATTTCCCTACGTCGAGCAAGTCGTGGTGCAAAAGACCGAAGAGGAGCTGGCGGTTGCGGCAGAGAGAAAAAAGGAAAGCGGGCGGAGGTTGCAAGCGCAGGCAGCTAAGATGAGGTTAGAGAAGCTGAAGCGGAAGGAGGAGGAATTCGAGTACTATCAGCAGCTTCAGGAGCAGCTCCAGAGCACAACAAAGAAGGAAGCGAAGCGGATTCTGGAGTCCAATGATTTCGACGATGAAAGCCAGCTGGACAAGAAGGTGAAAGAGTTGGGCAACTCAATCAAGAAGGCGAGGAATAAGGACCTCGGCGAAGTTGAAGAGGAGCACCAAGAAGAGCCAACTTTCCCGTTGCTAGATGTCCCTGACGATCAGCTAGATGAGGAACAACTAAAACAAAAGAGACAACAGAGGCTCATGAAGTCCAACTACGAAGCCAGACAGCGCGCCAAGATAGAAAAGGAGAAAGAGAAGGCACGCTTAGCAGAAGAGCAGCGACTTGATGATGAGCGACGGCAGAATGACTTCGAAGGATGGGTTGGGGAGAGACGAATTGCGCGACAGGTAGGAGTTCCTTACATCGTTGGACTCACGGGATATGCTAACCAGAGCATAGGCCATAATAGCAAAAATGAAGGACAGAGAACGGTTGAAAGCCGAACTTGGGAACCGCAAATCGCTCGCCAACCAAATGCGCATGAAATCTATTGCCAACCTAGCCTCGGATAATCCAACGAAGAAGCGCAGGCGAGGAGGTGGTGATGACGATACTTTTGGCGCCGACGATGCTGACTGGGGTGTTTATCGTACAATAGCAACTGGCGAGGGTAGTGATGATGAGGAAGAAGAGGACCTGAATAAGGAACTCAAGAACATCGAAGGACAGCTGCTCAAGCATGATCCCCACTTTACTGAAGACAGTACAAGAGAAGCACAGACCGACTGGACTAAGAGTCTACTTCATGCCTTCCTCCACGGTCCCTATCCCTACGATCCAGAGTCGCAGAGAGAGGCCCATCAACTACATCTCAACGTGGAGCGGATACGAGTGCCAGAAGTTGTGTTTCAACCCTCAATTGCCGGTCTCGATCAGGCTGGTATTGTCGAGATCGCGTCAGGCATACTCTCAGAGCGTCTTGCCGAGTCGTATAGGAATGACGTGTTGAAGGATATCTTCCTGACGGGCGGGAACACTCTTTTCAAGGGGTTCGAAGAGCGATTACGAAACGAACTGAGGGCGGTTTTACCGGCAGAGCTAGATATGAAAGTAAGGCAAGCCAAGGATAGTGTCCTTGATGCATGGAGAGGTGCAGCTCAATGGGCGGCCAAACCCGCGTCGAAGCAGGCTTTCATCACTAGAGCGGAGTTCATGGAGAAGGGTGGTGAATACTTGAAGGAGCACGAGTACGGAAATGCGTACCTGTAGTGACCAAGATATAGTAAGGGTCAGCGAGCTACGATCGATACCTCTATGGGGCGTTGGGGAACCTTGGGGATCTTAGGTTCATGTTGGATTTGCATTAAATTAGTTGTACTATTAACCCTTATAAAAGCAGCTATTACCCATTGTAATTGAGTGCTTTTGTCCTTGTCCCACGCTCTCCAACTCCAGGTCAATGGACGTTCTTCGAGCGGCAGGCGTCACGTGCTCACGCGATCGCGTTTCCTTGCAACCTCGGAAGGTTCACGCCGGAAATTCCCCGCGTTGAATATCGAAGTCCACCAAGCCAAATTGCGACAACGCAACCAGCCCCTACTTTTGATCCACTCCCTTCTACATCCCCGTATAATCTGTCACCAGATATTGTAGACATGTCAGACGAGGAAATTCGCGCAGAAGAAGATGTGGGAGGTTACAACCATGCGCATCGCGCGTTCCTCCAAGCCTTCCTTTCAAGATCCGTGATGACTGTAGACGAGATCAAGCCTATTCTTGCGAATATCATGAGCGCGTACGGTATGCTCACCTATCTTATCTCCGATCGATTTCAGCAAGCAAAACCGTATCGCCCAAGTATCTAACAGCACCCAGAGGGCCGACCAAGGCTGGAAGGCGACATAACGGAAATGGACATCACATCTATGATACAGATGGTGAACTCGAGGCTCCAGGCCTTGGACTACGATATCCGCGCCGCGCACTCGCAGACATCGCGAGAACTCGTATATGCGCTAGTCAATACGCAGTCGGATCCGCTCACGCAACTGGCTACGACCTTCACCCCAGACGAAATCGCGTACATCAAGAGATTACTAGACGCCATGTTCGAGACGAACAATACACGCAGAGCAGAGATCATGGCTGTAGACTCCATCCAAGCATCTCAACTCGCGAAAGTAGCAAGGAACAGGCAGAGCCAGGTCAACGGCCACACACAACACGATGACGAAGATCAGCCTCAGGAGTCGCAGGTCGCAGTCAAAGGCATAACAATCGCCGAAGCAGAGAAAGTCTGCGCGTCCCTCGTCTCGCAGCAATTCTGCGCCAAGTCGAGAAAAGGTTACTATTCTCTAGCTCCACGCGCACTCCTCGAACTCCGCGCCTATCTTAAGGAAACGTACAATGAGCCTGCGGATCCAGACGATGAGGAAGATGAAGGGATTACGAGGATCAGGGACTGTGAGGGATGTGGGACGATCGTGACATATGGGCAGAGGTGCAGCAATAGGGACTGTGGATGTAGATTGCATGACCATTGTATGGCGCAGTTCTTCCGGGGACGAAACAACGGGGAGAGGAAATGTCCAGCGTGCAAAGCGCCGTGGCCTGGAGATTTCTTCGTGGGTGAGAGGGCAGCTACACAGGGGCAGAGAAGGACGACAGGTGGCAGAAGGGCAAATGGTGGCAGGGGTCAGGTGTACGACGACGACGACGATGAGGAAGAGTAAGATGAGCGGCTTTATACGCAGAGCGCTGTCAGATTATGAGCACGAGCTGATCTAGGTCCTTCTGCGGGTCGCGGAGGTAACGATGGTGAGTAGAGATGTTCTTGATTGCAGACATCACTCGTATACTGACTCTGTCGAGTCCACGATGAACACCCTATATACCCGACCACTATGCACCAGACGAAAGATCAATAGAGATACGTAAAACATCAGATGCCGAACTTTTCCGGTCTAGAAGTGAATGCAAATTGTGGTTCCAACTTTTGGCTGCTCCTCCCTTTGGCTTCCTGTTTGTTATCCGTGAAATGCGCGTAGATTTTGTCTTTAGAAATTGGCGGATGTCGACGTGGTCTAGTGAACGCCGTTCGTAACCTTGCCATTCTTCACTCTCCTTTCACGGACAGCAGCAGCAAGGTCCTCAAGAACGGTGACGGTGCTATCCCAATCAATACAGGCGTCTGTAATCGAGACACCCTTCTTCAATCCACTTGGACCCTCGGGAGGCACTTTCTGGTTACCCTCGTTGATATTGGACTCGATCATGACGGCAACGATGCCAGTCTCGCCTTCACGGAGCTGGTCGGCGATGTCTTTGGCGACCAACGGTTGATTACGGTGATTCTTGTTCGAATTGCCTGAAGCTGTTAGCCTCCGCTTCCCAACAGTGTTGGGATATGCTTACCATGTGAACAGTCAACCATGAGGACCTCTGCCTGACCTTTCTTCCTCAGAGCTTCTCGCGCAGCCTTGATGCTGTCCTTGTCGAAGTTGGTACCCTTGGTTCCACCACGGAGAATGACAAAGCAATGTTCATTGCCGCTTGTTCGGGTAATTGCAGCCAGGCCTTGTTTTGTTACACCCATGAAGTGGTGTTTTGCGGCAGCAGCTCCAATGGCGTCGACCGCCACACCCAAACCACCATCTGTGCCATTCTTGAAGCCAATTGGGAACGACAAGCCAGATGCCAGCTCGCGATGCAATTGAGACTCTGTGGTTCGCGCACCAATCGCACCTAGTGAGATGAGGTCTGCGAGGAACTGTGGCGAAATGGTATCCAGCATCTCAGAGGCAATGGGCATGCCTTGAGACGTAAGGTCCACGAACAACTTGCGAGAGACACGGAGACCTTTGTTGATCTGGTAGCTCTCATCGATATCTGGGTCGTTGATCAAACCCTTCCACCCCACTGTTGTCCTGGGCTTCTCGAGGTAAGCGCGCATTATGATGGAGAGGTCTTTGTTCAGCTTTTCGGCCAGAGCCTTCAGACGCTGGCAGTACTCCTGTGCAGTGTCTGGATCGTGTATTGAGCAGGGGCCGACCATGACGAGGAGGCGATCATCTTTCTGGGTGATAATGTCAATGGCTTCGCGGCGACCACGGAGGACGGTTTCCTCTGCATTTGGAGGAATGGGGACTTCCTGGGCGAGCAGCGCCGGTTGAATCAGAGGATCGTAACCGAGAACTAGGAAAGTAGGTCAGTACTGCAGGTCTTGGTCATTGAGACTGTATACGAACCGCGTACATCGTCACTTGCGCCGGCAGCGTTCTTGTGGGCAGGCATGGTGGGCTTTGACTCAGCCATGGGATACGGCGGGTCAGGACTTCTTATAGCTGCAACTATGTCAGTGCGCCCTGCAGACGACATCGGAGGCCGTACTTAGGCACTGGGTAATCGGTAGGATTGACGGTGAGCTTACTACTTGGGCAGCTTTGTGACCACGTATTGGTGGGATAGCCTATGGAATCTGCAAGGTCAGATTGTGGCGCAACCGGGCTAATTGATCGAGTGTGCCTGGGGAGCCTTTGAGGGGGAGGTTGAGCAAGTCCGAAAGCGGCAGAATGGCAGAGAAAGTCAATTGAACATGGACTGATGTGTTGAAGAGTCACAAGGAAATTTTGACAACCCTGAAGTTCAAATTGTGGGGTGGTTCCCGCGCTGACCGCTTTCGATCCCACGCGTCTGGGAATCGCCAAGCACTCACCAACAACCTTATTTGCTATCGATAAGTCTACTATTACGGTGATCTCGAAAGCTTCACTACAGGGTTGTCTGTGTGTAGTTGCTTGCATAATAGTGGCGCACCTACCGAGTCGTTGTCGTGAAGGCTCACGGCCAGATTGTTCCGGCTGACAGACAAGATCAGCTCCCTTCTTCTGCGCAACCAAGGAGCTGTTCGAGGTGATCGCTCTTAGCTCGTCACTGCCGTTCTTGAAGCGCTTCAGCAGTCTTTACAGGCGCATTTCAGAGTAGATGTCACCTCCTGAAGTATTCTTGATATTTCGACTGTAGTATTCATCATAGACATGACACATTGAAACGACGTTCTTGGAACTTGGACAGATGACGTGCAAATTGCCTGTTGGATCACTTCACCCGTAGCGCCCACGAAGATGTTCTTCATGCAGGCGAACACGAGGTTCATGCTTATGCAGCTATATCTCTTCACTTTTGGTTCAACGCATCCACCTTACTAGTTTGTCCACGTTGCCCAGCCAAAACACTATCCCGGAAGCCTTCCCGAGGCTGCGATAAAGTGAAGATCTCCAGCCACAGCTGGCTCCTTTAAAGTCTAGCCAAACTTCTGCCTGCATGCAACGCGCCTTCATCTCCCAACGCACAAAAGCAACAACCGCCAATCCGAAAAATCCAAGCTCAGGTTACCATTAGCGACGGATCTGTGTGGCGTTCTGAAGCGTGCGGGCGCACGTCTCGTCGCAAAGACCCACCCGAGGCATCCTGCGACACGAAGCCCCTCGCGTCCCCTGAAAACAGCACCTGCACTTCGTTACAAGACGCCTGCACCTCACGGTTAGGCCGTCGTCCTCGAACCCCTCAATCTGCCTCCGGACATTTCTGGTTTCTACCTTCAGCCTGTGAAGCGTGTTGACCGCGCCCGTAAACATCGTCCTATAATCCAGTCACTACCAAACAATATCAAAGATGTTGGCGTTTCAAACGACGAAGCGTCCGAGAGAAGATGATTCCGATTCTGATTTCGACGACGATAGGCAACTAAAAGTACGTGTTTCCTTCCCGTCACAGCGGAATTATCAAACATCTAACAAGTTGCTACAGAGGTCACGGCCGTGGGCAATCCAAACAAACAATGGGCCGTCAAATTACTCTTCGCAATCCACATTACCGCTACGACCGTCGTTCACACCTTCACCAGATCAGCCAGTGCCCTCCTTAGAGGCCATGACGCCAGCAGAATCGGAACATAGCGAAGCAAATTCACCAGCATCCATTCAAGACGAACCGTTCTTCTTCTCGCCTCAGCATAACAGCATGGATGTGGACATGGACATGGAGGAAGATGACTTGGATATCATCGGCAGCCAGCCTCCAGACTCACCTATGGTGCCCTTCGGCCTACGCCCTGCGAAGCTCAATGCCGAGCTCTTTGCGCATTCTACTTTAAACGCCACGGCACGAATACCAACGCCCATTTATCCAACTTTCACAAGAGGAGGCATGGGCGCAGGTGGAATGGCTGGTCTTGGATATCCAAGCAGCGGCATGGCTGGCGGCATTAGCAACAAGGAGAGCAATCACCTCAGTGTTCCCACCAGCTTGTTTCTGCACCCTCCGCCTCCGCGGAAAGTACCTCAGACCGACCAGGACAGGTCTCGCCGTATGCCATCTCCAATCTCGGAGGATGAGGACATTCCGGATACGCCCACGGCGTTGACCCAGTCTCAGCTGTCGCGTCTTAGTGTGACGTCGCACAGCAATCCGTCGGATCAGATGGACATGGAAGACGGTCAGACCTCGGATTCGACTCCTCCGCCAGGCTTAGCAACCACACCGACGCGAGGCAGGAAGCGCAGCGGTGCATTCACGGGCAAAGGACGATTCAGCATGGGCTACAGGGACGACTGTGAGAAGTGCCGCTCCCGCATCCCTGGTCACTATTCTCACTTCCTGCCACAGTAATTGGTTAGGGTCTGGCTTTCTGATTCTCGTTAAGACTTTGGAGTTTACGGAAATGGACATACTTCGCTTATGCGCTTACATATTTCACGGCATCTGGACATGGGACTGCACGGGTTAGTGGTCCTTGTATTTACTATCAACGGCGTATCGCGAACACGGAAAACAGAACCAATCGTTGGTAATGGGCGGCTACGGACTTTTAGTGATGATTCGGAGTTTTGCTGGTCGGGCGTTCTGCGAGCGCTTCGACCACGACCATCCTACCAATGACTGTACAACTACCTGGCATCAGCGTCTAGCGACGCATAACATTAAATATCAATTGTTTATATCTTAAACATGTTTGCACATTGTCCTGCGCCTCACCGCTGCACATAATCTCAAGTACTCGTATTCTAGGATAGTCAACTCTGGTGACTGCTTTATGCATGAATTACACCCTGCACTGCTCATCTCGTCAACCCTCAGCTCCTTGAACCTTGCCTTTTCGCGGCAATCTTTCGATGGTCACGAAGCGGTGTGTTAGGCCTCTGGAAGTGAAAGGGTCGACTCGGATTATAATAGGTTGAAACTGTGCGCTCCGTCGCCATCGTGAAACGAAACGCCACCGGAGGAAGCGTGAAACCGCGCTCCAGGGACGAGAGATTGACAGAGGATCAGGGAGCCGAGTGGGAGAAGCAACCTCTATGGAGCACCCGAGGGATCTTTGTGACGGCAGAAGATAGGTAGTTGACGATGCTGGGTGATCGTGTGGCTTGCTAAGGACTACAGGTTGTGGGAACGGACTTGCTAGTAACTTGTAATTGTTTCGGAGCACTTTATATTCCAATTACTGCCTAAGTCGTTTCTCGCATGGCTATTATCGTGCTCCTACATGGCTCAACCAAATTATGGACGCATCTCATCACCAGTTTCCATGTCTCGGTTTTAATAGTCGACCCCGCCCACGAGGGTACGAGCAATCTGTGTCTTAGAAGCAATAGACGCCCCGTCTGCTTCTATCCCTCCAATGAACTGACTTCTCTCGTCCCATTTGCATAGGTATCGAAGTTCCATCTCACCAGTCCGCGTTCGCCCCAACCCCACAGTTCATCCTCGCCTCGGAACTCGATACTATGTAGCACCCCAGCACTTGGTAGATCGACTGGGTACAGATCCACCGTGTCAAACTCAGACCCAGCTAGCAGATCATCCTTCTTGTAGAATTGCCAACCACAGCCTTCAGTAAAGGCATAGTCACCGGGAACGTGATCATCGCAGCCTAACGAGTATTCACGGTCGAGCAAAGCACGCGAATCTATGGCCCACACTCTCACTGTCTTCCACGAAACAATAGCGATTCGGTAGGCTTTTGGTGAGACGGCGAGGAGCAGCCCCAAAGTGGACAGACTGAATAGATCAGGGACCCCGACTAGCCGTGCAGCATATGTATGTCGCAAGTGGTGATGGTCCTTCGTCATTGAGAACGGCTTACAGTGTGAAGGGTAGTGCACTGCTTTCATGATATACGCGCCTGATCTTGGTGGTAGGGACCAGTTGGTTGTTGTATTCGCATTGCTGAAGTGTCTCGAGACGACAAGCTCAAGTGCTGTGTTAACGCAAGATGGCGTACCGTCTCGATTGGGCAGCTCTTCAACCATGTGGTGGTGATGGTGGGCGATAGGAATGCCGATTAACGGCCGAATGAAGTCCTCGACGCCGTATGGAAGGTGAGTATCGCGGCGTTCTACTTGATCGCTGGCTCGTGATATCGATGGGAGGGTCCATTGCGGTACTGGGTAGGCTGTAGTATGAAGATGGACAGTCCTCCCCTTGATAACGACGCCACCAATGCGATCGGGCCGGCTTGGATGAGTAAATGAGGGGATGATAGGTGACTCTGACCTCGTCCGTCGCTCTGCAGCCTGTCAGCTTTTGTAGGCATGTATCACTGCCAGTGAGCGCGATGGCACGTAGTGGGCAATGACTGCACAGTTCTCGGAAACATTGTATTGAGTGCTGTGACTGATGTACCACAGTAACAGACTTACCTAGACTGATCTTGTCCTCCTCAGCGGTATAGATCGTCACGATATCAAACTCGGACTTAAGATTGCGGAAATTCCAAGCTATGACGGCTTCGCGCTGGTCGGATATTGCCAAGGACACTACTCGCTGGTGCGGGTTGCACTGGATATCCAATGCTTCGATTACCACAGGCCCAAACTTGGAGTCGAGCCTGAAGATCAGAAGTTTCATGAGCATAGGTGCATCGGGCTTTTTCAGCCGATACAAAACTCCCACACGAGGGCCAGGATGTCCTTCGATGAACAGCATAGAGGGGTCTGGAGTATAGGGAGCGACTTTGACTATCTCCAATTGCGACCCTTCCTCTTGAGCCGAAGGAAAGAACTGAGACACGTCAGGTGGAACGATGACATATCTCAGATTTGGTAGATACCGCTCCCTCGAAGCCGACTCCATGAAAAAGATTCTAACCAAATTGTCTTCCAGTATGACGTTGATAAACATCAGGCTTGAAAAAACCTGTGCAAAACCACGTGAAGTGTAAGTTTCGCTCCAATCCTCCTTAGGCCAGGACGTTCTGACGAGTAGGCTGTTCTTCCGGTCGACACGCTTGTTTTCGAACAGGTGGTCGAAAAGGTGAAGATCTGTCCTCCAATCTGATCCGTTCAGCAAGTGCTGCGAGGCGCGTTGACCAAACATCCTGAGTAATAAAGTCGTATCCAGTGTGCCATTCTGGACGACTATTCTAGTTCCTGGTATGCGGTCGAGATGATCTTTGAGTAGGCTGGTGGATGCGAGGGCATGTTCTCGGAAGATCTTACTAGTTTGCAGACAGTTGAAGAAAGACTGTGGATCGAGTGTATGGAGGATCTCCCTCACCAGCTCCGACGGCAGGCTGAGCAAGTGCATTGTTGATCGCCCACTTGAGCGACGAGAAGGCTACTGGGATAATGTGTTGCTGAGGTAGAAGCCCTTCAGTATCCTCTTTAGGGCTCTAGCTGACAATGTGTTGTTTGGTGGTCTTGAATAAGTCGAGACTGAGGGCTATTAGAAGCCGCTGCATAAGATGAATCTGGGTGAAGGTTAGGCAGAGAGGCTCATAACAGCTCGTGAAGCTTGGGCCACGACAAGACCCCGCAACACGCCTTCACGTGGGCGGCACTATACGGGGCTATTATGTCGCTACACCCGTCGTTGGAGAGGACGGTTTTTTTTTACAAGTGGCTCGAAAGTATTCGAGGTTCAACCTAAGCTAATCTTTTGCCCCAAAGCCGGTACCGTGGCGGGGTATCCAGCCGACAGCGACCCAAGTTGGGAAGTAGCTGGCCTGCTAATATGTCAACCCACGTGTCGTTACTTCTAAGATACCCTAAACGGGAAAAAATTTAAAAGGTTTAAAGTTAAGCTTAAGGGGACTCGATTTATATATTACAATTTTACTATTAATATAATAATGTGTCTGCTATAGCGGCCTGGCCTTCAGCGACCTAACGTAATTCTGAATGGCATTGAGACGAATGCAAGGCGGAGGGAATCATTTCCGCAATATTGGGGAATGGCATTTCATTATCACAAGGGGCCGCTTCGGAAGCGAATCGGGCGCTCGGCTTGATAGCAGGTTCTTGAGTAATCTTGGCCTAAAAAGTTGACTGCACGGTAAGCTTGAGCTACAACGGGAGCTTGCTAGCTTTTCAAATAGCATTTGTGTTTGTGAGGATTTTCGAATCAGAAGAGTAATGCTCAACGTCCCATGGGCCCAGATCGATAGGTGTAGACAAAAGTGCAAAGCTTTCGGGATGACCACCAACTTCAACATCGCGCAGCCATCAGTGGATAACGTTGGCATAAGAGTAACTTTAGTCCTGGGAAGGAGGTACAAATGGTATGGATAACTCGCTAGGAGCGCTTCATCCTTCAATCACCGCTTAGTTGGGATCCTACTTGACTATCGAGGCACCTACCCCCTGCCTATGTACCAGGGGAAAGATGTCACCATTCTTATCGGGTTCCGGGGCCGTGTCCAATACACGTTATCCCAACTACTATAGTAGTAAAACTCGCGTGCTAGGCTACCGGATTTGAAAACCGACCACGCTCACTAGGGTGCAAGGGCTCGGGAACGGCTCGAAGATGCGGTGAACACCAACGTAAGAGCGAATCATGTTACCTGAATGGCTTCGATGTGCAAATGAAAATGATCCTAGAACAAAAATAGAGTCAAAGTGCGGATGTGCCTGCCAATACCTCTCTTCAACATGTTCTAAGGCGTGGACGATCAAGCGTTGGATGCCGAAAGCATGCTTTTTAGCGCTGGACCAAAGATCTGCAGGGTCTGTTGAGCAGTCGACACACCACATGGCCTGATTCTTCTCATGTTCCTGAATTGCTAGCCTTGATTTTGTTCCTTGCTCTTGAATTAATTCTGCGATAGGCGTACCTATCCATGATAGCGGTGGCAGGGTATTGTCAGTTCGTCTGAGGAAGTCTCCATCCGCAGAGCAGAAGCGAGCTGTCGTTGAAGGCCGCACGTGGGCCGGTCTCGAATCTCACATCTCAAGTCGGGCTGCCGAAACCTGAATGCTCTGCCGCCGTCATTGCCAAGATATTGCGACATGCTAGAGCACGCATTGATCCCTTCACACCGATTGCTCATGCTATTTCCGATCCGCCTTTCCTCACTGAAGCATCCCGGCCCTCCCCTCTCCTTCATCATCTTTCCCGCCGCGCAGAGTGCAGCATCCGCCTTGCGGCTCACTCTACCCTATCACGTGCCTATCCAGGGTCTGACGCAGGGTCTTCGTCTTCGTTCTTACTAGCGACCTCGGAAGATTCTTGGCTTTCGACTTGATTTCCAACCATTCGCGACAGCTGGCGGACGCAAAAACGTGACTGAGGAGTTGCTACCGTATCCTAAGGTGTGGCTTGTGGCTCGCTCGGGTGCACTGCCCAGAGTGACATCATCCAGGTCGTTCTTTCTCTGCCCTTGCTCAACCTCGACACTTACACCACCGACAACCTTTAGTTTATGTGCTTATTTCCTATAACTCTACCTACCGGCTTCGCGCATCACGGTCGACGCAAAGCCTGACGATGTCTACGCCGGCACTCTCGCCCAGGATTCACGAAGCGTCATACGCCTCACATCCTCGATCATCCAGGCCTACCCCGATCTCCAGACCCAGCAACACACGCTCGAGCCCACTAGGCACTGTGCCTCCTCTTGCACCCCGCCGGATGAACGACTTAAAGACGCCCAACGTTGTCACCCACGACCCAAAGACCCCAAGCCCAAACTACTTTGGCCTGACAATAGATTCATCAGCAGACGTATTCTCGTCGAGTGCTGCGCAGCACATCCGTGGCAATTGGAGTCCACCATCGTCAAATGTGCGCTCAACAGCTGCTGCGTCGCCACGGATCATACCTGTCGACCAGAATCCAGAGTATGAGCAGTTCAGGCGCCAGTCAGAGAACAACAGAGGGTTTGCCCTGGGTACTTTCGGTGCCGCGCAGTCATCTGGCAGTGCACCGAAAGGGTCCTTCTTTCCGCCTATGAAAACACCACTATCGCCGAACTCTATGAAGACCCCTCCACTGACTTCCAGTGACACCAACAACGAGACCAAAGATGATGACGCAACGGCAAAACCTCGATCACCTAAACGGCTTCTGTCAACTGAGTCACCTCTATTTCCTGAACGTCCACGGCGAAACTCCCCTGCGAGCTTCACCGACACCGAGAACTTTGGGCGGACGGCTGAACTAGCTCGCTTTGTTGACGAGCGAATCGCTAGGCCATCTTTACCCCCGAGGAAATCAAACGTCCTTGGCATGTCTGGCCATCGAGCGGAAACCTTACCAGCAGACATTCAGGCAAGCAGCAAGACTGATGGCCCAACCCTTGCCACTCCACAACACGTGGTTAATATTCTAGAGTCTTCAGTCGAGGAGGTTCTGTTATTGGATCTGCGAGTATCTACGCAATATGCAAAAGGCCGCATAATAGGAGCGCTTAGTCTCTGCATCCCCACAACACTATTGAAACGGCCTTCCTTCAACGTGCAAAAGTTGGCGGAAACATTCAAGGTCGATGAAGAGAGGGAAAAATTCGAAAGGTGGAGAAGTAGCAAATGCATCATTGTCTACGACGCCAATTCATCCCAACTCAAGGACGCCACGACTTGTATAAACACCCTTAAGAAGTTCACTAGCGAGGGATGGACCGGCGGGTCCTACATCATTCGTGGTGGTCTCCAGGAGTTTGCAGTCAAGTTCCCATCGTGGATGTCGAACGACTCAACGGGATCTTCGCCGTCTAGTTCTCCAACCCTCTCGCTCGTTTCAGATCGACCTTCCGTCGCGCCAGTTATTGGTGGGTGTCCCATGCCGACTACCCAGAACGCGGCGAACCCATTCTTCGGCAACATTCGTCAGAACATGGATCTCATCGGCGGCGTAGGTCAACTCTCCATAAAACACCCTAGCACAATGACAGAGCAGATGGAGGATGATCTGCCATCTTGGTTGGGAAGAGCAGCAGCTGAGACGGACCATGGAAAACTTGTCTCCGACAAATTCCTACATATCGAGAAGCGTGAGCAGAAGCGAATGCAGGAGGCTTTATCTGGCAATGTCGTGTACGGCACTCCGGGTGGTTCGTCGCCATCAGGAAAAAGATTCCAGATTGCAGGTGTTGAGAAGGGCTCAAAGAACCGTTACAACAACATCTGGCCATACGAGCACTCTAGAGTCAAATTGCAAGGGGTCCCGGATGGAGGCTGCGATTATGTGAACGCGAACCACGCCAAAGCATCATGGTCCAACAAGCGTTACATCACTACCCAGGCTCCCTTGCCCACGACCTTTAACGACTTCTGGGATGTCATCTGGCAGCAGGATGCTCGAGTCATCGTCATGCTCACCGCGGAAAGCGAAGGTGGGCAGACCAAAGCGCACAACTACTGGACTGGTGGCCAGTACGGCCATCTATATCTTAGTCCTCTAGGCGAACGCCGCGCTTCTCTCGAACCATCACGTATTCACAACCGTCAACGAGACAGGCCAGCAATAGGCCAACGGAGGTCGACGAACCCGCCAAAACCAAACCTCGCAGCAAAGGAACAGAACACGCCGTCCCCAAGCTCCGAACAACCATTCGTCATCGTTCGAAAGTTCACTCTTGCGAATTCGAATGAGCCTTTTGAACGGTTACGCGAAATCACCCAACTCCAGTACTCAAGTTGGCCCGACTTTGGTGCCCCAGCTCACCCAGCCCATCTCCTTGGTCTCATCGAACAATGCGACGCCGTCGTCCGACAAGTAAACGGCACCTCAGCAGCCTCCCGCCCCGATCCACCAAACGGCCGTCCCGTCGTAGTCCACTGCTCAGCAGGCTGTGGTCGCACAGGCACATTCTGCACCGTCGACTCCGTCATCGACATGCTGAAGCGGCAACGACAAGCGCGGAACCAGCGCCAGAGCACACCGATGGAGCTCGACAAGTCGTCACCGCCGCCAGTCGGGAAGGGCAAAGATATGAGGACCGAAGGCCCGGAGGGCAATTGGGCAATGCATGATGAGTACGATTTGATCGAGAAGACGGTTGAGGACTTTAGACACCAGCGACTTAGTATGGTGCAGAGCTTAAGGCAGTATGTGCTCTGCTATGAGAGCGTGCTGGAATGGCTTGTTGAGCAGCAGCCGAAGAGTGCGTAGGAGGCACAATATCAACAGCAACAACAGCGCATACAAGATGGTGGAGTCCTTCGTGTTCCTTTGGTGTTGGTTTCTTTCGAGGGATGATTACTGGGTATGGATTCGTTGGAAAGGGAAATTTGGGATCGTTGAGGGGGAAGGGATGCAAATCAGCAACAGCAACGATAATGGTTTACGTATTCATTGGGAGGCGTCTCTTTCTTGTTTGTTTATTATACATTTGCACGACGGGGACTTTGCATTGGGACCTTTGGGAGTATGCGTTTAGCAGTCATAGCATGAAGAATCAATCATCCTGGCTTTCGCCACCCTGATTAAGCAGACTTTTCTTACATCACCGCGAATGTTAACGCTGAACAATGATGATGTTGTTCATGTATTTGTATCGATAATCGCCTTTCTTAAGGACGTGCTAATTCAATCGAACGCTATGCGCCTACTGCCTAGATCCAAACGCCAGGATATCATGCGAGTATGTGCTAACAAATGCAAATTCATGGTGATGCTAACGTTACATTTCCATTTTCTCGGTCATAGTCTCATGTGATTCTGAGCCATCATAGCATATCAGACCAAACCATCCCTTGCTGCTGCAAGTGCTCGTGGCAGCTGTGGGTGTTGGTTTATATGTCGAGGATGTCGAGGGCGGATCAGTGGGGTCGTTGCACCCTCCAAACCAACCTGGATGCTTGCAGTTCGAGATTGGTGTTGAAGTGGGTAGTGAGGTTGTTGTAGTGACAGTCGGTGCTGGTGCCGGCGTAGCAGAGGCCCGTGGTGAAGTCGTCGTCATTGTAGTTGTCGTAGGGTCCTTGCAGCCAAACCAACCAGGCGTCTTGCAACTACTCGTGGAGCTAGAGCTTGAAGATGTTGTTGTCGTTGTCGATGCTTCAGTCGTGCTTTCATCGAGACAGCCCCACCAGCCAGGGGTTTTGCAAGTCTCCGTCCTCGTCCTGGTACTCGTGCTTGTGCTCGTCGCGGGAATCTTGGTCGTCGTGCTTTCCGTACCGTTACTCTCGAAGAACTCCCATGGGTAGCAGTCTGTGCAGTTGACATACTGTTCGCAGCTGGCCGGCTTGTCGTACTTCTCAATGACATCTCTGATGACTTCGACGATCTTGTGCGTGCCAATCCCAACGCGCCAGCCGAGGTCGGCTACAGTATCGTAAACACACTTTGAGCCAGTATGGCATACGCTCTGCATCGCATAGCCGCCAAATGTACAACTACTAGAGGCTTTGTTGCACTGACCCATGTACACTGGATCAGCAGTATGTCCGAAGTGGTAGCCACCCGTCATCTTGCGTGTCTGCAAGGCGCCGATCTGGTGGCCTGGAGGCACTGGGAGACCAAGACGCGAGGCAGGCATGGCTTCGGGTACGGCCTCGAATGTCAATGTCGGGTGTCCGTAAGTCAGGCCCAAGAAGGACGACACTGAGCCTCCCAGAGAGTGACCTGCCATCCACACATCGGCGTTCGGGTAGAGCTCGGTTACGTTGCGGTAGAGATCTTGAGCGGCGTAGTAGTATCGGTTCTTGTCGCGAAGGGCGGTGACAAGGCATGTCGAGTTGCAGGTGTACGCTGAAGTCTGACAGTCGCAGACCTGTCTCCACAGATACTGCCCGCCTTGTCCACAGCAGCAGCTGAAGAACAGATTGTCGTTGACCTTGTCGTTCGTCGTCGTTTCTGAGCCATCAAAAACAGCCGGCGAGGTGCCTTTCAAGCCGATAACGATTGTCTGGTTCTCTGCGTCGGCGAAGATATGTCCTCGCAGGCCATCCGACTCCCACCCAAAGTCTTCCGTGTAGTTGAAGCCTCCCCCCACGTCCTCCCAGTCTCCAGTGTTTGGTTCCAGGATGTAGGCATTCGAGGCCATGCGCGCGAAGCTAAGCACAGTCTCCTTGTCGGACACATTAGGTCCTGGTATCTCGTCGACTGTCCAGTCATCCGCCGCCAGCTGTACGGCCTGCCCTCTCATCCTTCCCCAGTCTAGGATGCCATCTATAGTCCCCCAGCTTCTGTCCGCCAGTCGCTCGATGTGGACAACCTCTGCTCTGGCGCGCAACGGAGGAACGGGTTCTCGATCTAACGAGTGCGCGTCTTCTGCCATCCATATTGGAGCTTCTTTAGGCACATCGAGCTTCCGGTGAAGAGTGGGATACTTGTATGTCCCATGGTGGAATATGTGCCTGAGCGAGAAGTCCTTCGCTGGCGCTGTGTGAGGGTTCGGGGTTGCTGGTGGCGGGAGGATAGGCAGCTCTGCGGCGCGGGCTGCTGCTAGGAATCCAAGAAGAAGCGAGGCCGTGACACGGCTTGCAGAAGTACAGAAGCGTCGTCTGCGCATGTTGGCGAGCTAACAGTGTAACAAACAAAAGGAGGTGTTGTTGTTGTTGTTGTTGTTGTTGTTGTTGTTGTTGTTGTGGGAGAGTGCCTTGCAGGCCTTCTGTTGTTGATGTTGTCCATCCGCATGGTCAATGACGACGATCCACTGGAGCGCCCATGCGGCCCTTGTTCGTACACGCGGGCGGCTACGCCAATCTTGGAACAGCATCCCATCACCAGCGGAAGGCGCGATGCTCGATGAATTGCAAACCGTTGAACTCCAGGAGAACACAGCTCTCATCCACTGCCTTTGCGATCGATTCGGTATACCACTAGTTCCAGCGCAACTTCCGGCAGATCTGGCTACCTAAGGCTCCAGGCTCATTTCCAAAGCGCACTCCGCCGCATAAGGCAGATAGATCACCCGTGTCCCATCACCAACCTGTCTCGTGCACCTAGATGGCAGCTCACGACTATTGCCTTCTTCTTCAACACCATTGCTAGGACAGCACGATGGCTGAGCGACCAAACAACAGCCTCCAAACATCTACTTCTTTCACACGGCTAGAAGCCAAACAACGTAATCCCCAGTCCCGCAGCCGAGCGAGCACGCTTTCCGGACCTGTTCCAGACATCCTGGATCCTCTGAACCAGAAGATCGCCCCGGATGTCGATGGCGTACGGGAAGACGGGGACATATTTGCTACGCAGGAAGAAGAAGAAGAAGCGAACAACCATGATGAGCGGACAGCACCGGATAGCTTCGAGGAACTGCCTATCGAGATTCGCAGCTTGACCGAAAGGTACTGTAGCACACGTCGCCCTACGTCTCAGACATTAACCCATCAATCCCTAGGTTCCTCGAGTCTCTCAACGCCAAAGTCCACCCAAGCCCGCTGTCCGCCGATGCCCTCTCCGACCTCTTCCAAGACTTCTACACCCGCGCCTCCTCCCACATAAACACGCACATAGCCACGCTGTCTTCGCGATTAGGCCGGGAGAATGTGGCGTCGCAAGGCAAGAAGGGATCGAGTCCTGCCGGCAGTACAAAAGCAGGCTCCGTTGGCTCAAGGAAAGCAAGTGACAGTGTCGGCGAGCAGCAAATGCTCACTGCGTCAGAGCTCGTGGATCGAAAGAAGGCCAGACGACTCCTAGAGATCAAGAGGATCAACTTAGAGGAGGCGGTGGAACGGGCAGTATGCGAAAAGGTGTATGATAGGGTATGGAGGCATCGCAGTACAGATGACGAAGAGAGGGACCACAAACTCCGATCTCGCACTGCCGCGCTGTCTTTGGTGGGGATTGGTCTGAAGGAACTGCTGATGACGGCCGAAGAGCTGACGGAAGAAGAGCGACAAAAGACGAAAGAAAAAGAACCCGAGATTCGTGGCTGGCTGTCCAGCGCCCGAGACGACATTCGGAAGATGGACGATGACAAGTACCCACTAGGGAAGCTCCATCATCTGACTGCCGCACACAAGTCAATTGTAGAGGCATTGTCCAAGATCTTCCCCGCGTCTTCATCGGCAGACGAGATCCTCCCGACTTTAATCTACGCTTTGATCACCTCACCCCCGGAAACGATCAATGTCATAAGCAATCTAAATTTTATCCAGAGATTCCGAGGCTCCAGCAGAATGGATGGTGAAACAGCATACTGCCTAGTAAACCTCGAAGCTGCTGTCTCCTTCCTAGAAACAGTGGATCTATCGTCGTTAAGGGCAGAGGAAGCAAGTCGGCCTGAAAGGTCCAATTCGCGACCCTCAACTCCTAAGGGCGAGATCACGCCAATGCCTCTGGGCCTAGCACAAGCGCCAGATCTCACTCAAACACCTGCCACTCCAATCAAGGATGCGGCAGCTAAAGCACCCCCAAGTCCTGGCACGAAGGCACAACGTCGACTGAGCAATCTGATTCAGACTCACACAAACAGGATAGAAGCCGCTTCAGATGCTGTCCGCGACTCGATCCTTGACTCCGCTGACCAAGCATTGGATACTATCAACAACACCCTGGAAAACAGCTTCAAGTTCCTGTTCGGTCGCATGAAGGAACGAGATCCAAACAGTCCCGTGCAAGAGGAGCCTCAGCTTCCAAAAACACTCGGAGATGCCAGGAAGCTTGTAAACGAACCGAAGCACCTTGAAGTGATGGAGGACGACACAGGAAGCATCAGCGCCGCTAGCTCCGTCATTGGAGAGGAGCACCCAGAAGACAGCAAACCCAAAGACGCGGCTTCGAAAATGACAGACCTCTTCGGCGGCCGACGCCAGATGCGAGACCGCAGTGTGGACTCTACACAGTCGGGTGGTAGCGGCAAGCGTGTTGCGTTTAGTGCTTCTTCAAATGACGGCAAAGTTGGAGGGCTACTGTCCGTGAAGACCGAGCCGGTTCCCACCACAGGCAATTCTTCAGCTATCGATTCACTACGCAACATGGGGAGCAGCCTCAACCCTCTCAATCGATTTGCAGGAGTCAACTTACCTCGCTTCGGCCGCGCCGTCGGTAGTAACGCGAGTACACCCGGTCTCACATCGCCGACGACAGAGCAGAGCAAGGCTTTCCCTCCACCCTTACCACCCAAATCATCCTCGGGAGATGTTCCACTTGTAGATGACAAGGGGCAGCGAGCAATCGCAGCGTTGGAAAGCATGAAGAAGACGACTCCGCCGGTGAAGAAATTCTTGGAAGCGAAAGACGCGCAGGATCTGAAAGTAAAAGAAGTTGAAGAGTTGTTGCAGGAGTACCAGAGACTTGCAAGCGCAATGAGGCAAGCTATCAACTATTGATATCGTAGTTAAGATGCTTGGAAAGGGAGGTAAGTGGTGTTGCATATTTGCTTGGTGAACCGCTCGTATATATACTTCATCTCAGCGGACCGGACGGAGTTTTGTCTCTGTTCATCCAGAGCTTGTCTTTGTGATCAGATTATAGATTTTAGAATACTCCCGGGCATATAGAGAGCATGGCGCATTTGCTGCATTTAAAAACGGAGCGCATAGCTCACGAGTCGCATATAAATGTAGTAAACTCCCCCACAATTCACCTAGACAATCTTGATTTCCAAATAAATAGTCGTCTATGTAGGTCCCGATTCCGACCGGAACGGCTCCCAGAGTGTTTGCGCTAAACATGCGCACGGGCCATACTGCATGTAAACAATAACAACACCAGGTTTGACCTGCACGAAACCACACCCACTAACGACGCAGCACACATTTTGAGATTCTCGTCTAACCTTTTGACAATGGCCGAGCCACTCTTATCTCTCTCACCCGAGAAGGTGAATTCTATTACAACCCAGGACGACATCGACATCGACATCGACATCGACATGACATGGCACAATCCGCCCTCCTCTCCCTTCATCAGCCATGTTGAGGTTGAGGACCAAGAGAATGTCGCGCCGGCCGATACTATCGCACCGACTCCAATGAAGGCTGGTTTGAATCTCGAGGAGAATGTACCACAGTCGGCGTTCAAAATATCATCACCGAGCAAGAAACTTGGATTGCAAGACCGGACAAGCCCGCTGAAGAGGAGCCCGACGAAACACTTGTTGGATGATACGGAGGATATCACGTTTCGAAGCAGTGTGGAGAAACAAGAGAGCCCGAAGAAAGCCTCACCCGTCAAACAGACCGCTATGGAGCGCCCAGAATCAACGATGAGCAATCGTTCGCACAAGCATGCATCGCCCTCGAAGCTTTCGCGCCCTGGCTCAGTCGAACCGGTCGGTCGTTTATCAGATGCTCTCAATGGCCAGGCACCGGGCACCGAACTATCGTCCGAAAACCGCCCCTCCTCTTCCCATCAAGACTCAGCATTGCGTGAGAACGAAGGCTTGACGATCGCTATGAGAATACTAGAGGAGACGCGCAGCGAGAGTCACGAGAGCTCAAGCTCTACAACATACCAGACCCAGCAGGAATGGGTTGAGAGCGAGGACATCGGAGCCATTGACGATACCGAATTCAACCCTGACGGCCCAGATCTTACATCGATGACCTTTGATGATACCTGCTTCAGCACCTTTTCCGAGATGCCCAACCTGGATATGACTAAGTTTGCCGGATTGAAGAAGAGTCCCACTAAGCAAGGATTGTTTGATCAGGTAAGACAATACCGTCTGTAGACAGCATCAGCGTTCTAACATGGACACAGTCTACTCCCCGCGCTCGCCCTCAAATGACCCCATCAACGGTACGCCGTACTGAACGAACGCCCTCTCCAACACCTCGTCGCGGTCGCAAGGACAATGATACCACAAACCTTTTACTTGATTTCACGGCACAAATCGAAGCGTTTTCAGCGTCACGGCGCGGCTCTCCTACGCGAAGTGCCCGTCAATCACCTGTCAAGTCATCGACGGAGTCAAACCTACTTTCATTCATTCAAAACCAGCGCTCGCCCGCAAAGACCTCTTCAGTCGTTCCTGCAACACCAGGCGGTCAGAATCGTCAACTTCTCAATCTCCTGGACTTCGAACTCCCACCACCCCCGACGCCTCGGTCTGTGCCTACTGTCACTATCAGGGAGTTGGAAAGCTTGAAGAGCACACTTCAGTCCCAGATCTCTAGTCTCACGGCTAGCCTTTCAGGCAAGGACGCCGAAGTGGCGAGCTTAGGGAAAGCCGTGTCTGACGCTGAGCGAAGAGTCGGCGAAGCTCAGGAACAAGTCCGTGAAGAGCGAAGTGCTCGCGAGCATGCGGAAGCCCAGATGGCAGACTGGAAGAAGAAGGGCGAGGAGGTGCAGAAACTCTTACAAGACGTCCAGTCCGAGCTTGCACGAAACGATACCGAGCGAGAATCCCTTCTGGCCCGGCTAGCTGAAGCTGAGAAACGTGCGGAGGAGGCGGATCAGCGCACATCTGAGCTGGAGACCAAGGTCATTGAGGCTGAGAGCAAGAACGTTGATATGACTACTTTCATCAACCCAGACGAGTCGGAGGAGAACCGCAAGATCTACTCTGAAGGGGAGTGCCAAGCAGCCATCGCAGAGAAAGTCAACGAAGTTGCTAGGGATCTCCATTCCGCGTATAAAGCGAAGCACGAGAAGAAGATCAAGGCGCTCAAGGAGAACTACCAGAAGAAGGCTGATGAGCGCTGCAAGGAACTTCGCGTCCAGATCATCCGACTAGAGCGCCACGTGGAGGAGGCTGAGAAGAAGCGCGACGATACCTTCAGCAAGGTTCTGCCTGTCGAGTTCAGCAAGACCGACGGTGCATGCGACAAGTGTGGTCGGACCGACAAGCCCGCTGCTTCATCAACTGCCAGCAATGCAGACGACCTCAAACGTCTCGAGGAGCAGAAATCCGAGATCGAGAGCCTAAAAGCAAAACTTGCAGGTCTCCAGACCGAATTAAACAGCCTACGCAAGTCGGGCGAGGAGATGATGAAAGAGCTTGAAGCCGAGCGCGTAGAGAAGGGCGAGCTCGTCGCAGCAGCAGAACAGATGCTCTCTCTATGCGGCGAGAAAATGGAGGAGATGCAGCAAGAAGATCTCCGCCGGTCACAACTCGGTGGTGCACCACCAACGGCGCCTACCCCGAGCCAACCGCAGGCACGACCTGGCTCTGCTCTCGGACGTCCTGGCAGCGCTATGAGCGATAGACTAGGTGCTCTGGGAGGCGACAAGGCAAGTGGCATCGCTAAGCCGAGTGGGCTGAGAGCACCTGGTGGATTTGGCTTTCAAGGCGCACCTGCGTTGAGCAGGAGTACGAGTGGCGGGAAAAGCAGGCTGTTGACGAATCTTGAGCGGATGGGTGCTGGGCGTGGAGGGGAGTAGACAGCGCTGAAAATCTTGTTGATACCTGTATGTTGGCGTTTCCGGGATGGCTTATGGGTAGGATGTGTTGATCTCTTAGATTGTATACTCTTGGCTTCGATAGCTGGCCTTTTTGTTGGATAAATCAAAATATTTTCTACCTCCTGTAGGACTCCCGCAAGCGTTTAGCACCATGTTTCATTTTTTGAAGAATGCAGCGAGTCTACAGATACAAGTACACAGAACAGGATAAGGTAGTAAGGACTACTAAGAATGAAGGCTCGGATGGACGCCATGGAAATGCAACGCTGGACAAGGCAAAACTTATGAAAAGATGATAGAAAGACGATGAAAACCGTAGGTGTGCAAAACGCCTCCAGCAATGAAAAGACAAAGTAGGAGCAAAATCAACAAACCAATCTTATACAAGCAGTATACAAACCACCATCGCTAATCAACACGACGAACCATAAACGGCCCTTCCGTACCGATCCGGCATACAGCACCCCAGACCTTCAGTTCAAACAAACTGATCCCGCTGATCGCAGATCCCATTCATCCACTTCCGGCTACAACTCGACCCTGAGCTCCGATTCGCCCTCTGCCGCTTCTTCCGCATCTCCATAGCCATGGCTTCCTGCAGCGTTGGCCATTCGACTGCGCTCGCGCTCGCACTTGCTGTCTCCTCTACACCCTTGATCTCTGTCGGACACTGGACCTCTTTCGGGAAGCAATCCAGCGCGGGTGCCATCCAGGTATTGGAACGCGCGGAGTCTGGCTGCGCGGGCAGGAAGTCGGGTGTTGGTGGTGGACTGGGGAGCGCTGCTGATAGTGGGCCGACGGGCGAGATTGGAGATCGGAAAATGGAGGTGGGGGAGAGGAGTTGTGAGGGCGTGACGACTATGGAGCCAGAGTCGCTAGCAGACGACGACTTTGATGCTGCTGAGAGGACTTCTTCGAATTTGTCGAAGTCGCTGATGGACAGGGGGCTGGGGACTGTGGGCTTGCCGTAGCGTTCGGATGGGGTAAGAAGGAGCCACTCGTCTTCTTCATCTTCGTCTTCGTCGCGGGTCAGGCCGAGATCTTCGAAACCGGAACTTGTGCTGCTGGGCGTGAGGAGGATGGAATCCATGTCCGACTCTGTGAATTCGGCTTTGCTTGTATCCTCTATCGACTCTTCGACTTGAGGAGTCGTAGGTTGCTCCGGCGTGTTAACCTGCCCACTTGCGCCAAGTTGAACCTCTCTATGCGTTGGATTATGCGCAGTGCACCAGCAGGGGTTTGCGTGCCCTAATTTGAGGAAGTCATCGATTTCTTGTTGTGCTTCCGGCCTCACGCAAGGAAAGGATCTTAACTTGCATCTTGGAAGATCAGCTGGAGAAGTTGGCTCTGTCAATGCCAGAGAAGCATCCGGTCTTGGGATAATGGGCGGACAAGCTGGCTTGGCTGGCAGAGGTGACAGAGAGAGCGGCGACTCCGGAGTCACAGCATCTGACCATTCCAGAGGTGACCATTTCTGAACGGCCGAACTATCACTAGCGGCGGGTAGAATACGAGGAGGAAGCGGTGGGGGTGTGCGTACAGATTTAGTTGGTGGACTGTGTGGTGTAGACACGATAGACGGCGAAGAAGCTGTAGACTGTAGTGAAGATGTCGCAGGCGATGTAGTCAGTGTAGGTATTGCAGCCAACGAGGGAGTAATGGGTAATGGAGAGGCCGGAGATATGACGGGCGATGAGGTTGCTGTACGCGAAGATTCGGAAGTTGAGGGCGCTTGGGCAGACGAAGCAGGCTCTCGATTAGCTACTCTTGCACTAAGACGCATCTCCGAGCAAGGCAAGGCCTTCTTTCGTGCTTCAAGTGCACGGCAAGCTGCTGAAGCCGCTGCAATTTGCGCGGTGGTTGACGAAGGATTGGCGAGTAGCAGCAGCTTTCGCGGAGGACTGGCTTTCGTAGGGGCAGGCGCCGAAAGACGCGGAGAAGCAGGGCGAGGGATAGAGTCTGGCGTCGCAAGAAAGGCTGACAGCGGGAAGAATCGTGACTCCTTTCGTTTGTACTTAGTCAACTCTTGAGCCATGGTACGATCATCCGTTCCACTCAGGGCACGTTTGGGTGGTTCTGGAAAGGAGTCTTTGACCTCATCCACACCCTTCATCTCAGTGTTTGTCGGTATAGGTGGAATGGCATCGGAATTCGGTCGAAATTGAGGCATCCAATGGTGTCTGACATCCTCAGCGGAACGTCTGGCCCGGACATGCTGCTCTACAATCTGAACGTCACTAGCAGCTGAGTTGTTGCTATTCAGCGAGAGTGCAGCGACTCGTTGGCATAGATCTTCGATGCTTTCGTTCCCAAAGCGATGAATCGTGTCTGGCTCTCGCTTGTCGTACTTGATCTTGGTGTTCTTTCCGCCACGCCTTCCACGCCTTCGAGCGTTGCTCTTTGATGTCTGTATAAAGTCGAAAGCCCATTTCGTTTGACTTGGGTGCTGGTCCAGCTCTGCGAGTATACTGAAACGGTTGCCTATTGAGAAATCAGCAAGCGCTTGAGGATATACAGATATGGTCATGCTCTCACGAGTAGGGGCGAATTCTTGCTTCTGTGAGCACGTCTCCCGTTGGCCGGTGGGTTTCCTCTTAGTCGAATCCCGTACTGGACAATCTCGGCACCTGTTGTCCTTCAGTAACCGCGGTGGTGGAGGTCGCTGTCTAGCAGCGTTTCTTTCATAGCCAATAGGGCGAATCTGCCCATGGGTCATGGTCCTGGTGTCTGGTTGACGGAGCACTATCTAGGGTTTCGTAGGGATACCAATGAGAGTACAGAGCGTGTAGGATGTTGTAGCGTGAGGATAACGAGGAGTGACGCGAGGAGCATGCTAATGGGCAAGTAAACATCGTGTCAGAGGACTCGCGCCACGTGTTGATGTCCAAATTGACCAAGTGAGAAGGAGTCAAAGATTGATGAAGGGCAGAGACTGGAAGCGACTAAGGAGAAACGGAAGGTGAGAAGTGGTAGTCTACGTGTAGAAAGGTTGAACTGGATGAGGTATGACGAGGCATGATGGAGCACCAAGCCGTCATGCTCGGTCGCAGTCATACTGTGCGTTGGCAGATGCTGAACTGATCGCTCTTGGAGAGATTCGAGATCATATCAGCTCGCGCTTCGTTTTCGACCGAGGAGGACGCGACTGCCTCATTGTAAGATGTGGACAGGATGTGCCTTCCCAAACTGTCCGTATCTTCTTCTACACGCCAGGCGTGCACGCTGACTGTTTCGACATGTGTAAACCCACGTTGTCACCCGTAGCAAGCTGCGATTCCAGCATGTTGACGCGTGCACAAAGATGGATCCAACACGGAGAAGTGAACCAGCGTAACATGTACAAAGTACTTGACCGTCTCCACAAGATGGTGCAACCGTCTCTCAGCTGTGCCGCACTGACAGAGTCCCGATGTCAGGAAATATAATTCATCGTGTCTTGAACAATACCCGCAGTCCAGCATCGGGTTGTAGTGGGCACGATGCGGCGTTCATGCAGCTATGACGATAGCGCACAGGCCAGCAGGAAGATCAATTCTCTTCCCCACATCAGACATTGACCTGCTAACTCCACCAACCCGCAGCTGTTTGGTCAGCGCATCTCTGCACTCTTCGCCTCTCCAACCCCTCCAGGCGCTCCAGGATAATTGTCAACTGCCCTCCCAGCACAATTATCTTGGAGCCGCTGTGACGCCTGCGCTCCCCCACCAGCTCTTGCCCGCCATGTCTCCCAACGGCTCCGATACCGCCAACCCAGCTGCTGCAAAGGCCCGGCGAAATCGTTCTCGCATAGTACCCGCGGTCCCGCTGGCTCTCTCGAGAGCACCACCGTCCGCCCGGCCCATAACGCCAGAGCATACTGAGCATACTGCAACGGAGAACGAGCCGGTGACTCAGCATGCCGTGGAGCCGCCAGAAACGGCACACAACGAGGTTGAGGACGCGCCCGATGCTCCTCTTACCCCGGACTCCAAGGCATCTGGAGGCAACTACCGTCTAGGCGAGAAGACACCCGCAAGCTCGGTGGCTGACATTCGAGACGAGCTTGAGGAGGTATCGGATACCCGAGGTCTGTCCACTTCCCAGCATCGCCGTGCTTTTTGGTCTGGTTGGTAAGCTAATACGGTCATACAGATGTCGAAGCAGTCGAACGCGAGACAGACCCAGACGATACGGCCCACGACCCAATTGTCGCTTCAGTAGCCATGGGGGTGAACGGTCACCAAAGCGCTCCAAGTTCGCCTGCCCAGCAACCGCCGCATTCTCACACCTCCGACGAAGTGGCTACCGGTACAACTGAGCACGACAGGTCCGAACCTGCTTTCCAGTCTTCTCAAAAGCATGCGCCGCTCCATCGTCCTCAGCCAAGCTTGGAAGGCATTGTCTTTGGTGCCGCACAGGCTTCGCCAGTCATACCATCCACACCGCAAGACCCTGAACCTGATGTTCTCTTGCTCCGCCAGCCATTGCAGCCGAATGCGCCCGGATTCGCACCGTCGCAATTCGCTGCACCATTCTACCCAGGCCACTCGCACCATCCGTCTGACCCTGCGGCTCCGTGGTTGCAGCCTTCCTATTCTATGCCACCGCCTGACGCTCTGTTTGGACACATCACGCCCTCGTTTCCATCATCTGTAGAGTACCAACCACCCCTTCCGAGCCAGGTCTCTCAGCACGGTACTCCAATCGCGGCAAGTGACGTCCAGACACCCCGGTCCCATTCCCAGTCTCCTACCAAGTCGCAGTTCAGTGGCACAAAGCATAGCTCAGATTACGATGAGGAGGGCCGCAAACCATTATTTCAGAATGGAGCAGTCCAGGTCATAGATCCCAAACTCGGTACCTCTCCTTTCGAGCTAGCAGCGTATCTGTCTGCACAATTCGGTAATCCAGAGTTCGCCGATTACATCCTGCAGATTCACTCAGAGCGCTCCTTGCTTCTATCTATGCCTGTCCACGGTATAGTGGTGGCACGTAGTCGAACCATCTACTCAGCTATACAGAGGCAGGCGCCCGCCTATCGTTCCAAGGATTCACGGACGCTCCTCGACGTTTCCTCCAAGGACAAGCTGGTCTCTCCCGAGGCCCTCACAGAGGCCGTCAAGATTCTCTACGGTGCGCCGTTGTTGGCTGTGGATAATTTTCTGTATGGATTGAGACATGTGAACTTTGACGGAGAGGGTGGTCCAACGTACCACGAAGCTCGCAAGCGGACTGCCCAAGCTATCAGTTATGCAGCAGCGGGCAACGTCCTCCAGTTGCATCATATGCAGTCTCGTGGCCTTGAAATCGTGAGAGCTCTCTTGCGATGGGATACGTTTGATCTAGTCCTCCAGTCCGGCTTGGAAGGAGTAATTCCGCACTCACAGGAAGCGCACTTACCGGTTCAGAATGGAGGAGCATCGTCCCGGTCGCCAGCAGTGGACCGTAGCCCCTACGCGCCGGCTTTCATTCACGATGCGCTTGACTTCGTAGCCTACAACTTTCCCGCGGATTTCAACCTATACACCATCGCTCCTGAATTAGCACAGAACCCAAGACTGCCCACTCTCGTTGAGTACCCTACCTCCAGACACAACCCGCGACTGAGCAGGATACGGTTTGGTGACGTTCCCACAGAAGAGCCAGGCTTTGCAAGCAGAATACTTTCCAGTCTTCTTTTGTCCGTCCACTCGAACGTACTCCAGCAAATCTTCAACCATCCTGCATTGGCAAACCGCGTTGGCTGGACTCGCATTGCAAATATAATGCGTTCTGTCGTCGACGAGCGCGAGAATAGACGCGAGAAGGTGCGAAAGAGCTACCCCAGGACTTCGTCTGGCGGGCAGGTTCCCAAGTCGCTCCTCGAGAACCTAAACTGGGAAGAACGCCTAGAACAGTCTTCCGAGTACCCCTCTGGCTACAAAATTTCCGAGACGCGTCTGACCGACTGAATTTGACGCCTTCTGATATTCTCTGACCTTTTTCCTTTCTCGATGCACTTCTCCAAAATGTACACGATCAATTTTGGTGATCTTTCGATGGCTTGATATGGGTGGAACCAGGTTTTGATTATTTCGAAGGCGAAAATGTTACCTTCCGAGGTACGGCTTTTCATGATTGTACTGCATAGCGAGCGTCATGAGGCGTTGCATAGGCGTCTTACCTCTTACTCCTTTCTTTGGTCAGCTACAGCGATTTTCTTCAGGGCCAAAACCAAAAAGCACGTTAACGACACTGCATACCCCTTTTCGCAATCCAGCATCAACCCTATCACGACATGTGGCATGGCTTTACTGTATCATCAATTTCTTGGAGGCTTTTCGTAATCTTTCTCTTCGCATACCGGACGGAGCTTAAGTCTCTCGGCCGGTCGATTGTCAGCATCTCGCGAGTTGAGTAAACCTAGGGGTCTCCGCCTCGCTCTCGTTTCCACAAACATCTCGGAGGTTTCCAAAGGTTCAGCTCGGAGAAAACGATGATCTTCGTAGATAGCATCTCCAAATGGAGTCCCCAAACCCTTAGAGCATAATTCATTGGGTCCTTATATTTGCACCTCGTTCTCCGACTCGCTCCTCCGACATGTCCGTATCCCTCCAAAACCATTCATCCTCTCTGTCGTCGCCAAGACCGCGGAGGGGACCCGTCCATCTTTCCCCTTCTCAGAGCGTTAAATTACTGCAAGAGGCTAGAGGTCTGGTGTCTAGCACGTTTTCTGCGGGTTCACGTGCGTCACGGCGTTGTATCAACGCATCACCAAGCTGTTTTCTTTAATCCCGCTCTTTTAAATCCGCGGTGTGCTCCGGTGGGCAACCTCCCTCGCTTGGCCGGGTGATCGGCTATTAGGGTTCGATGAGGCATGGCTCAACAATGGCAGGGCCTTGCTCGGACTTATTGAAGTGCGAGATGTGGAGGATGCTGGGGGCGGCCTGGGAGCGGACTGGGACATTATTAATGGTGTGTGCCGCTTTTTTGGTGTAGTTGGAAGATTTACATATCGGATATATCTCTTGGCTCCTTGTCCGTTTTTGCGCCGTCCAGATCAGATTACTCTTTTTGTTTATACGTTTAGTCTTCATACCTGTATTACTTACTTTACTAGGATCTTTTGTACTGTATTGTACTACCGAATCGGCGCTCCCAGCTCCAGGGTGACACGTGCGGCCGACGAGACATTGGCTGACGCGCTGACGACATGGCGCGTGCGGAGACTTTCAACAACGACATTTATCCCAACCTCAAGAATGCGCAGAGAGCTTCGGATGTGCCTTCGACGGCGTTTGATGAGAAACTTGATGAGCAGCCTTCGTTGAGCTCGGAAGGATCGATACGGAGCGATGCGCAGGAAGAGATAGCTGAGGAGAAGGGCGAAAGGGGAGATGGCGAGGAACACGTGACGGCGGCGCAAGAAGATGGACAGAGAGAGGAGCTGGAACCGGTGAAGAGCAAGCAGCCGAGTGTGAATAACGTGTCGAGTATACCGGATGGAGGGCTGTGGGCTTGGTTGCAGGTTTTGGGGGCGTTCTTCTTGTTCTTCAATTCTTGGTGAGTGCATCTTTATCAAAACGATGAAGACGAAAGACTTTTGACTAATCGCGATTCAGGGGCGTCATCAATACTTTCGGATCATATCAGGCGTACTATGAGACCGATCTTCTCCCAGATTCAACGCCATCCGCTATATCTTGGATAGGTTCCATCCAAGCGTTTCTTCTCCTCCTCGTCGGAGCTGTAACTGGCCCTGTTTACGATGCTGGCTATTTCCGCTCTCTACTCATAGTTGGATCATTCCTGCTAGTCTTCGGCCAGATGATGCTAAGCTTGTGCCACGAGTACTGGCAAGTCCTCCTCGCGCAAGCGTTCTGCATAGGCATCGGTTGCGGAGCGCTCTTCATCCCAAGTGTCGCTATCCTCAGCACTTACTTCACGACGAAGATAGCGACGGCTGTCGGTATCGCTGCTGCTGGGAGCTCTCTGGGCGGCGTCATCTATCCGATCATGTTCCACAAGCTCCTTCCCCAGGTCGGGTTTGGCTGGACCACGAGGATCATCGGGTTTATGATTTTGGGGACGATGTTGATTCCAAACGCGGTGATGCGCGTCCGCGTCTTGCCTCCGAAGAAGCGTGCGCTGCTCGATCTCCGCGCTTTCTGTAATCCAGCTTACTCTCTGGATTGCTTCGGCTTCTTCATCGGGTTCATGGGTCTCTACATGCCGTTCTTCTACGCCCAGGTCTATGCCTTGACCGACCACCTTACGAATCCTAATCTGGCGTTCTACCTCCTAGCCATCATGAACAGCACTTCTGTCTTCGGCCGAATCATCCCAAACTTTCTGGCCGACAAACTTGGTCCCTTCAACGTCGTCATTCCCTGTACTTTAATGTCAGGGGTCCTCTGTCTCTGCTTTGTAGCCGTCAAATCCTCAGCCGGTATCATCGTCCTCATGGGCTTCTACGGTTTCTTCTCCGGCTCCTTTGTTTCTTTACCACCTACCATCATTGTCCATCTGTCCCTCGACGCGCGCGACAAGATTGGGACACGGCTCGGTCAGAGCTTTGGAGTCATTGCACTGGGTCTGTTGATCGGGACGCCAATTGGAGGCACGATTTTGGATAACAGCGGGTTTAATTCTGTATGGATATTTGGCGGTGTGTTGTTACTTGCGAGTTCGGTCATAATTTGGGGAGCGAGGGTGTGTTATAAGGGGTGGGGGTTGACTACAAAAGCATAACTTTTGAGGGTAGCGTTTGCATTGCATAGGCGTTGGTATCGGGCGCACGCATATAACAGCGAAGTTTCGTATAAAGCATTTGCATTTAAGGGACTCAAAGCCTGGCTATGACAAGAGAAAATCCCCCATCTTCTGGGCCGGGCTAATAATGGTATGGATTACAATTACCTTGATACACGTCCCCTTGACAGCGTTGTCCTATGCTCTCAATGGCACGGGAAGTTTCTCAACATTAATATCAAGTGAGTCACTGATTGGAGAGCGAAAGAGGTCACGGCACCGCACAACATCTCAGTAGCGTTTACAGTAGTTAACTGATGTCTTTCGATTTGCATGTCCATCTTCATTGCTGAAATGAAGCGCTAAACACAAGATTCTAACTCCGTGATATGCCCTTCCAAACTCCGTTTTGCTCGTGATGAGCTCATAAAAGACATGGGCTTAGAGCCCGCATTCTATGCTCTGCTACGCATCGCCCGCATTTGTTCCCTCTCGGCCGCGTTGTATCTGTCGTATTCGTCAGCCCCCGATAGGGCGTTACTTTGAGTCGCATTACGAGGTGTAAAAGAAACTTTGACTTCGTCGGAAACAGAAATGAAAATGGGCTTCGGCCACCGAAGAGTTTGAGCGCAGAACTAGACTCGTCGTGCATTACGCTCCTGACGCTCGCGCTCAGTGACTGCCCGCTGAGCTTCCACGTCGCGTGGACGCTGCCTGTTCTGGGACCTCTCATTCATCTTCTGGCGCAACTCCATGTGGCCTGCGCCCGGTACGTACTTTAGGAGTTTCTCGATCAGGTCGACGTGTGTGAGGATCATGCGGCGGCAACAGTAGCGCTGGAGACCGATTTGGGTGAGGGCTTCGCTACAATAGTGAGTTGGTTAGAGTCTGTCGAAGTTGGGGAGATGTGGATGGAGTGCTGTAATTATACCCATCAGGTGTGCCTTCATCGATCAGCTTGAGGTAGCGCTCCCAGAGGTCGCCGGTAACCTGAAAGAATGTCAGTCTGCGATGTCGAGCTCCAAGGTCTGGCGCATGCAGTACCTTGCCGCAGGAGAAGCAGCGGATGGGGACGATCATGTTGGTGGATTCTGCGCTGAGTATGTGTCTTCGAAGAGCGGGCGACCAGCTTGTACGCGTACTTGGAATACGAAAGCAGCGTGAATGCCCAGAATCGAGGACGGGCGTTCGCGATGCTGTCAAAGAATTTGGCGGGACCTTGAACTGGAGCAGAACCGAGGTTTCGCCGGCGGTGTGGAGCTCGGGCCAAGTCGAAATTATTTTCGAAAAGTTCGGGAGTGACGACCCGCAGGTTTGCGACTTCCGCTTCGAAGCCTTCACGCCCAATCGCCTCGATTCTGGACTGGAGTAATGGCAGATGGTTCCAAATCGTCGCAGCTGAAGAGAAAGAGGGAGGAGGAGGAGTCACTGAGGAAGAAAGCGAAGAAGTCGAGAAAGAGCAACGCGGGGTCAGAGGAAGTAAATGGCGAGGTCACTCAAGAGGAAGCGACGACTCCAGTGAGAGAGGTAATTGCCCATGCGGCTGGGAAAGCAGTGCCAGAAGTTCCTTCTGTACATGAACCATCGGCTACTCCGCAATCATCTCGCAAAGGGAAGAAGCAGAAAATTCCCTCCAACACCGACCTCGAAACCACTCCAAACGCCCCAATCGTCAACGGAACCGATGAACATACTGGATCGAAGTCAGGTGGAAACAAGAAAAGGAAATCGGCAAAACCTAGTGAGGAAGTGAGGGACGAAGCAAAGCACTCGGCGCCCGTGCCGCAGTCAAGAAAACATGATAAGAGCGAGGTACAACCAGATGTTAAGGCCGAAATCGCAAATGTCGCTTCCCACGAAACACAACAGGCTTCGGAAAAGTCCAAGAAGAAGAAGAAGAAAGACAAGCGGGAGAAGAAGCACAGATCGAAGACCTCCAACCAGTGGCAGGTTGGACCACCAATTGGAGGCTGGTTTCTGCCTCAAGATCCTGTCTTCTCTCACGACGAGAAGCACATATTTCTTGCGAATAGCACGTCAGTTCAGATCTATGCCACAGATAGCTCGCTCCTTATGAACACGCTTCCTGGGCGTTCTGGAAGCATAGCAGCATTCGCGTTGTCTGCCACACGCCCAAACAACATCTACGTCGCCAATTCAGAAGGCATCATCACAATATGGGACTGGACCAACGCTTCAAAGGTTGCTAGCTGGGCTATTGAAGCAAACGTTCGGAGCATGAAAGTCGTCCCGGCACAAGCGGATACCAACCAGGACCTCGTTTACTCCTATGAAAGCGGCAAAAAACATATCATCAACGTTCATGCGTTACGAACCAAACATGATGAAGCGCCAACAGAGTTGCAAAAGATATTCGAGACGGCCGCTGCCGTTGTGGATTTCCAAATATTGCTGGAGGGCAGAATAGTGTTTGTGGCATGTCAAACCGCTGTCTTCGTTGGCAAGCGCCGGAACAAGAGTAAGACTACATTGCAGGACCTTGAATATACCTGGAGGGAATTCCGTACGACCAAGCCTGTTACAACTTTCAATTCATTTGTTCGGCCTTCACAGTCGTCAACAAAGGCCAGAGGCTCCCAACAAGCTCCAAGAGATCACCTTGATCTTGCTATCGGCGACAGCGAAGGCGTGATACATCTGTTCGAAGACATCCTATCGTCCTTTGCCAGCATCGAGCAAGGTCAGAAGAAATCACAGAAAACGGATGTCAACGTTGAAGGGTTAAAGCCCAAGCGGCTCCACTGGCACAGGGAAGCTGTGGGGTCAGTCAAGTGGTCGCAAGATGGTACGTACCTTTCGTTGATTCGACAGACGGGTGACTAATTCGCTCAGGAAACTACCTAATATCGGGAGGTGGAGAGACCGTCCTAGTTATCTGGCAACTCTCGACAGGGAAACAACAAACCTTACCACACCTGACTGCAGCCATCGAGAGCATTGTAGTATCACCGGTCGGATCTTCGTACTCTGTGTCCTTGGCAAACAATTCTGTAGTCGTGTTATCAACGACAGAGCTGCAGGCGAAAACGAGTGTCGTCGGTACTCAGTCGCGACGAGTCGATCCGGAACAGCTTCCACGCGAGTCAAAACCAGGTGATTCCTCCTTCAACGTCTTCGCTCAAGTGCCCATGGCTGTCGATATGAAGAATCCGAACCTGGTTATGTTCTCCGTGCCTTCTTCTCAACCACGACACCAGCGCGGACGATGGCCAGCTCCCGAACCCTACCTTCAAACATTCGATGTTTCCACGCAACGAACCATTTCAAGACAAGCCTTGACCAGAAATAATGCCACAGATCCCAACGTAGGGCCTGACAAAATGAAGATCTTCGAGCCCAGTGTCAAGTTTCTTCAAATCAGCAGAGACGGTCACTGGCTAGCTACAGTGGATGAGTGGACGCCGCCGCACTCAGACATGGGATACCTAGATGAAGGCATTCCCGAGTTTCAAGATGAAGAACGCTCGTTCAGACGGGAAACGTATCTCAAGTTCTGGAAACGTGACGACAATAGTAGTGCTTGGACATTGGAGACGAGGATAGGTGCGCCTCATTTCTTCGAAGCCGTCGGAGCTAGTGCGCGTGTACTTGACTTGATGTCCAACCCTACAGGGACAGGGTTCGCAACGGTTGGCGAAGACCGCTATGTGCGCATTTGGGGTCCTAAGACAAGAACAAGGGACGGCATCACAGTTCGCGCAGCTAATAACGAAGAAGGACTCATCAACTGGTCTCTCGATCAAGCCACCGAACTCAGCAGCATACCCATCCTGGATCCTGCATTGGGAAGCGAAGCTACAACCTCTCCCCACAACGCTCGGTTGGCATACTCGGCGGACGGTTCCGTCCTCGCCGTTGCGGTCTCATGGCCTACAGAGTCAGACTCTGGAGTTCTTCACCTCATTGACGCCGCAACGGGGATCCTTCGACGGTCTATCACTGAAATTAGCGTGTCTGCACTCTGCTGCCTGGGCATGGTCGATCGGTTCCTCATCATCATCGCCGACTCTATCAACGTGTGGGACATAGTTACCGATGAGCTTGTATACAGCACGCCAATGGAGACACCTGGTATCAATCGAAGCGAGCGAATCTCGCTCGTCAGGCTAGCCGTCAACAGCACCGATGGTACCTTTGCGGTTTCTTGCCCTCATTTCCAGCCAAATGAGACTTCAAAATTTCGGACGATGCGTCAGTACATGAAGGTTTCATCGAAGGTGGTCATATACGACCCTCACCAGTCCCGTCCTCGGTGGTCTCTAAATATACCTGGCATTCTTCTATCACTTGTTGCTGCCAATGGTAGCAGAGCCTACGTTGCCTTAGATTCGTCTTCCTCGATTCATATCCTCAATCCAAAGACGAGCGCTTTACAGCTCGTTACACCCCCTCCGGAGTCGGAAGATGACCTTATTGAAGCACGTATAAAATCACAACAAATCGAAGAAGACGATGAAGAAAATGAGCCACGATTGTCGGAGGCAGGTGCATTCGCTGCTGCCAAGCATACATTTGAAGAATTGGACAACGACAAGCCAGTCGTAAGACCAGAACAGCTTCAACAGATATTCGACGTCGGTCCTTCACACGCCTTGCCTTCAGTCAAGGATATGTTGAATGCCGTCGTAGATTTGTACGCTAGAAAACCGCGAGCCTCCAACGTTGTTATTCAGGCTTAGATGAGCGATGTCGGTCGCATGTAGATATTACAAATAAACAGGTCCCGAATCTTAAGAGTACTCCCCTGTTCGCTGCATTATGCGGCCCCATAATCATCATCATCCTACCACCTAGATAATCTCTTAGCGTAGCATAGACCATGCAAGCGTTCTAGGTAGGTTGAACCAATGTGAAAACTAGCCGAGCACACCTCTGAAGATTCGTCCACGACATCGATAGCATCAACATGTGGGACTGACAGCTGCCTGTTATTGGCGGCTAATATATTCCCAGTGGCTGATCGTCACCAATGGTACGAAAAGCGTGCTAGCGCCTCAGGACAAATCGAACACCTTCCTCATCCTCACACTCTTACTCGTCCATCACTTTTCCACACGCAGTTCCATCTGGCTCTCCTTCGCACTCAGTTCGTTTTGTCTTTTTGAGATGCGCGCGTCCTGAACCTCCTCCTTCTCGCTGAGTAAAACCTCGACTCTGTCAGCGTTTCGATCGTCAGGTACCTCGCGTCTTGCAGGAGGCTGAGCCTCCAAATTCATGCGCCACTTTCCACGGCGTTAAAGCGCCCCCAGATTTTCCAACCTTATTGGCAGATCACATGGATTGCTCCTGGAGGCGACCTGCGCAAAAGAGAAGGTCGGACTCCGGACTCGTCGACAGGTCGTTCATTTGAAACATAGGCACACCCGCAACTTAGCCTAACAGGGTAGGAGAAACAACACCCCCAGAGGTTTAGCCACTCTTCGTCGCTTTTGGCCTCTCGCCTGCTGTTCTCGTGGGACATGCTCTTAGCTTGAGGGATTCGTTTCAAGGATCGTAGGAGCTGTATGGTGTCAAGCTTTTATTTAGATGAGCAAACATCTTGCGCGGGCCAATCACGTAAACAGCTGGGGCTGTGGTGGATGGATGGTTGCCGATTGACAACGGGAATGACCGACACCAAGGACCCTTTCAAGGCACAGGCTTTGCACTATCATGCGCGCCTATTTTGGCCATCGGGGTCTTTGGATGGTATATATCCTGCCATGCCTCCATGATGCTGGCGTCGAGGGTAGCGCGACCTTTCGTTACTTTCGTCAACAAGACGTTCATTCTTACGGCCGGGGCCAGCTTCTGCGGGAAACATATTTAGGAGAGACAGATTTAGAAGAGCATCGCGAAGACATGGGTTACGGCGGGTATTTGACGCTGGTGAACGGAAGTCCGAATGATCTGACGGTGACGGGTCAGCATGCATACCAGATGGACTCGTGGTCGTGGCCGACGATCAGCGCAGGTAAGATCGCCTGGGCGCGAGATGAATGACACATGTTGACGTTCTTCAGGCAAGTCGGCAAAAGTGTATATGGAATATGGCATGAAAGGGAACACCAAGGACGATGGGGCTGAAGCATACTACGAGCTCACCGGGACATCGAACAAGTTCTCCATATTGGCACGCAAGCCGTCAGACTACCAGCTCACCATCAGCCTGGACGGTCTGGCGACGAAAACTAGCGCTCAAGGTTCAAGTGTAAATATGGGTTTTAGGCACGACGAGGCGGTCAACTGGATTTTGTCAACAGACGAAGCTGGCCAGTTTTGGTCGAACAGTGGAGCAACGACGGATTGGATGCAACAAAGTCTTGGATCCATAGGGAACAGGACGTTGAAACACATTACCATGCCCGGTAGCCATGATGCTGGGATGAGCACTTTCAACCCTGGAACGATCGGTGCAAACTTCGCCAATACGCAAGCGCAGTATCTCGACTTCTACGCACAGCTCATGGCAGGATCGCGGTACTTCGACCTCCGACCTGTCATCTCAAATGGTCAATGGGTGTCCGGGCACTACTCAGAAGTTGAGGACTCGGGCGTCTGGCTCGGCGGAAACGGACAATCAGTATCGGACATTGTCTCGCAGATCAACACCTTTACCGCTACGTATCATGAACTCATCATCATCAACCTCAGCCATACCCTAGACACAGACAACAACTACAAAGACCTCTCGCAAGACCAATGGAACAAGCTCTTCGATACCCTAAAAGGCATCAACAACCGCTATACCGTCACCAATCCCGGCTCCACAGACTTCTCCACCAAAGTCCTCAACGACTTCATCGGCAACAACGCCGGCTCCGTCTTCATCTTCGCACAACTCCCCTCCGGCATTTCTCTCGGCGACTATGCAAACCAAGGCTTCTTCACCCAAGAAAACTTCCCCATCTTCGACTCGTACTCCAACTCCAACGACGCGAACACCATGGAATCCGACCAACTCCAGAAGCTAAAAGACAACCGCGCCATCTCGCAAGGCAAGGACAAGTTCCACATCCTCTCCTGGACACTTACCCAGCAACCGGAAGATGTACTCAACCCCGACCGCGCGATTATGAACTTGGGGGTCTCGGTGAATAATGACCTTATGGATAAAGCATTTAACGCGTTTACGCTGGACTCGTTTCCGAATGTGCTGTACGTGGATGCGTTGGGGATTAGGGATAAGCCAGTTGTGTTTCCGTATGATAAGGTGAGGAGCGGGTTGGCGACGAATTCGGATCTGGCGAGTTTGGCGGTGGCGGTTAATAATGGGATTGCGGGGAGGAATACGGCGGTCACGGGAGGGTGAGTGTGGTAGCGAGAGGTGTGATGGTTTGTTTGATACCCAGAGTCGCTGGTGGCATATAATGGCATTTCTAATTGCATCTTTTCAACAGTGAGTCGCTTGAGACGTTATAGAACCCGTGCTTTCGTGATGCCAGCTCATGTTTTGCGGAGTAGGGATGCAGACACTGTTGTGAAATGTGTAATAGGAGCGCTTCATCGATCAAGTGAAATGTGTCTCGATCTTTTGCAGCGCTTCTAAGAAGTTCATCACGGTATCTGTAACTCTACCAGGAGTAAGGCACCTCAATGCATCCTCGCTTTCCAAGGGTATTCGTGATATAAGTATGATTCTTGACCTCTAGTTTCCGAGATACTGTTTTGAAGTTTGGAAAGTTCTCTTCCAAATGACGAGTGTGTGGTTCTTTTGCTCCACAACGAAGGGGAAGCGTCTCGAATTGAAGGAGGATCGACGCCTCCTTTTCCGAACCGTTAGTCCTTACGAACATGTCCAGGGTCCCTTTCCAAGGATTCCAGATTGCTTGAGTGAAAGGCTTAATGTCTCCCGTCGGTCACTAGTGACCTCTTCTCGCAGACCGGGGACAACCATGATGCCTCGATATGGTGTAACGTTGTGGGAGCCGGACATCTCCCAATGCTTCAACCTCAAAGGCGATGAGTGGTGGGAAATGAAATCGAGCCATCTGAATAAATGTAGAAACTTGACAATGGAAAATTGAGGCGGGACGTAGTGGCTCGTATAGTATCGACACTAGAACATTAGGTTCGCTGGACTAGAAGTATCGTATAGCTGGCGTGTGATATCGTGCAACACTAGCGAGAAGTTTGTCGACATCTCAAAGTCAAGCTACTTTGTTTCCGTATGTACAGCAGATACGTACTATATTAAAATCATACTAGTACTACTACCTAGCCTTAACAGCTATATATACTAAGTAGCTTTACTAGTTAACTTAGACTGTTTATAGAATAATTTTCTATTTTATAATTCAACTTTTCATAAACTGCTTTACTACTTAATAATAAAACAGCATTTGTTTCATTAATATCTACTAGTCTTACTTTTTTTTCAAAGTAAGTACTTATAAATCTCTTACTACGGAGTAATTCTCATCACATAGTAAGGGACGTTAAGTTGTTTGATACCCAGTTACGCCTTTTCGATTGAGTTCGACAGAGAGACTACAGTTCAACTAATTGAGCTACCTCAATATTCTTCTTGCTTGATAATACCAAAAATTTAGGGAAATCTGCAGCTTGGACGCGTGCACGGAACTCCGTCCTCCGTGCGGGACGCTTGAGTATCTTGTTGGAGAACGATTACCAACCCTCTACTTGAGTTTATGGACGTTTCTTAGGCAGCGTCCAGCTTAAAACAACAAGAAGCTGCTGCTGTTTCTAAAGTCTAGCAGTGGCAATCATCATTAGCCATATAACCTACCCAGCCACTCACGAGAACAAGTGCAACGATTTTGGATTACGCACTTCGAAAAGAATCACCACACGAACCAGAATTACCAACCTCATCATGTCATGCGCCCAGCAGACCGCCGACAAGATCGCAGTGGTCGAAGCTCTCTACCGCTTCGCCGCCGGCATCGACTTGCGCGATCAAACCCTCCTTGCATCCTCGCTTGCAGAGAACGCTGTGAGCGATTTCGGACCCGCAGCCGCAAAGGCCGGCTTCGAGTATCCTGTCATAGAAGGCAAGGAGGCCATCGTCGCCGCCCTGTCTACCTCTCTCAGCTCGCTTGATACTACCCACTCCGTGAGCAACCCGCGAGTGACACTCGATGGCGACAAGGCACATCTAGACGCCCTGGTAGAGGCACAGCACGTTCCCCGCAATGATGCGTCCCGTCACTACCTCATGAAGAACCGGTATAGCGTTGAGCTGGTAAGGGAGGGCGATGTTTGGGTTATTTCACGGACTACGGTTGATAATATTTGGCGCAATGGGGATCAAGCTGTTCTGTCAGTGATTTAGAGCTTCCTATACAGTATACTGTCACAAACTAAGCGAACTGTGTAAGCTTGGGCAGTTCGTAGATTTTGCTCAGGAATCTTAAGTGTAATCTATATAACAGAAGCTCAAGTAGATATAGTAAGATTTTATCTATATAAGCTTAGAAGCTGTGAGGCTCTAGCCTCAAATTAGTATTTCAAATTAGGAAATAATATTCTTTGCTTATAATTATAAAAATTGAAAAGAAGGTGGCTAGGTTAGTACTCGTCGCGGCTAATACGGAGTGTATCAGGTGTTCTTTCTTTATTACCCTCCTCAGCTCGAGTCATTGGGTTCTCGCTTGGTGTAACAGGACAACCGTGGACTTATTTCTTACTTGACCTTGTCACAGTCGCAACGAAGCGATAGAAGTTGAGAGTTGCTTAACGGACGGGTCTGCCCCAGATACAAAGTAGACGCTAACAAAACATCTTCTTAGCGCTTTCAACCTTTCGAAATTCGAAGATGATGATTCGCATTCCGTTGTTGCTTCTTGCGGACGTCTTCTGACTCGAATGCGATTCCGATGCTGTGCGACAGAGAACACCAGACTAGGCTAGCCGTTTGCCACTCCTAGCTGGGAACATGCACGAAGCTTACGATTTAGAGTGAAAATTCTGGGATCTTTAGGGCGAGCTTCCGCGGCCTCGGCACGCTGGCGTACCTGTGCTATTTTGGAGATGCCTGGCTTCAAGCGAGTCGGCAGGGCTGGCTGGGGCTTCAATGGCTTGCGCTTGAAAAACCATCGTCATCCCCAAGGGTGTGATCGCTCCGAAACGAAACATTTTCTTAAAGTTAGGCCGGCGCATATTGAGTGAGGAGAAAAAGAGGGTCAGAAGAAATTGCTGTCCACTTCATGAGCTTACGCAGCCCTGATAGCGCCGAGGGGCTTGGCAGAAGTTAAGCCTAGAGCGGGCGTTTATGGCTTGAAAGCTTCGTGGTGCTTCGCTGGCTCAGCCCAGCGGTTGCCCAGAAGCGGGAGTACGAGCTCGCCCAGGAACAAGCGTCAAGCGGTTCTATCGATTTTGACATGTTGTTGCATCGCAGGTGCCGATATCCACTCGCGCCCAGGAGTGTTCTGCGCGGAGAGTCATTAGGGAGGACAGGCGAGCAGCGAGCGCGTGGCGCTATGAAGTTGTATGAAATGAATGATGGGGAAATCCACGTGGAGAGAGGCATCTCGTCGAGAGTCTCGGGAAAGTATTGTTTCGAGTCGCACCAGAAGTGATGCTTCCTGGTGCGGCCACTAGACACAGGGGTAACACAACCTTCGGAAGAATAGGCTCCACTTGGAGCGGCAATTCTGTCTCACCACATCAATCGCTATCCATGCAGATTTTGCTTCCATTCAGGAGGTGAAGGTGACGATGCTCCGCGGTCGAGCTGTTGAGATGTGCCTCTGGGATGGCAGAGACAAGCAACTCGCAAGCCGTGGCATCCTCGGAGCGGAACCTCGGCACTGTGCTCGCCAACTGTAGCGTGAAGCCACCGCCGCTAAGCCCAACGACTGGCAGCCATCGGTGACCTCCACCACGCTTCCTCGTCTCACATACCATGCCATACGCTTGCGCCGAGTTCACAGCGTCCTCTTCCGCAAGAGCTAACTGTAGATTATGTGGTGTGACACTCTTGAACGGCAGGTAAGTGTATTGACGATGACGGCGCCGAGACGCATCCTTCGATGAGACCTCCTGTCGAGCGACGGTCGTTTCGACAGCTCATCATGCGTTCGCCGTCATTTCCCCAAAGCTAATCCAAACATCTAAACAAAGAACAGAGCGATGAAACAGGTTGCCTAGTCATGCGTCTTCCTCTGTAGGAGAAGGGAGGCACGTTTAAGGCTTTCGCGAGGACACCGGTCCATCCTAACGCCTCTCCTTTCCCGGGAAAAACGATGTGCGAGCATATTGTTCCTGCATGCACGAGGCGCCCCATGCTCACCATCGTTGTCCGACTGTTCCAGTCCTCACACAGTTTAATCCGTAGCGAGCCCGGCCACCTGGGCGGAAGAGCGGAAACGGTAAAGCCTCCTGGGTCCGCGCTTGCTTTTGGCAGGGCCATAGACCCGATGCAGGGCTACAAACGCCGTCAGGTTGCTAGCTGCGAGCGCTCGAGTCAAGTTTAGAAACTCTTGGATCAAGGGTCAACTGTCCGTTGCAGATCTTTATGCAGTTCTTAACTGTCGTCGAGCCCACCTCGTGATGCCTCTCTCTCTTCACCTTTCACCTTTCTCCCCCGAACCTTATTGCTACCTTGTGTGGCGCGCCCTTCGCTTTTCCTCACTTATTTAAAGGTCTTTCAGTGTGTTGGTTTAATCCTCACACAGTCATTCGCTTGTCTATACAACCTCATCCAAAAGTAGTAATCTTTTATAATAATTAGGAGACCGATACCCCGACTCGATATGCATTTCTCTACTGCTTTGGCCGTTGCCGCGGCGGTGGCTCCCATCGTCAGTGCCCATGAAGGACCATCGGTACCAAGGATTGCTGGATTGAATATGAGGGATCTGAAGGCCAGGGATATGTTCGCTCGAATCCAGGCACGAGCCGTTGAGCTTGCCGAAGTCGATTCCCACCCGGCGCACGAGAAGCGAGGAGCACCACTAGATGCGCGCCAGAACACGGATGGACAGTGCGGTGGAACTTTCGGGTCCTGCGCAGCTGGGGTCTGTTGCTCTGAGGCTGGTTGGTGCGGAACGGACCCGGACTACTGCTACTCTCCTGGATGTCAATACAAGTACGGTCCAGGCTGCCCTGAGAATGTTACGCCTGCTGGCACGAACACCTCAACCGTCGCTCGCACCAAGTCCGGTTCAGTCGAGTATGGAGGCAATGGGATCTACTCATGTGTGGAGGATGGCATGGTAGCTATCACCTACGACGATGGCCCACTCCAAAACTACACTGCTCACATTCTCGACATCTTCGCCTCCTACAATGCTAAGGCTACTTTCTTCATCACTGGTAACAACATTAACAAGGGTGAAATTGACACCACACCCGAACTTACCAGCGTAATCCAACGTGCGCACACCGCGGGTCATCAGATCGCCTCGCATACCTGGACTCACTTGGACTTGAGCGCCATCTCCGCTGCCGATCGTGAGAACCAGATGATCAAGAACGAGATGGCCCTGCGCAATATCCTTGGATTTTTCCCTGCTTACATGCGACCACCGTACTCCTCCTGCACTGCTGAGTCTGGATGCGAGAGCCACCTCGCCACCCTGGGTTACCACGTCGTGTACTTCGACGTCGACACCGACGACTACGAGCAGGATGACCCTAAGCTCATCCAGAACTCCAAGAACTGGTTCAAGGGCAACATCACTGCTGGTGGTGCTACTGCTGCTAACAGCGGTTGGCTCTCGATTTCTCACGACATCCACGCCCAGACTGCCTACAACTTGACTGACTACATGCTTTCGACCATCACATCACTCGGCTACAAGGCCGTCACCGTTGGCGAGTGCCTTGGTGACCCAGAGGCCAACTGGTACCGCAGCTCTACCGGAAGCATTGCCACCTCCTCTGTTGCCTCTACTGCCACTGGTACTCGCACCTCATCTGCCGCTACATCCTCGGCGACTCTGAAGGTCACCACCGATGCTACTTGTGGCGGTACCACCGGATTCACCTGCCAGGGTTCAACCTTCGGAAATTGCTGCAGCTCTGCAGGCTGGTGCGGCTCGACCACCGACTACTGTGGAACAGGATGCCAAACCAAGTTCGGCACTTGCGGCTCCACCAGCTCCTCAAGCTCCGTTCGCGCTGCTTCAGTGTCATCGTCTGTCAAGGCGTCTTCAACATCCGTCCGCACCTCATCGACATCGACTCGTGCCTCTTCTTCTGCCGCAGCCACCAGCACCCTGGCGGTCTCGACAACCGGCACCTGCGCAGGCACCACCAAATTGACCTGCAAGGGCTCCACCTTCGGCAACTGCTGCTCGCAGTACGGCTACTGCGGCTCCACATCAGCCTACTGTGGAACCGGCTGCCAGTCTGGATTCGGTACCTGCACGTAAGCGACGCCCCCAACCATATACGCCTTTACTTTACGCATTTGGTTTTGCAGCATCATGCCTGTCTTTGATTTTGAGCAACCTTATCAATAAAAGTGAGTGGAGAGTAACGGCTGTTTTCCAGGACCGGCGGTGAAGACAATTCGGAGGGCAAAGAGCAGCAGAACAACGGGAATGGTGGTAAGAAATGTCCAGCCGGTGTCTTGGGCTGGATTGCGCATATGGTTGGGAAATGTTGATCGATACTGGTGTTCTGGGTTGGCATTGACCTTCATACCTGAAGGTCGTATACATCGCCGGTCATCTTAGCATCTAAAAGGGGTGTGGGCAGGAGTCGAGATACCTTTGCATGGCTGTGGAGTAGGAGTAGGGCAGTGTTGTAATGAGTCGTGACCAACATTATCTATGTTGATATGAAAAAGTAACCACCATCTCTTGTCCTCTCTCGTCTCATCTGATCTGCTGCACATGGCTTTGGTGTTCGAAGTTGGTTTGTGGACCAATGCTCCCCACGTACCCACCCCATCTCCACATGCCCAAAATAATTTCTCCCTTCTGACTTCTGACTTCTGACTCACAATATCCCTACTAACCCAAACCTTCTCAGATACCTTGAAAACTACCCAGCCTTCCTCTGGATCCACCGAAGCTTACTTCCTTCCTGAATGTGCTCCTATATATGTGACTACGACCAAGAAAATCATATAATCTTAAGAAGGTAGTATGGTCTAGTAATATGACAATACGTTATAGCCGTGTCAGCCTGGTCGATTCCCAGTACCGCCAGCCTCCGCCTACGGCAACATTGATTGCTCTCCTAAAGGACTGTACGTGCTCAGTGATCGGTGAGACCTTGTCTAGGAACCTGTAGAATCCACCTGATTTATATTTTGAGCGGACGGTTGCAAACATCGTTTCTAAAGATCGCTGTTCGATTTTGACATGATAAGGCAGGGGAACGCAGAGCTGCCTATCGGCATCGCTCAGCTTAGCTAGATAATCTTTCAGCACCTCCCGCCAAATGTTCGACATGTTGGTCTTTAGAACCTGCGTACGGCAGTCTATTAGCGGGTGGAGGGACAAAACTCTATTAATAGTTTCCTCAACGTACATTTTTTGTAGATATTACCTAGCTATAACTTAACAACTACACGTCTATTATAGACGATTAGTAGCTTAATTAACTACGCTTAATAAGCTCTATTAATTACTATTACTACTTTATTTTTATAATTTTTTTTTATTATACTGTAAGGGGTAGAAGTAAGGCTTAGATACTACTAAGGCTAAGTAGCCGCCTTAGGTAGCTATCTTAGTAGTATATAAGTAGTATTTACCCCTACTTATACTACTTATAGTATAGTAAGTATTAATACTAAGGATAAGTAGGTAATAGTAATTAATAGAGCTTATTAAGCGTAGTTAATTAAGCTACTAATTATTTATAATAGACGTATAGTTACTAAGTTATTCTTAAGTAAAGTTAGTATTTACTAAGTATTTTACCTTAAGATATCTCTATATCTAGATAACTAAAATAGATAATTAGTAGCTTAATTAACTGCGTTTAACGAGCTCTATTAATTACTATTACCTACTTATCCCTAGTATTAATACTTACTATACTATAGGTAGTATAAGTAGGGTATAGATATAAGTATCCCTACTAGTAAGTTTAGCTAAAGTTTTTCTAAAAATAGCTGCCTTAGGTGCGTATCTACCCTATACTTCTACCCCCTATAACGTAACTAAAAAAAATTATAAAAATAATATAATAATAGTAATTAATAGAGCTTGTTAAGTATAATTAATTAAGCTACTAATCGTCTAATATAGACGAGTAGTTGTTAAGTTATAGCTAGGTAATATCTACAAGAAATGCGGATCTAGTTTTGTCCCTCCACCCGCTAATAGGCTGCCGTACCTGCGCGCCATCCGCGCCCGTGATGGCCACATTGGCGACCTTTGCAACCTTCGTCACCTTAGGCTGTTTTGCTGTATTTCTACTAGATGTGGAGCTATTCGAGCCTATCGAGGTCGTTGTTGTAGTAGCTGACATAGCGACGCCTTGAGCAGGTGGCGCTGCCATCATCCAAAAAGTGTCTGGAAGGAGTGATATGTATGTACAATAGTAGAGCCGGGGAGGCCGAGGCTTATAGTCTTAGAGAATCCTCGAAGGTACAACTTGAGGCTTACGAACATACTGTCGTCCACCTGAGACACCCTGCAACTAGCTACAGGGAGTAGATACTAAAAGGAGGCAGCCTCTTCCGAGGCAATATCCCTCCTATGTAAGATAATTGATTATAAATAGAACGAGGAAAGCGAAAGGCTTCTATACCCGTAACTGAATGTTACCGACATAAAGCTTTTACCGACGGGCGCTTCTGAGGACGCGCCTATACTGGGCTCCCTAGAATTAATCTATTTTCGGTATGCTACTCTGCCTTGTTCTGTGCAACCGGATATTAGCAGGATACCTAATGAACTCGGGTATCCTTCAGCTGAACAATACACTGTAGGTTAGAATCGAACGCTAAGCTTTAGGCGGAAGCGGTAGCTGGGGAGGAGGGTAACGAGATCGAACGATATTTGGTTGCCCTATACGGCTGCAGAAGTTGGTTTCGGCAGGCGAATATCAGCTTTATTAAAAGTAAAGACGGATAGATGATCGGTGGCAACATTTTGATAAGAGAGGAAAGGCCCTCGACCACAACGCCTCCGAGCGTGGAATTGGTCTCACCCTGAATGCATTGCCCTCTCTTCAGTCCAGCCAAGCTTTCACCCGCGAAACCACCATACTGTCGTACATGACACGTCTGTCGTTAGAAGATTCGCCTCGATTGGGGACCTGGTATCATATTGGGTCGTCAGTACATTAAAAAGCTAGGCTACCGTTAACGAAAGAAGCTGAGTATAGTACGAGCCGTTACCTTAATTGTAGGTGTAGTTGCATAAAAGTCTTGCCACCGCGATTCGTACATGTTAACACTACCAAGGCTTTGTGAATCCATGCCTTCGTACTCTAGAAGGTCCTAACTGAGTAACACAGCTGTGTAATCCTGATCCATGTTCCAAGCAGCGAGTTTCTAAGTTGATGTATCATGCCAAGGAGATTATGCATGCCATCCTACGTACTCGGTATAAGCGCGACGTGAAGAATCCCGCGGATTTAAAGACGTGCGCTCTCAGGAAGGCCGAGACTTGAGATATCGATCGAAGGCGTTTGTCCTAAGACCAACTCGCTTGCAATCTTCCCACTACCTAGTCCAAGGGTAATTCCGTCGCTTGAATGACCCGTATTGATTATCAATCCGCCCGCAATTAGGGAGTCTCCCTCATTCGATGATGAAGGAGAAGGACATGAGGTACTATCCTTACTTAAGAGTTCCCAATCCAGCTTTGTGATGATTGGCCGTTTTGGACCGATGATAGTCGGGCGATAGCATCGGCCAACATCGAAGTATTCCAGCTCCTTATCAGAATCAACAGCAACATATCTCTTCACCCAAGGGAGCATTGCCTTGACTTCGGAAGGTTGGGCGTGAACGAATGTGGCCAGTCGTGGAATTTCTTCTGGGATGGCTCCCCAACCGCCAATGTAAAGATCACCATTCGTGAAAGATGTGACATCGAATCTACTACCGTCGGGTGTCACATTCGTGTAGTATACCTGCACGCTGGTCTCTTTGCTATTCGACTTCCATCCTGGTATCTTGATGCGAATGTGATTCCCCGCAGCACCAGTCGAATTCATTGGTAGCTTGACTTTCGCATCGGGGAATAATTGGGAGAAGATACGGTCGGACCATGGCCCCGCAGCAAGAACAATGGCTTTACAGGGTAAGACGTGAGTTGAGCCGCTTGCTCTCCGTATCTCAACACTCGCAAAGCTTTGCCTCGTAGTATCGAAATCGACCGAAGTAACGTTTGCGCTCATCTCAAAGTGAACGCCTAAATCTTTGACTCGCTCGGCAAGGAATGGACAGAATTGCTTTGGGTCCCTTACCATCTCTGTCAGAAACGTTGTTTATTTGAATGGAATACGTACAAATGTGCCACTTTCGGCCCGCTCGAAAGCCGCCGAGCCTCCCAATCATCCGATGTTCTGACCCATGACGGGAGGTCGGATAATGGGACAGGAATAGGAGGGTTATCTGAACCCCAGTCGTCCGCTGGACTTGGGGTTCCCGTGAAATTCTTTGGCTGCAGGCGATATACTAACTGAGGATTTTAAGCGGATGCAACATACAACAAGAATAATCCCAGCAAGCACTTACTTGTTCTCCAAAACCATAGACTTCTTCGCCGTTGTATTTTGCGGCCATCTCAACATGCATTTTGTATGATAACGATGAGACGCCAGCTACGCCCGTCTTATTCTCGCCGAATCCAAAATCACCGAGTCCGCCAGTTGCTTGACTAGATGCGGCAGGACATAACCGATCAGACGACTCAACTATTGTTATCTTCGGTATGCGTCGGCGATGCTGTGCCTTGGACGTCCGCACCGTCTCGTTGAGGGCGAGAGCAAGACTGTAGGCCGTTGACAGACCAATAATCCCCCCACCAATGATGACCACTCCATCCTGAACGTTGTTGTGCTCGAAACCAATTTGTTCCTGCGGTTTCGGCCAGAGAGAACCCATTGCCTTGATTGGCGGAGGTGCGTATGTGACCGATGAAGAGAGGAGGGCGATGAGGGAGGCTAAAAAGTTCATGCCCGGATGATGAAGGTAATGACCAGTGGGAACCGAGTTTGAACGACCGATCAAACGCAGGGAAGGGGTCCTCAAGCAAGCACGATGCAGTCAATGGGAGGACAGGTGCCTATGCGACGCTAAACACTCGACAATGCGACGATATTTGAACGATGATGGTAGCATGATGGGCCGATGCCAAAGGCGACATCTCGTCATGACCGCAAGAATACAGGTGAAAGCCAAGACTTCAACGTATCGTTCAATTCGGTACGGAACGCCGCAGAAAAATACGGCCTGAGTCGCGCAGGCAGTAATGTTTGGCTACCTGCCGAGCCGTGGCCGCGCCTGCGTGTCGAGGGATGACAGAGTGGGGTTCCCATTTGAACATCACCGGTCAGTCTAGGCCGGGTTCAGACATGCGGACGACCATCAGTTGAGATTCTCCTCCGATCAGTTATGATAGAACAGGTGAGGTGACGTCGCTTGCTGCGTCACAAATAGTGTTCGAGATTTTGACGAACATTGTCAAGAGAGGCCTCATGGATAAGCCAGGCGAGGGTGAAGAGGCTATACATGTGAGAGATGAGCTCTAACGTGTCCTGGCTTTCTTACTGAATTCATCACGACCGCAAAGAGATCTGTGACCACAGCGACTGTTGGGAATTTAGCACGAAGAGGAGCAGAGGTATCATCACGTCACATCATCATTCGATTGAGTATTGTGTTACCATCCAGCTGCCACAATTTCAGGATTTACAGTATTTCTTCCAATTCAGCAAGAACAAACTCTTCAGAGCCGATGTTTCTATGCGTTAGCTGTTCTCGATTTCTTTATCTAGTTTCAGCGAACCGATAACATCTCGTACTGTGCCCATTCCTAGAAGCATACGCTCATCGGTGAAAGACGAACGCATTAGCTACCTGCGTACATGTCTGCATGCACGAAGAAAGTAACGCCAAACTGTTATGCTGATGCTGTATATCAATCGAGGAATGTTGAGAACGCCAAATCATGATCATGTGTTGTCCGAAAATGCAGGTAAAAAACCGTCCAGAAGGACCGGAAACAGAGGGCTGCAACCTCTTACACCTCGCGAACTGTTCTATCGAAGATCGTAGACGTCGTCATATGTCCAGCCTCGGCGTCGTACTGGCTTTCGCGATCGCTGTCGTGCGGACTAGTGGATGAGCTATCGTAATACGCCGAGAAATCTGTGTCAGAGTAGCTTGATGATTCGCTGCCGTGGTAACCAGTACTGTCGGCCTCAGTGTCTTCCACTCTGATATGTACAACGTCCTTTGGCTTGCTATTATGCCTCCTCTTTAGCCTTTTGCTCAAATTCTTCGTCAAACAGCAGCCAGCCGCAGCATGAACTCGGGCGTGGCATTGATGCGCTTCTCGGCTGAGGAAGGGGACTTGTAGGGCTCCAACCATAGCAATCAAAGTGGAAACCCACCAAGCTAAGGGTGTGAAGCCGATATCGATGCTGAAACCGTAAAGTAGACCTCCTATAGGACTGGCCATGGTTCGACATGCAGCACCGGTTGCAGCTGCGAGTCCATTTATCTTTCCAAGAACGCTCGGTGATGGGGCAGATTCCTTGATCATAATCAGGAGCAACGGGTATGCCACAATCGAAAAGAAGTTTCGAATAGTCATGGCGACGTAGATCGAAGGATAGAGCCACTTGATAGGGAGAAGTGGGAGGTAAGGAACGATGAAGTATGAGATCGGGTGGCCAATGGTAACCACCAACAGAAGCTTCCAGATCCCGAACCAGGCAGCCATTAGCGGGAAGATGGCGGCTTGAATGAAGAGCTCAATGATGCCGTTTACAGACATGATGATTCCGACGTCGCGAATCGAGAGTCCTAGGCCGCCTGCAAAGGCGTTTGAGGAGATGGCATAGGATGAGATATCGTCGGCACGTTTGTCTTGTAGGAAGATCGGCATGAGGTGGTCGTAAGTCATCTAAATCTTGTTAGCAACTAAACAGGGCAGATACACCACATAGAGCTTACAGAATGATAGGTGAAGATACCCAATGCCATGACAAACATGACAACAGGCCGGCTGAATACCTTCGCTTGCATAGGGTTATCCTCAACCCACTCACCGTTCGACCGTACGCGCCATGTGGCGTCTCGATGCATGTTGACTTCATCGAATGTTCCGTACGATTCGGCTGTCAAATTGGCAGCCGCATGTGCATTTGCGCCTTGGGCTGGGAGAAGTGGTGTTTGCGCTACAGACGCGTCTAAATCTGCTGGAGTGCTCCAAGGCTGTTTGTCTGGGTGAGTCTCTTCGAGGAGAAAGAAGCCTAGGAGAATAGCGAAAACCAGCAAGATCGCACATATGAGGTTGGGTAACAGGTAAGGGAATTTGGCGAAGACCCCATTGGGGGAGAAGAGGGATGGATACGTTTCAGCTGGGTTGGCAAAACATCCCCCAATAGCGGCTATCGATGTTAGTGTGAATATCGTTACCAGGTCAAGGTAATACTTACGTCCTATAATAGTGCCAATACTCCATACGAAAGGCATCACAGCGTATGCTTGCGCTAGGATTTGGTCAGCCTAGAGTTCTCGGTCCAGATCGTCCGCCCTTACGCTCATGCTCAGGTTTCGTTACCAGCTCGCCGACCATTGTCTGAATGACACCTATATTGCCATTGAGCAGTCCCCCAACGACGCGCCCACCTAGTGCAACCCAGAAACTTGGTGCGAAGCCGACCGCAAGTAGGGACACAATTGTACCTGCGCATCCTAACAGGAGTACTGGTTTACGGCCAATGCGATCTGAGAGCGAGCCCCAATACATGCCGGAACAGGCTTCGGCCAAAGAGAAGGCGGATATGAGGAGGCCCGCAAAGAACGGGGCGTTCGGTTCGGAGGTGACATGATATTGTTCGACTAATTTCCATGCGTAGGGGAAGATGGATGTGAGAGCTATGGGCTCAGCGACCCGAACAAGAGCTAGGGCAGTACTGTTAGCGTTTGCTCTTCTTCCCGCTCAATTACATGCTGGCGGCCGAAGGAAGTCACAGGAGGGTGTACTTACCGAGGAGAAAGAGCTGCGCAGCAGGGAAGCTGTTCGGATCGCGTGTGGTACTTCTTGGCTTGGTGAGAAACATGTCCTACAACCTGACTTGATTCTTACGATGACGCCAACACGCAACAGTCGTTAAGCTCGAGGAAAGGGCTGTCGTAGGCGAGTAGAGCTTTTGTTGCGCTTGACCTGAAAGAACCCCAGAAATGAACGATTGAAGCTGAATGCAGAAATGAGAGCGCAGTAGACTTGGTGGTACGAGATAAGGTGGAATGGGAAAGAGCGAAGCTGGCGTGGCAGAAGACTTAAGAAAGTGCGCGAAAAGTGGTCCCAGCAGGTAGTGCAGGTGCATCGGAGAGTGTTGTCGGGTCATCGGCTAAGATCGGTCGCGCGAGCCTGTGACGCTACTCGCATTCCTTGGCTTCAAGCAACGCTGCTTTCAGACGAGCCGCACACAGTTGACCATGTCATAGCTCTGAATGCGCCCAATTCATACAGCTACACAGCTACAATCTGCCTCCCAATTGCCCATTTTCATGAAAACAGCCAACGCGGACATGCTGGGGAAGCCTGTCTAGCCTCATGCATCACTCGCGTCGTCCCGTGGCTCGCCCAGCTAGACTTTTATCGCGGCACTGCCATTGGCTCGTATCTGAAATCCTATGTGCCGTTTCATTAGCGTGCAAGAGCCTCCTCCAACGTCCAGCCGTGGCCTTGGTTCTTTCTCTATTGCGGAGCGCTGGAGGCCTCGCGGACTGCTATACACACGACGAGTTTCGCATGTATTTACACAGATCAGGTCTGCGATGGAAAGGCGGTCAATATTCAGTCGTTCGGGTCTCGGATCTAGGCCCGACGCGCATGCAGAATGCGCAAGTTATTGTGACTAAGAAGAGCCGCTATCAACTACCCCAAGACCTTTTCCAACCAATCGTTAATTGACACTGCCCTATCAGGGCTTACTTGACCGCCGCTGGACTTTTCTGTCCAGCTGATGCTTCGTAGAGACGGTCACCAGGTCGATTATGAGAGGACAAGCGTATGAACCATCAAACGTCAAATCGCCCAGGGAGTGCAGAAGCGCCTCAACTTAAACTCACACAGAGAGATCTGTGTAAATAAGTGAAACATTGTATGCCAAAAACGAATGTGTGAACTAATACAATCAATCTGGAAAGTAGTGCAGTACAAATTTTCAAGCAAACAAATGACGGAAACGACGACGAAATAGAACGAGTGGCCATTGAACATGCAGCTCCCCAATAACTCCCAAACCTCGACAGACCGACGGGCTCGAGCACCAAACGCTCCGCCGATATGGGAACCCAACCACACCCACTCAACAACCGCTCTAGGAGCTCCTGAGTATGGAATGAGCATTGAGAACAGATTATTCAGGCATGTCTTCTTCGATCTCAGTCTTGATACGGCATCTATACCATGGGTGACGTAACCTCGAAGCTCTCGCGGTAGCTCGAGAAAGCGTGGAAAGTCGAGTGCGACCATGCTGAAGACGCCTGGCTTCCAACGCCAGGTGCTGAGCTCAGTGATACCTGATGGTGTTGTCGTCCAAAAGTCTTGTTGCAGTCGGAACAGCAGATTTGATGGACGAAGTATTGTGGGGCTTTTGAATTATTTTCCGTCTTCGGTGACGAGGTCGTAAGAACCATGGTTGAACGAAGCAATCGACACAACAACTTGGAATTCAAGCAAAGAAATTGGACTTTGCATGGTGAAGGTGGACATACATGCATTAGTAGCCAAATTGCACGAGGGTTTGTATTCTCTATCGCTCTTCTAGGGCCGCCACGCACCTCCGTATCTTCTCATTTAAACATTCCGATCCCTGGCATTTCTTTACAGGACGACCGATCCAACAAGATCATCGCATATCGGCACTGAACCAGACCAAGTTCCCCTCCAGCGATTCAGTGTGACCTCCACGTCACCTCCGACTTTCCCGATCTCTGTCTTAACCCAGATACCGAATTCGACCAAAGTCTGGAAATCGTCGCCCTCCACCTCCGCCTGGTGAGTCGTCCCCCACGCACGGCCGTCCAAGACGAACTGTTGGAGATGTCTGCACTTCGCGACAGGATATAGTTGGAAATCTTCGATGAACTCGCTCAGTGGTAATGGTAGTCGTCGCTCGCGATAGCCTGCCGACCGCATCTTTGCGGTGTCCCTCTGCCAATTCTCTTCATACGTGACGGAATGAGTGTGGAAGCTCAGTTGAAGGACACGAAGGTTTGAAGCCAGGTCTATAAGACGGGTATATGGACTAAGGCGAGCGATGTCCAGTTCCTGTTGCGAGGGCCTGACGATTCCGTAGTGGTGCCAGTAGAACTCCGGGAAGGAAAGTTTGCGAATGGCCTTGAATAGATCTCCGTTCAGCAAAGCTCCTAGGGCGCGCATAGATGCAGTGGCTACCTTCGGTGAATTGATCGTCCAGTCTGCTATCTTGATCAGATACTCAGCTGCTTCCTTCCCTACTTGTCGATTTGCGAAGCACAGGTTCGGGAAGAACGGAGGCGGTTTCTTCGTGTGCGAGAATCGACGATGTTGGTATTGGGTCCTCAAGTCGCTCCTCTCCAAGTTGATAGTGGGCCAGTCCTGAACTGCGACCGGGCCTTGAGCGTCTTCGAAGTAGTGCCTGTACACCTCCTGTCGAAGCTCTAGCGGCAGCTTCATGAAGTGTGAAGACTTGCCATTAGACATGCTGAACGATTCAGAAGAATCCTTGCTTAGTGAGGGTGGAAGTCAGTCGCAAGTTTGGAAGAGCGGCAGCAATTTACCCAGCGCCTGCTAAGTGCGCAGTTGAGGAGTGTTGTGAGTACCATACAAGCTAAGCACCAATCTCAGGGCGGGGAATCAGTATATGTGTTTTCAAAGTCGGAGTTTGGTGTGAGTGTGAGTGAGGTAGTGAGCGAAAGCGGGGTATATCCCCACGGCAACAGTCCTTGTTATACACCAAGTGATTTCATCCTGTGGAAAACCTCTTACCAGCAAGCACCCGTTACGTTGATGGGACGCAAATTGCACGGTCCTAGGGTACTGACACCCTTAGTTTGAGAGAAGTTCTTTTCTAAGTAAATTTGCCCTGGATATCTCGTGGGATAAGCATCTGTATTCAAAATGCACCTTGTTGCTAACCTAAAGGTCGCTTCACGCTCCATACCTCAAGTTTCACAAGAAACAGAGCTGGGAGGTTCGCTTCAATCCGTAGATTTGAACAAGGCAGGCGAACGTTGACGGGTAATTGTCCCCCTACCCCATTGCAATTTCCACCTTCGGTGACTGCAAGCCAGACTGGATGGCCTGTACACGCCACGAAGGACATACGGTAACCTCCACGATCTCCTCCTCCTCCCTGATTGATCGCTCCACTCGTACTTCTGCAGACCTTTGGACGGACATGAATAAAGCCGCAAGAGACTCCCCCAACTCCACCAGCGCCTGAGGTACATCTCCTTCTTCAAGGAGCTCCAGGTCATCGCTTCCCCACAGAATCACCTTTCGTACGTTGGGGAATTGTATAATTGGAGAAAGATCGAAGACCTTATGAAGAGGGTCTCCAAAATGTCTCCCAGTTCTCAAGTCGAATCCGCGATGAACACTGAAAAATCCGTCAGATGGCTTTAAAATGAGCTCGCGCAGCTGGGGAAACTGTCCTAGTGGAGTCAAAGTATGTTGCATTTGGTAGTCGACGCACTGTGGGTAGCCAACCGGTTTTAGGCAGGGAGAACCTGGATCGTTGAGAGTGATTCTTCGAACATCGCTAAGGAAGTCCCCAAGCCGATAGTCTTTCAGCATGGCGACAAAGGGCTTTATTCGTTTGCCCTCCCAGAACGTGAAGATAGCATTCTGAAGCAGGTATAATGTCACTTCTGCGCCAGTTGTATTGTTGACGACGCACAGAGCTGGAAAGAGGTGTCGAGGTTTCTTGCCGGGTCGTCTGAAACGGTACAACATTCGTGTTTCCTCTAAGGTGATGTTCGGCCACTCTACACAGACTGACTGCCGGTTATTGAGTAGATACTGTTTGTACACTTCCTGACGTAGCTCCAGGGGTAGGTCTCGAAAGCGATGAAACTTGGGCTCCTCAAGCACATCGTCAATGTAGTCGTTGAGTATAGCTGTGTCGGCCAGTCAGTTTGCTTGTTGCCCTTGGTGCATATTTGTAATTAGTCGCATTCGGTACCTTGAAATTCCCTCAGCAGCACGCGCTCCCTTCTTTTCCCTATCCTCATCTTTCTTCGACTCTCCCTCGCGGTTACGGTGATGGCAATGGTACGCAGTCCGCGTGCAAGTGAGTTGTCTCACTCGCGAGGCAGAGGCGCGTCTGCGGGCATCGTGAGGGTGACAAGAAGTAGAGTAGAGGTGACGATCACTTTCGGGTGATCGCTTTGGGTGGTGACTCAGCAATGGTTGCTAGGTGAAGAGGCAGGGAAGCAAACAGCGCAGGAAGGCGCGAACAGCCGCATTTCCAATATAGATTTGGGGCACCTACATCCTATGTTGGTATGATGCGTCTAACGAAGGCTTCTAAGCTCACGTTTACTTAGATTTTGCCCACCCTTCGACTGCCTCGTCGACCTCGTTCCTGTATCTCTGCTGGCTCTCGCACTGCTCCAAGAAGACCTTGTATTTAGCGCCCAACAGCTTCTTCAGACTCGCATCCGTCGAAGGCTTCACCGTCTTCCCTGGTTTGCTATATCTGTCCATAATGTTCCACAGTGGCTCGCTGTTGCCATCCTTATCTGTGCTAGCAGCCTTAGCTCCCAACATGGCTGCACCGTGCACAACCGCCGCATGTACGTAGCGAGGGATCAGCACGGGCATGTCGCATGCTGCCGCGATGAGCTGCATGAGAATATCATTCTGGCATTGCGAGCCTGACATGAAGATCGAGGAGATGACATGCCCTGACTTGTTCATAGCCGAGACAATCTGGTTCGTTTGGAGAGCAATGAACTCCATCGTAGCATAGTAGTAGAGCGCCAATCCATCCAAGCTCTTGTCAGAGCTTAGACCGATGACTGAGCCCTTCATATTCGGGTCTGCGACTGGTGATCTGTTGCCGAACAAGTCACCGTAAAGAAAGAAGTGTCGCCCTATCCATGAAACATGCGGTGCACCCTCCTTCTCCACCATCTCGCGTAGGTGTTCATTCAGGTAGTCGTAGATGTTGGTATTGTAGGTCTCGGCGACGGAGGAAGCCTCGTGGAAGGCAGGATGTGTCTCAATAACATGCTTCAGCAGCTCTCCAGTAGCGCTCTGTCCGCCCTCGGCCATCCAATAATCTGGTAGTAGTACGTCGCGGTATGGTCCCCAGACTCCATTCACGAAGACCGGTTCGCGGGACATGGCGAGGTGACAGGTCGATGTACCGGCAACGGCTGCTAGGCGAGTAAATGCCTGCGAGACGTCGTTCTTTGCCACATCCGCGTTCAAAGTGTCCTCGCCCAGCTTGACCTTGGCTCCAACAGTACCGATCCAGCCAGCATAAGCGTCGATCACACCGCTACCAACAGCGATGCCCGGTTGCAGTCCCATGTCAGAAGCTGATTTCTCGCTTAGCGTACCGACGAGCTCGCCAGCAGTGAGATAGCGACCGTTCTGTATGAGAGTTAGCAGGAGCATTCTGAGTATCATCTAGGTGGACGTCACCACTTTGTCGACACCGCCCATGCGCTTAAAGTTGTCCTCGACGAGATCCCCAAGGCCAATCTCCTTGAGGAAGTCCTCTTGCCAGCCTTTTACACTTCCATCGACACCAACAGGCACAAAACCTTGCTTGCAGACCACACTGCAGAAGCTCCGGGTCTCGCTTCCTGTCGCGATATGCGTGAGGGCGTCTGTCAGGTCGTAGAACTTGCACTTGTCGAACAGCTCCTTGGGCATGTTGTTTTTGAGCCACAGCACCTTGGGTATCTCCATCTCAATGGACATCTTGCCGCCCACGTATCGCAGCAAGTTGTGCTTGGTGGCATTGATCTTGTTGGTCTCGTCAACCGGACGATGATCGAGCCATAGGATGACGTTTCGATCATTACCGTCTTTGTTGTCGAAATTGGGACCGGTGACAGAGACTGGAGTATCAGAGTCCTCTGAGAAGACTGCGAGAGAGCAAGTAGCGTCAAAGCCAATTCCACGGATAGTGTTTCGGTCGATGTTGTGCTGGTCCATTGCTCGACGGACTGAGGTACAGATGCATCGCCAGATGTCGCTGGTTGATTGTTCCTAGCGCGTCTCAGTATGCTTTTTGTCCTGTAGTTGGTAATTTTTGGCAGAAAGAACACACATAGTAACCGGTTTGTGGTTGCCAAAGACCAATGTTCTCTGATGCCAGTCCTACAATGTCACCTTGATCGTTCATGATACAGGCTCTCGCGCTGCCTGTGCCTACATCAATGCCGATGTAGTGGTCGACGTGGGGGTGAAGCTCATTGCGCGGATCTGTGGACAATTGGCGCGAGGGCTGCCTGTACGGCTGTCTGAAGGGAATTTGGGACATTTTGCGCGTCTAGAGTAAAGCGGAATTTAAATCGAAGGGTGTAGGATAGAGGAAGTGGGTGTGGGATGAGAGTTTTCGAAGCTCAGAAATTACTGTTGAGAAAAGCAGCAGAGCTGTTGCAGCGGGACAAGCGTCATAGCTAGCTATCAGAGAAATGTTTGGCGGGGCATTAGCTTAGTAACCTACGCCTGCAGTGTTTTGTGGACCGGAAGACCCTTATTCACGCCCATAGGGAGACGCCAGTTGGAGAAAGGTGGAGATCGTGAGGTTCCGGCCCGCTTTAACAGGAAATCCGTTCGGTGTTCACCACGCAGTCGCCACACAAAAGGAAGTTGTAAGTGATACGTGTACCTAGCAACGTCCGATAACGGCTTGAAAAGTTGGTCCTCTCTACCATCCGTCTAGAGCGGAAGCTCTGGTTGTCAGAAAGAAGTCGTGATTCGTGATGCCTATACCTTCGGCAGACGAAAGCTCAAGGAGACCCTTCAGACAACATCGAAGACATCGGAGCAGGTCTAGAAGGATAATAGAAACGGGAGGGGACGATCAAACAAGGCCGAATTACCTCACCCCCACGGTTCGCGTGGTGGACGTCGGTGTAGAGCGCCTGCAAGTGAAAAGTCACTCGGCGAAAGGATATTCCGTGGACCTTCTACCCTAGGTAGCTCTGAGCTCCGTCTCTGACCCATGCCGTCCTTTGAGACAACATCAATTCCTGTCAAGCGCCAACATGCTCCTCTCCAAGCTCCTTCTGCTTCCCGTAGCAGTCGCCTCCTCCGTAACAGTCTACGTGCACTCCCTCCCCGCCGCCGACTCCGCGCCTTCCTCTCCGCTTCCATCTCCGGTCCCAATCGCGCAGATAGAACTTGACCCCACAGCCTCAACCGGCACGATATCTTCCTATAGTCCTCCAAAAGGGTCCTACAGCCATGACCATCTTCTACGCATAGGTCTTACGTCTCCCGATGGTAAATGGCGAGGCGTAGTGACATCGGCTGCGTCTTTCGCTGAGGAGTACAAGAAGAAGTTCATCTTCCACGTCGATGAGAAGGGCGAAGTTTACCATATAGGCTTTGGCACAAGCGCAAGGGGAGCTGGAGACGAGGTGGAGGTCGAAGTTGTCAAGAGAGGGGTGGGACCGAAGCCGGTGCTGAACAAGCCAATTGTGTTGAATGCGGAAGGAAAGATTGAGAGCAAGGAGCCCGAGAAGAGCTTCTTCCAGAAGTGAGTACTTCCAATCGACAGGCGAAGCTGGAGGGAATGCTAACACTGTGTAAAGGTACTGGTGGGCGCTTGCGCTATTCTTGGTCGTACAATTGGTCGCTGGTGGAGGAAAAGAGTGATCCTGCGCCGCGAATCCTCACAGCTGCGATTGTCCGCTGAGGCACTATTGCCGATCCATCGTCATTTGCATATTGTCGAGCAAAGATCATAGGGCCGACGTGCTCTACTTGCATAGCTTCAGGGCTACGTGCTAGACGGAGTATCTCACAACCGAGTGGAAGCGGCCAGCAGTTCACGGTATGGAGACGATTGCGCGGGCACAAGCAATGCTACTGATACTCCGACATAATACTATTCGCATATTGGTCGCAAATGACTCCATTCAGCTGTCAAATGGACTACTATCGATAGCTGGTATCGCAACCAGCGTTTTGATAATTACGCTTTGCGCTTGTACTCCATCAAAAACTCCTAGGCTAATGTTTCGAATGCAATGACCCAAGAGTCCACTCCGACCTGATGCACTTATCTTGAAAAAACAAATCTCCCTAAGAACTACTTGCAGTGCGTTTGCCATTGCTCATACTCAACGCCCAAGTATATCCCTCTTGGAGCTCTGGAGCTCGACATTCCATCAATCGAGAATGGGGAAGCGGGTGTGAATGGGGAATTGGGGGGTATCTTACATGTAGAGAAGAAAGCGAGTCCATCGTACCTAGTAGCTAGGCTGTCTAGGTGTCTAGAAGCGCCTGCGTGGACCTCGCGGCGGGTTGTTATCGCGAACATCCCTGAAGCCGTATCGACCGTCCTGGTAGGTACCATTGGAGCGGCCACGCCCATCGTCCATCTCGACGTCCATGTCATCGTAGGAAGATCGCTGCAGTACTCCGGACGGTCGGCTATGGGCGATACCTGCGTTCGGTGTCTCCTTCAGATACACGTACAGGAGCCTGCCATCTGCCTTCACAGCCGTTAGTTCAAGTCATTATGATGTCCGGAGCACATTCTCGTACCTTCTTGTTGTTGAAAACGTCGATAACATTGTCGGCATGCTCCTTTCGCTCGAAGATCATCTCAGCCATAACGGTAGGGGTGGAGCTGATGAGCCGGCAATTGACGAGGCTGCGGCCGTGTGGTACCATGACGAGTTCGATATCTGTGGCCGTTGTTCCGGGCGCGAAGTTGCTAGCAATGACCGTGTACGGGCCTGTGGCTGCGACGCCCTTGATGCTGAAGCCCGGGCCCCTGTCATTGGAGCCATTCTGTGCACTGCCCTGAACGACAGACCGGAACTTGTCGAAGGTACGTGTGTTGCGATCAATCTGCGACGCTGACGCCGTCCGGTTGAGGTTCTTCTTTGGTGGGCCATCGGGGTTGTTCAGCGTGTGGAGGTCGTGCTTCCACTTTCCGTCGATGTTGGGCTTCACTGGCACTGTCGGCTTTGCAGATGCGGATCGCTTGCCGACACCACTCATGCGACTCAGCAAAGACGGCTTCGGGGTGGTGTTGCGTGTGTTCTGGACTGCACCGGCGCCCGTCTTCCGCCCTTGACCTAGAATCTCCTGCGCGAGTGCTTCCTTCTTCTTCTTGTCGCGCGCATCCTTGACGAAGTCGGCGAACGACACGTTCTCCGCCATTGTACGTGATACCAAAGTCCCGTAATCTACTGGACGGTGAAGCAGCGAGGTGTGCGTATGAATTGAGGATTAGCGATGGCGGTGGGAGGAAACGGAAGGAAATCGTAGGCGGGAAGGCACGCGTTGAGCTTTGACCAGTCTTGGCGTGTAGCGGAAGCACTTCGGGCCGTGACCGAAAAGTTTCGTGAACTCGAGCTTCGATTTCCGACTTTGCTTCGACCACTCAGCATCAAAATTGTAAGCAACCCCCCATTTCTTCTTTCTGCCCTGATGAACACTCGTGTCGCCCCTATCAGACCAATTTATGGTGATCGACCACCCAAGCCAAACGGGATCTTCTGAGCTCCACTTCAGCCTACGTTCGCTGCAATTTACAACTTCGAGCTCTGGCTAACTGATTGAAAGCATGAAATTACGATTGTAGGCATACTCGACGAGATAATCGAGCCATATATACCAACATGGTACCCGGCACTTGTAGAACTCGTGCGAAGTACGTTTACCCTCATTCCCATATTCGTCGCAACACGTTCCACGGATGAGCAACCTTCAAGTACTATCAAATACCGACCTATCGTGGGGATCAAACTCAGTTCGATTACCTGAATACTGGAACAAAGCCCAAATACTGTGCACACCTTTGGAGAGACCTGCGCTGACTGTTGTCAGACTTAGGACTTATATTCGCGAGTGTGCGTAACGGCCGCTACATCACTGACTCTGTTCAAAAACAAGGACCTGGATAGAGCTCGAAGCAGCAGGTACGTACACACTATTTCTATTCACAACTTCTTCTATGATGACAAGAAATATTCCATGCTAAGACTGAATTCAATGTTGAAAGCATATTTCGAGACTTTTCATCTTTCGCCTGATCACACCTATCTCTTCTTGCATTTGCCTTCCACGCTCTTCTTACTGTATCGCTAATACGTGATTTCAGATACACGAACAGTGACTTGGAGATACTTAGTTACCTAGCAAACGGCTCTTGACACGAGAGTTTGTGTAGACTGTCAATTCAGAAAACTATTCAAACATCAAGGTAGGAGCCAATATCTGTAAGTAGCCGGATGGCCGTTTTGTAAATACATAGACGAGAACATGCAAGTCGATATTATCATTCTGTTCAGGAAATTCTTCTCGCTCAATTTGTCTCCGACTCGTTCTCAGTTTTAGTGAGAGGGGTATATGCACGCAAATGATGCACAAAGGCATGCTCCAAGCTCCACAGGCATCTAGCCACATAACAACGCAACATCACGCTCCTGCCATTACATCCTCCACCATTACCCCCAAGCGACTCTTCCAGTGACCACAACCTTACCCATTTTCCTCACTCTGTCGAGCCTAGCGTCTCACCAACCCCCTTCAACTCCCTCTTCGTTCCACCGTACTCCTTCGGAAGTCCCGATCCCAATTCCGCAGCAAGCTGATTACCATAGCTCACCACCACAAACTTCTTCTGCGTCTCCTTGGCGACAAACAGCTTCACTGCAGTGTACACCCACTGCATGACAACCGGGACATTGACGAAGAACTTCCTGGACAGCGTCTCAGGGTAGAAGCGTCCGAGAGTCTCGACAGTCTTCTTGGTCGCAGCTTTGACCGCGGGGTCTTGGCGGAGGAAAGAAACTTGAAGGTAGTCGTGGACTTGGAAACCTTGGTAGGGGTCTGGACCTTCGTTGTAGTTAGGGATGGGTTTGGTGGCTGAGGAGAGGTTGAGTCTGTGAACGGAGCGCTCCATTAGGGCGACGCGCCAGCGGAGGAAACTGTGTTTCATTAGTCTTTGAATGGAGGATGGTGGAGGTGGAGTGTACTTACCCATCAAGGTCGCCGAATGTCTTCTTATTGTCCTTGACAGCGCCGTAGATATTGAACGTCACGATATCCTTCTTGTTCACGCTCTCTGGCACATCCTCGACTTCCGTAATGAATCCCAGACCCTCGAACCTCTCTTTCTCGAACTTCTCGTTCACGGCGTCTAGCGGCTTGAACTCTTTCCGGAACTTCAGCGTATCGAGGAGCTGCTCTTTTGCCTTTACTAGATCATTCGCATTCGCTCTCAGGAACTTCTGCAAGATCAATTTGGTCTTGAACTCCTCGCTCTTCGATAGCTTGATCCCATAGACTTCATCGTACTCAGCCTGCTTGACCAACTCCTCAAATTCTTCGAAAAATTTGGCCAAAGGGTGATCAGCTGGTGTCTCTGGCCAAGCCGGTTCTCCAGAAAGTGCTGTTGCGGTGGCATCTGATGGCCCGTTTGATGCCGGCAATGGCGCTGCAGCGACAGCAGCAGTTGCCTCCTCTACTTTCTTCTCACTGGGCTCAGTCTTCTCGAGATCCTTCTCCGTACTTGACTCTGTAGCTGGCACAGGCGCAGCAGCCACAGCAGCCGTGGCTTCCTCAACTTTCTTCTCCTCGTTCGTTGTCGCAGTTGGCTCGGCCTTAGGAGCCTCGGCAACAGGCTCCACTTTCTTCTCAGACGGCTCAGCGACGGGCGCTGCTGCAACTGGCTCGGCCGACATGTTTGCAATATTGCTTTTCGAAATCAGTGTAGAAAGAATACCTAGATGGGGTGATGTATGACGTGAAGCAGAAAGTGGAGGTTGATGCTTGTGCTGTTTCAAATCGTCCAAAGTTTATCAACTTATCAATCTCCGATTATCGCCGAGGCGACGCATCAGACAGCGGTGAGACGGCACGTGATGGCTCGAGGCAGCAATGGTGACGCGTAGGCACAATTGACTATTCTGTAAGTAGGTAAGTAAGCTGCCTTATAACTTTGTCCTGCTACATCTCAATGGAAGTGGGAACAATAGACGACTGTGCAAATTACATTGACTATGAATACAAGCAGAAAGCCTCCTCATTATGCATACAACATCCAGTCATGACTCTTTACACCCGTCTCGGCCAATTGTACAAGAAGAAGCAACAAGCTCTTTCCAACTAATCTTCGTCTTCTTGTTGAGCTTTGCTCTTCTCACGTGGAAGTGCAGCTCGATCAACCCAACCCTCTCCTCTCATGACACCCAGGCCTTTTCGGGCAACCCCTGAGTTGATAGATTTTGGAGAGATCTCATAAAGCACGTTGACTGTTGCCAAACTGAGCGCAAAGAGCAGAACATCTCCATTCTTGACACCGCGCCACCAGCCCTTCTTGACGCCGACTTTCCACAGTGAGTCGATCGACATTCGGGCGGAATACAGAAAGTTACTACGACCGTTCTTCCGCTCCAAAAAGGCCCATGAACCACCAAGGAAGCCTCCTAGGAACCATCTCTGCGTTGGAATGAAGTTGCGCGGGAGGATGCGTTGGAATAGACAAATCGAGCCCCAACTTGTGCCGATTGCTCCTGATATAAACAAGCTCATCCGCAGGATGCTCTTTGCGAGCTTGTTGATCGCTGCAATGGGAGAGTCGAGGAAGGCTTTGTAGCGCGTTACGCTCAAAGCCGTGAAGATGATGGTAAAGAATCGAGCCACCTTTGGAAAGACCTGGATCCAGTATGAGACATAGGTTCGTACGCAGGAGGGATCGTTCGGATGCAGCAAAGCGCAAGACAAGCTTTGCATTGCGGGGTGGGCCGGTGAAGTGATGGGTGATATCGAAGCCAGCCCCCTCGGCAAGGTCTCGCTGTTTGGAAACATGATAGGTGATGTGAAAGGCGGCCAGCGACTCCTAGATATTTCTGCGAGGCTGTCCACGATGTCAAAGGTCCCGGGCCACGCTAGGTTCTTCGGATAATGCGGCGGCCTCTTCTGGATATATTCGGGAGAGTTCCCTAATATGAAGTTACCATAGGCTGAGGGGAAACAATCTCTATCGAAGACGAAAGCATGAAGCAATTGTCCACTTGCAACGGGCATGATCATCCAGGAGCCCACCCAGCTTGGTTTGTTCTTGAAGTAGCCTTGGTCTTCGAGGTAGTTATAGCAGAACTCCAGCGCTCTGGTGAAGACGTATATCGCCATCGTTATCCGCAATTGATCGCCAGGATAGACCGCCAGGAAGAAGCCAGCCAGGCTGGAGCCGATCGCTGGCGCAATTCGTGAGGTGAGAGATCGTGATATTCGCGGGTTGCGCCGCCGGAAGGATTTTGCTTCATTGGTAAGGAGACTCTCGCGGAGCCGGGTGAAGAAGCGCCGCAGCAGTCGGTGGAAGAGGAGTATGAGAGCGACTGAGGATGTTAAGCGGACGTTGGGTGACTTCCAGATTGGCAATCGTCGCTGAGGTCTACATTAAAGTCAGTAGGGGTCTAGCATAAGAGACTTTGTGAGCAGATTGCCTACCTCTTCGGAGTGCCTCGCGCTAGAAGTTTGGTTGTGACCAGTTCCCACGCCTTCAAACCGGAGAATGTGACAACGGCAAGCCGCAATGACGCGCGAACGGCTGCCGCATTGTAGTCGTCGGTTCCTTTCGAGATCGCATCGTACCGTCGCGGTGGAAGAGTGCGTTTGCGCACAGCCGGGGCACGCGATAGCAGGTATTGATGGAGGAGCTGGTACTCCCTCGGGCTGACGGTGTATCTGAGCGCATTGCGGAGAATGGGGTCAATCTGCTCGGGTCTACCGGAGGGCGACGGGTGCGAGGAACTCGAAGACGACGACATGGTGACGGGAAGCTTCACTGCAGTCGCGCAATGTGGGAACCATTCTTGTCGGGCGTTGTTGAGGCTCTGGGAACCAGAGCTGGCTAGCTGATGATGCTTGCTGGGGCTGACCTTGACAGCCTCGGCTTCTCCAGCCCATCCAGGGATGCTCACGACGACCCACGTGCTGCCGTCACCCTTCTCAAGATCAGCAGAAAATTGGGCAAGATACACAGTCAATCTATTCAATACGGTCTAATAAATGCTTATGATGTTAGTGTCCCATTAGGAAAATAATTGACTCGAATTGAACCCAGTATAAGCTGAGTTTGCCTCTGCTAATTATGAGTCCATTTAGATGGACGGAAACAGCTATCGAGCACACACATACACGAAATACACGTATGCCAAATCAAACAATGATATACATTTACGTGTACACGTACTCTACACAAATCTATATGCAATGCAGTGGGGTATCAAGTCATCGTCATCGTCATCGTCATCGTCGTATCGTGAAATCATATGCAGCCATCTCATCATTCACACGCTCATCCAGCTAATTCTCATTACGCTCAACCAGCAAGGCAAAACTCCAGTGTCGACAACTATCCTCCAAGCAACATACAAGCGAGAGACTGGCGGCCGGCCGCCTGCAGCGAATGTCTATCTTTTGCTTCCATCCAAACCTTCCATCTCAACCATTCAAAAACTGGCAACTCGGGCACTCATTGGTTGCAAATGAGGCTCTCCAATCGATTCAAGGTTATCGGGGACCTTGGTCGCCCCGGATGAGATGCGGGTGCTCATCGCTTCGAGGATCGGGCTCGCAGATCGAGAGACGTCTTGTTGTGGCACAGCTAGACTGAGGCCGTTGGTCTGCGGACCAGGGGCGAGCGGAGACTGTTCTTCGACGAGCGAGTCGCGTTTTCTTGGGAGCTTCTGACGGAAGCCGTTGTTTGTGGCAACCATTTCGATGCTCTTGAAGTACTATAAAGCAGTCAGAGGCTGCTTGTGTCTGGAAATAGCTGTTGAGACTCACCTTCACAGTCTTGACCTGCAGCTCGAGCGTGGCATCCTCATCGACAACGATCATTGGGTGAGGGTGCAATTGGAGGCTAGAAAGCGTCCACATGTGGTTCACACCGCTTTCAATGCACTTCTGCAGAGCCAGCGCTTTGTGGGCACCAGTGATGATGATCACAACCTCACGAGCCTTGCCTGTCAGGTACATACTCTGAAACTGGTGAGGAACGACTTACATCCAATACCGTCTGCACACCGACCGTTAACGCCATTCGTGGTACCTGAGCAAGATCGTTCCCGAAGAACCGAGAATTGGCAATGATGGTATCGTAGGCAAGGGTCTTGACACGGGTCCGAGACTTAAGGCTGGACCCTGGCTCGTTGAAAGCAATGTGTCCATCGGGACCAATGCCGCCCAGGAACAGCTCGATGCCTCCGACTGCCTTGATCTTCTCCTCGTATTCGTGGCACTCGAGTTCCAGATCTGGCGCGTTGCCATTAAGAATGTTGATATTGGCGGGCTTTACGTCGACGTGCGAGAAGAAGTGCTTGTACATAAAGCTGTGGTAGCTCTCCGGGTGCTCGCGTGGGATCCCGACGTACTCATCCTGCACCGGATCAGCCAGCTGTTTGGACAACATGCTGTGCAACGTTGCCAAGCAAGGGAGCAAAACCCAATAGAGCTTACCATATTGAATGTGACCACATCGCGGAAAGAAATCTCGCCAGCTTTGTGCCGTTGGACTAGATTTTGGTATACCAGAACAGGGCTGCTGCCAGTGGGCAGGCCTAGAACGAAGGGCTTCTCTGATGTAGGGTTGAAGGCTTTGATGCGTTCTGATGTCTCACCGTTAGCTGAGGATGCAGGCTGTGCAAGGGAGCGGGCGTATGCACCAATAATGTAGTCCGCGATATACTTGGACGCCAGTTGCGGATCGTCTCTGATGATTAGCCTCCTGCATCGAGTAAGTGAGCTGTGCTGCTAGCCGTCGGACTCTTGCATATGCGTACATGGTCTCGATATTGTACTGTGTATGCGGTACTCAGGGCTGGGTAGTATTTGATATGTGTGTACGAGAGAACTACTCGAGGAAAAGGGCCATATATTTGGGAGGAACAGCAGAGACTTCACGTCACGTCTGCGGGGCCATGTGTATGGTGCTCACCCAGTTGTCTTTGTTAGGCAATGGAACCGCCATCGTGTGCCAATGATTACGAACGTGCTCGAGATCCTCACCATCGTTCACCAGCAACCCTCCATCCGGCTCCTAGCGGCTTTGTCCGGGATTCCGTTGGTCTCACGATCACGATGCAGTGTAATGGAAGGCAAGGTGAACGTGGTCGTACAACGCGCCTATCTCTAAAGCTGAGAGGTGGCGACGCCTAGCTAACCCTGCTATGTCACCTCGACATCCGCTATCTCATGAACGTCTGCCGCCAGCAAACAGACGGATTCAGAGATGGATTGCTGCGCGGAGGTTAGACCGTGAAGGGAAATGGATGCTGGAGCAGTCACGATGCCTCTATCGCGGGTGTCGACAAGGCGGATAAGGAGGCATGTGAGGTCGTGGAGAGATGAGGTCGATGTTACATCCACGCCTGCAGTGGCGAGCGGAGAGCGTTGCAGACGTGGCTGGACGCGGCGCCGTCGACCAGGAGCTTATCGCGATGCCAGTGATTTGCAGCCAGTGTGCTCGTCTCGTTGGCTGCTTTGTCGCGTCCCCGGCACCAACACCCCAGCGTCAGGCCCACCAGTATCCCCGCGTAAGCCTCGAGCTTCCCATCCGAGAACCATCAGCGCCTCCCGAACAGGTGCAGCTGGCAGGCGTCCGGCTCTCGGAGGCGTCGTGGTGTTGCAAAGCGGGCGCACTTGCGCGGGTGTGCGTGTTGGCGGCGTCCAAACAGCCTCTGCCAGCCCTGGAAAGTGCAATTATTCTGATGCTGCTGGCTCAATCGCACCCAGGCCCAAGGGTGTCGCGTGCTGCACGTTCAAACTAGCCTGAGTGCTGGCTTGATAGGGATAGCTTCCCAGGAGGTGGAGAGGATGGTGGACCCTGGGCTGACATGCTTAAAATGGAGATAAAATGGCGGCTGACCCTGTGCGCTCGGGTCTCTCTGGCCAGCATTCACAACGCGCAAACGGGACGACAGAATATTTAATATCGCCGTCTCTGGCTGTCCTCCGCCTGGATTCCCCGCACGCTCCATAATCTGCGCAACTGATACCTGCGTCCTCGAGGACCACCTCTGCGACATCGTCGAGAGTAGTATTCTTCCACCTTCGCTATGGCCTCTACCGACCTCGACGACAAGCGTATGTCGCACGAGGTGAATTCTCCAGAGCACTCCGTTCAGGGGACTGAGCCAACAGGCACCCTGGAGCTGCCCAACTCGTGGAAGTACAAGCGCCTGCGACTTTTCGGTTTCCAATTCCCGTGGTATGCCTCGCCACCGGTGCAGCTCGTTATCGTCTCGTTCGTCTGCTTCATGTGTCCGGGCATGTTCAACGCGCTCAATGGCATGGGTGGTGGTGGCCAGCTTGATTCGACCGCGAACAGCAAGGCCAACACTGCTCTCTATTCGACATTCGCTGTGGTTGGATTCTTTGCCGGAACCTTCACCAACAAATTGGGTATTCGCACCGCCTTGTCCTTCGGTGGTGTTGGCTACTCCATCTATGTCGCCTCTTATCTTTGCTACAACCACACTCAGAACATCGGCTTTACCACCTTCGCTGGTGCCCTTCTCGGTGTGTGCGCTGGTCTGCTCTGGTGCGCTCAGGGCGCTATCATGATGTCCTACCCGCCCGAAGCCTCGAAGGGCCGCTATATCTCGTGGTTCTGGATGATCTTCAACTTGGGCGCCGTGATTGGCAGTTTGGTAAGGCGCACTACTATCATCCCCTTAAGGTCACAATTAACGCCTCCGTAGATTCCTCTTGGTCAGAATATACACAAAGAAAGCGGTGGAGTTGTCAGTGACGGCACTTATGTCGGCTTCCTCATCCTTACCATCATTGGTGCTGTTCTCTCTTGGACTCTGGTCGATGCGAATGCTGTCATTCGCCACGACGGCTCCAAGGTCATTGTCATGAAGCATCCCTCATGGAAGTCCGAGATACTTGGCCTTTTCGAGACCTTCAAGACGGATCCTTACATCATCGCCTTGTTCCCCATGTTCCTTGCCTCCAATTGGTTCTACGCCTACCACTTCACGGAGATCAACGGCGCTTACTTCAATGTTCGCACCCGAGCTCTGAATGGCGTTGTGTACTATACGATGCAGATCGTCGGCGCCTATGTTTTTGGATTTGCACTTGATATCAAGGGCATTCGACGCACTGTCCGTGCCAAGGTTGCCTGGGCTGCCCTTTTCGCGGTCATCATGATTGTCTGGGGCTGTGGGTATAAGTTCCAGAAGACTTACACTCGTGCCTGGGCAACGGACAAGGCCAATGTGGACTTGAAGAAGGACTGGACCGACGATGGTTTTGCCGGTCCCTTCGTCCTGTACATGTTCTATGGCTTCTCTGATGCCGCTTGGCAAACCTGTGTTTACTGGTGAGTTCGTCGAACCAAATATTGAAGACATTTTGCTAATCGCGAACAGGTATATGGGTTCCCTAACCAACAACGGACGTAAGCTTGCGAACTTCGCTGGATTCTACAAGGGCATCCAGTCTGCTGGTGGAGCCATTACCTGGGCTATGGACGATGGCGGCATCTCGTACACGAGCATGTTCGCTTCTAACTGGGCCCTTCTTGCTGGCAGTCTCCTCGTCGCTCTTCCTGTGATTCTCTGGAAGGTTGAGGACACCGTCTCTATCGAGAAGGATATCGCCTTCACGGATGAGACCATTGCTGAAGTTGCTCCCAAGGCGCATGTTGCTGCTCCTGGTGAACTCTCCGAGAAGGTCTAGAGTCCTACGGCGGGTTTTTGGTACGATGCATCCAGGATTGAAAGATCAAACTTGGAAAAGAGTCGCGAATAGTGTATTTTGCAGCGGTACAGGTGTTTTGTCGATATTCCCCTCTCAGCCACACATTCAGCGGCTGAAGCGCTTCATGTAAATTCGATTTAGGAGAGATATGCTACCTCTCACGGCCTTGCTATTCATCTACGAGCGATGTCTTGTTCTTAATACCCTGCATACGTATCATCAACAAGAGTCTCCGGTCTTTCTATACCTTGCTCTGCTGTATTTTGACGGTGCTTTAAGTCCATAGGCAACACCGTTTCGATGGATGTTGAATTTGAACCACCAATCATATTCGCAGCATTTGTCACAGGTCGCGGCTGTTGTGCGTTGCGTCGACACATTCTTGCGAAAGTGATACAGTGACATATCTAGTGGTACACTGACAGGTTCTGTCTCATACCTCTGGGTCCTGTTTGAGGGACAAGTTGTCCTCATCGTTCACAGGTGCGTCTCATATCGCGAGTATACTCCCATGTTGAGCTGTAGGGTTTACCTTCCACTTTCGGTGCATGAACTTCGTAAACGCTGGTTATCAATCTCAGTCACTAGGCTATAGTGTCAGTATTGATGCTGATGCCTTGCCTAAGCTAAGCAATGCGATCCATCTTAGGAATCCTAGTCTTCAGATTCTAGACTTCACTTTGGCGCGTTGTGGTTATCCCTCTGCGAACCTAACCCGTATTCCATCGCAAGTGCAACCTGCAGTGGCACTATCACGGACTAAGAGCATACGGCTGCTACCTGACAGTCCACGAGGTGTCTGATGACAGCTTGCTCGTTCTCCTCGCAGTGACAGCAAATTCCTCACGTCGAAACGCAATGTTTCATTGCATTCTGGCCAACCTCACTGAAGCGAGAAGTGGTTGATCGAGTAGATCCAGATCAAGCCTTTCCTCCGATCCACCAAGGAGCGTGGAGAGGTTGGCTGGTTGCACCGTCGTCGTACACGCGGGGTGAGTGTGTTGTCAGCGCAGATTGTCCGAGCCGTGTTTCGTTTCTTCTTCGCATGCAGGGCTCCATAGGACAACGTGAGGCGATGTATCGAGTGCACTTGCACCTATCTGAATGCATTGCAACTCGTCTAAACAACGCTGGACGGAGCTTCAAACTGTAACGCCCACCACGAACGTCGCCCAATCCGGCTCCTGGATTCCACCTTGGCACGTTCCGGCGGAGAGGGCACGTGCTTGTAGATATCTTAGATCCCGCCATGGAGGAACCGTCCGCTGCAGTCCTGCCTGTTTGGGCCGGGCCTATCGCATTGTTGTTGTAGCCTCGCGGTCAATATCAGCAATGCGACGGCTCTGATTGCGGTTGCAGTCTGCCTGAACGTCGGCAGACGGACGCCGGCGATCTCTGGCACTCGCCGCTCGCCAACAAATTCACAGCAATCTGGTTGAATCAAGGCACGGCGCTGTCCGCTGATGGACTCGCATCGCTCCTCTTACGGCTAGATCGGCAGGCCGGATACAGCTTAGTCGATGAAACGAAGGTAACGGTAGCAATGGCCGTCACGAAACATCCTAAGATCCCCCACCAGCTTTGCCATCACCGCGTATGCGTACCTCTCGCCAGCACCGCGCGTGCCTGGAAATTGAGTGGCCATTGTACTAGCCGAGCCCTGTCCTGCTGTTCGCGGCACTCTAGGCCATTCCCTGGTCCTCAACCTCCTCTAGCCCGCAACTGGATCCCAACCCCCCTCTGCCCATCTTCTGCCTCCCAGACCCCCGCAGCCACCCTTACGTTGCCTGTCTGCCGTGCCTCAGCGGCGGGCATTGCGCACTACCTGCCGGAGGATTTCCCTTAGAACGCTGAGTTAGCGGATACAACCCTCTCCTAATATTCTCACAAAGCCGTACAACCATGCTTAAGAGCCGTTTGCGACATCGGTCGTCAAATGCCACCGGCCCGCCTGATTTTTCTCGTGCATTACGCTCCACGGGACCCGGAGACCTTGTTGGCCCTGGCGAAGTCTGATATAGACCGCAAACCGCTGCCCACGCAAGACCTGGCCCCGCTGTCACCATCATTAAAAACACCATTTGTCCCCCCATGCCTAAGCTGTCGCTGAAACGCTTCAAAAGCCGCCGCATGACCCTCCCGCCGGAATCTGACTGCGCCCGCGACACCTCAGATTCCCCCGACACTGACCGTCAACGTTGCTGGTATATAAAACCCATGTTCGACTTTTGGCAGAGCCTGCTTGCGGCTCTGGAACGCATCGTCATGCTTCCTTCGCTCATCCATTCAGTATTCCCATCGCTGTCCTCTCGAAAACGCACACGAGATGCAGTACGAAGTTATGACCGAACCATGGACGATCTGTTGCGCGAAGTTCAGCGATTATTCGAGGCTCCACTTGAGCCTGCAAAGTTGCTGCAGATGTCCGGGAGGCTGCAGGAGCAGTTCGCACCCAAGCTCCAGGCGAGCAACATCTGCATGCTGCCCTCCTACAACGACAAGCTTCCGACTGGCCTCGAGCAAGGTACCTACCTAGCACTGGATGTCGGTGGTTCCACGTTTCGGGTTGCTGTGGTTGAATTGAGTGGGAAGCAGGCTGGTGCCAAGAGCATGCGTATTGTGACCATGAAGAGCTACGCCATCAACAACCCGGTCAGGTACCTGCGAGGGACTGCGTTCTTTGACTGGATGGCACAAAAAATTGAGGCAGCTATTGTGGATCCTCAGGTTCAAAGGATAAATGGTACCAAGAGCTTTGGTATGGGCCTCGCGTGGTCCTTCCCGGTTGAGTATGTTGAAGTACTTGCAACATCTGCCTTTTGCTAACTTTTTGTTAGACAAACCTCAATACGCAGCGGCAATCTACTTGCCATGGGCAAAGGGTTCCGTGCAACTGAGGGTACTCTGGGACAGGATCTGAGCGAGCTGATCATGGCCCCATGCAGAAAGCGGGTAAGCAAGATCAACACAGATCGCTTCAAGTATGCCACTGACATCACGACTAGAATCTTCCCGTGCATATGGAATCGATCGTCAACGATGCATCTGCGACTCTGCTATCACGTGCTTACGAAGACCCCGCGACACGCTTTGCAGTAATTCTTGGAACCGGCTTCAACATCGCCGTGCACCTTCCCACTTCAGCGCTCGCGACTTCGAAATACAACGGCTATCCCCAGAAATGGATCGATCATGCCACCCATGTTCTTGTCAACACCGAGCTTAGCATGTTTGGCAAGAACGTGTTTCCAACTACCCGATGGGACGACCTTCTAAACGAGAACCACGTCCGACCAGATTTCCAGCCATTTGAACACATGATCAGCGGCCGGTATCTGGGAGAAATCGTCCGGCTAATCGTTGTTGAGGCTGTGCGAACAGCTGGTCTGTTCAGTGGAGAGTTGCCCGAGAAGCTAGCAGAGCCTTATTCTCTTGAGACCGGTACCGTTGCAGCTATCGAGATGGACGAGTCCAAGAACTTCACGCAAGCCATCGCTCTGTTCCAGTCAAAACACGCTCTCAGCAAGCCTCCTTCTTACAAGGACATCTCTTTCCTTCGCCAGGTTTCCCAGCTGGTGTCACACCGGGCTGCAGCCTACCTTGCTGCAGGTATCCACTCCCTGTGGAACCTTCGAATCCAGTCTGAAGGCCTTTCAGCAAACGAAGCAGGGCGGCTTGCTATTGGCTGTAACGGATCTGTCATTGAGAAATATCCTCACTTCCGCGAGCTTTGCCAGACACACCTCGATGAACTCACTATTGCTTCCGGCGCCGAACCACATTCAATCTCACTCGAGATCGCCGTGGAGTCGGCGATATTTGGTGCCGCAGTTGCAGTATGCTGCCTCGACGCATAGCCTGCGTCGCCAACCATGACGAAGTAATTTAGTCTACGAGTGTGCTGCTTTATACCCCTTCAGTCGAGCGCTTGGTGATTGTACATATCTTCCTTTCCTTACTTCATCTACTTCGCATCTAGAAGCCCTTCATCTTCGGTTCACATTCTGTCTGGCTACGCATTCTTTCTCTTCTGGCTAAGAATTGAGAAACGAAGCATTGCATGTTGTCTACGAACGAAAGATATAATGTTGCATATGGGAATTGATAGGTTGAATTCCCTACGGCGTTGAATACATGGCCCTGTGGGGTCCTGGAAAAGACGGAACAAGCATTAATTGTATCTACGAATACATTCTATTCTCTCGGCTTTCCCCCGAAAACACGAATACATTCTCACCATCGTACAACTGAAAACTATCAATCACATGGCTCGTATTGTAGCCAGCAGTTCCTTGAGGCGCCGGAGAGCGCATAGCTATCAGCGCAATACGAACAAGCATTGCTGTACTACAACTCAAATATCGGAAAATCGTAGTGTCAGCCAATAGGAACACGAAGGCGCACTATGAGCTAAATCACACAATTACGGGGTCCAGTCGCATGGCATCAAGATGGCCTTCAAAGGAGGCAAAAGCGACAGCTACACATTCCCGCTTCCCCCTGCTTTCCCAGTGAACCAAAGATGGAGTGTTGATACGAGCGGAAGAGCCGGAGTTGCGAAGGTGTTGCGAGGTGGTAGGTGGCCTCAGTAAAGGCGCCGGGCGTTTGCCTGGCGCTTTTAGTGATGAGACATACTGCACCTGATCGCGAGACAATGGTATTGTTGCACGTGGGTGAGGGGATAGTATGGCGTGAGACATCATATCCGCTTGAGTATACTGCCGTCAAGGCATCTCCAGAGTAAGAAAGCTCGCAGTGTAGAGAGCGAGCTTTGCACTCCGGTTGCAACCATCTACAGTAGTGTGAGATCTTAGTGGAGCGTCTCATAGCAATAGTGTGGACACGAAGAATTGGCTCTGCTGGTTCCGGGTGCAATGGGTAATGGTCGGCGTTGGCATGTCGAAGGTCAAGTAACCGGAGGAGTTGCGCTTTCGAGAAAGGATGACAGACGTCGCATACACTCCTACGACAGACGCAGTACAACCAGCTGACACAGTGCCAAAACAATGCTACGCACCACACCTCGTACCGATACCGTTCGGTGGCAACTAAATTAACACCGGCCTAGACTAAACCATCGGCATAGCGGCCGCCATCGTGAAGAACGATCTCCACTTGCCATGTGGCGGACCTCACATTGGAATCTCCACAAAACCCACGACCCGACGATAAACGCTGCAGGAAAAGAACCTCACTTTCCACGTTCGTCCGTCAAATGTATTCGATGGGTCCTCCTCGGGCTCGGCTATACTTCCAGCGCGCGTAGCAGTCGCGTACTTTCTGCCAAATGTGACCCAACGTTGCATCGCGCCGTTCCAACCCAATCCAACCTCATTTCCCATCACCCTAATCCTGAGGTACATCTCGTTCTATGCCTTACATGTCCCTATTTCCGAGAAGAGCCTAGATCCAAGCGATAAGATATACTGCATGCAGTCAACGGTAAAGCGATGCTTTGTTTGAAAAGTAAGGTAGATGAAGCGTTGAAGCTGGAGCCATCCTACGACTCTGTAGCATCTGTGCTGGAGAAGAGACACGCTCCGTTTGCAGAAAAGAAGGTCGCAGTGAGAAGAGCGCAGCGTGTCCGTCTGGCTGCGTTGTCCGAGTGTGGAGCATCGTATGCGCCAGTCTGGGTCGCGTCAGCTCAGCGTGGCAGCATCCACTCGCCTGCGGAATACGGCTCCCTCATCCAGCTCTTACATGCTTCCTTCCTGGACTTACGTGATTGAAAGCAAAGCAAGTATGGGGCGGGGGCTGCATTCATATATAGCGCAGTAGCAACCAACGGACTCTGACTTGCACTCTATCTTGACTTTTTGAAAAAGGGACACTTTTCGACTAAAATGACTGGGATATAATGCTGCTTAAATCACCCACCAACTAAGAATCCGTTGGAGTATCGAATACACATTCAAGTCATTAATTCTCCATTTACTCCCAAGTCATAGCCCAATATGGCTTCTTGTAGCTCCAGGCGCCGGATCTGATTAGATCATTCGTTATGGTAACCTCCCAGAAATCCGCACCTAACATCGAGATGATAATAATGTGCGCGTCCAGACCGAGCCTGAAGACGTAGCGATACTGCTGTGCGGCCGTAGTCATCGATCGATATTGAAAGTCGTCATCTTCATCTTCCGTCATCCAGTCTTCATTGCTCGCTGTTCCATTCCGATCCTCCCCATCTGCCTCGATCATCTGCGCGTACCAAGATCAATCCAATGGTTCGCCACCTCTACAAGATAAGGATATTGGAGATACATGTTGGGTAGATGAGCGTTGCAAGCCGTGGAAGGGACCCTCTAGTATTCGGTGGCCGTAGCCAAGCTGAGGTCGCATCTTCATATTCGTAAACGAAGCATCCAAGAGCAGCGGCATTCTAATCTCGCAGTCTCTCCGCAAATATCAATACAATCGTACAGCTGGCCTGATCGAAACGGTCGAATTTCCTCATGGCTAAATTCGACCCCGCCTCGCTAAACGGTAAGCAGCGCACACATCCAGGATTCGCAGGGTTGATGTCGAATGTGTGCTCGAGCTCGCAGGCGAAGTGGTCTAATATTGGCAGACCGGGCATTCGGAAACCTTTCACCATGCATCGGAGAAGTACCGTTTCGATTTGTTCTTGACAGCTAATGCCTTCGGATCCTGGGGTAGGTTCGTGTGGTGAACAACGTGCGGCCGGTAGACTGCGTCAACAGGAGGCATCCAGTCGTCAAGGCCAAGCGGGAAATACTCGTACAACAAGTCGGCACTCTCATCAGGGCTATTGATCAAGTTGAGCGAGAAGGATGGCGGCCGAGCTGGAGTAGCTCTTTTCTTCGCGTGCTCCGAAGGAGACGCTGACTTCTTCGGCTCGTCGTCTGTCAAAGACAAAGACACCGGCGCCATCGACGATCGCTGCGGTGGTGCGCTTCTCGAAATTTCGGGGGTAGATTGTGCATATGGCGTGAGAGGAGGCATGTGGGCAGACGGCGGATCGGGAGGTATCGCTGTCATTGCACCACCGGGCATCTTCCAGTCACCCAGGAAATCTGGCGAGACAGGTAGGTCGTTCGGATTGAAGTCGAAGGGCAGCTGAAGCGCATCTATACCCTTGGACGCTGCAATGTTGTTGTTCTGGTTGTGGTTGTTATGGTTCGTTTCGCCTGTGGATGTCCGAGTTGGCTGTGGTGGCATGTGTGAGGACTTTCGCGCCGTAGTACCCCCTCCACTTATAGGCATGTCTTTTCGCGATTGAAAATTCCTAGGGCTTCGTCCCCGTACTATAATAGCGCCCGAGTGGACCTCACATATGGGATACTTCCCTCCAGTAGCGAGTGTTGCTACGACCTTTAGTCTCACTACGAAATGCTGTTGCAACTCTTTCCTTCGCCCGTTATTCGCTGTCGCAATTCTGAATTGGAGTCTCTTCCAGCTGATGGGAAAGTTGACATAATCTGAGTCCATGTCTTGCCCGCTTGACAAATCTAAGGGATACGAAGGTGGCTCTTTCTCAGTCTTGTCCTCTACAGCGGCTGTACTGCTCGCGGGTGTCTTCCACGGCACTGATATGATCTTCACTGGGTTTCCTTCTAGCGACTCAGTTGCCGATATTGTGAGCTCTTGCCCAATAATGGGGATTTGGTCTCCCTGCTCAGACATGATGAACTGAAGGCTCCTCGGCATAGTGACTGTGCCTGTTATCTGGAACAGATTCCTCCGATAGCACGTTAACTCGGTTGGCGGCGCTGCTACATCCCCAGCAGTTGACCACGGCGATTCTGCCAGGAAGAACATGCCATGAAGCTGCGCGGACATGGACACTGACACGCGCCGCATCGTGAAGTCGATAAGAGGGAAGGGCACATTGGGGAGGGAGAAGCTGAGAAGCTTGTTGTCGCGGTCGATGCTGGGACTCTCTGGAGCGCCATTTGGATCGTGAGGATGGATTGACTGCTCGTAGCCGCTGAGTACGTCTGAGAACGGGTCTTCGTAGGCGCTCGAGAAGCGTTTCAAAGGTGGCGGGTGCAGGGCATGGCCTCCGAAGTCTTCGCTACTACACAGCACTGTCAGCAAGTCGATGGTGGCCATGATCGGACATGTCTGGTTACCCCGCGAAGGTTTCCTCATAATTCGAGCGCTGCTCTAGCGAGTCCATCGGCATCATCGGCACTGAGAGCTGCTGGTCCATTGGGTTGGCCAAGTAGCTCATAGTGATCGTGTCGAACGCTTCCATGGCTGCAGTCAGGGCGGGCTCGAGAGAAGGCGGCGAGTGGAGGATCGCATGCGCTCATGGAAAGGAACGACGCGCTAGAGTTGTGGAGCGAATGGAGGTAGCAGCGTGGAAGCTGTCTTTGCACAGATGGCGGAGGAGGAGAGGCTGGGAACCGGGACGGGTCCACGGGTTTGACGAAGACGGGTCGGGGCAAAGATAGATCAGTCAGCGGGAGCACGCAGAACAAGCAGCATGACAAGAGGGGCCGAGAGGAGAGTGGCTCGTACAGTCTGCGTACAGGCAATACTGTCTCTGAGCGTCCTGTGCGACAGCAGATTATCACGGGACAGTCTGCCAAGAACTCTCGCGGGTGTCTAACCAAGGTCATCGAAAAGGGTGCCGTCCCCGACAGTGGGGGATGGACAGCCGAACACGCAAATCGTCCGAAAGCCTAGTACATCGTTACCTAACATGTCACTTGCAATGCTCACTGCTCATCATAGCCCTACTTGCAGCCATCCTCAACTGCTCTCAGACGCAGCCGCCTCGGCGAGAGCGAGAGAAGAGCCTCCTGTTCGGTAGGTCTTCTCGAACGCCGTTGGGTAGGGAGATCGGCGGCCCGAGTGCGCCATTGTGGAGGCGCAGAGGCGTTTCAGATGGTTAGATAAAAAGCGGCAAGCTCTAATTCGACGACTGTTCGAATTCCAAAGTGGGTACCAACTTTTAGCGAACATCATTATCACTTCATCGTTCGTCTTTGCTATCAGCATGCAGGCTGTTTCAGCGCAATTGGGAGTGTGTATCATACGGTCATTCGACTCGCAGTGTGAGGCCGAGAGACACCAGTTACTCGGGGCCATCAGCATACCGGTACCTATCGGAGAGTCCTGAGGCGCACTCAACGTTTCGTCGGGCACTGCAGCCAGTAAACATTCAGCGGATGACAGCGAATCGGCCCCTCCAATCTACCATATCCTGGAGACCGAGTGCAGATAGCACACTTTAGATTCAACTTGTAAAAGCGCTTCAGATGCTCAAATAACATTCGTAGTACTTGCAACCTGTACTGCTCCTAGACAAAGTCTTTACCCCCTCTCTGGGGAACCGCTTGCCACAGGAGATCACTTGCACCGGGTAAGGCAAGTATGGTGCCTTTGGCGCAGACATAGTACGATTCGGTTGCGGCGTAACTAGTACCTGCCTGCGTTCTCCAGCTCGCAGTCAAATGCTCAATCTCAAGAGCAAAAATCCTTAGCGCCAAGGGTATCCCGAAAGTTCGTGACGTGATCTGATCAATTTTCCCAGCGCCCATTCGCCAATAGTTTCGTGAAACAACAGACATCTCAGGATCTCATGTTTACGCGGGAGGAATCATCGTCCAAGTTGCCGCATCGCAGCTTACCTCTTCGAAGTTGTGGAGCACTTTAAATCCTAGTGTAGAAAGGCCGTCGATGTTGCCATCGCCATCCATCTACATTTGCATTAGCAGGAGTAGTGGTTCGTGGCTACCTTACTTACATAGTCAAGAAGGCAAGCATTGCAACCTTGCGCCTTGATCTGTCGCATGCCCAGCAGAATAAGACCTTGGAGCAGTGTAGAGTATTCTCCGACACCAGGAGAAATGACTGGTGACGAAATGCCACCTGCGCTTTCGTTCAAATCTTTCAGTGGAGGCATGTACTCGGACAGATGGGAGTGGTGGTTGTAAAGTACGACTGTGCCTAGTAATGCTCCGTCCTCGGGTCTCTTCGCTCGAATGATGCCACAGGTCGAGGGCTCAGCTAGTGCGAGATTGTAGACCTCTGCGAGGCCTTGACGGTTGCTCGTCTTGATGTGGTCGAGGATTGGGCCAGCATATTCCCATCCGTAGACAAGATCGAACTGAAAGCCTGCACTGGCTAAGCTCTTCGCCATGCCATCTGGCGGGGTCCAGTTGAGCAAGTTGCGAGCGACCATACTGCAGACGGGTCGAGAAAGCGCAGCGTTCCAGCCAAGATTCGCAAACCATGGGCGCAGTCGTCGACGCTCCGCGCCGTGTCCATTGGGGATGCCTAAGAAGATACTCGGAAGACGTGATCCCAGTTGAAATCGCTTGATGCCTTCTCTTTGCAGAAGTGTGCGTATGGCTCTGTTATGCAGTGAGTGTCCGATTGATAGTTTCCTTCTCGCCGGGTCGACAAATAACGCGCCAATAACGCCGGTGCCTGTGGTTCTGAAGAAGTACGTAGAGCAGAACCCGTACAAGGCTTGGGTACTGCTATTGCGAACGACGAAGTGGGCCTCCTCTACTTCAGCGTTGTGTAGGATGAAAGAATTCGATGTAGCACTGGACAATTCCGAGTGCTGACTTGGCTGAGAACCTTCCATAACTGCTTTGATCAGGTTGTCTAAGGCGATGGCATCTCGCTCTTCGTTGTAGTTCTCGACTAGCCAGTGCTGTCTAGAATGATGCAACTTCTGGCTTTTACTGATAGTTCCGGGCAGCGTGCCGGAAGGCGCTAGCTCGCCAAACAAGACCTTGACCAGGGAGTTCAGAGCAGTCTCCGTAAAGTCGTAAGTACAAATATAGGTGCCAATCGAAGTGTCCATGGCGAAGTCGTAAGGTGAACTGACTGCGACCACAACCAGAGGCTTTTCCCGCTTCTCGCCACCGGTCGTGTACTGCATGTTGCAGATCATCGACACGTGCTTCGTGAAGCCGTGTTGGTACAGGTTACGATTAGCGTCTGCTGTGAGAACGATGATTGCACTTGCGCGGTTGATGAGGTTTTCGTGAACGGGTCTAACACCATTCGCCGTATAGGAAGTGTGTAAGACGCGCCCGTTGCGCTGCCTAGCCAGTGATCTTCCGAGCTCTCGGAAGACACGCTCTCCACTCATGACAGATGCAGTTCGTTCCCAAACAGCAGGCTCTGGTGTAGCCGAGCTTGCTGTTTCGGAGAGGGCTCGAGAAGCGGCCGACGCAGCCAATGGCTTGACCAGAGGGGTCAGGAGTAGCAATTCCTCCTCATTCTCAAGAAGATTCGAGAGTGGGAGCAGGCGGTTTTTGTCACGGACAACTGTGATTGATCCGTTGTACGCTCTTGTTGAGAGCGCGGTATGTGACGGTTGAAGTGTCTCCAAGAAGTTGATGCCCGGTGGATTTAAGGCTTTATCCCAGTTCGTGCACTTCGACTTCATCGTCAACACTCGACGAAGAGAGTTGTAGATGCGTTCCTTCGAGATCATGGCGTTCTCAATGCCAGTCTTGAGGCCCTTGAGAGCTTCTTGTTGCACTGAGAACGAGCGACACAGCAGCACCACATCGCATCCGGCATTGACAGCCATGACGGTGCCACCACCGACGCCGATGTTGTGACTAAGTGCATCCATCTCGAGACATTCTGAGACGACCACGCCGTCAAAGTTGAGGTCTGAGCGCAGCAAGCCATCCACAACCTGATCCGACAAGCAGGCGTGCATGGCGTTCAAGCCAGCGGAGGACATCGCGCAGCCACCGACCATCATAGAGTCGAGTCCTTGTCTGATAGCATTACGGAAGGGTACTAGAGCGCTCAAGCTGAGCTGTTCAAGTGACTCTGTAATGATGGGTACATCTAGGGTCGACCCTAGGAATTCGAGATTACCGTAAGACGGGAAGTGCTTTCCGAGGGTCACAACGCCAGCATCTTGGTAGCCTTTCATGAAAGCAACACCGTAAGCAGAGACTTCCTGGGGATCGTCACCAGCAGTTCGGACACCCAGAGGCTGATTGCGAGCGTTCGTCAAGACATCCAAGCAGGGGCCAAAGATCCAGTTGATGCCACAGGCAGATATCTCTTGAGCAGTGGCTTTCGCCACTTCAAAAGCCAGGTCAGTCGAGCCTGCTGCTGCAATGCCCATACTGCTAGGATACTGCCGGACATAGATCTCGTCGAAGAGACTGTTGACCCCTCCATTTTCCTGATCGATACCGATGGCCAAGGGAACAGCATGGCCGGCATCGTGAGCGATCTTTTGGAGCTCATAGCAGAGCTTCGTAGTCTCTTCAGCAGCTACTCAACGTCAGTAACATGCTCGTATGACATTTCCATACTCTCTAGGATTAAACTCGATATGTCTTACATTTCAGATTCTTGGCAGTCAGAAGGATACATCCGAGATGATGTTTCTCGATAAGTGTCTTGATCTGTGGCGTTACGCTTGTCCCATCAAAGCCCATCATGAACAGTTGTCCCTTTGCGCAACGATATTAGCTCGCTTCACATTGACAGGAGCCTAAGGATCGACCCACCAGAGTCCTGCACCATAGTTAGCCGACGGCCCGACACATAGGGCTCTGTATGGACGAGAGCGAAACGGCGATGCATACCTATCCAGATCGTCCCATACGGGATCCAGCTTATCGGACTTCCCCACCATGGTGACGATGCCTACCGCGCAGGCCTCGAGACGCGATCCAAGTCTGTGATGGCCGACTGAGGCTTGAACGTGACTTGGAGGGGCGCGTTAACAATGAGAAAGACGGGGAAGAGGCGTGTCCCGACGTCTGCAACGGTAGCATTCACCGAGGTCTGGGGGCTGGCGCTAGGGCCACTTTTAATCGACACCTCACCTCATCCTTGGTGACACCTGCCATGCCACTATCAAAGACGGCCATCTCGATACAACGTCCAGTAATGCTACCACACGCGATCTAGAAGTTCCTCCCGCTGTTCGAGCGGCCTGATCTCCGTTTATGGTTGTGTCACATGAGTCTGCTGCTGACCAGTAGCTCCGCGAACAGGATGCACGCGCTTTGAAGCGGCGCCTTCAAGGGCTCGACCAGAATTTTCCTGTCTGTAATGGCCAAACAGCGTCATAGCCGAAGTGTTCGTGGACCAGTATTTTTCATAAAAGCAAAGTAATCCGCTGTCTACTCCCGGAGCTTGTTGAGCTTGTCTCAACCGCACTTCCACACCCTTCCTCCCATATCCAGTCAATTTATCTACCTCTCATAGTCTCATCGTATTTCTCGTCAACATCAAATCGCATTTTATATATCCTGGTCGAGATGCCGTCCGCCATCCTGGTTGCCGGCCACGATATGCGCCGAACCCAGTCTAGTGTAACCAAGTTCACCAACTGCCTGTTGATACGAGGCAACGAACTCGTCGAAGAAGATCTCTGGATTAGCTCTGTGAGCGGAAAGATCTTGAACGGCCAAGAAATATTGTACGGCGAACGCGTAGCACCAGATCGCATCGTTGACCTCGGCGGGCGCATCCTATCGCCAGGCCTCATCGATGTACAACTCAACGGTGCATACGGATTCGACTTCTCAGTCATACCAGAAGATGGCGCCGTAGGATACAGCAAGGGAGTGCATCGCGTGAATAGGCAACTGATAGCGACGGGCGTCACCTCCTATCTACCTACATTGACCTCGCAACCACCTGAGGTCTATCAACAGGTCTGATATATCGATCTAATCCCCAGCATAACTATACTGACATCGTCAGGCACTCCCCTTCCTCGGCCCCTCAGGCACCCACCGCAATCCCACCTACGGCTCCGAATCCCTCGGCGCCCACTGCGAAGGGCCCTTCCTCAACCCCTCCAAAAACGGCATCCACAACACCACCGTCCTGCAAACCGCTTCGCACGGGCTCCCCGACCTTACTGCCTGCTACGGGCACTCAAACCTCGCGTCCATGACCAAAGTCACCCTCGCGCCCGAACTCCCCGGCGGTCTCGAAGCCGTGAAAGCGCTCACCGGTCTCGGAATCATTGTGTCGGTCGGGCACTCGGAAGCCAGCTATGAAGAAGCGAGGGAAGCCGTGAAAGCCGGCGCGAAGATGATAACGCACTTGTTCAACGCAATGGAACAGCTTCACCACCGGAACCCAGGGATCTTCGGCTTGCTAGGCGCTACATCCTCCTCCTTAGCTTCGAAACCGTATTTCGGGATCATCGCAGACGGCATTCATTTACACCCCACGAGTATCAAGATAGCATGGAATGCGCATCCAGAGGGTCTGATACTGGTCACTGATGCGATGGCGCTTGCGGGTATGCCGGATGGGACGTATGACTGGACGAATGGGTCGCGGATCATCAAATCGGGATCGCAACTTACGCTTGAAGAGAATGGTCGGATTGCTGGGAGCGCGGCGCAGCTTGTGGATTGCTTGAGCAACTTCCTGAATTGGACGCACGCCAGTGTTCCAGAGGCACTGAAGGCAGTCACCGAGACGCCGGCGAAGATGTTGGGATTGGAAGGTGTGAAAGGCAGTCTGAACGAGGGAGCTGATGCGGATCTTGTGGTGCTGGATCTTCAAGAGACTGGTGTAGGAGAAGAGAAGAAATTCATTGTTGAGCAGGTGTGGAAATTTGGGTCGAAGGTGTTTGACCGGGAAATTGAGATGGCTGGAGATGAAAATTGAGGGACGGTTCTATGGTGTTCATGCTGGTTGCTCGAACAGGTTGCGAATCTTGCAGTTACATCTTATGCTCAGTTTTCATAGACATGATACCACTTGTATTGCATTGCATTACGCGCGTTAGACATAGACAATGATACCCCATTTGCATTGACAATGAGATGTTTTAAAATGTTTCAATTGTATGTGTGGTGTGTTCGTCTCGATCGTCTATCCAGAACGCACTCGTCCTATCGCTATGCCGCTATCGTACCACTATGTTTTACAAAAGAAATCACTACCCGCAAACACTATCCTAGTCGTACGGGCCGGAAGAAGCAGGAGATAATGAAGTTGAACAATTCCGGAAATGAGCTGTTACAGAGGGGTACAAGACCCTAATCAACGTCTGCTGTGTCTGACCACAGCGTAACGTTGAAATTCGATCTGTAACACGAGATCCAGCGATCTGGGCTTGTGACGCAGGAGGGATGACTCGAGGCCCCGATCTCGGCTGATGCGATCGCTGCACTACGGCGGCCGCCGTGCGCTCTGCGCTCGAGGATACAGAAACGACGAGAAGGAGGGGTAGGCGACTTCCTCTCCGTGAGATTCTCGAGAAACGGGGATGAAGATGCTGCACTAGTTTTGCTGGAGCATTCCTGCAATTCGGCGGAAATGTAGATGCCACGAACTGCTTTGCAAATGCTCAACAGCATCTGCCTGCTTTGGCCTTCCTTGTCCTGTCAATGTCCTCTTCCCACTCTTGTTGCACACCACCTGCTCCAGGTGTTAGAGCTGGCAAACCCATCCAGCTCCTCCTCTTGTCGCCAGCGCCTACTCTGAAGCTCCCGTTGCCTCCTCCTGGGTAGTCGAAGTAGCCGTTCGGATTGCCATTTCCATTGATGCCAGGTGTAATTCCTGCCAGGCCAAGTTGATGCTGCTCCTCTTCGAATTTCCGTATCTGCTGCTCGACCAGCTTGCGGGTTATAACACGGAAGACCTCATCCACGCCCTCACCGTCTTTTGCGCTTATCTCGTGGCAGCAGTCCCACCCAATATCCTGGCCCCAGAAACCACTGGACCTGTTGCTCTGTGGCGATGCCATCCCGCCGCTAGAGACTCCGGGTGCGCTTGCCCAACCGTTTGGTGCTGCTGTCTGCCCGTTCTGCGTTGGGTACAGGTTCTCGGCAACGTAAGCGATGCAGCGCTCGAACGGGACTTTGCGCTTCCAGGGATCCTGAGCGACGACATCTGATTTCGTGCCAACAACGTGGAGGATGACGTCCTCTCCTAAATTCTGCTTCAGTTCCCGCAGCCAGCGCCCCATTTCTTCGAACGACTGAGGATCCGTAATGTCATAACACAGTACTGCCGCATTCGCGCCTGGTAAAATTGAAAAGTTAGCTAGTGACCATGTCGGGGAAAGTGTCGTGATGTGCAAAGCTAGTTCGAAGCTGAGGCCACAAACACAGAAGCCCAAGCTGTAGGTTGGGCACCAGTTTGGGTTGACACAGAACCAAGAACGAAGCATGCAAGGAAAGCTGGATTGAGAAAGTGGGCAAAGGTTCGGGATAGTGAGTGAGCGCGAAAGGAGTGCTCCACGAGCCTGTAAATGTGCCTTGCGTCATTGAAACATACCTCTGTAGTAGAGCTTTGAGATAGATCGAAAGCGTTCCTGACCCGCTGTGTCCCATATTTGCAGTCGCACTGTGGTCGATGTATCGATGTCCACCACCCGCTTCGTAAGGAACGACGCGCCGATGGTTGAGACCGTCTGTGGTGGAGTGAATGCATTCTTCACGTAGCGGTGGACAAGCGAAGTCTTTCCGACACCTTGACTGCCCAGCACCACGATCTTTGCCTCTAGACTGTTCGCCATGGCTGTATTCCAAATCCTCACAGATTCTGTGTGTCAGGAGACAGTCGGCAGTCGCAGTACGAGTGTCGGTGAATAAGACGGGAAGCGTGGGCTACCTGGGTACAGGTAAACGACCGGGGGGCTACGACGGTCTGGCAGTAACGATAGAGAAGCGCTGGGTTGGCGGACGGAGTACTAGGCGCATGGCGTGCAGCGGAGAGAACAGAGCAGAGCGGTGAGGGTGGTTGTGGCAGGTCTCACGATTTTGACGCAGTGAAAGAATCACTTGTTGACAGTCTTGAATGTGACATAGCCGGAGTTGCAGGCTGGCGCGAGCGGCGGCTTGGCTAGGTTGCCCATGTGACGGCCTGAGGGCGGGCTTGAACCGGGCATTGTCTCGCGGGATTGAGGCGTATAGGATGCAAGGTGTTTCTAAAGCGTGTCTACCTGGCCTGAGGGGAGTCAATGTGTTCTCCGGGTCTGTTTATGGGGACAGCAGCCAGCGCTTGCGGTCCGGCTCCCAAGGTTCTACCTCATTGGCCTGTCCCCCACAAGAAGCAGGCGCCTCCGATCGCGGCTGCCAGGCGCAGCTGCCAGGAAGCTGCGACCCGCTGTCCTTGCGAGAACGTCTGTCCTGCTCAGCTGCTCTGCTGTCTGGCGTGACGAGGCCGCGGAAGATTCTCCACTGAGGAAACTGGAATTATCAATGCCGATCGGGTTGCTCGATCTATCTGCATGCCGGCTTGAGACGAGCTAGCGGTCCTCTTCCGATGCTGCTACTGCGGGGAGAGATGGACCGAGGGCAGCTTCAAAAACATGTATCCGTCATCATCCTGGACCAGCCGCCGGTGGCTAGCTGTAGGTGCTGGAAATAAGAGAACTCAACATCTAAAAGCTATAACGACGAGCTAAGGTTTCCAAACTTCGTTGTCTCCCCTACCTTTCGCCTCTCAATTCGGCCTCCACACGCCACCGTTCGTCCCCAATCGCAACCATGAACCACGACAGCAACGACACGCAGGCGAATAAGCTCACAGGCGAGCAAGTCGCAGAACACAACAACAAGGACTCGTGCTGGGTGATTGTCCATGGCCGCGCCTACGATGTCACCGAGTTCCTGCCAGAGCATCCAGGTGGCTCGAAGATCATTCTGAAGTATGCTGGTAAAGATGCGACAGAAGAGTTCGAGCCAATCCACCCTCCCGACACGCTCGACAAGTATTTGGACAAGTCAAAGCACCTAGGCGAGGTGGATATGCAGACCGTGGAACAGGAAGAGAAAGAGTTCGACCCAGAAGAGGAGGAGCGACTGAAGCGCGTTGAGCGCATGCCGATTCTGGAACAATGCTACAACTTGATGGACTTTGAAGCTGTCGCCAGGAATGTCATGAAGAAGACTGCTTGGGCGTACTACTCAAGTGGCGCTGATGATGAGATTGTAAGCTTGCCTTCGATTATGCAAATTGACGGCCCGTTAACAGCTTGACAGACTATGCGTGAGAATCACAACGCCTACCACAAGATATGGTTCCGCCCACGGGTCCTCGTAGACGTCGAGAAGATTGATACCACAACTACAATGCTTGGGACGAAAGTAGACATGCCTTTCTACGTTACAGCTACTGCGCTGGGCAAGCTTGGTAACCCAGAGGGAGAAGTTATCCTCACCCGCGGGGCAAAGAAACACAACGTCATTCAGATGATCCCGACATTAGCATCATGTTCCTTCGACGAAATTTGCGATGCAGCCGAAGATGGTCAATGCCAATGGTTGCAGCTTTATGTGAACAAGGATAGAGCAGTCACCAAGCGCATCGTCGAGCATGCTGAGAAGCGCGGCTGCAAAGGCCTCTTCATCACAGTCGATGCTCCTCAACTCGGCCGAAGAGAGAAGGACATGCGCTCAAAGTTCGCAGATGTCGGTTCCAATGTTCAAAACACCTCTGGTGATAATGTAGACAGGAGCCAAGGTGCCGCCCGCGCTATCTCATCCTTCATCGACCCCAGCTTGAGCTGGAAAGACATCCCCTGGTTCCTCAGCATTACGAAGATGCCCATCATTCTGAAGGGTGTTCAATGCGTTGAAGACGTCATCCGCGCTATCGAAAGTGGTGTCCATGGTGTCGTGCTATCCAACCACGGCGGTCGCCAGCTTGATTTCGCTCGCTCTGGTATTGAGGTTCTCGCGGAGGTTATGCCTGTTCTACGGGAGCGGGGCTGGCAAGACAGGATCGAGATCTTTGTTGACGGTGGTGTGCGCCGCGCAACAGACATCATCAAGGCTCTTTGCCTCGGCGCGAAGGGTGTCGGTATCGGCAGGCCCTTCTTGTACGCTATGTCGGCGTACGGATTGCCGGGTGTGGACCGCGCCATGCAGCTGCTGAAAGACGAGATGGAGATGAACATGCGGTTGATCGGCGCCTCCAAAGTCTCAGAGCTGAACTCCACACTGGTGGACACCCGAGGATTGAGCATGCATACCGCTACTGTCCCGCATGACACATTGGGGCTGAATGTGTACGATCCACTTATTGGACCAAAGGAGAAGGCCAAGTTGTAGACTAATAGGTCGCTCTTTCCTCTATTGTATATACATCATGTGAGATCAGCCTACATCTTTGGACCTCTTGTACGTGCTTCACTTTCTCCAGATATTCTCTGTATTGTATTCTGTTGGCTTCACTTTCACCGTAGCAATCTTCACTTCCTTACCCACCCTGAGTCACGCGCCTTCCTTCTTTCCCAATCTTCCCTCGTCCCCGCAACCTCCATCTCTCTTCGACCCCACGACTAGAGCTTCAAGAAGCGGCGAAGCCAGTCAGCCGCAACGGTAAGTACTTGAAGCCCGCCTCCACACTCTACGACATTGGCTCACCCTTTTTCAACCCAGATACCAAACGATGGCAACCTCCGCCCGCGACGTCAACACGAACGACCCTCGAAACCTTCAAGCTCACGTCACCTACACCAGCTTCGACGAACTTCGCGAGATCATTAACGAGTACCTTGACGACTTCCTGCCACGCTCGGAGTTTCATCGATTCCGACAACTGCCCTTGGAGCTCCGCCAAGATATTTACGCACAATATCTTCTTGGGAAGGAGAAGTGCAAGTTTCGCCACTGGCCACAGATCGAGCTGGGGGATATCACTATGCAATTGGAGCCAAGATTCGCGTGGGGAAACGAACTTGAGCCTTTCTTCCCGAGTATCTTCCTCGTGGACCACAAGACCGGACTCGAAGCAGCTGTATTCATGATACAGACGGCAACTTTCGTCTTCACAGAACCCGGTGGTTGGGATAATCAACATATTCCAAACTCGACTGTTGAACCTTTCTTGACCATGCTGAAACGCCTGGGTGGTATCAGTCTCTTGCAAGAGGTCCGCCGAGCTGTTCTACCTGACACAGGCATCTTCATCACGGTTTTCCCCAGATGGAACGACAAGCTTGTCCTCAATGTCGACCGCTCTCTCAGTATTCCTACAATGTGTTCACAGCTCCAGGAGTTCACATTCGCAATGATATTCAGTGAGTCGCTCGAGCTCGATGACACAGTTCGCCGTTATTACAATCCTGGGCACGAGCATATATCGCGGCACTATGTTCAACTCATTCCGTTTCACGTTTTCAACAACTGTGACCGACTACGGAAGGTGGTGGTGCGTGGCATTTGGGATAGAATGTGGTGCAGCAACAGGTCGATGGAAGTCCAGGATGAGAGAAGGGAGATGCTCGTTGACGTTGGACGTCGTTTGAAGAAGGAACACGCAACCCGTGGTCTGGACATCGAGGTCCGCCTATTCGAGGATGAGCCATACTCCAAGGCAGAATTGAAGGAGATTGAGTGGAGTACATGAGGGAGCACAGGGACCATGAGTTCTCCTCTAAGGCAGAACTAAAGGAGTTTGAGCGGAGCACATAGAGAGTACATGAGGGAGTACATGGACCATGAGCTCTCGTAGGGTGGACATACTTTCAATGAGTAGTTGGCACACCAGTTTGAATGTCTGCGAACACTTCGACTTCCATTCATCGCTTAGATGGACCCTCACAAAGTAAAGTGAAGCTCCCCGACAGGAATAAAGCAAGATGTGGTCTCTGTGCCTTGATTCCGTTGTTGTGGACTGGTCTGGTTCCCTAAAATTCAGAAAAATGCATAGTAATACAATGCAAAGATTGAAGTTCGATCCCTTTCACGTAAGAACCTCTCATCCGTGTTTCCTAGGTAACAGGACTTGGTCAATCTCACTTCATCGCACCGACTAGCCTTTGCCCCGTAGTCAAACATCAAACATTACCACGTCACACCCGCCGCGTTCCACCAGCCTAAAGCATGAAGATCGGCAAGAGCACTACCTCTAGGGTGCTTCCTTCCCGGGTTCATCACGCCTCCCAGGAGGAGCACAACACCTACCTGTCATTCGAAGAACTCCGAGACGCACTCACCTCTTACGTCAACGATGTGCTCGAAGGCCCTAAGTTTCACAAGTTCCTAGAACTGCCATTGGAGCTTCGTCAAGAAATTTACGCGCACTACTTCAGGGATAATCGAGCATCTGTTTGCCGCGGATGGCCAGATATTTGGGTCAGATGCCCTCTGAAATATGTTGACTTCCCTAAACGCATCCGCTCTGCCCTCCCCTTCGACGGACTATGCTTCCTCCCGAATTTATGCTTCGTTAACCGGACCCATGGAATGGAAGCAGCCTCCTTTCTATTCGAGACCGCGACCTTCACATTCTCCGAGCTCTTCATTAATGTTTATGGCGAGGACGAGTGCTGGTGGTTCTTCACACGTTCTGATGAAATTTGGCGACAAGAGTCTTTTGAGCAAGGTCCGCAGAATGATAGTTCCGTGCGCTCTTGTAGAATTCAATATCACAACAAAGGAGGACGATTAGTTCGTTGTCAGCCGGCACGAATTCACACAGTTTCTGTACAATCTCCCTGGGCTGCGGGAACTCGATCTCCAAGTCAGGTTCGTCTATAGCGGGCGGCGACCTCTTTATCACAGGACGTCCAAGAACGTCGTCGAACATTTTCCGGTAATGATGTTCCAGTACTGTAAGGTTTTGCAGAAAGTTGATTTACATGCTTTCTGGGAGGGCCGAATGGATACTGTGTCCCGAACCAATATTGTGTGTCGACAAGCGATGGCTACCTATGCACGGCAGATCAAGGCGGATTTAGGAAAATGGGCTAGAGGGTCTAAGGTTCGAACATTCATCAAAGCGGAAGTCTCAGGACAGGAAGTCTCACAAAAGTTTGATTGGGAAGCTGAAGACCTCGACATCGACACTACTAAATGGGTTATAAGTATACTAGCATGGGATCAGGGCGATGACACAGATTCAGAAGATGACGATGGCGATGAAGAATCATGGACCTAGACTGTCTTCGACGTGCGGAGTAGACCTTAATTTGAATAATTGTTCGGGGGCATTTCAGCTTTCATTGGATAGATCAGTAGGATCATGCATACACGTTCAGACGAAACATGACCGTTCAGTTGTCAATGCTTTTCAGGGCAAAATGAGGTAATGAACGGTGTTAATACTAATATATAGGACTAGTGCCATGTAAGCTCATTCAATTCGAGGATGTCAGTGCAATTAACTCTTCCTTTACACCCGCCAGAACATTCACCCAAGAAGAATACGCCGAATCGCTGCATTTTGAAGCCAGACGTAAGTACTGCTCGGAATATTCCCATTACCGTATTCCGCCAGGTCAGGCATCGTCTGAGTCCGCAGATGCGTGCGCGGTCCTTCAGCTGTAGTGTTTTTAGGGAAGAGCCCGACACGCTCGTAGTAATTGCCATTCAATTCAAGTATCATCACCGTAGGTTGTGGATACTGTGTCCACGATTCGATGCTTAGATCATGGGTGAAAATCAGTCCAAGCAAAGGAATAGTGGTCTTGTCCATTATGAGCTTGTCCCAATAGGGTTGAATCACCGCTTCGTTGTCGTTGTCTAGAGCAAGGACCAATTGAGGCTCGTTATGGACCATGTTCTGGATGCTACTCGGCGTAATTGGCGGCAGTTCCACAGTATATGCCGTGATTTCGAGTATTTGCTTTCCCCGGCTCCCGTCGAGCTCAGCCACGAAGTGTGAACCCTCACTCAGCTGCTCAATATCGATCGGTTGGTTCTCGGTTCGTACCATAATCTGACAGTCCCTCGGTACGAGCGGACGCGGAATAAAGTCTATCCACATAATGCGCCTGTCCCAAGCCAACGACGACCAACTGGGCATATTCGACCTTCTCCGACAAGGTTGTTCGTGATACCAATTCAGAGCAACCCAAATACCAGGCTGACGATGAAGGACCGCTACGAAAGGAACCCCGGAGATGTGAAATACAGGCTTTCCGTCATGATGTGGTTGTGTATTCAAGATGCCACTGATGGCGTCTAGTGCATCAACGTCATGCGAGAGCGTGCGCTTACTGTATGTGGCTATGTATTCCATACAGCGGAACATACCGAGGGTCTCGCTGAAAGCCGAATGAGGAAAGAAGTCGCCCGTTAAACCTAGTGGAAGTTTAGAATCCGCTTCACGCTCGGATCTTTCGTCAGGACCATCCCACAGAATGTCTTGATTGCATAAGAACACTGCTTGACGGTCTGTGAGCAAGAGACGCCGCTTCGATAGATATCCCTCCTGGTAAGTCCACGCTCGAGAAGCCCAACGAGAGTTGTATATCGCGAGCGTAGCTGGGATGGGTAATGCAACAATGTAACAGTGTCCGACTTGTTCGTGAAGCCATTCGAAAGATCGAGTCATAGGGTCAATCCCGGGCAGGCCATATTCCGGAGAGTCACCAGCAGATGCGATGATCGTAAGCTGTGCCGCGGAATATATCGCGCCCATCTGACGAATTTGGACCTGCTTATCCTGCATATCCGCTTGATCGATACACTGCTTATTTCAGCGCTCATGAAACGTGCGAGGGGAAATTGTCATGAATTAAACTTACGTATCGATCGACCCAGAGATATCGATATCCAAGCTTTTTCGTTACAACCTCAGCATCCAGGATTGTCAGAGGCAAAGAGTCCGATTCCTCGGTTTCATCGTCCTGTATGGCCTTGCTCTGTCCCCAAACATACGACAGGGCTACATATTCACAATCTGTTGGGGCTGCCACGATCACTCTTTCTACGCAGTCGATAACCTTCAGTTGCTTTATTGACGCAGTCGATGTAGGTTTACAGTTTTCATCGTGCTCATCATCACACGTACTGGCCCAACTCTTGATCATGTCGAAATCTACGCATTCAGACTGCGATTGCGCATATTCAGCTAAAACCTCCTTATCATCAGGTTTGCGGTCGGTTAAAATCCAGAGGATGTCAGAGTTTCCCGACTCCGCGGTCCCGCGGAGTAGGCGGCGCTGAAACCTATATTTCCGATTTCGACTGACATCAGGCATGAGATGAATATTAGTCGCACCAAGAGGAATTCGTGAGTATACGTGGGCAAATAGGCTACAGAGTCGACAGTTTTTGGGATCAAAATGCTCGCCGAGACGAATCTTGAAGTCAGGAGGAACCGCGCCAGTCTCGGGTCTCATGAGACCTTCCCAGGGTATTCGAACACATCGTTCGCATAGGTCATCCCACCTGGCGCTAGACGTCTCGACATTGTTTGTGTTGACATGGCCAAGAGGTAACGGGGCCGCTTCGCTAGTGGTATCCTCCATCGGAGGCTCTGTGAGTGACAATCCTTATGGCGCCAAATTAGCGGGAGGTTGAGGTTTGTGAGCTAAAATGCTTCAAGGTGGTACTTATAAGTTCGAAGGCTTTGAACAGAAATATGAAAGTTGAAGGCACAAGGCTGAAGACCTAAGGCTAAAGATTGTAGGTGAAATGCTAGAACTCGGCGGTCAAACGTCATGTACCACGCTGAAGAAAGCTTCGGATGAAGTAAATCTTGTTCCAAGGGTAGAGGCAGGAAAGTAGTCAAAGAAATCCAATGAGAAGGAAGGTGGAGAGGAATGGAAGGCACGGCTGGTGCCTTCGCTAGGTAAGCCCAAATCACAGTATGGCTGACCAATAGACTTTCGTTATCTTGATGGCGCCTTAGCATCCTTTATAATGCACAAATATACTTAGCGCATGGGGTCTAGTAATTTTCTTGAATTTTGTTCGTCTATCAGGTGCAAGAAGATCACAAAACATGCCCTTAGCACAAATTCCGTAACACCATCTTTGGAGCCAGAGACAGGATCTAGACGGCACATCCCGATTAAGCCTGGTCTCATATCCGAGGCAGCATTATCGAGAGGACAAAATGAATCTTTGCATGGAAAGGGCAGTCACTATCAAGCAAGAGTCGGAACATGAGAATACCTTGCTGGCTCGACTTTGTACTATAGATACGCTAGGTTAAAACCTGCCTACTAGTCACGTCGGGATCCCTCTAATAAGCTGGAAAGTATGAAAAATGCATAACGAGATCCTGTATTCTTACGCGAGAGTAGTATGTCTCACATTTCCTCCATGCTTCTCATTTGTCTCTGAGACACAATTCTGCTGTCTTATATATCGATATCAATTTCCCTTTGCTCGTGCAGCGCGTCTATATGAGCGATATACTAATTAAGACCTTGACCTCCCTATCTCGCTCCCTAAATGCTGCATCAACAGTATCATTGAGGCTAGATTAAGATGCGAGGTAACATTGAATTTGAAAAGTCATTCAGGAGCTCTTCAACCCTGAATTTTTAGATCAATAGAATCTGGTGCGGCTACTAGAAGTACTTACGCTTTAGCGCAAGTGACTGTCGCAGCTTCTGCTTCAAGACGTTTCCGGGGAGACAGAAATACTTATCACATGCTCCTGCTTAAGAATTTTTCTGTGCTTCTCACGCTCGCACTCTCAAACCACACTCAATTCCCCATGCCCACATCTGAATAGTGCTACAGTTATGGACCCCCCACCAGAGAAAGCTAGTTCAGCAGCAACCTCACAGTCTTGTTGATCGAAGTGCGCAGGTGTTGAGAAGCCAACCGGTCGTCTTTTCCCGCTGGGATGTGTTCAAAGACAGCGAGCTGCAGAACAAGCTGCAGAAAGGCGGGCAGCAAGACGAGCCGCTTTAATCAAAGCGCTTGCAATAAGTCAGCTCTCCCAATCTGCCGTTTCACCGCTGATGTCGTGTGAAGCCGCCAGTCTACGAGTACCCTGAGCAGACAAACGAATGGAACACCTTCGATGAGATGAGAGAAGCTCTAAATGCATACATAGACGATGTACCGCCGGGTCCGACGTTCCACAGGTTCTGCGAGCTCCCGCTCGAGCTCCGACAGGAAGTCTACACCCAGTATCTGATCGACAATACCCAGCCGGTCTGCGCGAGATGGCCGGACGTCCGGATCTCATTGAGGCAGGACTGGTGCAAGCGGCTTCGTCAGAAATTCGATGGACGCAAAGTCGGCTTCTTCCCCCCTTTTGCCTCGTCAGTTGGAAGATTGGAGCGGAAGCCGCCTCTTTCATGGTCCAAAATGCCACTTTCACTATGTGGCAGCTTGAGGTCGTTGAGGAGTTCTACAGGTTCTTGTCCACCTTTGTAAGGGGCGCGCATCTGAAGGATGTGTGGCGGCTGGTATTTAGAGCGCTCAGCGACTCATACTCTGGACGGGCACTAGACTCCAAGTGGTTCGAGCGATGGGACTCTGAAAGCGGAGAAGGCTGTACAGTAGACTTCAGTCTCGACCGCTTCCAGTACTACCTATCCCGTTTCCCGGGACTTCGGGAGGTCGCTATCGAGGCATATGATGGGGAGATTCTGGAAGCCTGGGATCGCGCTACCCAGAATTTCGTCAGGGTAGTCTATCCCAAAGTACTTGACGAGTCGATACTGAGCGAATGGGATCCACGACCTATTCTAGAGTGCAAGAACCTGCAGAACGTCACTCTACTGGCAACGGACAACTGGGCTAAGAGCTATGTACGAGACGGAGATGTTATAGAGATCTTGATCGGATTTGGCGATATAATATCGGCCAAGTTCAGAGACCGGCACATGACCGTGGACGTGGAGGTCAAGATGTTGTTCACTACAATAACACAGGAATCTCTTGATGAGATCGACTGGAGATGCGAGATAGCAGGATGGGGAGACTCCTAGCATCTTACAAGAGAAATACTGATGGACTCCTCTAGGAATGTCAGCGTACTTCTATGATGATAGATAGTACATTTACTTGGAGGTAGCGAAGGACGTCGCCATAGGAGAGGCTAATGCTTCAGCACGAGCATCGGCCAATGTAGCAAGCGTACAGAGTCCTTGCGTAACAAAACCATACCGAAAAACCTCGTACCTACGTATCATTTCAGATGGGTTACATTCGAGTTGCTTGGTTCGGGATCGTGTTCCGTGGCAGGCTCAGACACCTGTTCTTCGCAAGCTTCGACGCATACGTTGCCTCCCGAGGAGCCTTCCGCAGGGCAGCCGCACTCGTACCGGCTATACTATGTGTACTACGTAAGCTTTCTCTCGAAAACTAGCATGTGAAAAGGATAGCAGTTTCATGAAGCTTCATGCTGTTGCCAATGACGACGTGCGTGGCTCGTTAATTGCACCGCCACATTTTCGCGGTCGGAAGCGACGTCATGCCCCTCGCCCCTCCTCCGCGTGGTCAAACACACCATAAAACGCGCCGCCTACACCTACTTCTGCCTACATACAACAACGCTCCCACCTTTGAACTTCTAAGCCAACTCAGCAATTCAAATCCACCTTTACCCTTTACCCTTTACCACAGAACCCACTACAACTCTCAATATGGCTACTACCGTCCACGTCGAAGGCATCTCCACCAAGACAAGCGAAGATGAGATCAAGTCTTTCTTCAGCTTCTGCGGAAAGATCCAGTCCATCTCCGTCTCCCCCACTGAGAACGAGACCCAGTCAGCCACCGTCACTTTCGAGAAGGCCGCTGCCGCGAAGACCGCTCTCCTCCTAGATAACACTCAGCTTGGCCCGAATTCGGTACACGTCTCCGGTGCGAAGTCTCTCGACGAGCTTGCAGGCGACAAGGCAACGACTGCAGATGACGCAGCGAAGGAGCACGGTCTTGAGCAGGAAGACAAACCCCGCGGTCGTATCGTCGCCGAGTACCTCGCCCACGGTTACACGCTCTCCGACCAGGTGATCAACAAGGCACTAGCCCTTGACCAGCAGCACGGCTTCAGCACCAAGTTCACTAGCTATCTTAAGGGGATTGATCAGAAGACTGGCGCTACCGAGAAGGCACAAGCTGCAGATGCTAAATTCGGCGTAATGCAGAAGGCCAACACTGCATGGGCGAGCTTGAACAGCTACTACTCCAAGGCTGCCGACACACCAACCGGCCAGAAGCTGAGAGCTTTCTACGAGCAAGGCAACAAGACTGTCTTGGATGTACATAACGAGGCTCGCCATCTCGCTGATCTGAAGTCCGGCAAGCAGTCTGGTGCTGCTGGTGCTTCCACCGAGAAAGGCACCGAGGCTGGACAGCCGGTCGAGCCAATTTCTGGAACCGACAAAACGCACTGCAATTGCGGATCCGAGTCCGGAAAGTGTCCTTGTGCGCCTGGCAAGTGCGGTTGCGCGAACTGCGCTAAGAACGACTCCGACGTTTCGGCTCCTGCCTCAACTTCATAGGGATCGATAGCTTGAGGAAGAGGCGATTGGGATGATGAGAACGGTTTCCTTTGTTACATGCAGGCATGCAGTGAGAGATTTCAATTATGATTGACGATGACAGCAGACGGATTCATGGATACCTCCTGTATTAGTTTTGGCAATGAAAGTATGTACTTCTTAAGACCAAATTGTGCTCCAATGTGACTCAAGTGTAATTCCATGAAGCACCAGCCTTGTTCACCCGCTCCATCATGTCGTATAAAAGACAATTTCTCCACAGCGCATACGCATCTTGTCACCTCCTGCCTATCCATCCTCAAGTGCTGACTAAGTGACAAATTCAGCCTAGTGGGGTGAATGTCGCAAACTACTTCGACCGCACACCTTCTTTAGTATTCTCTCTCAACATGGCAGAAGAGATGGTGATAATACTAACTGGTGCCTCAAGAGGTATGTGTCCTATATCTTCGGCCCTCGAATCTCCTCTCTTGCAAAAGCTGTTCAATTCCCTGATATTACTTCTTGTACGTTCCTTCGAACTCGGCGCTTTTAATCCTTCATGTTGATCGACATCTGTCTTCACATACTCCCTATATGAAGCCTTGATTACTTTCTTGAAGAGTTCTAACACTGCATATAAGGGATCGGCCAAGCAATCTCCTCATTCTTGCTCTCACAACCACATTCCCACAGACTCGTCGTAGTTGCACGGACTCACACCGCCCTGGACCAATTGCATTACCAGTACCCTGATCGAGTCGAAGTACTAGCAGGTGATCTCTCCGACACTTCAATAGCCGCAAAATCCGTCGAGCTCGCCATCTCCCGCTGGGGCCGCTTGGACTCTCTCATCGTCAACCACGGCACGCTCGATCCAGTGAAAACGGTAGCAGACGCGAGTGTTGAAGATTGGAAGAAAGGATTCGACACTAATGTATTCTCTGCCATCGCTCTTGTACGTCCTTACCCCACCTCCTCATCTCCTCGCACACCAGACTTTAAAATGTATACGTCACATGACCATTCCAGCTAATAGATATGAGCAGGTCCAAGCCGCTCTCCCGTATCTCCGTAAAACTAATGGCCGCATAATATTCACATCTTCCGGCGCAGCCATAAATGCGTACCAAGGCTGGGGCTGCTACGGCGCAGGCAAAGCCGTGCTCAACCATCTCGCTCTTACCTTGTCCATCGAAGCACCAGACATCACCACTATCTCGGTCCGCCCAGGCGTCGTAGACACGGAAATGCAGCGCGAGATCCGCGAAACGCACAAAAGCGCCATGAGCGAGAAAGACGCTGCCAAGTTCGCTGGACTGAAGAGAGACGGAGGCTTGTTGCGGCCAGAGCAACCCGGGCATGTGATTGCGAGGTTGGCGGTGGGCGCAGGGAAGGAGTTGAGCGGGAAGTTTTTGAATTGGGATGATGCGAGTTTGGAGGCTTTTCAAGAGGAGTGAATCTTGCAGAGAGGGGCAGCGAGTCAGACTGGATGACTATGTGGAAGAACGTCGACTCTCAATTACTCGTAACATAGGATCTTGTTTCATTGGTTGTATGGCTCGCCAACCACCGTCTGAAGATAATAACCCGTACTCCGCCACCTTAGCCCCACCGAGACTTCCAAAATGCAGACTTTTGAACCCTCAATAAAGCCCGGGTAAGGAGGATCAGAATGGATGATCTTGAAGACGGGCTGAAAGCTTTCAAAACGCTTAGGAAGGCCAAAACGTCCTGCCTCCCGAAGGCCCGCGGCTAGCCCCTGCGAATAGAACAATATGATTGTCAAAGGCAACAGCAATACAGATGATTACGTCAGGCAGGAGACTTTACTTTAGAAGTTGCGCTGGGGACTGGGTACTGGTGTTGCAATGTAGAGACACCATGCTTGTCGTGGGAAACTACAAAGCCTAGCACGAAGTTGTCTTAATTCTTTCTATGGCTTCTAAATGAGCCTCTGTCTCAAAATGAATTTCTTGCTTGTGTTTATTCCAGGCTTGGAGCGAGGGCAATGCAAGAGAAAGGCAGGTCGACACCAGACTTTCGCTGAATTTCGATCAGACGCTTGATGCCCAACTCCAGTGCCCGCTCGCTGAAAGCATCTTCATCATCTGCCAAGGAACCTCTGTTCAGCGGGCCTTTTCTATCTCCCTCGAGCTCCCACAAATTTCCATCCCGGCCCTTCACTAGCGCTACAAAGTGATGAATACTGCCTTCACCTGGATTCAGGGGGTGTGTGTCGCCCTTGTATGCAACTGCTTCGCTATCCTCATACATTGAATCAGATTCACTCAAAAGTTTTGCTCTCTCATCCATTCCAAGAGGATTCGCCTTCTCCAAGAAGTCTGCCAATTTACTTCCCGGCACGATCAGATCGGCAGGAGTACCGTTGGAAACACAATGAAGAAGGCCTATGAGCCCACAGCCGTTGATGATCGTCTGCCGGAACCAGATTGCGGGTTCGTGTGAGCCAGCACCCTTATACCATTCGCGACCACCATCCTCCGCATCGCGGTCTTGCTTCCAAGCTTCTGAAATTGGAATCGTGGTCAACAGAGCGAAGACGGGGCGAGGGACCATCGCCATCATGTCGGGGTCATCGAGGGAGTACACATCATAGAAGGAAAGCTCCTTCGTAACACCAAGTCTGTGAGCAAGCTCATTCATAACGTCCGGGTTGTTTTCTGACTGTTGTCAACTTTGAACGCCGGTGAGGCACTTCGATTGAGGGACGTGGACGCGAGAATACAGAGTCCTACCTAACATAGTGAACACCCTGTCAGGCTTTGGCGACGCCTCTGAGCGGGCAGCACCGCCGGAACCGACTGTCTCCAACATGACCCGTGCAATGGGAGATTGCAATCTGGTTGATCGTGCAGCTTGAGCAGCTGTTGTTGTAGTAGTGAGGTGCTTTGTAACGGCGTGAAGTGGTTTACGACGGTGACGAGAAGTTGGTGGGGTGCAGACACGACTCAGTGATTTATAACGTTAAGCGCAAGGTGCCCTAAAGCACTCGAACCAGTTGACCGGTGCGTCAGCCACTGTTGCCTGTTGCCTTTGTTTGCGGGCGGCGCAGAAGCGAAAATGTTCATCTGGTCAGGCAACCGTCCAGATTTCATTGCCTTTATGAAAACGGTACCGCCGACAGGAAGCATGTTAGGACGCAGGATCTTCCGTCGTTATCATTGTTTTTACCTTTAGCTAGCTAGAAATACAGCAAGAATGTATCGAGATCCCCACTTGCTGCTTCTTCTTGCCCAGCTTTTTGGGATGATCTCCGGATGTTCGATCCAAAATCCACGCTGTCTGTTGAGCCTACTTTATTCGATCCGACCCTCGAAGTGGGTCAACCAAGCGTCCGTGCGCCGCTACGCGCTGCCGATACCGACAGCTTGGGCTCACCTGTGTATCGGCATTAAACACCACTTGCGGTGTCAGCCTAGTAGGATCTGTGTAAAGTTTAATTATCTATTATATACAAAATGTCTATAAATTTCTTAATAGTCTTTATAAAAATTACGCGCGTAAATTTATATATATATTTTATATACTTTTACTGAATTAAAGCTCATAGAAGTAGGGAGGAGAATGTTAGAGAAAAAGGATACAAGGAGTATGAATGCTCTATTCAACCCCCAGAGACGATAAATGTGGTATCTATCTACGTATCGCAGTCGCCAAAATGCGACAAGAGATGTGCTGCCAAATGCTTTTCGCGTGCTCTGAATACTTCGCTCAAACCATGCACAAGTCGGTCCCGTCCTTCTCTTTGCAAGACCCTTTCCTTCAATTACATATTCGTCTTATCGTTCCCAACTCCAGTAAAGTCGCTCAATATACACCAGCGTCCTGTCCCTCCTTCGCAAGCGTCTCGAACACCCTCGGTGGCAGCTTGTACCTGATCAACCCAGCAAAGACCATCAAGTCCTTCGCCTTCTGGAGCAGCTGATCAGCAAGAGCTTTCCGCGTCGGGTCGTCGTAAGCTCCAGTCAGCAGCGTCTCGCGATGCCTGCTGCAGCACCCAATACACCAAAGCAGCACATTGCCGATATTGCGAGCAATCTCGGCCGGGAATTGAGCAAAGGTGTTCGCTGAGCCACGAATGATGGAGAGATTGCCCTGGGCGTTCAGAGGGAGAATACCCTGAGCCTCGATGATCTATGACAAAATTAGTATGAGGACGAGGCCAATGAATGATATGATACTTACATCCAAGGCCTGCATATACTGCCGAGCCTCGATGACCTTCTTGGCTTTGTTGAGTTCGAAGAGGATGCCCAACGTTTGGCGGTTGGGTTGACTAACTTGACGCCACCACAGACTGTTGTGGTCATATAAAGAGACAACCTCCTGGGCTAGTTGTACCGGGTCATCGGTACCAAGCATGCTGAGACTAGTGGACTTGTCACCATTTGATGTCGGCTGTTGCTGTTGCTGTTGGGCGACTGCTTGCAAACGCGGCTTGAGGGGTTCCAGACGAAGCGGTTCCTGACCGAGATCGACAGACATGGCTTCTGAGAGAGCGCGGTTGAGGATGACCACGACGGTGTCGTAGTCACCGGCAAGATGGCACAACAACACGGCGTCATTCGTTCGCCCGTTGTCATCTGCGACCCTGGCCGCTTCCGCTGTGATTGTCTTGATGAGAGAGCTATCATTGTCGACCCCAATCAATTTCCCGCGTTCCAGCAACAGACCCCACTTGCTCTCTCCCCTCTCGTTGACGTCTCCTAGCAGTGTGGCGAACTCCCTCGTCTCGAGGACAAGCTCACGAAGAGCTTCATGACAAAGAGCGGCTTGTTGCCTGCCGGCTTCTCCAGGAAGGTCGGCGTTCAGATGGATCAAGATCAGGTATTCGGCTGCAGCGTCGACCTTTGCGGAACGGAAGTCGCCCGTGTAATAGCCAACGATCCTGCCGAAATTGAGTTGCGCTAGTTGCTTCGTGGTATATGTGAGAATCTCCATCCCAGCACTGCCCCAGTCTGAGACCCGTAAGAGTCCGTAATAATCCAAGGCAATCGCGAAATGAACCGCCGATACGTAGTTGTGCGAGTAGAGGAAGTTGACGGCTTGCTCGTACATTCCCGTGAGCATAGCCAAGTAGAAGTAAACCCCATACGAGCCAGCCATGTCCGATCCAGTGAAGTGGCGAAGACCAATGTCCTTCACTTCAGTCCGAACATCTTCAAGACCGAATATTTCTCCTGCATTCTCCTCGGCGCGGTTCCCTTCCCTGGCGAGGTTGAATTGGAGCCAGATCCACTCGTCTAGACCCTGGGTCAATGATTCTAGAGTTCGTCGACTCAACTCGCAGCGACCGACGAGCTTGTAGCAGGCCATACGGTAAGGATCGTTGGTAGGTGCTATGCGGGCGCGCTGTGCGTACACATGGTTGATCTTTTGCTGGAGCTCAGGGGTAAGCCTCCGGTCTGGGTCGGTAGCGTAGCATGCGATCGCTGCTTGAAACTGTCTGTCGTTGTTCTGGAAGAAGTTTTTCCTGTCTCGTACATACTGGGCGGCGTCGGTGGTTAGACCGGCCCGAAGCAGATAGAAGACGATCACCCAAGGGTACTCGTCTCCTTCTCCGCCTATCCGCTGTAGCTCGTCTGTATCTGAGACTAGCTCTTTGAACGCAATCCGGACTTTTATGAAACCACGGATGCGGTTGAGCATTGACGGAACTCCTCCAACCTGGGCCTCCCGCGCGTGCTTCTCGATGGCGATATCTACATCGTTGAGGAATTTCTTCTCCAAGAACATGCGCGAGCCGTCAATGATGCGCTTCCGGATCCTGACGCTGTAAGTGGAGTTGGGCACCTCGTCCAGGTAATCTCGCATCAAGAATCGCTGCCTGGGAGGCGATGATCCTCCCTCCCCAGTGACTGAAATCAGGTTCTTGTAGGCATTGATGAAATGTTCCGTATTCTCGCCACCAGCCTCTTCTTCGACGCCAGCGAAACGGCTCAGTACTGGGTACGGTTCCTCGCGTTGCCTAGTCACGTTGAGCTCCTTAACCTTCTCCATGAAGCTCTCTTGTTTGTCCCGAGTGAACCGATCCTCGGGGCCTTGCTGGCCGGCAATTCCAGACTTGTCCTCCTGCCCATTCAGCGTGCTCTTTTGGTAAGGCGACATGACCGATCCGATGACAGGAGGAGCGCCCGATCTTCCAAACGAAGCCCCGTTTGTCGATGCGCCCTTGGGTCCCACAGATTTGCCTTTCCGGGAAGCTTTGCCAAACGCTCCTCGGCCGATCGTGCTACCAAATGTGCTCCCTCGCTCTGCTGCTTCCTCACTCTGTCTACCAAGGCCGAAGTGTTCGTATATGCGCTTTCTCTGAGCATCCCACTCGATTTGTACGTTTTCTTCCAAGAAGATGTCGAAGTCCCGTTTGGACTGCTCGAGGCCCTCTTGTATTAGGGCGAGCGTAGACTGCGAATGGAGGCTCGAAATGTAGCCGTCGACGTCTGTGTCTAAAGCGTTCGATGCTGGCGCTGCGGTGCTGAGGCCGGCTTGACTGGTGAATTGATTCAGGTCGCGCAAAGTGCTACCCATCTTGACGCCAGAAGCTGAGAGGAGGTAATGTCTACACGAACAATCAGTTTGAAATTATTCCTACAATTCAAGTTTTACTTACGCCGCGCGATCCTGTTGCACCTGATCTGCCGACGGGCCACCAGCTCCCAGATTGCGGACCTTGCGGGCGATATCACCCAAGCCAAGCTGCAGGGAGGGCAGCTCGTCGAAGCTGTGGAGGCCATTTTCGCCAGCATTGCGTTTCCTGCCCCTTTCTAGCAAATGGTCGAAATGCGCTGACCGGCCACCGCCCGCGTTTGGCTGATTCAACGATTGACTCAGAGGACCGCCGGATTGCTGCTGCTGTTGTGCTTGCGGCGCTGAGCTCATGGGGAATTGCGAGTGTTGTGCGCCCGTCGTCGTTTGCTGTGTGCTTGAGAAAAGCCCCGATTGCCCCGTCGTCTGACCAGTAGGCGCCGGTTTGGAGAAAGGCCCTCCTGATGACGGTGCCGGGTTTGAGAAGAGTGACGGGCCCGATGTGCCTGGTGTTGGCGTTCTCGCTGCGCCTGCTCCTCCAAACAAGCTTCCGCCCAACAGCCCGGAGCTTGCTGGTTGCGATGCCCCAGTCGGAGCGTTCGTGGTTGTGCTAGATCCAAACAATCCACCTCCTAATCCACCTCCTGTGCTTGCTGGCTGCGACGAGACAGGTGCTCCTCCTGCGCCTGCACCTCCAAGACTGCCGAAAAGACCCCCAGTTGATGCGCCGGTTGATGCTGGTGCAGCGCTTCCAAACAGAGGCTTGAAGCCTCCGCCAGAGCTCGCAGGAGTGCTTCCAAACAAGGATCCGCCCGATACTGGCTGGCTGCTGCCGCCTCCGAGACCTCCGAAAAGCGACATGGCGGATGATGCGTTGTGTGGGTCGAATTGGGCGGTGTGGATTGCCCTGGGTGTTTGGTGAGCTCCGTCGCGGTCGCGATGTTTTCTTCCGAACAACTGGGAGAGCTGCCTGTTAGCGCGCCTGTTGCAGCCTAGCCCAGGAACGCGCCACAGCACCCGCCACAGTGAATGTCGAAGTGAACAAGGGAGTTTCTCTAATCGAGGTTTGGTGTAGACAAGGTGGCCAGATCGATCAGGTTGTGGTTTGTACAAACATGGTTGCAGATGATAGCAGTTGGCAATCACTCTCTTGCATTGACGATACGTAAAGCTAGATCCTCCCAGGACGAGCAAACAGAAGGAGCTATATACAATCTTTGCGCCGGCTTCTAATGGCTCTTGCATCGACTTCTTGAAACAGCAACGCCAGAGCCCTCATAAGCATCGTGAATCTAAGGTGCTCAAGCCCCTTCCTAAAAGCCCCAAGAACCGCCGAGTTATCGATATCAGATGGCTGGTGCCTTCCGCTATACTGACTACCCCTGGAGACCGAGGCCAGCGGAATACGTAAAAGGGCATGGCTGGTTCCAAACAGGCGTAAAACGGCGTGTGAAAAAACCGTACCACCATTGGATCTGGCCAAAGGACGGAAGACGTGACGGAAAGTGGGGGAGGATAAAGGATATTCTCTCCAACAAGGGTCCAGACATACATGTATCCATCAGTGCCGATAAGATGGATTACATGCACAATAGGCAGAGGAAGTCAAGATGGGCCAACCATACGAATCTCGACGATCGCGGACCGGACGGCTATTTGGGAGATGCACCTTGGGCGAGACGGGGAATGGACGAGGCATACGATTTCCATCCATACGAGCGGAGATACCGCAGACCTCATCGAGATATGTGGACAGATGCCATGTGGGGTGCTCCGGGGGTGAAGCTGCAAGGATTCGATTATCCGCACGCGTACAGGAATATCTTTGGCGAGTGGGCCTTCTGGGATTCGCACGCTTTGGACAATTGGTCTTAGGGCTGGTCACGGCTTCAACCCAAGCAGCTCTCGTGGAAAGCCTCCCAAACAGTCTGCGGAGGTTCGGTGCCATTCGCAACTGGCTTGCTTCGTCTCGCGGTCGGCACAGTCGCTGAGCTGTCCAGCAGCTTCTGACATTTGGCGCATGTGGTTGCTCTGATGTTCTTGTAGGCAGCGATCATATCCTGCCATAATCAGCATGCTATCACTCATATCAATAATTGTCAACAGTATCATACCAGCAAATACTTGAGATCATTCGCCTGTGGCCGTGACGCAACGCTCCTTGATATCGACGAGAACGGTTTCGCAGTGCCCATGCATTCCGCATTCACTTTGCGCCGTCCGCCTGCTTCTTCCTCGATAGTGACGCGGAACTTGAGTCTCAGGCCATCTGCGACGAAGCTGAAGAGTATGTCGCGGTTGCCGTCCTTCGTTTCGATCTTGGTCTTCGAATTCGCCGTCTTGAACTCCTCCAACATCTTCCCTATCGTTTCCTTGTCGAGCTTGTCGTCCGCGATATCCTTCTTGTCGTGCTTCGAACGACTTGTCTTCTCTTTCTCCGCGAGCTCAGACTGCACCCATCCGAACTTGGCGACCTGCGCGCCCGCGCTCAGGTCGTCGCTCTTCTCCAAGCTCTCCTTCGCATGGTTCAGGATAGACTGCGTCTCCGGGCTCTGCCACTGTGCGCGAAACGCCTTGATATTGTTCTGCGAGCTCACCGCCGCGGTACTGAATTGCTTGTAGATGACGGGGCCGCTCGTGAGGTTCGAGTTGAACGGTTCGACGACGCGGGGTATTGTCATGCGCAGATCATCCAGCTGTGCTCTTGTTAGCTGTGCACTCTGAGAACAGCGCGCGGTGGTACTTGCTTGCGTTTGGAGTCGTTCGAGCTGCGCGAGGGCCGCCTTGCAGCGCTCTTCGTCCCAGGACGAGCTCGGTTGCTGAGTATCGGTAGTCGCCATTACAAGTATATGTGGAATTAGGAATGTAGATGTTGGAAATATCGCAGTAAGTTGAGAGTCACAAAAGCATATTGGAGCGCGGAGTATGAGGTGTGGGAAACTGTCAATAGCAGAGAACAATAGAACAATAGCTGGTGGTGATGGTGAATGGGAATGCGCGTCGAGCTTCCCCGCGAACTTTAATGTTGGAGGTGGACTTGGGGAACACCATCACGTGGCTCAGCTACCAAACCTGGGCATGCACGGCCTAGATGGCATTTTATTAAAGTCGGATTTTGGTTGAATTGCAACTGCCCAAGCGAATTTGGTCTACAACTTACTCTCCTTCTTCCCAACGACCTTGACCAACGCCCTCCCATTCGTAAGCACCGTCTTCCCACCATCAACCCTCACAATAAACCTGAGCTCCTCAAACTCGCCGTCCTTGTTTCCCGTCCTCCACATATCTGTAATCAGCTTATCGCCCGGCTTGACGGGTGCCGCGAACCGCGCCTGGAACTCCTTGATATTCGCAGGATCAGAGCCACCGAAGTTCTGGAGAATGTGGTGAGCAGACAAGTTCCACGAGAAGAGGCCGTGGATGATGGGGCCGCCGAAACCCATCTTGATGCCTGGTTCTGGGGTCGCATGGAGGGGATTATAGTCGCCATTCAGGCGGTAGAGCAGTGCTGTTTCGAGGGTGGTCTGGGTGACTGCCGTTGCATCTGGTGCTTTGCCTGACGGAGGTGGGTATGATGGGACTTTCGGCCCCTTTGGTCCTCCCCATCCTCCTTGGCCGACATAGAAGCCACTGCCAACAGCCCTTGTATATGTCACTCCTGATTCGGCATCGACGAGTCGCTGCTCGGTTTCCACGACGGTTCCTGGCTTTCCTTTATCGTAGACACCTAGCACTTTACTTCTGATTTCGAACTTGCGGCCTTCAGAGGTGACGGGGATTTGCTTGAGGAATTCGATCTTGCGCTCGCCATCGAGGACGAACTTGGTGTCGAACTTGGGCACGCCGGCGATTGGAGTAGATGCTGAGCGTGCGTAGAAGTCGATGACTTCCTGGTCGGTGTGCTTGAATGGGAGGATGATCGGGTATGTCGGGAAAGCTGCGAACTTGGGGTTGAGCTCCTACAAGCCGATGAGTATCTCGACTGGTTCGATGTTCATGCAAAGCTCGAAAAGCTACTCACATATAAGAAATGCAGCTCATCCGGATACGTCGCACCAATACTCGCAGCGAAAAGTAACAAATCTCTCTTCATCCAAGTAACCTCAAACGACGGGAACTCAAACCCAACACCAGGACCCTTCTGTTCAGCCATCTTTTGCTCTCGTTTCGAATCCTCTCTTTACAGATGCCTTTCAGATTATCACAGTCAGAGCTGAAGGACAAGTTAGCAGCACCCTCACTTAAAGCAAGCAACCCAACTGATTATTATACAACGCGGGGTTCTGGTCCTGGGTCTGACTGACCGGCCGGCAACCAAGACCTGACAAGCTCCTCCAAAGCTCCACCATTGCCGAGGTTCCCACTCGATTCGCACCCGCATCGTCAAGTCACCCTGCAACTCACCGCACTAAACCTCTTCTATACTAGCCACAATAATGCAAGCTGAAAATCTTGATCTGATAAGATTACGTCGGCGCCGAGATCGGATCTATGACGGAGTTGGCCGCCGTGGGGGGTAGGGATAACGCTGTTTGTAACTGTTACTGCAGACGGGATGGCGCGCAGGGATTGAGGATGGCTTCTGGGCGGTTTAACGGTAGGTTGGGAGAGACTAATGTAGGAAGAGGTGAGGTACCGGTGTCAGTGCCGCTGAGTTTCTCGGAATTCGCCCGAGAGTTCGAGCATAATTTCTACAGTAAGTTGGTAGTAGGATTCCTTATAGAGGTTTAGTACTATTCCATGAAGGCAGTACGCAAGCTCAAGGCTTCGTCGCAAGTGAGAATCAGTACTGCCAAAAGTAGTGTATTCAATTTGGGGGCAATTCGACGTAAGGTGCACAACAGTCACAGAAGAGATGTTTAGCTTTTAGCTTTCAGGTGATACCAGATTACTTTCATGTTATACCACTCCAACCCCTATGTACACTTCGCCAGCCAGTTTCATTAGCCTCCTCTTATGGGGGAGGAACATGACGATGCGTTCGTGTTGGATGACTCTCACAAGATGTGAGTATAATGCACAAATAGTCCACGTCCATATAAACTCAGAAGAACCACAGGAACCCCAAGAACCCCAATGCTCCAATGACTTCTCCCCACGCAATGCAATTACGATAAGACACAATAGACATCAGCGAGTCCTGTGCAGTGTGACACGCACTCTGCTCAACGCCATCCGCCAATTCGTGATCTCGAAAACAAGGTTGAACCGGAGCCCGACCACAACGGGAAGACTGACTAGCCCTGCCGTTAGATAAAAGCTGCAGGAACAATTTTATAAGTCTCGAATTGGGCAAAAGCGCGCCTGGAACACTGAGGAGGAGGTACGCATATGTACCTAGTTGCAGAAGCTTCGTGATCGCAAAGAAGGAGCGATAGATCGTGTTGGCACAATTTGATGCCTCTTGTTGATGTAAGAGACTGAGGGTATCCAGAAAAAGACTCGATGAATGTGACCACCCTTGAAATGTCCGTAGATGATAAGGTCCCGATATGGCAAATAGCTCATAAACTCATAATAGCGCGAGGTTGGAAGCACTTTTGTAAGCCCTGAAGATCCTAGAAATAGCAAAGCAGAAAGACGGAGATGTACGGATGCTCGGATGCAGTTGAATTGGGGATGCTAAACGTCGAAGTTGCCGTGATTGAATATGTCGTGGTCGTTGCTCGGAATGATGCCGGACATTCGGTCGCCACGACCGGCAGGTTTCTCCCATTCAGGATCTTCTTCTTTGTCATCTTCGTCCATCCGCTCAAGCTCGTGCTCTCGGCTTCTGAATTGTTGTTCAATCGTGCTCTCGTCAACAAAGGTGAAACCAGCGAAGTTGGCCTGCATCGTCGGAGAGAGTGGGGTTGAGGCGGGATTAATGCCGGAAGCAAGAGCTGCTGCTCGAGCATTGAGTGATCCATTGCCATTTAGAGCGTTGGTAAATTCGGGGTCGAAGTTGGATACGTCCAGCTCTGATTTGAGCTTAGGCTTGAATGGAGGGACCAAGTTCTTCTTCGACAAAGCATCCCAATCGATGTCAGCGAAAAATGGGTGCGCTTTGAGCTCTTCAGCATCACCGTTCGCGCCAAGCCTATGTTTGGGGTTCCGATTTAGCAGTCCCTTCACGAAGTTCCTACCTTCCGTGCTGAGCGCATCTCTTGGGAATCTGACCTTGCCGAAGGCGATGTTCTTGTACATCTGCTGCGTGTCCTCGGCGTAGAATGGACTCCATCCACAGCACATTTCAAAGACTAGAACACCAAGTGACCAGAAATCGACCATTTTTGTGTAACCGTGTTCATCGAGCAGGACTTCGGGCGCCAGGTATTCTGTAGTGCCGCAGAAAGTGTTTGTGGTAGCGTTTTCGGTAAGATTGGCCTTCGATAGACCGAAGTCGCACAGAGCGATATGGCCCTTCGCGTCCAGTAAAATATTCTCCGGCTTCAAGTCACGATATACGATGTTGTGTTCGTGTAGATGCTGAAGGGCAAGGATGAGCTCGGCGATGTAAAACTTGGCGCGAGCCTCTTGGAAGCGGCCTTCTCGCTGAAGATGCCAGAAGAGTTCGCCGCCAGACATGTAGTCTGTGACGAGATAAAGATCCGTGGGTGTCTGAAATGAGAATTTGAGGCCTACGATGAAAGGTGATTCCGTCATAGCCGTCCGTACCAATATGTTTCGCTCGCCGAGGGTATGCGCAACTTCCTTCTTTTGGACAATGACCTTCTTGGAAAGGACCTTCATAGCATATATTCGTAGTGTGTCTCGCTTTCGTACTTGGAACACCTGCCCAAACGTGCCCTTGCCAATGAGTTTCAGGATCTCGAAGTCCTCCGGTCCGTAGTGCTTCTTGTCGGTCTTGTGGAAATTGAGCCGTAGGTGAATCTCGCCGGTAACAAAGTCCTCTTCTGCGCCTTCCCGAGGCTCGAGCGTGAACCAGCCATCGTATGGGTGCTCATACTCCACGAGATTTGGGCAGAATCGAACATGTCCGAGGAATGCCTCGCCATTTGACCGGTCGTAGACGGATATGTCGATTTCGGAATGGTCGCCAACAACGTCACTATCCCAAGTCAGTTGTATCGGTTGAGAGGATCTGGAAGGGCCGTACAATATCGCGTCATGCTCCCACTTGGGGTTGGTCACTTCTTTGATAGTGCCATTCTCCCTTGGATCGGAGCTTGTGCCGCTGTTGCTGCTTTGCCGACTTCGCATGGGGATCGCCATTGGCTTTCCCATGTCACTGTCCGTTCTCTTGATGGCCATCGCATTTGAGTTTCTGCCCAGCACGTCGTTCGGCCTCTTGCGCGACTCATCGTTCCGCGGTCCTTCTGATATGTACTCTGCCCATTGGAATTGGCAGACGACGTACGGATCTATGCTCGGGCGCAGACCTCGGCCTTCTGATATGGTAACGGACAGTTTGCCCTTGGGAGGGCCAACTGGGGGCGGCTTGGTTTCCTTCGTCTTGATGTGCGAGGACAACGAGACCTGTGACAGGCTCGAAGTCGGCGGCCTGCCCTCTGTAGAGCGTGTGCGGGGAGTCTGTGGGGGAGTGGCCTGATTTTGCGGCGGCGCGAAGCCGCCTTCTGTCAGCTTCTCGGTTTCTCCTGTCAACTGAGATGTTGAGGGATGACGCGAGACGGATGATGCACTGGGTGTAGGGCTGGGCAGCGTGGTGGAGCGCAGTCCACTGGGGCCCTTCTCCTTCTCTGCTGCGGGCTCTGTCCGATCTGATGCGGGTGTAGATGCATGTGGTGCGGGGGAGGGGTTGACCGCAGACTTTCGACGGGGGATCAGAGAATCACGAACCTGGCCAAAGTAACTGTGAAGAATACCCGGCAGTCGTTTGTCCGTCAGATCGGGTCGAGGAGTCGCAGCGCCCGGCGGCGTCGAGTTGTTGGAGCCGATCTGGCCGTCGTCCTCGTCGTTTGCTCTGTGCGGCGCAAGAAATGCGTTAGCAGACGGCATCGTGGCAGGTGCGCAGGTGGGGTGAAAGGGAACAAAAGAAAAGGGGTGGGCGGCGAGGCGTGAGACAGGTGAGAATGGGTCGAGTCTGCGGTCAAGAGCTCGTGGTCGCACGGCCGAAGAGGTGACCTCTGACCTCGCGGAGGCTAAGCGACGCTCTTCTGGTCGCTTGCTCATCAACCGCTCCACCTCGGGCAGGCACCGCGCCATCGCACGATGGCACGACCTGCGGGGGACGTCGGGGGTTGCTTACCGATGCATGGCCTGCCGCAGCAGATCTGAGGCCGTGGTGACGCCGCTGCTGGTCGTCATTTTGCCTGAGAGCCAGTACGTAGGCAGGAAGCGGTGGGTTGCGAGCGTCGGGACTGCGCTCAGCGACTTCGAATGGAGCGAGTAGCGGGGTCGTGACGTCGGCGACTCTGTGGCGGACTTTCTGGTGGCTACGAGGCGAGCGCGGGCATCAGGTGCGGTGTTCTCGAGGGCTGCGGGTGCTGGTGAAGCTGTAGGGTTGGGATTGCTGTGCGCTGAGGAAGAGGGCTGGCGTTCTTCAGGGCTTGCAAAAAGCGTCATACTCTAATCAAAGATTCCTGGGTGGTCGCAACTAGGCGCCGCCTCGCCGAAAAAGACCGGCTCTGCCCAAGTGAAAACCCTTCGTCAGGGACTCGCGAGGAAGGCAGGCAGGCCGAGCGGCTTCTCGCAGCTCGGGCACCGGCGGTGAAGCGTTCAGGTATCGACTGTACAAAGGAGTGGTACTTGCTGGCGCACTGAGCGATACGTGTCGAAGACGATGTGAAGGCAGTACAGGACCAGCAACTCGCACGTTCTTGCACCGCCTTAGGTGGTCGGGCGAATTAGGAAAGTGCACGATATCGGCTTCAGCAGGCCAGACAGCTACACGCCCAAAGCAGGCAGGCAGCGCAATTGTTGAATTCTTCAACTGTCCCTGTCGGTGGTCTCGTTGGCCGCTGAAACGCCCGCGGCTCTTCCTGGCCAGGAATTGACCGCCTCTCGTCATCTGCTCGCGTCTGTGCTGCCAGTGAAGCAAATTGAGCAGCGCTCTCGGGATCCGATTCCCAATATCTGCGCCAAGCACGCCCGCAAGACGCCTGCTAACGTCATTGCCCCAGGCGCTTGGTGTTGAGTGCACAGGATGCAGGCTCTTATTCCCAGCGAGTCCCGGCAAGGCCAGCCTTCCGTCCAAATTCGAGGATGATAATTAATTTGGAGAGCCTCCATCCAAGACTTCAGACGGCATGACCAATGAATCTAGACGCCTCGCGCGCTTCGACAGCTGCTTACTTGTGACCGCGCCCAACGTCCAGAACAATTGGCTGTGCGACTGGCTGGCGGCTGAGTCGCCAGGGAGTTGCTCACCGGAACAGTCACTTGCGCATATCTACCACTATCAAGAAGTACATGTGACTGCATTCGACTAGTGTAACCGTGATACACCCGGATGGTGAGCGGTGCATCTGTAAAGTGCGGCAAATAGTATTGCCGACCCAGACCCGCGACATTCTTGGGCCTGGTGCATGTGCGCTAACAGAGCCGCAAAAGCACCTCGACACCGCATGTTCGGCCAAGGTACCTTGTTCTCATACTAGCTACCAAAATGAGTGATCGCGAGTTTGGTGGAAACGATGACCTCTCGCTTCCTAAAGGTACGTTGGCATCCCCCGAATCACTTCAAATTATACTTACCGCCTTGCAGCGACGGTAGGAAAGATCATCAGCGAAATCCTGCAGTCCGACCCCGGCGTCACCTTCGCGAAAGACACCCGCGACTTGCTCATCGAGTGCTGTGTCGAGTTTATCACCTTAATCTCCTCGGAGGCGAACGAGATCGCAGAGAAGGAGGCGAAGAAGACGATCGCCTGTGAGCACGTCAAGGCAGCACTGGAGGAGCTAGACTTTGGGGACTATGTGCCTGCGATACTAGAGGTCGCCGCAGACTACAAGAAGCAACAAGCAGTGCGTATAATATTCATGGCTTCTGGAAGCTGGAGCTAATGGAGATACAGAATCGCGAGAAGAAGCAAACGAAGATCGAGCAGAGCGGGATGACTGAGGAGGAGCTCATTCGACAACAACAGGAGCTGTTTCGCTCTGCTACAGACAAGTTCAACGCGGGGCCACAGTAGCCTGGGGAAATGTTTCTAGCATAGCATATTAGGTATACTGTTCGGCGTTTACGGGTCTGGGAAGGCGTCAGGGCGTTGAGGCTTGCAACGTCCGATTGATGGAGGGCTGCATTCTATTTCCGGTACATGAGTGGCATGGAGCTGGTGACACTATTGAGCTGAGCATAGAAGGTCGCCTTGAGACTACTTGGGATTCCATAAGGCAAGCAGCAAGGCACTAGCAGATACCCCAGAGATTCCCACAGAGAGGAATCAACAGACACCTGGTCTCGAAAACTCTCTTCTTTCCAAACACAGCTAAACAATTCGCTACTAGTGTGAAAACACCCTTCGTGATTGCTTCACGCTGTAAGCGTGAGTGAAGACGGCGGGGCAAGGATGGCCGCCTTGGAAGGAAGTGACGTCCCGCGCCGAGACCCCACTATTTCACTGGTTTGCACGCTCGGAACCCAGCCGCGCATCTGCCTGCATCTGTGTCGCAAACAAACACTCTTCTGCCAGAACCACGAGCCTCTTCTCCGAAATTCACTCTTAATCCAGAACTGCAGCACGCTTTCAGAATGTCGGGTCTTGAGAAAGCTCTCTTCAACCTCAAGGTAGGCTGTACTGTAACATCACTGCAGCACGCCGTGCTAACAAGCTACAGTTCACAGCGAAACAGCTTAACAGGCAAGCTGCTAAAGCCGGCAAGGATGAGACAGCAGAGAAGTCGAAGCTCGAGAAGGTGCGCTGGATCACTTGGATTCCTAGTAGGTACTATGCTAACGATTGTGTAACTTAGGCCATGAAGGCAGGCCACAACGACATCGCGCGCATCTATGCCCAGAACGCCATCCGGAAGCAGAACGAAAAGCTCAACCTCCTACGATTAGCATCCCGGATCGACGCAGTCAGCAGCCGAGTGCAGACAGCGGTGACAATGCGGCAAGTGACGGGTAGCATGGCGAACGTAGTGAGAGGCATGGACTCAGCTATGAAAGCGATGGACCTTGAAAAGGTAGGACATACCCTTAGCCATGGACTTTGGCGGCACAGGACGCGGCGGCAGCTGACAGTGTGGTTTAGGTATCTGCAGTCATGGACAAGTTCGAAGAGCAGTTCGAGAACCTAGACGTAGCCACAGAGTACTACGAGAACGCATCGTCATCAGCGACCGCAGTTGGCACGCCGCAAGAAGACGTCGATCGCCTCATGGCTCAAGCAGCAGACAAGGCAGGCGTAGAGCTCGGGGAAGATCTTCAGGCAGCGCCCCAAGCCAAGATCAAGACGGGTCCTACTGAGCAGGAGGAGGATGGCCTGAACGAGCGGCTGAGAGCTCTGAGGAACTAGCTGGTGGATGGCGCATACTGTTTCCAACGTCTGGAGTATCGGTGTTCAGGTCGGGTTTCCCTCATGACAGCGGAATGGTCATTTATGTGCAGTCCAAGTGTAGGTATGTTGGATGCCCACGATAGATTGTCTTAGATATTCAGTCACATGTGATTTCTTCCAACGCAAATCTAAATTTACAGCTGTGAATCATTTACGTTATCCCCCAAGTTGAGGTTCACGGTTGAAATAAGGGTTCGGGACACGTGCTGACGCGCGTTAATTCGGGGGACCGAAAACGGACGCCTGGGCAGGTTGCCCTTTCCCATTCTTCACTGCGCGAGTCCAGACAATGCGACTTCAGTTCTCTTCGCGACGGGGACACACGGAAACACGGCAATTCTTGCCATGAAAGATTTCGCTTCGATTCGAGTCTTGACTCCGGAGGTTTCGACTAGGGATTTTGAAACGCGAGGGGGTGTAGTGTACATATCTTCAGCATTCACTCTCTACCTCACCTTACGATCTGTTCAGGCCTGACCTTCTCGCATCTCGTCGCTAGTACCTTTACTCTCTGCTTGCGACGGGAGTACTTCAATTTACCAAACGTAACAACTGGGCTCAACGCGATATTTGCGGGCGAAGGTCCACGATGTTAATCTAAACCCTTACGACTAAGAGCTACTAGCTAAAATGCGCACCTCATCAGGCTTCCACTCCTTCATGTTCTTCTGGCTTTGGACGTTCATTCCGGCATTTCTCGTCTCCGCATACAAGCCGCTATCCGACAGCTTCTTACAAGCGATACCATCACCCGGATCTGATTTCAATATCGATAACGGCGCATTGCTTGCACCTATTCTAATACCCCGTGTACCTGGAACCCCTGGTCAAGCAAAGGTTCAACAACACTTCGTCAGCTTCTTCCAGAACGAGCTTCCCAAATGGACGATCGAATGGCAGAACTCGACATCGAAAACGCCCGCAACTGGCAATGTGGAACTACCGTTTGCCAATCTAGTCTTCAAGAGAGAGCCACCATGGGTGAAACCAGGTCAAGCAAACTTCTTGACGCTCGTGGCGCATTATGACAGCAAGTACACCCCTGAAGGGTTCATCGGCGCGACTGATAGTGCTGCGCCAATTGCGATGTTGATGCATGTGGCACGGAGTATCGACAAATACCTCACGCAAATGCACGACGAAATGGCCGCTTTGGGCGAAGGCGGGACTGTGGAAATGGATATGGGGGTGCAGATTCTACTACTTGACGGCGAAGAAGCCTTCCTTTCGTGGACAGATACCGACTCGCTTTATGGTTCTAGGTACTGAGAGCCATCACGTTGAAACAAGCCATCCGACTAACATGTGTATAGATCTCTTGCGGAGAACTGGAAGATGACGAATCCAGTTGGCACGCCGTACCAAAATCCCCTGGAACAGATTAGCCTGTTTGTCCTTCTCGATCTCCTCGGATCAGCAAATCCAGCAGTCCCATCTTACTTCGAACTGACGCATTGGTCTTACCAGAAGATGGCGGGGATCGAGCGCCGAATGCGCGAGCTCGGTCTGCTGGAGAGTACTCCTTCTTCTCCTTTCCTTCCGGATGTGAAAGGGAATATGCCCCATGGTATGATCTCGGATGACCATCTTCCATTCCTTGCAGGTGGGGTCGACGTGCTACACGTTATTCCTTCGCCATTTCCGGATGTTTGGCACACGATGAGTGACGATGGCGCGCATCTGGACCTACCTACAGTAAGAGATTGGGCGAAAATTGTGACCGCATTCACGTTAGAATGGCTGGACATGATGGAGGTGTGGTATGAACCGGGAGATGCACCTCCAGTGTAATGTTGGACCACAGCATCATTAACGCCTTAAGTTTCGGGAAGAAAGCCCATCAAAAAAGATCGTCCCTCATCAGATCGAGGAAAAATGAGGTTTCAACGCCAGAAAAGAGTTCCGCAGCAGGACTCGGACGCGGCGCCAACACTATCATCTTATTGTGACTGGACACAAGATGTTACAATATATTCACGGTCAGATGTGTCCATATTCAAAGGACTCTTGTCGATAATCAAGGGTTCGATCAACGAGATAGAAAAGTAAACAAGTCTCAGACATGCTTGAGCCTCTACAGCCACCCGGACGCCAAACGTGCCTCCCCAAGAGCCTCCCGAGATCCGAATCACAACGGCTCTTGCTTCGCTTCGCCTGGTAACGCGAACAGTGCCGACGTGCCAACACATCTGCGCGTTGCTGCACAAGAGGAGGCGGGGTTGTCTTGGTTGCCTTAAAATATCCCATCCCGCACCTTTGCGCAGGGGTATCTCTTGGCCAGCCCAAAATCGCGGAACTGCAACCTCGGAAATGAACACCACGTGATCAAAGCACTGCCTACCCAATCTTGGCCTCTCCTTGACCGGCGACGATGAGCACGCCATGGTCGATCATCAGCCAATCCTTCCTCGCGATATCCGCCACCGCTAGCTCGATTTGGCAGTGGAAATAGACATGGTCCATTGCAGGGATGATTTTCGCATTGCGGCTTCGCGGATACGAAGGCGGGATCAAAGCTGAAAGTGTATGTAAATGGCGCTGTTCGCCCGAGGCTGAAGTGCTGCGATACCGTTTTTCTTTCGACAAACCTGCATCATGGTGGCGGCCAATGCAAGGGCGTTTTTGCCATTCTTCATCGTCCTGGCTGCATGGCTGCGCATTGTCGCTGGATCCGACTTGGTGAAGGACAACATCATCGAGGTTCAGGACGTTCTTGAGGGTACATTATGGCCGGAGAACATCACGGTGTCAACGGAGGAGCTGCTGCCTCTCATCGGTTTCGAATCCGCACGTGGCGCGGAACAAATTAACTCGAATCCGCTGGCTCTTCGCAATCTTTTCAAAAGAGCGGGATGCACATTCTACAGGACTGGGGAGGCAAGGACATGTATTACGACAGGCGATATCTGCTGTACGGACCCCAATGCTGCTCAAGATGGCTGGTGTTGTCCAGCGACAGACGGATGTGGGCCAGGTACAGGAACACTGGGGAAGTGCACATATCGGATGTGAGCAATCTACATTCCTTATATACTCTGCGTCGTTCTCAAAGTTCTTACTCTACTATTCAATTTTGAGATATATTTCACAGACGTTGAGAATGAGTCGAAGCGTCCATTCGATTCTTCATAGCCTCTGCCACCTTTAATCCCCGGGGTAGTCAGCCCAAGTCCTCCCATGCAATGATGATTAGCCCTCAGCTAACAACTCCTGTCCAGCTCCTACACCACTAGCTATTACTACTATACATCCTATACCACCGACTACTCGACGTACACGACGACAGTGATCGATAGCACGTACTGGACGACTCTCATGTCTACGGAGTACGAGACTGTCACACGTTCCAACATCGACACCTATACAGAGTGGACAACCGTTACCCTCACTCAGAATGCGAAAAAAGCCCGAGCAGTGCAGACGGGCGCCGTGGACGCCGATGTCACGCCTTTGCCTGGCTGGACTGTCTCGGTGCCGAAGGCTACTGCTGCGAATCAGAAGCAGGATGTGATCAAGCCCGAGGCTACTGAACCTCCAAAGTAGTATGTAAGGCCAGGGTACAGTGTCAGTGCTCTTGATCAAAGTCAGTATGAAACGATACCTAAGTATTGTTTTATGATAACTTTTCGAGCGCTAACATTACCCACCTCTCCCACTTTGTAGGGCTTTGCTGACTTTGTACCCCCAACTTAAGCCTAATGGTACGCGGCGTGTTGTTTCCTCGTCAAGCTTTGCGAACGGATACGTCTACCAGAACCGTCTACACTACGACATATATCTCGGAATCGAGTGTTTACACATCCACAGTCTATGACACTGAGACTAGCACCGATTGGTCGACGACGACATCCACACGAACATCTGCGCTCGGTGCGAAGACGACCGTTCACTCAACTCAGACCGTTACTTTACGCGCGGGCGAGACCATTCCTATCCAACCACAAGAGACCGATCCTGGCAATCAACAGCTAAGCGGGGGTGGGAGTAGAAGAACTGGGCTTAGTACGGGAGCAAAGGCTGGGATCGGTGTAGGGACAGCAGGTGGATCGCTCATCATCTGTCTCATACTCGGTTTCTTTATTGCTCGACGGCGCAAGCACAGCGACTCGAACGCGGTTGCAGCGGCTGCTGCTGCTCCACATCCACCAGAGAACAAGCAGCCTATGGCGGGCGTCACGGGTATGCCGCCAGGCTCACCACCTCCAGCTTCAGGATACAGCCAAAGCCCCATGCAGCAGATGTCGCCAGTGTACGGTGGGACGCCTTCTCCAGGACCCATGTACAATTACGGTCCTGGAGGAGTACCGATGCAGGGCCAGCCAGTTCCGTTCGGTGCGCCGATTCCTCACCAACAGCAGCAGCAGCAGTACCAATATCCGAGGCCACCGAGCCCAGCACATACTCCAGGCAGCCCGAACAGTGCAACTGGCTATGGTCCGCCACCCACTGAGATGTACCAGCAGCAAGGCGTGCAGCAACAGCAGCCCTCGTATGAGATGCCTACCGTGTACTCGCCAGCTCCTCAACCGCAATATCCGCAACAGCCCATGTCGCCACAGCCGCAGCCTCAGTATCCACAGCAAGTGCAGTCGCCACAGCCATATCGACCGAATTGAAGAGGCGGGGGATTCAGATAGAAGGACTCTTAGTCCTTGTTGTGAAAGGATTTCCTGGGGACTATGTGTAGAGGCTGGACCACGGTCTCACATCGTATCGCTAGCATATAGCTCATATAACAATGTAATGATACCCGTTGCGCACAACTACCTCTTTCGTCTATCAAGCGAAGTCAAGATGGCGTTGACGTTAAAATGAAGGAAGCACCTGCCAGCTCAACCTGCTTTTGAGTGAGACGCTGGACCTGCAATCGTCTAGACAACTCATCCCACAGGTGATGCCTACAAAATGTTTGAACCTCCAATTATTCGTGCGCTGTGAGTGGCGCGAGCCTTCCAACGGACAGACGTGCAACGCATGGTGGCCGAGATCTTCCCAACTTAGCGGCCACAGTGATCGGTTACAGACGACAGTATCGTTCACGTGCCGTATAACTTATACACAACAATCGGAGTTTCTAGAACACTGGGATTCATGATTTACAGGTGTCTGAGATCTTACGGTATCAGTATGGGCTCCCTCCTAAGCTGGCTCGTCTGCGGAGCGCCGTAAACAGCATACCCCCTCCTAGCAACGACAGTACCCACGATAATCTGTAGATTCTAGAAACTATCTGTAGCTATCCACAAGACGCATATCAAGCACCTCATCAGCTTTCCGCAGCTCAATGGCAGCAATTGCCCTTTTTTCTCAATCCGTCGCTCACCTTCACTCCCCTTCACTTGCAACCACCACAACGCCCCTGACGTCACCCCGCAAAGAATCTGCTCAGTTCCAGCGCGTTCTTATCTCTTCTATCTACTCACCGCCCGCCCTTTGACTCATTTCTGCCTGATTCTGCCGGTACCCTGTTGGCTAGCGCGCGCGCGCCCCCAGATCACGCGCCCGCTCCTTCACAGGTATAAATACAGGCCGCCCCCCACCCCCCAGGCTCCTTTCGGCAGCCAAGCGAAAGCTAACGACCACTCTCGACAACTTTCGACAACACTCAACACCAATCCCAACCGACGACCGACGACCCACCGCGACCGACCGGCGACGAACACTGACGTTGAGTTGGGCTGTGCGTGTGGTAGAGCGTCATCGACACGTGGCCTCACAGTCGCGGACTGGTAGGGACACAGATCCTTGAGGAAGCATCATCGGCGGCATGTGGACTCTTGGACTGGAGTCATGGTTGAAGCTTAGTGTCAGTCGTCTTCGAGATGCTCCTTCGCTAATGATACCCGGCAGCGGCCCTGGGTCAGCTCCCCCTAGGTCCGATCCCTAGGTGCCGTTCGTCGCAGCACTTTGTGTGTAAGCCGTAAGCGCGAGGGGTTGAGGCACAACCGTGAAGGATGGTAGCAAGGGCCTGCAAGATGACGGAACTGTTGGTTCACAGAGGCTTAAACAGGTGGATGGACTTCTTCATGGGAGCTGTTCAGCTTTGGGATGGTCGAGGGATATGTATGCCTCTGGCAGGGGCGAACATGGTTCAAGCATGTCAGAGCTGGTCGGACCGCAAGAGGAGGACGGGTGGTAGAAGTCGGACTCTTGCGCCTCCACGTGGTGCCGCCTGGATAGTCTCTGGTGGCCAGAGATGAACTAGATGCAAGAGACGCACTTCCCTGTAAGCCTCACTGACTCCTAGGTACCTTGTCAACACATACTACTGACTCTTCACAGGCCTTCCTCCACCCACTTCTTGTTGACACATACTACTAACTCTTCACAGACCTTCCTGCTTAGCCCACCTTCTTGTCAACACATACTACTGACTCTTCACAGATCCTCCTATCCTATCCTTCCTGTCGACACATACTGCTGACCCTTCACAGACCATCCTCAACCCACTTCTTGTCAACACATACTACTGACGCTTCACAGGCCTTCCTCCACCCACTTCTTGT